>CAWUFW010000325.1:3600000-4200000 GCA_963921515.1 Calotriton arnoldi
GCCTCCACCCCACTTCCCAGCAGTCCCATACTTACTTGCTTTTGTGGGGAGTTCAGTGTGTGTGGGTGTGAGAGCAATGGCAAGATGGCTGACAGTGGTGTCCTGCTGTTGGTTGGTGTGCAGTACCCAGCATGCCCTTGTGCTCCCCACAACACAGCAACAGTGTCAGACATCTTTGATGGGCCTTTCCACTCTCTGTGGGATGTGCATGCGTGAGTGTGAGCTTGCTGGGCCATGTGGTGGGGGATGTAGAGCTGTGACTACGACTCCCATCATGCTATTGCCTCCACCCCCTTCCCAGCATGCCCATGCTTCCTTCCTTTTGACTCTGCTTCCCTGTGGGGTGTGCTGGCTGTGCTGACAGGATGGCTGGGAGTGTTGTCCTGGCAGTTGTTTGGCTAAAAGTCCCAAGAGTGGCCCTGTGCTTCACACAACATAACCCAGGGTGGTGGTTCTTTGTGGGATCTTGTGTTAGGATGGGGGCATTGCATTCTACCAGGTGGGTTCTGTGGAGTTTGTGTTGGGGTGTGTGTGAGGGGAGGTGCTTGTGACTATGGTCAGTGCTGCAAGTCCTCCTTCCCACCCAGCTAGCCAGATATCCCACCATGGAACGTGCTTGCATTGCAGGGAGTGTAAGTTGTCTCTCAGGATGTCAGTCAGTGGTGTCCTGCTGTTTGTTGGTGCACAGTTGGCAGCAGGGCCTTGTGCTCCCCACAGCAGTAGCCAGTGTCAGCCATCTTGTGAGTCCTTCTCCACTCCCTGTGATGTGAGCATGGTTCAGGGTGGTGTTGATGGGACAGTTGTGGGGGGGCAATATGTGTGACTGCGACTCCCATGATGCTATTGGCTACACTGACTTGGCCAGCATACACAGAATTCCTTCCTTTGAGTGGTCTTCACTGTGTGTTGGTGTTGTTGTGGTGGCTACATGTCTGGATGTGTTTGTTAGTTCTATTTGTGCCACTGCCTAGCTGTAGTTGTAGTTGTGTTTGTACATGTGTTGGCACAGTTGGATGTGACTTTTTTGATGGCATGTGTTGTGTTTATCTGACTGACATACAATTTTGGGATGATTCTGTTCTGGTTGCTGTGTAATTGCTATGAGTGCATGGTTTGACTCTCCCCTTGACAGTGATGTGTGTGTTTTGTGGCAGTATATTGTGTACATTTGTTGTGTACTCACTAGGCTCTGGGATGTCCTCTAGTCCATATACGCTCACTGGCGGAAGGATGGCCCGCACCTTCTCCTCCCAGGGTCTGAGGTATATTGGCTTGGCAGGAGGGCCACTGCCGGTGTATTGGCTGTTGATGTAGTCTTTCTTCAGCCAGTCCCGTACCCTCCTGCACACGTCATACCACCTGTTCTGGATGTCGCTCTTTGTGCGCCGACATGGTGATTGTGCGTTCACCCTGTTGATGATCCTCTCCCACATTTTGGTTTTCTGGGAGATGGGGGTCTGTTGGACCAGTGTGCCAAACAGCTGTGGCTCTACCCTGAGGATCTCGTCTACCATGACTTCCAATTCACAATCTAGGAACTTGGGATTCTTCTTGGGGGGCATGGTGATGGGTGGTGATGGTGAGTGATGTGTGTGTTGGTGTGCAGGTGAGGGTGTGTGAGTGTGTGTTTTGCTGGGTGTATGTGAGGTAGGTATTTGTTGGTGTGCTGATGGTGTGTGGCTTGTGTGAGGGATGAGCTGTGGGTGTGTGGTTGCTTTCTCTTGGGTGCTGGCAGTGGAATGGCATTTGCAAAGGCTCATGGTTGTGATTTGTGTCCTTTATATAGGTGGAGTTGTGGGTGTGTCTTTGTTCTCTGTCCCCCCCAGTATTTATTGGCTTGGTAATTGCTTGTTTGGCCTTTTTTTGGGTGATTTTTCCTTTGTGCTGTTTGTGTATGTTGGAAACGTTCTTGTGACCGAGTCTGACCCTGCATTTGTCTCGTACGGTGTTCTCCGTTTCGTTCACGCTGTGTTTGTGCAGTTTTCTATGCTGCGTACGCGTCGGTCGCGGTGTTTTGTGTTGCTTCGGCTCGGTTTTGTATGCGTGTCGGTCGTGCGGCTTGGCCTCCGTCCGACTCGCTCGTGGTTTTCGCACCTTGCATCGTACTTTGCGGTTTGGAGTTCGCGTGTACGTTTCGGTCGGATTTGTTCCGGGTGCGTGTCGGTCGGTTGGATTCGCGTGTTTTTCCGGCCGGATTGCTGTTTTCCTTGCGGCTCGGTCGGTCGACTTGGTTTCGGTACGTGTCGGTCAGATTTTTCACGCCTTGCATCGTACTTGGCGTGTCGGGCGCCACAGGTACGTGTTGGTCGGTATTATTTCCGGATCCGAGTCGGTCGGTGCTTTTTCCGGCCCGAATCGGAATCGACCCCTTTGTGTGTACATATCTTGTACTGAGACAACTTGCACAGTGATTGAATGGAGGTTGTTAAAACTGCATTTGACTTGTTTTCTGTTGATTTTTGGCACCAAGCCAATATTTGCTGTAACCATCTGTGGTAGTCAACCAAACGCATAGTCATCCCCTTTCACAGTGGCCAAATGCACATTTTGGGGCATATTCTCAAGGAGCTATCGCCGAGTTATTGGCACGTTATCGCAGCCAAATCCGTGATAAATTTATCTCCCCATTCCCAAGCTGGTGCTAACAGCCCATAACACCAGTTTACCTGCGATAGCAGTCGCAAAAAACATCGCCACAGATGCCCCCGGCAACTAACGCTAATGATATGCAGAGTAGGTGTTCCCGTGCAAAAAGCCGCGACAACACCACTCCACAACATTCTCAACGACCAGCCCGAGCCGCGATAAGATCACAAAACATGCGATAAGGCGCGTTAGCAGCAGGAAATTAACACCTGCTCTTACCTGGTGCAAAGTCGGATGACAACCTGCAACAGACAAGGGAGCACAGCCCATAGCCACGCATGAAGAACAACAGATGCCATGGAGCCACTCACCGTGCATCCCGGAGCCCCGAGAGGGCAACAACACCCACCGCCACCACACCCAGGACCCCCCCCCCCAGGGCCCCGCTCCGGGCACCCCCCACCCACACCCGGACAAAGATATGTCACATCAACCTCACAAAATCATGAACAAAACAATGTGCCCGATGTCGCACAATAACAACACCTAACCTACATGTGTCGACAGAAAAATGAGAATCATACATTCATCTTAGACTCAGCAAATAATTCGTTTCATACAGAATAAACACAAAATAACTATTCTGAAGAGCCATGGCGGGTCCTCTCAGGACAATCTGGAAGTCACAGCCTGCAAAACAAATTTCCAGATAAGAAGGTGTGTCATGCGCTCATCAAAGGACAGAGCGAGCGAAAGTGAGAGACAGAGAGAGAGAAAGAGAGAGTGAGAGAAAGAGAGGGAGAGGGAGTGAGAGAGAGAGAGAAATAGAGATATTGTACAAGGAGCGCAAGGTCAATCGGGCTCCGGGCTCATACATGCCAACTGTTGTGTGTGTATCGCTATTGGTGCACACTAAGTCAAAGGCCTGGCATCAATAGCAACGCGAAGGCCACATCACATGTCAAAAATGCAAGCAGTAGTCAGACCAACATCAGGAATGAAAGCTCCATTGTCTCAATACACAAGGCTGAAGGACACCTGAACCCCCGACCTTGGTCCTGAATGTGGCTGGCACTCCCTGCGAGAGATACCAAACCAGATCGTGACGACTCCCACACCACGAACTGCGCGAATGAAAGACCAACGTGTCCACACCCCACACACACTAGTCCCTGCCTGAGGCACACCTGCTTGGGATGCCCCTGACACATAAGTAAGAAACAACCCATACGCCCAAACGTTGCACACAAACACGACTCATTGCTCCGAGCAGTGGCATCTCATCCACACAACTGCCGCCTGTCAGAAGTGTGCCGGTGCTACGAGACCAACAAAGGCAATGGCTGGCAATCCCGGGCACATGCACAACCCCTGTCACGTGGAACTGTACCGTGCACGAATGCTGCATCTGTTGGGATCACTGCCACTGGCAGTGTTGCGCATCAGTTACCGTCTGAGTTTCCGTCTTGCGTATGTCACCTGCGTCCAGCCCTGCTTCCACTATCGATCATGCACATTCGAGTGGCCCATGGATGTCTGCCTATCCAACACAATGGTAGCTGAACTGGATTATGACACGTGTGTGCGCCCCCTATTGGCCCACGAACAGGAGTGTAACCGTGACACCCGTGCATGGGATGCCTTGATATTTGGCGTATGTGCAGGCAGTTGGGCATGGGAGATTGCACAACTCCTCGTGTGCAGTGACCACATCGAGGCGCTCCCCTATTGGGCTGTCTTGCGGATTGGTGAAACGGCGTGGACGGAGCACAGCTGCTCGGACCAGGTAATGGATTGGCTCGCCCTCGCGTACCTTGACCTCGACAACTATGAACTCTTGGAACAGTTTGCCCATGAAGCAGCGCTCGCATACATGGACGAGTAACTACGTTCCTGCAGCCACAATTGATTGTCATCCACAGCACAGGTCCCCTCACCTTGTAGCATCTCGGAGGAATTTCCACATATCCCACCACAACAGTGGACATGTCTGCCGTCGCCTGGACCTACGCGTGTGTACACACACCTGTGCAAGGTGATGCAGTCCCATGGGCGGAGCAGCACAGCGTCGCCTGGCAGCATTCCAAAAGCGGAGAAACTGCTGGGGGGAGAGTACACACATGGCAATGTAGCACGACATGTGACCTTGTAGGATCCCTCCACCTGCTCACTGTCAGCAGAGCACACAGTCAGCGCAGTCCGGTGCTACAGCACTATGCAGATCCCATGGGCTGTGAGTCGTGTCCCCTGACACGGGCCGATGAGCAGACACTAAACATCACATGACTGGTCCAGCAAGGCAAGGTGGGCTGAGACCGTTGACATCCGTAATGAATTGTGTGCACTTTTGCCACCCCATTACTTGCACCTCGACATGTTCCTAAGCTGCCTGTAAGTGTCTTAAACATTGGTCTGCATGTTGTGGCCCTTGCCTTGCCCGTACTGACACGCACATGCTAATAAAGTCTACGCAACTTCACCTGTGTACAACTGTGATGAGTGTTGATCATAATGACAGATCATGTGCCTACATGTGCATTGTCCGTACACAGGGAGGCATTGACTGACGCTTGTGGATTGGGGGTGAGTCCCTATTGCCAGCTCCACCTCTGTGAGCCAGACATTGTTGCTGGGATAGTTGGTGGCAGACCTGTGCTCCTACGTGTCCCCAGCAATGTGCGTATGGTGTCCAACTTCTCGCCATGTAGAACAAGGTCATCCATCAAAACAGACTGTGTCCACACAGATGTGTGTGAGTAGGCATGCGAAGAGACGTTCTGTTGTCACATGTGATGGGGGACACCACTTAAGGACTGCTACCGAATGTGACATTTCCACGCACAGCCCTATTTTCTACATGGACGTGGGGCTACGTTTGGGGGCAACGGGATTGTTGTTACTGTGCAATGAGGCCACAGCTAGTTCACACCTTCACAGTCATCTAAGTGGCCATGTGGGTCAGGGTCAAACATGCGCATTGATGACATCTTCCAGAGTGTACCTTTTAGTGCAATCGATGTCCCTACATTCATCCAAACATTTATTCGTGAGTGAACATAGACATGACACATCTGTGTGATTTGGAATGTATTATTCACATTCTGGGGGGTGTCGGACCTGGAGCAGTACATGGCCACTTCAAGCCCACATAACATGGTTGCCCAGTGGTGGGCCAACCAGAGTTCTTGTGGCAAGTCAAAGTTGATCTGAAGAGGAAGGGTGCAGTCCGCCGCCGGGTTGCTGTGTCATTGGTACCAGAGCAGATATGGCAGTCCATGTCGGGGTCCATGTGAAGGTCGCAGAGTGTTTCGGGGGACAGTGGGAGGTATTGGTCCAGGGCATGATGCAGAGAGCACGACCAGGCAGGGACAGGCCATATGACGGGGACGGATGCTACTACCTCCTTCCTCACACAGTCATTACCCTCCACATCTTACTCCTCTGAGACATCTTCTGTGTCCGGTGTGTCAGGTGTGTGTGGTGGGGTTATGGCTGCATCACTGTGTGCCACTGACACATCAGGGTGCGAAGGTGATAGGGCTGCATCACTGTGTGCCACTGACACATCAGGGTGCAAAGGTGATAGGGCTGCATCACTGTGTGCCACTGACATATCAGGGTGCGAAGGTGATAGGGCTGCATCACTGTGTGCCACTGACACATCAGGGTACGAAGGTGATTGGGCTGCATCACTGTGTGCCACTGACATATCAGGGGAAGGATATGTGTGTGTCGAGGTTCCTGCAGCAATCACCTGGAACAGGCTCAGTGGCAGCAATTGCAAGATGAGGATCTGCAAGGCATGGGAGATCGCAGCTACATCTCGCTGGTGTTCAGCAGTGGCAGCCATACTTCCAGCCTGCATCGGCTCCATGGTCTCCATTGACCTCCACATCTGTGCCAACTCTGTGCTGTCATCGCTTGGGCCTGTCTGCCTAGACAGTTCTTGTAACCGAGTAATGGACCCAGCGATGTCAGCCAAGAATTGTTGGTGAGCATGGTGCGGACAGTGGGTATCCGTTAGGGACTGTAGGTGCTCCCTGATGGGACTCAGGCACCCCGTATGGCATCGAGTTTGGCTGCCATGAGCTCAAAACCCAGCAGCAGCTGATCTGCCATCTTCTCCTGGCACCCTAACACACGGAGTTTGAAATCCGTGTGTTGGTCTTGGGTGTCCTGGGAGGCAGCCGTGGTGGTGTGTGCTTCCTGCGGTGTGGTCTGTGCAGGGTGTGGGCACACCGTGATGCAGCTGGGCTGCCCTGCTCCTGGAGGTGGGGTGCGGAGGCTGTCCACAAGCCGTTGGAGGGTGTCTGTGCAAATGTGCATGGTGTCCTCTTCATCATCACTGAAGAGATGTGTGGTCTGCTCTGCAGGAGGTGTTGATTGTCCCTGTGCAATGTGAAGGGGAGATGCAGGTTAACAGTGTGTTCCATGTATGTTGACGCATTGTAGATGTTTACATTCAGACTGCATGACGATGTACATTGTGACTGTTTTGGTGAAGCTGGCTATTTGATGGGAGTCAGTGGACATTTCGACTACATGACGGATGTGTGGTTGTACTCGTATGTTATCAGCTCACAGTGTCATGCATTGCCAGTTGTGATTGGCCAGTTTCTACGCACGAGCGGCACCAGTTGTGTCCTCTGTCCTGTGGTGTAGGGGTTGCACTCTGTCCCACATTGTCGTCAATGTTGATGTACTGTGATTGCTATGTGTGTGTGCTGCGTTGTTGGCGATTCGCCCCTGCAGCTCTGCATTGGCGGACCGTTATCCCTTTGAGTCGGTGTGCATTTGACTTGTGTGCTTTTCGGGTGCTGGGATGCTTGCGACTTGGGTCATTTGTGCTACTGGAGATATTTGGTACTCTTGTGCATTGTTTGTCTGGAGATGTGTTTTTGACATGGTTCGTAGGTGCACGTGGATGTGTCAGAGTGTGACCTGCTCCTTTATGGATGTGGTCCACACTCAGCCACCTCAGTGTCGTCTCGTGCACCATGTCATGTATTGTGACTTCAGCCATGCTATCTGTCATGCAGTGTCACTTGCATTGTCGGTGTGGCTCACAGAGCCGCTGCTTTTCGGGATTCAGCACATGTGCATGGGTAGGTTGTGGCATTGGTGATATGGAGGGGGGCCCATTTGTGCAGATTGTGGACGGGGGACTACTTGGTGTTTCTATGTGTGCTGCAGTGTGCCAAGGGTATCAGGGACATGTTCCACAGTCATTGTGGGTGTGCAGTGTGCTGCACATGATTGTAAATGTGTGGCATTGTGCCCATCTGCCCCGTCCCCCCAGTCCCTGGTCGTTACTCACCCTGTTGCTGTTGGGTCAGGTCATATCGGGCTGTGTCCAGACCCCCGACTCCTTGCACCGTCTCCACGCTGATGACTGTGGCCACCATTTCCTCCAGCTCATCCAGCTCCTCCTGTGGCGCAGGACTCCCACCTCCAGTCGCCTTTGCTGCCTTCATGTTGGCAGTGAGTTTCTGTTTGGTTTGGCTGTGCACTTCATGCCAGCGCCTCTTGACCTCCTCCATTGACCTCCTCAACACTCCGACTGCATTCACGTTGGTGACGATGGACTGCCATATTTCCGTTTGTGTTGCCAATGACGTAGTGGAGGTGATGAACAGTTGTTGGTAGTGTTCTATCACCTCCGTGACAATGATCCGGTCTTCCTGCGGACTGAACCCCGGCTTCCTCTTCCTCTTCTCCTTGCCCTTCCCTGAACACGGGGTTCCTGGCTGGTCCTCCGTGGGGCTTGTGGGGTTCGGGTTGTCCTCTGCACTCGGTCCGGGTGCATCCATGGTGCTACGCAGTTTGTTTTGTTTTTGGTGTTTATTTTTTGGTTGCTCTTATAGTGCATTTTCACACATGACGCGTGGGATTTGCGGGCCTGTGGCTGGTTGTCGCTGATTTTTGTATCGCGGTTTGGGACATCGCAGGTTTGTTCGTGTTTTGCATTGTTTCTGCATCGCGTTGGTTTTTGGGCGGTCATTTGGTGCGTTATCCTGCTTCTATCGCATGGAGTCGCAGGGTTGGGAATACCACGTTGACACAGTGTTATTTTCCCGCGATGGACTGCGATGTGAAGGGTTGCATTAAGCAACTTTTGCGGTAGTTATCACACGTTCTTGAGAATATGCCCCTTTGTGTTAAGTGTATGAACATGTTGATGTGTCTCATCATTGTAGAAAGAACTTCTTGTAGCACAACACATAAAGTTGGTTGTGACATTCCCCCAGATACTGCATCAGTGTATAGGACTGATCCTGTGGCCATAAAATTGAGTGTTGCCAGAATTCAGAAATATTGATGTTATTGTTGTGCAATTCCTATTGTGAGGCAGAAGGTCTTACTCCAGCTGATGACACAAACCAATAATATATTGCCCCTTTAATCTGATTCCTTTCATTATAACCCCTTCTTCCATGTTGACAAGGTGTGGAACTGGAAATGTAAAAAGGACACTGAGTATTTGTGTTATGTATGGGTTGTTATGTTGAATACAACTTTGACAGAACACTCTGTTTCAAATTAAATGAAATACTAGGGGATGAGGTTTGGGTATTTGTTTTTGTTGTCATGGTAGAAATTATTGAGGAAATGTATCTACTTGCAATTTATTTGTGAATAAATAATCCTTTGTTTTTTACATTTTTAAATGTATGATGGAAGGAAAAACAAATGAATGAATACAGAAAATAACTACAACACCAGTCTTTAACTTTGTTTTGTTTTGCTTTTAACCCCTTCCATGCGCAGGACGGCCGGGAGCCGTCCTGCGCCACGGTGCTCGTGTGCGCAGGACGGCTCCCGGCCGTCTTCGCACATGGCAGGGGAAATACCTCTGGTGCGTGCACCAGAGGGATTTCCTTTTCCCCCCCGACAGCCTCGGTAGCTGGGGAAGGGCTTCGAGGCTGTCTCTGTTGTTTCTGTGCAATGAAGATCAGCGCGCACGTCGCGCTGACCTCATTGCACAGAAACCGAAACTAAAATGAGCCAATAGGCTCATTTCAGTTTCACTTTCTACGTGCTCAGGGGGCTATCTCAGCCCCCTGAGCATGTAGAAAGTCAGGAGAGGGATCATTGGAAAGGGGAGAATCTCCCCTTTCCAATAGTACCCCTCCCTAGTGGATCCCTGCTTGGGGATCGCCCCAGGAGGGTGATCCCCAAGCAGGGATCCACTCACTAGACACCAGGGAGGGGGCAGCGGCCCCTTGGGCAAGGGCCTTTGCTCCCCCTAATTTATTTTGGGCATTACAGTCTTTCTGCCCCCCCCGGGGGCAGAAAGCCCACTAGAAACCAGGGATTTTTTTGTTGTATTTATGTTGGGGTGGGGACTGCCCAAAATGGGCATGACAATGCCCCCACCCCCCACCAGAGAAATTCCAGTCTTTCTGGCCCCCCCCGGGGGCAGACGGGGCAGTAGCTCCCAATCTGACCCCTGGGGGGGCAGAAAGCCCACTAGAAACAAGGGACTTTTTTTTTTAGTAATGTTGGGGTGGGGGATGCCCATAATGGGCACAACAATGCCCCCACCACCCCCACCCCCAGAGAAATTCCAATATTTCTACCCCCCGGGGGGCAAACGGAGACAGTAGCCCCCAATCTGTCCCCTGGGGGGGCAGAAAGCCCACTAGAAGCCAGGGATTTTTTTTACATTTGATTTAGGGGTGGGGCTGCCCAAGATGGACAGGCCAATGCCCCCACACCCCCCAAAAAATGCAGCAGTCTTTCTGCCCCCCCAGGGGCAGATGGGGGCAGTAGCCCCTGATCTGCCCCCGGGGGGGCAGAAAGCAGACTAGGCACCAGGGATTTTTTTTATGATGTAGGGGTGGGGGCTGCCCAGAATGGGCATGCCAATGCCCCCACCCCAAAGAAAAATTACCACAGTCCTTCTGCCCATCCCAGGAGGCATATGGGGGCAATAGCTCCTTATCTGCCCCTCCGGGGGGCAGAAAGCCCACTAGGCATAAGGAAATATATATATTTTTTAATTCAGGGGTCAGGTCAGCCCAGAATGGGCATGCCAAGCACACACACCCCAAAAAATGCAGCAGTCTTTCTGCCCCCCTGGGGGCAGATGGGGGAAGTGGCCCCTGATCTGCCCCCCAGGGGGGGCAGAAAGCCCACTAGGTACCAACGATTACGCTGTCTTTTTTTATGCATGGGGCTGCGGGCTGCCCTGAATGGGCATACCTATGCTCCCACCCCCCAAAAACAATTGCCACAGTCTTTCTGCCCCCCTTGGGGGCATATCGGGGAAATCCCCCACCCCTGATTCCCCCCCCCCAGAGCGGCAGACAGCCCACTAGGCACAGACTTGTTTTTAGCAATGTTCCTACCTGTGGATTTTGGGCCCTAGCACAGCTGGCACCAAGGGAAACCTAGGAAACCTGTACATTTTTGAAAACTAGAGACCAAAGGGAATCCAGGATGGGGTGACTTGTGTGTCTCTCACCAGGTTCTGTTACCCAGAATCCCTTGCAAACCTCAAACTTAGTTAAAAAACAAACACATTTTCCTCACATTTCTGTCGTGAAAAGTCCTGGAATCTGCATGGATCCACAAAATTCCACCCACCCCGCATTCCCCAAAGTCTTCAGAGAAAAATGGTACCTCACTTGTGTGGGTAGGCCTAGTGCCCGCGACAAGAAACGGCCCAAAACGCACCTTGGACACACCACATATTCACAGTGAAAACGGACCCTTTTTTTGCAAAGTGCCTAGCTGTAGATGATTTTTAACCCTAGCTCTGCCGGAACCTAGGGAAACCTAGCAAACCTATACATTTTTGAAAACTAGACACCCAGGGGAATCCAGGATGGGGTAGCATGTCTGGCTCTCACCAGGTTCTGTTACCTAGAAACCCTTGCAAACCTCAAACTTTGTAAAAAAAACAACACATTTTCCTCACATTTCTGTGGTGGAAAGTTCTGGAATCTGCGTGGATCCACAAGATTCCACCCACCCTGCATTCCCCAAAGACTTCTGAGAAAAATGGTACCTCACTTGTGTGGGTTGGCCTAGTGCCCGCGATAGGAAAAGGCCCAAAACGCAAGGTGGACACATCACATTTTCACAGTGAAAACTGACCCTTTTTTTTGCAAGGTGCCAAGCTGTAGATTTTTAGCCCTAGTTCCACCGGCACCTAGGGAAAGCTGGCAAACCTATACATTTTTGAAAACTAGAAACCCAGGGGAATCCAGGATGGGGTGACTTGTCTGGCTCTCACCAAGTACTGTCACCCAGAATCCCTTACAAACCTCAAACTTTGTAAAATAAACCCACATTTTTCTCAAATTTCTGTGGTGGAAAGTTCTGGAATCTGCGTAGATCCACAAATTTCCTACCACCCAGCGTTCCCCCAGGTCTCCCGATAAAAATGGTACCTCACTCACGTGGGTGGTTCAAGTACCCGGGACAGGCAAGGGCCCAAAACGTATTGAGGAGACATCAATATTACCTATCACAAAACAACCTGGTTTTGCAAGGGGGGTCACCTGGGTTTTTGGCCCTGGGCTCGGCGGCCATCTTGGGAAACTGACCAAATTCACACATTTCTGAAAAATAGACACCCGGGGGAGTCCAGCAAGGTATGGCTTGCGTGGACCCCCCAACGTTTTCTTACCCAGAATCCCCTGCAAACCTTAAATTTAGCTGAAAAAATCACAATTTTCTCACATTTCTGTGTGAGAAAGTTCTGGAATGTGCATGGATCCACAAATTTCCTACCACCCAGCATTCCCCCAGGTCTCCCGATAAAAATGGTACCTCACTCGCATGGGTGGGTCAAGTACCCGCGACAGGCAAGGGCCCAAAACCTATTGAGGAGACATCAAAATTACCTATCTCAAAACTACCTGGGTTTGCAAGGGGGTCACCTGGGTTTTTGGCCCCTGGCTCGGCGGCCATCTTGGAAAACTACCAAACCCACACATTTCCGATAACTAGACACCCAGGGAGTCCAGCGAGGTATGGCTTGCGTGGATCCCCCAACGTTTTCCTACGCAGAATCCCCTGCAAACCTCAAATTTAGCTGGGTAACAGATTCTGGGTAACAGAACCTGGTGAGAGCCAGACAAGTCACCCCATCCTGGATTCCCCTGGGTGTCTAGTTTTCAAAAATGTATAGGTTTGCTAGATTTCCCTAAGAGCCGGCAGAGCGAGGGTTTAAAATCTACAGCTAGGCACTTTGCAAAAAAAGGGTCAGTTTCGTGTGTCCACGTTGCGTTTGGGCCGTTTGCTGTCGCGGGCACTAGGCCTACCCACACAAGTGAGGTACAATTTTTCTCGGAAGAGTTTGGGGAATGCGGGTGGGTGAAATGTTGTGGATCCACGCAGATTCCAGAACTTTCCACCACAGAAATGTGAGGAAAATGTGGTTTTTTTTTTACAAAGTTTGAGGTTTGCAAGGGATTCTGGGTAACAGAACCTGGTGAGAGCCAGACAAGTCACCCCATCCTGGATTCCCCTGGGTGTCTAAATTGCAAAAATGTATAGGTTTGCTATGTTTCCCTAGGTGCCGGCAGAGCTAGGGTTCAAATTCTACAGCTAGGCACTTTGCAAAAAAAGGGTCAGTTTTCACTGTAAAAATGAAGTGTGTCCACGTTGGATTTTGAGCCGTTTCCTGTCGCGGGCACTAGGCCTACCCACACAAGTGAGGTATCATTTTTATCGGGAGACTTAGGGTAACACAGAATTGTAGAGAAACCGTTATTACCTATTGACTTTCAATGCATTTCTGCCTTCCAAATGAAAGACAGTGTGTAAAAAAGTAGTCACTTTGAAAAATGTCCTATAATTCTCATGCTAGTATGGGTACTCACAATTTCGGAAATGTGCAAATAGCTACTGTTTCTAAACTCTATATTTTGTTCCAATTTCAGAAATACATAGGTGTCTTTCATACCGATTTTTCACTGTATATATTTTCCCAAATGAATTGCTATATACCCGGTACATGCTAAAAAAAAACATTGCAAGACGCTGCTCAGTTATTGGCTCTGGGTTCGTCGGGTTCTTGGTGAACCTACAAGTCCTATATATCCCCACAACCAGAAAGATCCAGCGGATGTAACAGTATATTGCTTTCAAACATCTGTCATAATTAGAAGAAGTTACAGGTGAAAATTTTGGCACAAATGGCTGTTTTTTTCAACTCATTTGCAATTTTTTCTTATTTTCAACTGTTAGTTTCTATAAAGAAACCTTGAAGGATCTACACAAATGACCCCTTGCTGAATTCAGACTTTTGTCTACTTTTCTAAAATGTATAGCTTTCCAGGATCCATTATTGTTTTTATACCCATTTCTACCATTAACTGGAAGAAGGTTGAAAGCACAAAAAATTGCAAAAATAGGCTATGTCCCAGTAAAATGCCAAAACTGTGTAAAAAATGTTGGTTTTCTGACAAACGTCTGTCAGTCCCTGAAAGCTGGGAACATAGTGATTTCAGCCCCAGAAACCCTTTGTTGATACCATTTGCAGGGAATAAACCAGATGCTTTCATTTGCAGCACTTTTTTCCCATTTTTCCCCCAAAAAGCAAAATTTTGCTGTATTTCGGCTAATTTCTAGGTTCCCTCCAGGGGAATCCACAAACCCTGGGTACCTTTAGAATCCCCGTGATGTTGGAAGAAAAGGACGCAAATTTGGCATGGATACCTTATGTGGTCAAAAAGTTACAGGGACCTGAGCGCGAACTACCCCAAATAGCCAAAAAAAAGGCTTAGCACAGGGGGGGAAAAGGCCTAGCAGCGAAAAGGTTAATCCAAAAAAGTAAAAGTGGATGTAAACCAAAAAACAAACACAATAAGAAAAAGTCAGTCATTGTTATTAGCCAAAATTGTTTGAAGTCCAATACCCAAAATACAACTGGCCTCAGAAAGGTAAATGTGTCCACAAAATAGTCCGGAGTGAATAGTTGTCACACACTGGAGGAAATTATGTTCAGCATCTCTTGGTGGTCGCGGTGCTCTTGCCATCCTCTCCTGGTGGTCTGGATGAATGTGTGCTCCTGCTGGGGGCTGGTGGATTCACAGTTGCAGGGACTGAGGTGGGTACAGGTGTTTCCTGTTGTAGTAGAACCTCCCTTTCTGGGGCTGAGGCAAATGTAGTAGGGCCAAATGAAGTTGGACCACAGAAAGGAGAAGATGGTGCAAGAAAATCCCTGCACATATGGGTGTAAATGACCTGCAGCACCCCAGTCAGGGACCCCAAATTGGAGTTCTGATTCTCCATCTGAACATTGTGCTCCCTCTGCAACTGCTTCATGTCCTGGATCTCTGTAGGGACTTGACCCATCATGTCTTGGGCTGATGGAGGGCTCCCAAAACTTGGTTGATAGTGGCCTGGGTGACAGTTACCCCAGCCAGAACTGGGGGGCACAAGATGGGTGTTATGTTGCTTTGGACACAGGAAGTGGAGGTATCGATCTGCTGAGTTGTTGTAACAGCTGGGCTGGGAGGTGTAGGTGTGGGCCGAGGGAGACTCACTGGGGCCATCTGCCCAGGCAGACAAGATGAACTATGCTGCTTCTCTTCATCCAGACTTTCAGGACATTGGAGGTTTCCTGAGACACAGATGTTTGCCCACGTGCTCTGGTTGTTGGACCTATCATCAATGTAAAAAAAAAAAAAATTGTAAAAGTGTGTATTGCACATCCAATGATTGTTTTCAAATATAATGTAGCAGCCTAAAAGGGAAGAGGAATTGGATAACATGATTAGACCTTTCTGTGGTAAATTTATTAATTACAAAAACTGTTTATGGTTCAATCAAAACTACTTCAAATAAACAGGTAAGAAGATGTCCTGAAAGGAAAAAAAGATAACTTAGTAAGTATACATGAAATGTACCAACCATTCAACTCAACACAGTAGAGAGGAGATATGTGAAATTAACCAGTCCAAAGCCTAGCAGGCTAAACAACAGACATTTACACAACTTAGAGAGATATTTTTAGCATTAGTCATCATATGAACAGTGCAGAGTTCAGTTTTCACATATTCCACTTTTCATCAGCATACAATTTTACATGCCTTAAATTTTAAAGGACAACAAAGGTTGATTTATGAAACTAATTACATCAATTAAAGGGCATGACAAGTAAAGGACAGCATGCACAATTCAACACAAACAATTTTAAAAACAGAGCATAAGGGGGGGCGTGGTTTCGGCGCCACTCAAGATGGCCACCTGAGACGAGGGGTCTGCCGCACTACGGACAAACCGCGGTCATTTGGTGCTGGTTGGCGCCTTCCTGTCGAACCAAAATAGCAGCATTCACGGAAGGAACCATGGTCATGAAGAGAAGCTGTATTTGGGAGTGAAGTGCGGTGCGCTTCTCTTTATTTCTTCGACGTCACGGCTGCTTCACGGAGTGGCTGCCATTTTGTTTCAACGCTCCTTCACAAGTAAGGAATTTGGGAATGCAGCGTGGTCAAAAATAATTAATTTGGTGACTTACCTATGACTTTGCAAGGATAAAGAGAGCCTTTGCAATATTTTTTATTGGGACTCCATTAAAGGCTGGTTTTTAGACCCTCACAGCTGAAAACATGCAGATCTAGAGATTATGGCACACTGAGGCGGCATTTCATTGATGCAGGTGATGTCAGAGAACACTTATACAATCAATAACTTGATCTATGTCTCTTTGAGCAGTCGCTACTTTGGGGTTTTCTGAATGTCCACCAGTGAGAGTTTTCCTTTTTAAATGTAGCGGGTCCAATACAAAAGTGTTGAGACAGACCCATCTTTTTACAAGATAATGTCAGCTTCTGCAACAGTTTTTTATTGAGGCTTAACGTAGGGCTATCTTCTAGAGCCCCGCTGTTGAGACTGTGTATATTGGGAGCTCTATAGTACTCTGAGGTGGCATTTCCTGATTGCAGACAATGTTAGAATACGCTGGTGACATCATCATCTTGTTGTGTGGTCCCTTTTTATGGGTTAATTAAGGAAACCACAATTTGTCTTTACCCCTAAAGGGCATTCTTGGCGGGGCTTGTGTCTCACTCACCAACAGAAACCCAGTCACCTGTAGTTGGTGAAATGGCTAACGAGGGCCCTACCCGCAATTCCTCGCTACAATCTGTAGTCAATAAGGCTTCACCACCCTCTTCTGCATCCACGCAGTTGAAACATGATCCTCCTTTGCCTGACAAGTCCATGTCTCCTATCTCCTTAGAGATGTTGTTGGAGGAGATTCAAGCTTTACGCCCTTTTGTGGAGGAAACTAATAGCAAAATGCAGCTTCTAGACGATAAATGGTCAACTGTGGTGGAGCAGCAACTTTTAGATGTCCAGGGCGAAACTCTTTGGAAAAGGAGGTGCGCAAGCTCCAGCAACATACAGAGGACTTAGAAAACCATAATAGGAGGAACAATCTACACATTTATGGTCTGCCTGAAGCTTTGGAAGGAAATGACCCTGTTTCCTTTTTCTCCTCATTTTTGCCAAAATTGCTGGACATGCCCTCCTCAACCTCGCTCAATATTCAAAGAGCCCATAGGCTTGGACCTCGTCCTTCGCTCTCTACATCTCCTGTCAATCCTAGAGGTGTTACAATCCTTTTTTAAAGTTTACTGACTTGCTGTCGGTTCTTTCTGCAGCTAGGGCTAAGCGTCAAGTTTCTTGGTTGGGTCAAAGGGTGTTCCTCTTGCAAGATATCTCTAATGCCACTGCAGCTAGAAGAAAATAATTTCTCAATCTTCGAGCTCCTCTTTGTTCTCTTGGAGTCAGATATGGTCTCTTTCATCCCTGCATTTTTAAAGTAACTTTCCAAAATAACACTGTGACATTTGAAGATCTAGCGGAACTCAAGCAGTTTATACATTCCCATACTTTGAGTAGTAT
The DNA here is from genome assembly GCA_963921515.1 of Calotriton arnoldi. Classification (NCBI taxonomy): domain Eukaryota; kingdom Metazoa; phylum Chordata; class Amphibia; order Caudata; family Salamandridae; genus Calotriton; species Calotriton arnoldi. The sequence goes on from CAWUFW010000325.1 coordinate 3,617,455, forward strand.
GGACACTGCTGGCCCATCTAATGGTTGACCTATTTGTCTTTGCCTGTTTTTGCTCTAATTTTTGTGCTCTCAAAAGAGATTGAATTGTAGTTTTTTTTTTGTTCTGATTCCTTAAATATGTCTCGGTTTGTAACTCTTCGAAAGCTTTAGTATATCTTAAACGGTAATTCTTTGTGTGTTTTATTGGATTTGATATGTCTTAAGCTGTTCTATTTTATCTCCTTACAGGTTCGTATGATGTAATTCAGTATGTCTGGCCCGTTTTTTCCAAAATGTTTTTGGTCCTGATGTGGCTTGGCCTCCCTTTCCCTTGGGCGTGTCATCATCTTTGTGTCTTTTTTTTACAAAAGGATGGGGACAATGGGCTTTTGGAAAGGTCCAACGTACATGCCCTAGATAATCAATAAAGAAGAAGTACGTGGTTCCTCGGTGAATACAGAGTATTTATAGCAGGTCGTGAAAGGAAGGGGATTCTTCCTTTCGGAACTGGTGGTCTCACACACCCAGCAAGCTAGGTGTCATGCTTCATCATCTGGGCCTGCTCCTCGTCGGGTCGGCGCTGCAATACCCGACGGGCACCCAAAAAGGGGCTCTTTATCGGAGATCTTTTGTTCCTTGCCGGTGGGTGCCGTGGGTGTAAGGGCCCTTTTGATTGTGTGGATGTAGTAGTATGTGAAGTGAGTTAAAACAAGTCAGGGTGCCTTATGGAACATATTTTATTCTTGGTAGGCCCCCTGCCTGATTTAAAATAGAAAAAGGAGAGGCGTCTATCTGACTGTAATGGGTCAAGATCAGGGCGCTCTATTCCTAGTGGGTCAACATGTTTCTCGCCATTGTTGTCTTAAGGATCAAAGGCGATTCTTCAGGAGCGTAAAGTGAGTCTATCTACACCCAGTGGTGTGGTGAACTACCTACCACTCTTGGATAAGTGGGTTGTGCGCCCGTTGTTTCTATGGACGACCTGTACGTGAGAAAAAAGGGTATATATACTCTCAAGGACACAGTTGACCACAAGTTCCATCGTGCTTCCAAACAGATACTCTGTATTAGGTCCATGACTGACATTGGTGATCAATAATATCAATAGTGGTTCGCTATTCATATCACCCAAAAGTGTGTTCCTGAACGAAGTCTTTTGGTAACACATACATATTGTTGAATAAAACCAATTACTTTAAAACATTAATACAATGGTGAAGAAATGGTAGTAAAACAATTGGGTGATCAGAGGCCTTTTTCATGCAACTCACCCAATCACTAATTGAATCGTGCCTCGTCAGTATCCAGCGGGCCGTGGACACATATAAGTTATGTGTCTGGAAATTGATAGATATAAGAAGAGATTCATAGTCAGGTGTGAGGAGATCACAGGTTAGTATAGAACTGCTTCTATAACTACAAGGATAGCCTCGTAAAGTAGCGATCTTCCAGTGGTCCTGGCCCAATGGGTTGCTCTTTCAAAATAAGTTCCTGTCCTCACTTGGCGGATTCTCAATGCCCCTCAATCCTATGGCACTCAGTACGGGCAGCAGTGCGGGCGCCAGCACCACCGGTGACCCCAATGGGTGATAGTTGTCACTGCGGTACTAAGCGCGCACATCGCTGCAAACAAGCTGTCACCACCCCTATGAATTGGCATTGCGTTCCCATCAAGTAGTTACTTGATAACTCATGTGAGAGATAGCAATCTGTTCCCCAGGCGCTTACCTCTGTAGTCGGTGCCGTCTGAGGTCCCTTATTTTTAAGCGTATCAAATACTCACCTGCTTTCAATGAAAGCTGTGTGGTTGACCTACCCCTCTCCGCTGGATCCGGGAAGGTAATGGACTAGTAGAAACTGTCCTTTTATATACCTGCAGGTGAGCCAGCTCGGGCGGGGCAGGGAAGCCGATCGGTTTCAGCTGGTGCTACTAAGCGTCATGTGACGTCTAAACAAGAAAGGTGGCGGCCATCTTAGACTGGTGTGGAGTGTCTATAGGGAGAAAGGTGGCAGCCATCTTAGACTGGCGTGGAGTGTCTATAGGGAGAAAGGTGGCGGCCATCTTAGACTGGTGTGGAGTGTCTATAGGGAGGTATCCCTTTCTACTCATTGCATAATAATAACCACATCTTAGATAGGGGCCCCGTGCTGGTATCACCGGAGTTGGTGAATAAAAGGGGTGGAAAATGTGTTTGCACATAACATATAGGAAAGGTCAGAGATGCCGAGAATGTAGCGGCCATCTTAGGCTGGTGTAGAGTTTCACTTGGAATATGTATATGTATGCTCAGTGCATTCTGGTAACCCATTTACCAATTGCGGTCCCACGGTGATGTCACTGGAACTATTGCTGGGATTCTTAGTGGGGTAAATGGGCGCAGTGTTTGCCAATGTTGGTCCCATATTACGTAAAGCGGGAGAAGCCTGGTCGAGTATTGTGTGTACATGCTATGACCATCTTGGGGTGTTCAGGATCTTAGTGCTCCGGGTATCAAGTTAGGGGTGTTATATTCATGAGTCGTACCCTGGTTTGGGGTTGGACAGTTGTTGGGAGGTTGTTAATATCGAATGCAGGGTAAGGGTCAGTACCTCTCATAGTGTCTCATATCATCTGTGATGTACTCACTGTATCAGAGGTTAGCGAGTGACCCCCACGGAATCTCATCATTGAGTCCCTGTTGGTCAGTCAACAACCGGTGTACCCATCTTTGTTCGATTCTAAAGAGGAATTCTGTGTAATCTGAGGGTGAGTCTCTAAAACCACCCACCGCAAACTTTCAGGGGAATGTTTCAGTTCTTTGAAGTGGGTGTATAGTTTCGTGGTTACTCGTTGGCATCAGATGTTACTTTTGTGTTCTGTGATTCTGGTTTTTACCATCCTCATTGTCATCCCTATATACCTTTTCTTACAAGGGCATGTAATCATATATACACATTGAGTTGTGTTACAATTGGTATGTTTTGTAATCTGCCAGGTAAACGAGTCTGTGAAAGTTATTTCTTTTGTGGGCGTGGTTTGGGGACATACCGCACAGGAGCCACAGGGATGGTGTCCCTGAACTGGTGGTAAATCCCATAGGGATCTTTGGTCATTCGCTCTTCCAGGTCTAGGTCTTGTATGGATCAGTATGTCCTTTAAGTTCTGAGTACGCTTAAAAGCAAACCGGGGTTTAGGGATCTGTAATGCCCCTGTGTTGAGGATCCCCAGTGTTTATTGATCACTTTCTTTATCCGGTTGGAGTCCGAAGTAAAGGAAGTGACACAGGTTAGTATGTCAGTTTGCTCTTTAGGGGTTACTTCTAGTAGGGCCTCCCGGTGATTATTCCTAGCTCTCTTCATGGATTGAGCCACTTGTCTTTGTGGGTATTTCCTCTTGAGTAAGTTTTTTGATAAGGATTTGGCCTCTGTTTCATAGTCAATGATGGAACTACAGTTTCTCCTGATGCGTAAAAACTGTCCAAAGGGTAAATTGTCCTTCAGTGCTCGAGGATGGTGGCTGTTATATAACAACAGGCTATTTCTGTCAGTGGGTTTTTTGTATAAGGTGGTGTCGAGTTGGCCACCACAAAGTCTGATCTTGAGATCTAGGAATGGTATGTCAGTGGATGAGATGGTGTGAGTGAATTTAAAAAATTCATTTTTAGTGTTAATCCACTGACAGAATTCGTGGCATGTAGTCATACTGCCTCTCCAAAGAATCAATATGTCATCTATGAATCTCTTCCACAGTCTCAGGTTGTCAGCATAGGGATTGCTGGGGTGAGAAATGACACTCTCCTCAAATGCAGCCATATAGAGGCAGGCCACACTGGGAGCAAATGTACTCCCCATGGATGTACCCTGAGACTTGTGGAAGAGTTGACCCTTATACTCAAAGAAATTCTCTGTTAGAGCTAGGGATGCGCACTCCATTACAAATGTCACAGGAGTATGTGAGGTCCATGTTGTCATCTCAATGGCTGTTTCAATAACTGTCAGTGTCGCTTGTTGGGAAATGTTCGTGTATAGTTGTTCTACATCTAAGGTAACAAGGAGGTTGATTTCGTCTGTGTTACTAATCTCTCCTATTGCGCGCAAGACATCAGTTGTGTCTCGCACATAGGAGGGGGTCAACTTCACCAGTGGTTGGAGGAAATGATCACAGAATTTCGACAGGGGCTCCAAAATTGAGCCAATACCTGAGACTATAGGTCTCCCCGGGACAGGTGTTATTCCCTTATGAATTTTGGGGAGTGTATAGAAGTATGGTCTTCTTGGGTTTTTTGTCGTGAGAAAGTCGGCCTCTTTCTTGCTGATCCACTCATTGGCCTCTGCTTCAAATACTAGGCTGGAGATTTTCGTTGCTAGTCTGTGGGTAGGATTAGTAGTGATTGGTGTATAGTGCCTGCTGTTGGAAAGTTGGCGTCTACACTCAAGGTCATAATCAACCGTGGATTGAATCACTGTAGCACCCCCCTTGTCTGCCTGTTTAATTGTGATGCTAGTGTCCTCTGCTAGAGACCTGGCGGCCGCCAGTTCTATCTTGGAGATATTGTGGAAAGGAGTCTCCCTTGTCTCCTGTTTGAGATCTTTAAGTACAGCCTGCTCGAAAGTAATGACTTCCACTGGAGTCATGCTGTTGTTGGGAGTGAATGTAGAGGGGTTTCTTAACCCTGAGTCTTCCTGGACAGATTCTGTCTTCTCATAAAAAAAGGCTTTAAGGCGGATTTTCCTGAAGAAATTTTGAATTTCGCATTGGTCTCGAAACTTATCTCTCTTTGGGGTCGGGACAAATCCTAGGCCTTTCTCTAGTACTGTTGTTTCTGTTTCGGTGAGTGTTCTGTGTGACAGGTTAACTACTAGAGTCTCCTGCCCTGAATCTTGCTCCTCGTTTCCATTGGATTGGGTGTTTGGTCTTGCCATTGTACCTGTTTGTTTGCGCCTCTTCTGTTGCGCCCTCTTCCTCTGCCCCAACCTCTGCCTAAAAAAGGAGGGGGGTTTGGGTTGCCAGTCGGGTAGTATTGTGGTTGACCTGGCGGGTACATGGGAAAAGGCCAGAAGGGTTGGGGCGGACCATGGTAGTCAGGTGTATTTTGGTTAGGGAAGTAAGGACGATTGGTCCTCCTGGAGTTATTACTGCCCCAACTCCTAGTACTGGAATCACTGTCAGAGGAGCCTCTTCTACTGTCGTCAGCACTTTCTTCAGAGGAATAACTATTCTTTGTAGATGTATAGTCTGCCTTTAAATAGGGGTACACTTTCTCTGTTTTGAACCTTTGGATGTCCTTCTACAATTTGTTGACTTTCTGCTTCATTAGATAGTCTTTGTTCTCTGATATCTCATTGTTCAGTTCAGCCAACTTAGTCTTGTAAACAGTCAATTGGATAGTGGTCTTAATCGCCCCTTCTGCAATCTGAATACGTATCAGAAGGGCGTCAGCAATTCTCTTTGCGGTATTAATAATCAAGATGAGCCAGTCCCTAGTGCATTTCCATGCTACTAGGGACCACTCTTTCTTGAATACTGCGTCTTCCAGGAATAGTCTGGGGAAGTTACTAACGATGAGGCCATTCGGAGCGATGTTGGCCCGCAAATATTCAGTCATCATAGCGCCGTGGAGGGTGATCTTTAACCACTCCCTTTTCATTGCCATTAAAGATGACCAGTCTTCTGCCTGGCTACCTGATGCTGTACTGTACTTCTTCTTTATTGATTATCTAGGGCATGTACGTTGGACCTTTCCAAAAGCCCATTGTCCCCATCCTTTTGTAAAAAATTGTATGCACGGGTTTGCCCGTGTGACGGTACAATCAGGATACCAGAAGTGTAATTTGCCCTTTCTGGACCATATTTCCAGTTAGAACCCTCCCGGTTTCGCTCTACCACTATGGAACTTAACCAGGGACTCAGCTTTGGTGAAGAGATGGCTGAAGAGATTTTGAGAACTACCCCTTCCATCTTAGGGGTAGAAAATAGTACAGCATCAGGTAGCCAGGCAGAAGACTGGTCATCTTTAATGGCAATGAAAAGGGAGTGGTTAAAGATCACCCTCCACGGCGCTATGATGACTGAATATTTGCGGGCCAACATCGCTCCGAATGGCCTCATCGTTAGTAACTTCCCCAGACTATTCCTGGACGACGCAGTATTCAAGAAAGAGTGGTCCCTAGTAGCATGGAAATGCACTAGGGACTGGCTCATCTTGATTATTAATACCGCAAAGAGAATTGCTGACGCCCTTCTGATACGTATTCAGATTGCAGAAGGGGCGATTAAGACCACTATCCAATTGACTGTTTACAAGACTAAGTTGGCTGAACTGAACAATGAGATATCAGAGAACAAAGACTATCTAATGAAGCAGAAAGTCAACAAATTGCAGAAGGACATCCAAAGGTTCAAAACAGAGAAAGTGTACCCCTATTTAAAGGCAGACTATACATCTACAAAGAATAGTTATTCCTCTGAAGAAAGTGCTGACGACAGTAGAAGAGGCTCCTCTGACAGTGATTCCAGTACTAGGAGTTGGGGCAGTAATAACTCCAGGAGGACCAATCGTCCTTACTTCCCTAACCAAAATACACCTAACTACCATGGTCCGCCCCAACCCTTATGGCCTTTTCCCATGTACCCGCCAGGTCAACCACAATACTACCCGACTGGCAACCCAAACCCCCCTCCTTTTTTAGGCAGAGGTTGGGGCAGAGGAAGAGGGCGCAACAGAAGAGGCGCAAACAAACAGGTACAATGGCAAGACCAAACACCCAATCCAATGGAAACGAGGAGCAAGACTCAGGGCAGGAGACTCTAGTAGTTAACCTGTCACACAGAACACTCACCGAAACAGAAACAACAGTACTAGAGAAAGGCCTAGGATTTGTCCCGACCCCAAAGAGAGATAAGTTTCGAGACCAATGCGAAATTCAAAATTTCTTCAGGAAAATCCGCCTTAAACTTAAAGCCTTTTTTCATGAGAAGACAGAATCTGTCCAGGAAGACTCAGGGTTAAGAAACCCCTCTACATTCACTCCCAACAACAGCATGACTCCAGTGGAAGTCATTACTTTCGAGCAGGCTGTACTTAAAGATCTCAAACAGGAGACAAGGGAGACCCCTTTCCACAATCTCTCCAAGATAGAACTGGCGGCCGCCAGGTCTCTAGCAGAGGACACTAGCATCACGATTAAACAGGCAGACAAGGGGGGTGCTACAGTGATTCAATCCACGGTTGATTATGACCTTGAGTGTAGACGCCAACTTTCCAACAGCAGGCACTATACACCAATCACTACTAATCCTACCCACAGACTAGCAACGAAAATCTCCAGCCTAGTATTTGAAGCAGAGGCCAATGGGTGGATCAGCAAGAAAGAGGCAGACTTTCTCACGACAAAAAATCCAAGAACACCATACTTCTATACACTCCCCAAAATTCATAAGGGAATAACACCTGTCCCGGGGAGACCTATAGTCTCAGGTATTGGCTCAATTTTGGAGCCCCTGTCGAAATTCTGTGATCATTTCCTCCAACCACTGGTGAAGTTGACCCCCTCCTATGTGCGATACATAACTGATGTCTTGCGCATAATAGGAGAGATTAGTAACACAGACGAAATCAACCTCCTTGTCACCTTAGATGTAGAACAACTATACACGAACATTCCCCAACAAGCGACACTGACAGTTATTGAAACAGCCATGGAGATGACAACATGGACCTCACATACTCCTGTGACATTTGTAATGGAGTGCGCATCCCTAGCTCTAACAGAGAATTTCTTTGAGTATAAGGGTCAACTCTTCCACCAGTCTCAGGGTACATCCATGGGGAGTACATTTGCTCCCAGTGTGGCCTGCCTCTATATGGCTGCATTTGAGGAGAGTGTCATTTCTCACCCCAGCAATCCCTATGCTGACAACCTGAGACTGTGGAAGAGATTCATAGACGACATATTGATTCTTTGGAGAGGCAGTATGACTACATGCCACGAATTCTGTCAGTGGATTAACACTAAAAATGAATTTTTAAAATTCACTCACACCATCTCATCCACTGACATACCATTCCTAGATCTCAAGATCAGACTTCGTGATGGCCAACTCAACACCACCTTATACAAAAAACCCACTGACAGAAATAGCCTGTTGTTATATAACAGCCACCATCCTCGAGCACTGAAGGACAATTTACCCTTTGGACAGTTTTTACGCATCAGGAGAAACTGTAGTTCCATCATTGACTATGAAACAGAGGCCAAATCCTTATCAAAAAACTTACTCAAGAGGAAATACCCACAAAGACAAGTGGCTCAATCCATGAAGAGAGCTAGGAATAATCACCGGGAGGCCCTACTAGAAGTAACCCCTAAAGAGCAAACTGACATACTAACCTGTGTCACTTCCTTTACTTCGGACTCCAACCGGATAAAGAAAGTGATCAATAAACACTGGGGGATCCTCAACACAGGGGCATTACAGATCCCTAAACCCCGGTTTGCTTTTAAGCGTACTCAGAACTTAAAGGACATACTGATCCATACAAGACCTAGACCTGGAAGAGCGAATGACCAAAGATCCCTATGGGATTTACCACCAGTTCAGGGACACCATCCCTGTGGCTCCTGTGCGGTATGTCCCCAAACCACGCCCACAAAAGAAATAACTTTCACAGACTCGTTTACCTGGCAGATTACAAAACATACCAATTGTAACACAACTCAATGTGTATATATGATTACATGCCCTTGTAAGAAAAGGTATATAGGGATGACAATGAGGATGGTAAAAACCAGAATCACAGAACACAAAAGTAACATCCGATGCCAACGAGTAACCACGAAACTATACACCCACTTCAAAGAACTGAAACATTCCCCTGAAAGTTTGCGGTGGGTGGTTTTAGCGACTCACCCTCAGATTACACAGAATTCCCTCTTTAGAATCGAACAAAGATGGGTACACCGGTTGTTGACTGACCAACAGGGACTCAATGATGAGATTCCGTGGGGGTCACTCGCTAACCTCTGATACAGTGAGTACATCACAGATGATATGAGACACTATGAGAGGTACTGACCCTTACCCTGCATTCGATATTAACAACCTCCCCACAACTGTCCAACCCCAAACCAGGGTACGACTCATGAATATAACACCCCTAACTTGATACCCCGAGCACTAAGATCCTGAACACCCCAAGATGGTCATAGCATGTACACACGATACTCGACCAGGCTTCTCCCGCTTTACGTAATATGGGACCAACATTGGCAAACACCGCGCCCATTTACCCCACTAAGAATCCCAGCAATAGTTCCAGTGACATCACCATGGGACCGCAATTGGTAAATGGGTTACCAGAATGCACTGAGCATACATATACATATTCCAAGTGAAACTCTACACCAGCCTAAGATGGCCGCTACATTCTCGGCATCTTTGACCTTTCCTATATGTTATGTGCAAACACATTTTCCACCCCTTTTATTCACCAACTCCAGTGATACCAGCACGGGTCCCTATCTAAGATGTGGTTATTATTATGCAATGAGTAGAAAGGGATACCTCCCTATAGACACTCCACACCAGTCTAAGATGGCCGCCACCTTTCTCCCTATAGACACTCCACACCAGTCTAAGATGGCCGCCACCTTTCTCCCTATAGACACTCCACACCAGTCTAAGATGGCCGCCACCTTTCTTGTTTAGACGTCACATGATGCTTAGCAGCACCAGCTGAAACCGATCGGCTTCCCTGCCCCGCCCGAGCTGGCTCACCTGCAGGTATATAAAAGGACAGTTTCTACTAGTCCATTACCTTCCCGGATCCAGCGGAGAGGGGTAGGTCAACCACACGGCTTTCATTGAAAGCAGGTGAGTATTTGATATGCTTAAAAATAAGGGACCTCAGACGGCACCGACTACAGAGGTAAGCGCCTGGGGAACAGATTGCTATCTCTCACATGAGTTATCAAGTAACTACTTGATGGGAACACAATGCCAATTCATAGGGGTGGTGACAGCTTGTTTGTAGCGATGTGCGCGCTTAGTACCGCAGTAACTACTATCACCCATTGGGGTCACCGGTGGTGCTGGCGCCCGCACTGCTGCCCGTACTGAGTGCCATAGGATTGAGGGGCATTGAGAATCCGCCAAGTGAGGACAGGAACTTATTTTGAAAGAGCAACCCATTGGGCCAGGACCACTGGAAGATCGCTACTTTACGAGGCTATCCTTGTAGTTATAGAAGCAGTTCTATACTAACCTGTGATCTCCTCACACCTGACTATCAATCTCTTCTTATATCTATCAATTTCCAGACACATAACTTATATGTGTCCACGGCCCGCTGGATACTGACGAGGCATGATTCAATTAGTGATTGGGTGAGTTGCATGAAAAAGGCCTCTGATCACCCAATTGTTTTACTACCATTTCTTCACCATTGTATTAATGTTTTAAAGTAATTGGTTTTATTCATATGTGTTACCAGAAGACTTCGTTCAGGAACACACTTTTTGGGTGATATGAATAGTGTTAGAAATGGGATCTCTAGTTGGCAAGGGCTTGCACCTTTGTCCAAGTAGGGACCCTTCTTCCTAGTCAGGGTAAGGGTGTTACACTCGTGAAGTAACCCCTGCTCACCCTCGTGGTAGCTTGGCACGAGCAGTCAGGCTTAATTCAGAGGCAGTGTGTAAAGCATTTGCACATAACCAACAGTAATACAGTGTAAGCACTACAAACGGACACCACACCAGTTTAGAAAAATAACCAATATTTTATATATTCAAGACAAGACCAATTACGACAAAAATCCACAATACTATACTTTAAAAACGAAGACTTGATAAGGTAACTTCTTCTTTGCAGGAATAGCACAAAAGCAAAGTTTGTACGAGTCAGTAGCTCCGTCCGAGCCTACCGTGATGCTGAAAACCACAGAGTCTAACAGTTCCAGCCGACCGCGTCGATACGGGCCAGCAGAGTCATGAACAGACTCGGTTACAGTACCTTTCTCGTTGTGGCTGGTACGGAGTGTACGAGCCGGTCGGCGTTCGTCGCGGTTGCGGGGCAAGACGGAGCGATGCAAGGTGCGGTGTCCCTCGATGCGGTGCAGGCAGCGGCTCGATGAGCGTCGTGCAGACGGAGTCGGTGAGTCCAAGGCGTGCGATGCAGGGTGAGACGATGCTCGATGCGGTGCTGACAGGTTGCGATGCAGGCGACCAAGCCGGAGTGCGGGAGCTGGCGTCGGACAGCGGTGTGAGTCGGAGCGGTGCGTCGCAGACGTGCGAGCGGTGCCCCAAATGCGGTGCGGTCACGACTCTTGAGCCAGTTGCAGCGACCGCGTCGGTCGGGTCCGGCTGGTTCAGTGAAACGGTGCGATGCGAACTGCGGTGCCCACAGGTCACGGTACAAGCAGCGGCTCGATGTTGGCGGCGTTGGACGTCGCCCACGGTGAGACCAGGGTTGCGATGCGAAGCGGGGCGATGCGGTCTGCGGTGCAAACAGGTCACCGGCCAGGGATGGATTCGGTTGACGGAGTCGGTTGCAGTTCCCTTCCTCTGTGGCAACTGAAACAGCGTTCCAGAAGCGGTACCCAGAGGCTTGTGAAGTCTTTGTAGTCCCTGAGACTTCTTAACAGGAGGCCAGCTCGGTTTCAGGCCCTTGGAGATACTCAGCACAAGTTTGTAGAAAGTTCAGTCCTTTCACTGCCCAAGGCAGAAGCAGCAGCTGTAGGCCAACCCAACAAAGCAACAACACAGCAAAGGGGCAGTACTCCTCCTGGCAGCTCTTCCAGCCCTTCGTCTTGGCAGGTTCCTTGATTCCAGCGAGATCTAAATTCATGGGGTCAGGGCCCCAATATTTATATACCAAATTCCTTTGTTCTCTGAAGGCAGAGAGGCCTTTGCCTAGTCCAAACCAGTTCTGGAGCACTTTGTTGACAAGTCTCCGTCCCTTCTTTCAGTGAGTAGGCCAGGGACATCAGACGCACCACAGGAGGTGGAGCCAGCATTGTGGAGGGAAGGCACTGTCCTATTCAGGGCCCAGGTGCGACCCCTCCCACCCATCTACATGTAGATCTTGCTATTCAGCCCTGTGCTGACTCACCCTGTCTCCTGGCATCCCCCAGCCCCTGTCACTCACATTCCAGACAAGGAATACACAACCTCGCAGAGGCTGGCTTGGATGGTTAGACAAGAAAATACCCACTTTCTAAAAGTGGTATTTTCAAACACAGAATGTTAAAACCAACTTCACTAAAAGATGCATTTTATCATTCTGAGTCCAGGCATACTAAACTCGAATTTCTACCACGTTCCCGGGGTCAGTTAGGATTATAAGCTGTAATAATCAAAACTGCCCGTTCTGGCCTATGGGGAACAGGTAGCCTTGCAATAGTGAAAAACGAACTAGGCTGTAATTCACTATCAGGACTTGCCGCACACACCCGGGCATGTCCTACCTTTCGCATACAACGCACCCTGCCCACAGGGGTACCTTGGGCCTACCTTAGGGGTGACTAACATGTAGCAAAGGGAAGGTTTAGGGACTTGCAAGTGTGTGCACTTGCCAAGTCGACATGGCAGCCCCAGGCTGCGCACAGACTCTGCGTTGGCAGGCCCGAGTTACACTTTACGGGCTGTTTGCGTGGGTGGCACAATCCAGTGCTGCAGCCCACCAACAGCATTTGGTCTATAGGCCCTGGCACTCGCAGTGCACTTTACAAGGGACTGACACATAAACCAAATAGGTCAATCATGGAAACACCAATCCAGTGAGGAAAGTGCGCAGAATCATTACACCAGCAAAAACAGAGTCAAAACCGGGAGGTCAGAAAGCAAAAAGTCAGGGGAAACACGCCAAAAGATGCCAAGTCTAACAAATAGCGAACCACTATTGATATTATTGATCACCAATGTCAGTCATGGACCTAATACAGAGTATCTGTTTGGAAGCACGATGGAACTTGTGGTCAACTGTGTCCTTGAGAGTATATATACCCTTTTTTTCTCACGTACAGGTCGTCCATAGAAACAACGGGCGCACAACCCGCTTATCCAAGAGTGGTAGGTAGTTCACCACACCACTGGGTGTAGATAGACTCACTTTACGGTCCTGAAGAATCGCCTTTGATCCTTAAGACAACAATGGCGAGAAACATGTTGACCCACTAGGAATAGAGCGCCCTGATCTTGACCCATTATAGTCAGATAGACGCCTCTCCTTTTTCTATTTTAAATCAGGCAGGGGGCCTACCAAGAATAAAATATGTTCCATAAGGCACCCTGACTTGTTTTAACTCACTCACATACTACTACATCCACACAATCAAAAGGGCCCTTACACCCACGGCACCCACCGGCAAGGAACAAAAGATCTCCGATAAAGAGCCCCTTTTTGGGTGCCCGTCGGGTATTGCAGCGCCGACCCGACGAGGTGCAGGCCCAGATGATGAAGCATGACACCTAGCTTGCTGGGTGTGTGAGGGCACCAGTTCCGAAAGGAAGAATCCCTTTCCTTTCACGACCTGCTATAAATACTCTGTATTCACCGATGAACCACGTACTTCTTCTTTATTGATTATCTAGGGCATAAACGTTGGACCTTTCCAAAAGCCCATTGTCCCCATCCTTTTGTAAAAAAATTGTATGCACGGGTTTGCCCATGGGACGGTACAATCAGGATACCAGAAGTGTAATTTGCCCTTTCTGGACCATATTTCCAGTTAGAACCCTCCCGGTTTCGCTCTACCACTATGGAACTTAACCAGGGACTCAGCTTTGGTGAAGAGATGGCTGAAGAGATTTTGAGAACTACCCCTTCCATCTTAGGGGTAGAAAATAGTACAGCATCAGGTAGCCAGGCAGAAGACTGGTCATCTTTAATGGCAATGAAAAGGGAGTGGTTAAAGATCACCCTCCACGGCGCTATGATGACTGAATAATTGCGGGCCAACATCGCTCCGAATGGCCTCATCGTTAGTAACTTCCCCAGACTATTCCTGGAAGACGCAGTATTCAAGAAAGAGTGGTCCCTAGTAGCATGGAAATGCACTAGGGACTGGCTCATCTTGATTATTAATACCGCAAAGAGAATTGCTGACGCCCTTCTGATACGTATTCAGATTGCAGAAGGGGCGATTAAGACCACTATCCAATTGACTGTTTACAAGACTAAGTTGGCTGAACTGAACAATGAGATATCAGAGAACAAAGACTATCTAATGAAGCAGAAACAAATTGCAGAAGGACATCCAAAGGTTCAAAACAGAGAAAGTGTACCCCTATTTAAAGGCAGACTATACATCTACAAAGAATAGTTATTCCTCTGAAGAAAGTGCTGACGACAGTAGAAGAGGCTCCTCTGACAGTGATTCCAGTTCTAGGAGTTGGGGCAGTAATAACTCCAGGAGGACCAATCGTCCTTACTTCCCTAACCAAAATACACCTAACTACCATGGTCCGCCCCAACCCTTCTGGCCTTTTCCCATGTACCCGCCAGGTCAACCACAATCCTACCCGACTGGCAACCCAAATCCCCCTCCTTTTTAGGCAGAGGTTGGGGCAGAGGAAGAGGGCGCAACAGAAGAGGCGCAAACAAACAGGTACAATGGCAAGACCAAACACCCAATCCAATGGAAACGAGGAGCAAGACTCTGGGCAGGAGACTCTAGTAGTTAACCTGTCACACAGAACACTCACCGAAACAGAAACAACAGTACTAGAGAAAGGCCTAGGATTTGTCCCGACCCCAAAGAGAGATAAGTTTCGAGACCAATGCGAAATTCAAAATTTCTTCAGGAAAATCCGCCTTAAAGCCTTTTTTCATGAGAACACAGAATCTGTCCAGGAAGACTCAGGGTTAAGAAACCCCTCTACATTCACTCCCAACAACAGCATGACTCCAGTGGAAGTCATTACTTTCGAGCAGGCTGTACTTAAAGATCTCAAACACGAAACAAGGGAGACTCCTTTCCACAATCTCTCCAAGATAGAACTGGCGGCCGCCAGGTCTCTAGCAGAGGACACTAGCATCACGATTAAACAGGCAGACAAGGGGGGTGCTACAGTGATTCAATCCACAGTTGATTATGACCTTGAGTGTAGACGCCAACTTTCCAACAGCAGGCACTATACACCAATCACTACTAATCCTACCCACAGACTAGCAACGAAAATCTCCAGCCTAGTATTTGAAGCAGAGGCCAATGGGTGGATCAGCAAGAAAGAGGCAGACTTTCTCACAACAAAAAACCCAAGAACACCATACTTCTATACACTCCCCAAAATTCATAAGGGAATAACACCTGTCCCGGGGAGACCTATAGTCTCAGGTATTGGCTCAATTTTGGAGCCCCTGTCGAAATTCTGTGATCATTTCCTCCAACCACTGGTGAAGTTGACCCCCTCCTATGTGCGAGACACAACTGATGTCTTGCGCGTAATAGGAGAGATTAGTAACACAGACGAAATCAACCTCCTTGTTACCTTAGATGTAGAACAACTATACACGAACATTCCCCAACAAGCGACACTGACAGTTATTGAAACAGCCATGGAGATGACAACATGGACCTCACATACTCCTGTGACATTTGTAATGGAGTGCGCATCCCTAGCTCTAACAGAGAATTTCTTTGAGTATAAGGGTCAACTCTTCCACCAGTCTCAGGGTACATCCATGGGGAGTACATTTGCTCCCAGTGTGGCCTGCCTCTATATGGCTGCATTTGAGGAGAGTGTAATTTCTCACCCCAGCAATCCCTATGCTGACAACCTGAGACTGTGGAAGAGATTCATAGACGACATATTGATTCTTTGGAGAGGCAGTATGACTACATGCCACGAATTCTGTCAGTGGATTAACACTAAAAATGAATTTTTAAAATTCACTCACACCATCTCATCCACTGACATACCATTCCTAGATCTCAAGATCAGACTTCGTGATGGCCAACTCAACACCACCTTATACAAAAAACCCACTGACAGAAATAGCCTGTTG
The DNA here is from genome assembly GCA_963921515.1 of Calotriton arnoldi. Taxonomy (NCBI): domain Eukaryota; kingdom Metazoa; phylum Chordata; class Amphibia; order Caudata; family Salamandridae; genus Calotriton; species Calotriton arnoldi. Next base: position 3,633,419 of record CAWUFW010000325.1, read on the forward strand.
TTATATAACAGCCACCATCCTCGAGCACTGAAGGACAATTTACCCTTTGGACTGTTTTTACGCATCAGGAGAAACTGTAGTTCCATCATTGACTATGAAACAGAGGCCAAATCCTTATAAAAAAACGTACTCAAGAGGAAATACCCACAAAGACAAGTGGCTCAATCCATGAAGAGAGCTAGGAATAATCACCGGGAGGCCCTACTAGAAGTAACCCCTAAAGAGCAAACTGACATACTAACCTGTGTCACTTCCTTTACTTCGGACTCCAACCGGATAAAGAAAGTGATCAATAAACACTGGGAGATCCTCAACACAGGGGCATTACAGATCCCTAAACCCCGGTTTGCTTTTAAGCGTACTCAGAACTTAAAGGACATACTGATCCATACAAGACCTAGACCTGGAAGAGCGAATGACCAAAGATCCCTATGGGATTTACCACCAGTTCAGGGACACCATCCCTGTGGCTCCTGTGCGGTATGTCCCCAAACCACGCCCACAAAAGAAATAACTTTCACAGACTCGTTTACCTGGCAGATTACAAAACATACCAATTGTAACACAACTCAATGTGTATATATGATTACATGCCCTTGTAAGAAAAGGTATATAGGGATGACAATGAGGATGGTAAAAACCAGAATCACAGAACACAAAAGTAACATCCGATGCCAACGAGTAACCACGAAACTATACACCCACTTCAAAGAACTGAAACATTCCCCTGAAAGTTTGCGGTGGGTGGTTTTAGCGACTCACCCTCAGATTACACAGAATTCCCTCTTTAGAATCGAACAAAGATGGGTACACCGGTTGTTGACTGACCAACAGGGACTCAATGATGAGATTCCGTGGGGGTCACTCGCTAACCTCTGATACAGTGAGTACATCACAGATGATATGAGACACTATGAGAGGTACTGACCCTTACCCTGCATTCGATATTAACAACCTCCCCACAACTGTCCAACCCCAAACCAGGGTACGACTCATGAATATAACACCCCTAACTTGATACCCCGAGCACTAAGATCCTGAACACCCCAAGATGGTCATAGCATGTACACACGATACTCGACCAGGCTTCTCCCGCTTTACGTAATATGGGAATAACATTGGCAAACACCGTGCCCATTTACCCCACTAAGAATCCCAGCAATAGTTCCAGTGACATCACCATGGGACCGCAATTGGTAAATGGGTTACCAGAATGCACTGAGCATACATATACATATTCCAAGTAAAACTCTACACCAGCCTACGATGGCCGCTACATTCTCGGCATCTTTGATCTTTGACCTTTCCTATATGTTATGTGCAAACACATTTTCCACCCCTTTTATTCACCAACTCCGGTGATACCAGCACGGGGCCCCTATCTAAGATGTGGTTATTATTATGCAATGAGTAGAAAGGGATACCTCCCTATAGACACTCCACACCAGTCTAAGATGGCCGCCACCTTTCTCCCTATAGACACTCCACACCAGTCTAAGATGGCCGCCACCTTTCTCCCTATAGACACTCCACACCAGTCTAAGATGGCCGCCACCTTTCTTGTTTAGACGTCACATGTCGCTTAGCAGCACCAGCTGAAACCGATCGGCTTCCCTGCCCCGCCCGAGCTGGCTCACCTGCAGGTATATAAAAGGACAGTTTCTACTAGTCCATTACCTTACCGGATCCAGCGGAGAGGGGTAGGTCAACCACACGGCTTTCATTGAAAGCAGGTGAGTATTTGATATGCTTAAAAATAAGGGACCTCAGACGGCACCGACTACAGAGGTAAGCGCCTGGGGAACAGATTGCTATCTCTCACATGAGTTATCAAGTAACTACTTGATGGGAACGCAATGCCAATTCATAGGGGTGGTGACAGCTTGTTTGTAGCGATGTGCGCGCTTAGTACCGCAGTGACTACTATCACCCATTGGGGTCACCGGTGGTGCTGGCGCCCGCACTGCTGCCCGTACTGAGTGCCATAGGATTGAGGGGCATTGAGAATCCGCCAAGTGAGGACAGGAACTTATTTTGAAAGAGCAACCCATTGGGCCAGGACCACTGGAAGATCGCTACTTTACGAGGCTATCCTTGTAGTTATAGAAGCAGTTCTATACTAACCTGTGATCTCCTCACACCTGACTATGAATCTCTTCTTATATCTATCAATTTCCAGACACATAACTTATATGTGTCCACGGCCCGCTGGATACTGACGAGGCATGATTCAATTAGTGATTGGGTGAGTTGCATGAAAAAGGCCTCTGATCACCCAATTGTTTTACTACCATTTCTTCACCATTGTATTAATGTTTTAAAGTAATTGGTTTTATTCAACAATATGTATGTGTTACCAGAAGACTTCGTTCAGGAACACACTTTTTGGGTGATATGAATAGCGAACCACTATTGATATTATTGATCACCAATGTCAGTCATGGACCTAATACAGAGTATCTGTTTGGAAGCACGATGGAACTTGTGGTCAACTGTGTCCTTGAGAGTATATATACCCTTTTTTTCTCACGTACAGGTCGTCCATAGAAACAACGGGCGCACAACCCGCTTATCCAAGAGTGGTAGGTAGTTCACCACACCACTGGGTGTAGATAGACTCACTTTACGCTCCTGAAGAATCGCCTTTGATCCTTAAGACAACAATGGCGAGAAACATGTTGACCCACTAGGAATAGAGCGCCCTGATCTTGACCCATTATAGTCAGATAGACGCCTCTCCTTTTTCTATTTTAAATCAGGCAGGGGGCCTACCAAGAATAAAATATGTTCCATAAGGCACCCTGACTTGTTTTAACTCACTTCACATACTACTACATCCACACAATCAAAAGGGCCCTTACACCCACGGCACCCACCGGCAAGGAACAAAAGATCTCCGATAAAGAGCCCCTTTTTAAGTGCCCGTCGGGTATTGCAGCGCCGACCCGACGAGGTGCAGGCCTAGATTATGAAGCATGACACCTAGCTTGCTGGGTGTGTGAGGGCACCAGTTCCGAAAGGAAGAATCCCCTTCCTTTCACGACCTGCTATAAATACTCTGTATTCACCGAGGAACCACGTACTTCTTCTTTATTGATTATCTAGGGCATGTACGTTGGACCTTTCCAAAAGCCCATTGTCCCCATCCTTTTGTAAAAAATTGTATGCACGGGTTTGCCCGTGGGACGGTACAATCAGGATACCAGAAGTGTAATTTGCCCTTTCTGGACCATATTTCCAGTTAGAACCCTCCCGGTTTCGCTCTACCACTATGGAACTTAACCAGGGACTCAGCTTTGGTGAAGAGATGGCTGAAGAGATTTTGAGAACTACCCCTTCCATCTTAGGGGTAGAAAATAGTACAGCATCAGGTAGCCAGGCAGAAGACTGGTCATCTTTAATGGCAATGAAAAGGGAGTGGTTAAAGATCACCCTCCACGGCGCTATGATGACTGAATACTTGCGGGCCAACATCGCTCCGAATGGCCTCATCGTTAGTAACTTCCCCAGACTATTCCTGGAAGACGCAGTATTCAAGAAAGAGTGGTCCCTAGTAGCATGGAAATGCACTAGGGACTGGCTCATCTTGATTATTAATACCGCAAAGAGAATTGCTGACGCCCTTCTGATACGTATTTAGATTGCAGAAGGGGCGATTAAGACCACTATCCAATTGACTGTTTACAAGACTAAGTTGGCTGAACTGAACAATGAGATCTCAGAGAACAAAGACTATCTAATGAAGCAGAAAGTCAACAAATTGCAGAAGGACATCCAAAAGTTTAAAACAGAGAAAGTGTACCCCTATTTAAAGGCAGACTATACATCTACAAAGAATAGTTATTCCTCTGAAGAAAGTGCTGACGACAGTAGAAGAGGCTCCTCTGACAGTGATTCCAGTTCTAGGAGTTGTGGCAGTAATAACTCCAGGAGGACCAATCGTCCTTACTTCCCTAACCAAAATACACCTAACTACCATGGTCCGCCCCAACCCTTCTGGCCTTTTCCCATGTACCCGCCAGGTCAACCACAATACTACCCGACTGGCAACCCAAACCCCCCTCCTTTTTTAGGCAGAGGTTGGGGCAGAGGAAGAGGGCGCAACAGAAGAGGCGCAAACAAACAGGTACAATGGCAAGACCAAACACCCAATCCAATGGAAACGAGGAGCAAGACTCTGGGCAGGAGACTCTAGTAGTTAACCTGTCACACAGAACACTCACCGAAACAGAAACAACAGTACTAGAGAAAGGCCTAGGATTTGTCCCGACCCCAAAGAGAGATAAGTTTCGAGACCAATGCGAAATTCAAAATTTCTTCAGGAAAATCCGCCTTAAAGCCTTTTTTCATGAGAACACAGAATCTGTCCAGGAAGACTCAGGGTTAAGAAACCCCTCTACATTCACTCCCAACAACAGCATGACTCCAGTGGAAGTCATTACTTTCGAGCAGGCTGTACTTAAAGATCTCAAACAGGAGACAAGGGAGACTCCTTTCCACAATCTCTCCAAGATAGAACTGGCGGCCGCCAGGTCTCTAGCAGAGGACACTAGCATCACGATTAAACAGGCAGACAAGGGGGTGCTACAGTGATTCAATCCACGGTTGATTATGACCTTGAGTGTAGACGCCAACTTTCCAACAGCAGGCACTATACACCAATCACTACTAATCCTACCCACAGACTAGCAACGAAAATCTCCAGCCTAGTATTTGAAGCAGAGGCCAATGGGTGGATCAGCAAGAAAGAGGCAGACTTTCTCACGACAAAAAACCCAAGAACACCATACTTCTATACACTCCCCAAAATTCATAAGGGAATAACACCTGTCCCGGGGAGACCTATAGTCTCAGGTATTGGCTCAATTTTGGAGCCCCTGTCGAAATTCTGTGATCATTTCCTCCAACCACTGGTGAAGTTGACCCCCTCCTATGTGCGAGACACAACTGATGTCTTGCGCGTAATAGGAGAGATTAGTAACACAGACGAAATCAACCTCCTTGTTACCTTAGATGTAGAACAACTATACACGAACATTCCCCAACAAGCGACACTGACAGTTATTGAAACAGCCATGGAGATGACAACATGGACCTCACATACTCCTGTGGCATTTGTAATGGAGTGCGCATCCCTAGCTCTAACAGAGAATTTCTTTGAGTATAAGGGTCAACTCTTCCACCAGTCTCAGGGTACATCCATGGGGAGTACATTTGCTCCCAGTGTGGCCTGCCTCTATATGGCTGCATTTGAGGAGAGTGTCATTTCTCACCCCAGCAATCCCTATGCTGACAACCTGAGACTGTGGAAGAGATTCATAGACGACAAATTGATTCTTTGGAGAGGCAGTATGACTACATGCCACGAATTCTGTCAGTGGATTAACACTAAAAATGAATTTTTAAAATTCACTCACACCATCTCATCCACTGACATACCATTCCTAGATCTCAAGATCAGACTTCGTGATGGCCAACTCGACACCACCTTATACAAAAAACCCACTGACAGAAATAGCCTGTTGTTATATAACAGCCACCATCCTCGAGCACTGAAGGACAATTTACCCTTTGGACAGTTTTTACGCATCAGGAGAAACTGTAGTTCCATCATTGACTATGAAACAGAGGCCAAATCCTTATAAAAAAACTTACTCAAGAGGAAATACCCACAAAGACAAGTGGCTCAATCCATGAAGAGAGCTAGGAATAATCACCGGGAGGCCCTACTAGAAGTAACCCCTAAAGAGCAAACTGACATACTAACCTGTGTCACTTCCTTTACTTTGGACTCCAACCGGATAAAGAAAGTGATCAATAAACACTGGGGGATCCTCAACACAGGGGCATTACAGATCCCTAAACCCCGGTTTGCTTTTAAGCGTACTCAGAACTTAAAGGACATACTGATCCATACAAGACCTAGACCTGGAAGAGCGAATGACCAAAGATCCCTATGGGATTTACCACCAGTTCAGGGACACCATCCCTGTGGCTCCTGTGCGGTATGTCCCCAAACCACGCCCACAAAAGAAATAACTTTCACAGACTCGTTTACCTGGCAGATTACAAAACATACCAATTGTAACACAACTCAATGTGTATATATGATTACATGCCCTTGTAAGAAAAGGTATATAGGGATGACAATGAGGATGGTAAAAACCAGAATCACAGAACACAAAAGTAACATCCGATGCCAACGAGTAACCACAAAACTATACACCCACTTCAAAGAACTGAAACATTCCCCTGAAAGTTTGCGGTGGGTGGTTTTAGCGACTCACCCTCAGATTACACAGAATTCCCTCTTTAGAATCGAACAAAGATGGGTACACCGGTTGTTCACTGACCAACAGGGACTCAATGATGAGATTCCGTGGGGGTCACTCGCTAACCTCTGATACAGTGAGTACATCACAGATGATATGAGACACTATGAGAGGTACTGACCCTTACCCTGCATTCGATATTAACAACCTCCCCACAACTGTCCAACCCCAAACCAGGGTACGACTCATGAATATAACACCCCTAACTTGATACCCGGAGCACTAAGATCCTGAACACCCCAAGATGGTCATAGCATGTACACACGATACTCGACCAGGCTTCTCCCGCTTTACGTAATATGGGACCAACATTGGCAAACACCGCGCCCATTTACCCCACTAAGAATCCCAGCAATAGTTCCAGTGACATCACCATGGGACCGCAATTGGTAAATGGGTTACCAGAATGCACTGAGCATACATATACATATTCCAAGTGAAACTCTACACCAGCCTAAGATGGCCGCTACATTCTCGGCATCTTTGACCTTTCCTATATGTTATGTGCAAACACATTTTCCACCCCTTTTATTCACCAACTCCGGTGATACCAGCACGGGGCCCCTATCTAAGATGTGGTTATTATTATGCAATGAGTAGAAAGGGATACCTCCCTATAGACACTCCACAACAGTCTAAGATGGCCGCCACCTTTCTCCCTATAGATACTCCACACCAGTCTAAGATGGCCGCCACCTTTCTCCCTATAGACACTCCACACCAGTCTAAGATGGCCGCCAACTTTCTTGTTTAGACGTCACATGACGCTTAGCAGCACCAGCTGAAACCGATCGGCTTCCCTGCCCCGCCCGAGCTGGCTCACCTGCAGGTATATAAAAGGACAGTTTCTACTAGTCCATTACCTTCCCGGATCCAGCGGAGAGGGGTAGGTCAACCACACGGCTTTCATTGAAAGCAGGTGAGTATTTGATATGCTTAAAAATAAGGGACCTCAGACGGCACCGACTACAGAGGTAAGCGCCTGGGGAACAGATTGCTATCTCTCACATGAGTTATCAAGTAACTACTTGATGGGAACGCAATGCCAATTCATAGGGGTGGTGACAGCTTGTTTGTAGCGATGTGCGCGCTTAGTACCGCAGTGACTACTATCACCCATTGGGGTCACCGGTGGTGCTGGCGCCCGCACTGCTGCCCGTACTGAGTGCCATAGGATTGAGGGGCATTGAGAATCCGCCAAGTGAGGACAGGAACTTATTTTGAAAGAGCAACACATTGGGCCAGGACCACTGGAAGATCGCTACTTTACGAGGCTATCCTTGTAGTTATAGAAGCAGTTCTATACTAACCTGTGATCTCCTCACACCTGACTATGAATCTCTTCTTATATCTATCAATTTCCAGACACATAACTTATATGTGTCCACGGCCCGCTGGATACTGACGAGGCACGATTCAATTAGTGATTGGGTGAGTTGCATGAAAAAGGCCTCTGATCACCCAATTGTTTTACTACCATTTCTTCACCATTGTATTAATGTTTTAAAGTAATTGGTTTTATTCAACAATATGTATGTGTTACCAGAAGACTTCGTTCAGGAACACACTTTTTGGGTGATATGAATAGCGAACCACTATTGATATTATTGATCACCAATGTCAGTCATGGACCTAATACAGAGTATCTTGTGGTCAACTGTGTCCTTGAGAGTATATATACCCTTTTTTTCTCACGTACAGGTCGTCCATAGAAACAACGGGCGCACAACCCGCTTATCCAAGAGTGGTAGGTAGTTCACCACACCACTGGGTGTAGATAGACTCACTTTACGCTCCTGAAGAATCGCCTTTGATCCTTAAGACAACAATGGCGAGAAACATGTTGACCCACTAGGAATAGAGCGCCCTGATCTTGACCCATTATAGTCAGATAGACGCCTCTCCTTTTTCTATTTTAAATCAGGCAGGGGGCCTACCAAGAATAAAATATGTTCCATAAGGCACCCTGACTTGTTTTAACTCACTTCACATACTACTACATCCACACAATCAAAAGGGCCCTTACACCCACGGCACCCACCGGCAAGGAACAAAAGATCTCCGATAAAGAGCCCCTTTTTGAGTGCCCGTCGGGTATTGCAGCGCCGACCCGACGAGGTGCAGGCCCAGATGATGAAGCATGACACCTAGCTTGCTGGGTGTGTGAGGGCACCAGTTCCGAAAGGAAGAATCCCCTTCCTTTCACGACCTGCTATAAATACTCTGTATTCACCGAGGAACCACGTACTTCTTCTTTATTGATTATCTGGGGCATGTACGTTGGACCTTTCCAAAAGCCCATTGTCCCCATCCTTTTGTAAAAAAATTGTATGCACGGGTTTGCCCGTGGGACGGTACAATCAGGATACCAGAAGTGTAATTTGCCCTTTCTGGACCATATTTCCAGTTAGAACCCTCCCGGTTTCGCTCTACCACTATGGAACTTAACCAGGGACTCAGCTTTGGTGAAGAGATGGCTGAAGAGATTTTGAGAACTACCCCTTCCATCTTAGGTGTAGAAAATAGTACAGCATCAGATAGCCAGGCAGAAGACTGGTCATCTTTAATGACAATGAAAAGGGAGTGGTTAAAGATCACCCTCCACGGCGCTATGATGACTGAATAATTGCGGGCCAACATCGCTCCGAATGGCCTCATCGTTAGTAACTTCCCCAGACTATTCCTGGAAGACGCAGTATTCAAGAAAGAGTGGTCCCTAGTAGCATGGAAATGCACTAGGGACTGGCTCATCTTGATTATTAATACCGCAAAGAGAATTGCTGACGCCCTTCTGATACGTATTCAGATTGCAGAAGGGGCGATTAAGACCACTATCCAATTGACTGTTTACAAGACTAGGGGCCATATGTATGAAAGTTTGGTTTTGCGATTCTCAAATAGCGAATTTTAGAGAATCGCTATTTGAGAATCGCAAAACGAGATGTATGTAGGATTTGCAATAAATTTTGCGAATCCTTCATATTCCTTAATTGCGAATCGCAAATTGCGATTCGCAATTAAGGAATTAAGGAATTAAGGAATACCTCCCCATTCATTCCTATGGGCCTAGAGGCCCATAGGAATGAATGGGAAGACATTCTCAATTTGCGATTAGCAATTAGAGAATCGCAAATTGAGAATGCAATTTGAAGGGTGCCAGGGTGTCAAAAGGACACCATGTGGCACACATACATGCCCTAAGGGCATGTATGTGTGCCACATGGCACTTTAAAAAATGCAAAAAAGTGCATTTTTAAGTGAAATCGCAAGTTACCATCAACTTGAAGTTGGTGGTAATTTGCGATTCCTTAAGCCCAAATTGCACTTTTTTTGTGCTTCTTACATTGCATTTAAGGAATCGCAATTAGCGATTCCTTAAATGCAATTGCAAAATAGGGAATCGCAAAATTTGCGATTCCTTATTTTGCGAGGGGGTTTCAGTGTGATACATTGCACACTGCTAATTTGCGATCGCAAACGCCGAAATTCGGCGAATTTCGGCGTTTGCGATCGCAAATTGGCTTCATACATATGGCCCTAAGTTGGCTGAACTGAACAATGAGATATCAGAGAACAAAGACTATCTAATGAAGCAGAAAGTCAACAAATTGCAGAAGGGCATCCAAAGGTTTAAAACAGAGAAAGTGTACCCCTATTTAAAGGCAGACTATACATCTACAAAGAATAGTTATTCCTCTGAAGAAAGTGCTGACGACAGTAGAAGAGGCTCCTCTGACAGTGATTCCAGTTCTAGGAGTTGGGGCAGTAATAACTCCAGGAGGACCAATCGTCCTTACTTCCCTAACCAAAATACACCTAACTACCATGGTCCGCCCCAACCCTTCTGGCCTTTTCCCATGTACCCGCCAGGTCAACCACAATACTACCCGACTGGCAACCCAAACCCCCCTCCTTTTTTAGGCAGAGGTTGGGGCAGAGGAAGAGGGCGCAACAGAAGAGGCGCAAACAAACAGGTACAATGGCAAGACCAAACACCCAATCCAATGGAAACGAGGAGCAAGACTCTGGGCAGGAGACTCTAGTAGTTAACCTGTCACACAGAACACTCACCGAAACAGAAACAACAGTACTAGAGAAAGGCCTAGGATTTGTCCCGACCCCAAAGAGAGATAAGTTTCGAGACCAATGCGAAATTCAAAATTTCTTCAGGAAAATCCGCCTTAAAGCCTTTTTTCATGAGAACACAGAATCTGTCCAGGAAGACTCAGGGTTAAGAAACCCCTCTACATTCACTCCCAACAACAGCATGACTCCAGTGGAAGTCATTACTTTCGAGCAGGCAGTACTTAAAGATCTCAAACAGGAGACAAGGGAGACTCCTTTCCACAATCTCTCCAAGATAGAACTGGCGGCCGCCAGGTCTCTAGCAGAGGACACTAGCATCACGATTAAACAGGCAGACAAGGGGGGTGCTACAGTGATTCAATCCACAGTTGATTATGACATTGAGTGTAGACGCCAACTTTCCAACAGCAGGCACTATACACCAATCACTACTAATCCTACCCACAGACTAGCAACGAAAATCTCCAGCCTAGTATTTGAAGCAGAGGCCAATGGGTGGATCAGCAAGAAAGAGGCAGACTTTCTCACGACAAAAAACCCAAGAACACCATACTTCTATACACTCCCCAAAATTCATAAGGGAATAACACCTGTCCCGGGGAGACCTATAGTCTCAGGTATTGGCTCAATTTTGGAGCCCCTGTCGAAATTCTGTGATCATTTCCTCCAACCACTGGTGAAGTTGACCCCCTCCTATGTGCGAGACACAACTGATGTCTTGCGCGTAATAGGAGAGATTAGTAACACAGACGAAATCAACCTCCTTGTTACCTTAGATGTAGAACAACTATACACGAACATTCCCCAACAAGCGACACTGACAGTTATTGAAACAGCCATGGAGATGACAACATGGACCTCACATACTCCTGTGACATTTGTAATGGAGTGCGCATCCCTAGCTCTAACAGAGAATTTCTTTGAGTATAAGGGTCAACTCTTCCACCAGTCTCAGGGTACATCCATGGGGAGTACATTTGCTCCCAGTGTGGCCTGCCTCTATATGGCTGCATTTGAGGAGAGTGTAATTTCTCACCCCAGCAATCCCTATGCTGACAACCTGAGACTGTGGAAGAGATTCATAGACGACATATTGATTCTTTGGAGAGGCAGTATGACTACATGCCACGAATTCTGTCAGTGGATTAACACTAAAAATGAATTTTTAAAATTCACTCACACCATCTCATCCACTGACATACCATTCCTAGATCTCAAGATCAGACTTCGTGATGGCCAACTCGACACCACCTTATACAAAAAACCCACTGACAGAAATAGCCTGTTGTTATATAACAGCCACCATCCTCGAGCACTGAAGGACAATTTACCCTTTGGACAGTTTTTACGCATCAGGAGAAACTGTAGTTCCATCATTGACTATGAAACAGAGGCCAAATCCTTATCAAAAAACTTACTCAAGAGGAAATACCCACAAAGACAAGTGGCTCAATCCATGAAGAGAGCTAGGAATAATCACCGGGAGGCCCTACTAGAAGTAACCCCTAAAGAGCAAACTGACATACTAACCTGTGTCACTTCCTTTACTTTGGACTCCAACCGGATAAAGAAAGTGATCAATAAACACTGGGAGATCCTCAACACAGGGGCATTACAGATCCCTAAACCCCGGTTTGCTTTTAAGCGTACTCAGAACTTAAAGGACATACTGATCCATACAAGACCTAGACCTGGAAGAGCGAATGACCAAAGATCCCTATGGGATTTACCACCAGTTCAGGGACACCATCTCTGTGGCTCCTGTGCGGTATGTCCCCAAACCACGCCCACAAAAGAAATAACTTTCACAGACTCGTTTACCTGGCAGATTACAAAACATACCAATTGTAACACAACTCAATGTGTATATATGATTACATGCCCTTGTAAGAAAAGGTATATAGGGATGACAATGAGGATGGTAAAAACCAGAATCACAGAACACAAAAGTAACATCCGATGCCAACGAGTAACCACGAAACTATACACCCACTTCAAAGAACTGAAACATTCCCCTGAAAGTTTGCGGTGGGTGGTTTTAGCGACTCACCCTCAGATTACACAGAATTCCCTCTTTAGAATCGAACAAAGATGGGTACACCGGTTGTTGACTGACCAACAGGGACTCAATGATGAGATTCCGTGGGGGTCACTCGCTAACCTCTGATACAGTGAGTACATCACAGATGATATGAGACACTATGAGAGGTACTGACCCTTACCCTGCATTCGATATTAACAACCTCCCCACAACTGTCCAACCCCAAACCAGGGTACGACTCATGAATATAACACCCCTAACTTGATACCCGGAGCACTAAGATCCTGAACACCCCAAGATGGTCATAGCATGTACACACGATACTCGACCAGGCTTCTCCCGCTTTACGTAATATGGGACCAACATTGGCAAACACCGCGCCCATTTACCCCACTAAGAATCCCAGCAATAGTTCCAGTGACATCACCATGGGACCGCAATTGGTAAATGGGTTACCAGAATGCACTGAGCATACATATACATATTCCAAGTGAAACTCTACACCAGCCTAAGATGGCCGCTACATTCTCGGCATCTTTGACCTTTCCTATATGTTATGTGCAAACACATTTTCCACCCCTTTTATTCACCAACTCCGGTGATACCAGCACGGGGCCCCTATCTAAGATGTGGTTATTATTATGCAATGAGTAGAAAGGGATACCTCCCTATAGACACTCCACACCAGTCTAAGATGGCCGCCACCTTTCTCCCTATAGACACTCCACACCAGTCTAAGATGGCCGCCACCTTTCTCCCTATAGACACTCCACACTAGTCTAAGATGGCCGCCACCTTTCTTGTTTAGACGTCACATGACGCTTAGCAGCACCAGCTGAAACCGATCGGCTTCCCTGCCCCGCCCGAGCTGGCTCACCTGCAGGTATATAAAAGGACAGTTTCTACTAGTCCATTACCTTCCCGGATCCAGCGGAGAGGGGTAGGTCAACCACACGGCTTTCATTGAAAGCAGGTGAGTATTTGATATGCTTAAAAATAAGGGACCTCAGACGGCACCGACTACAGAGGTAAGCGCCTGGGGAACAGATTGCTATCTCTCACATGAGTTATCAAGTAACTACTTGATGGGAACGCAATGCCAATTCATAGGGGTGGTGACAGCTTGTTTGTAGCGATGTGCGCGCTTAGTACCGCAGCGACTACTATCACCCATTGGGGTCACCGGTGGTGCTGGCGCCCGCACTGCTGCCCGTACTGAGTGCCATAGGATTGAGGGGCATTAAGAATCCGCCAAGTGAGGACAGGAACTTATTTTGAAAGAGCAACCCATTGGGCCAGGACCACTGGAAGATCGCTACTTTACGAGGCTATCCTTGTAGTTATAGAAGCAGTTCTATACTAACCTGTGATCTCCTCACACCTGACTATGAATCTCTTCTTATATCTATCAATTTCCAGACACATAACTTATATGTGTCCACGGCCCGCTGGATTCTGACGAGGCACGATTCAATTAGTGATTGGGTGAGTTGCATGAAAAAGGCCTCTGATCACCCAATTGTTTTACTACCATTTCTTCACCATTGTATTAATGTTTTAAAGTAATTGGTTTTATTCAACAATATGTATGTGTTACCAGAAGACTTCATTCAGGAACACACTTTTTGGGTGATATGAATAGCGAACCACTATTGATATTATTGATCACCAATGTCAGTCATGGACCTAATACAGAGTATCTGTTTGGCAGCACGATGGAACTTGTGGTCAACTGTGTCCTTGAGAGTATATATACCCTTTTTTTCTCACGTACAGGTCGTCCATAGAAACAACGGGCGCACAACCCGCTTATCCAAGAGTAGTAGGTAGTTCACCACACCCCTGGGTGTAGATAGACTCACTTTACTGGGTGTAGAAGAATCGCCTTTGATCCTTAAGACAACAATGGCGAGAAACATGTTGACCCACTAGGAATAGAGCGCCCTGATCTTGACCCATTATAGTCAGATAGACGCCTCTCCTTTTTCTATTTTAAATCAGGCAGGGGGCCTACCAAGAATAAAATATGTTCCATAAGGCACCCTGACTTGTTTTAACTCACTTCACAAAGTACTACATCCACACAATCAAAAGGGCCCTTACACCCACGGCACCCACCGGCAAGGAACAAAAGATCTCCGATAAAGAGCCCCTTTTTGGGTGCCCGTCGGTTATTGCAGCGCCGACCCGACGAGGTGCAGGCCCAGATGATGAAGCATGACACCTAGCTTGCTGGGTGTGTGAGGGCACCAGTTCCGAAAGGAAGAATCCCCTTCCTTTCACGACCTGCTATAAATACTCTGTATTCACCGAGGAACCACGTACTTCTTCTTTATTGATTATCTAGGGCATGTACGTTGGACCTTTCCAAAAGCCCATTGTCCCCATCCTTTTGTAAAAAAATTGTATGCACGGGTTTGCCCGTGGGACGGTACAATCAGGATACCAGAAGTGTAATTTGCCCTTTCTGGACCATATTTCCAGTTAGAACCCTCCCGGTTTTGCTCTACCACTATGGAACTTAACCAGGGACTCAGCTTTGGTGAAGAGATGGCTGAAGAGATTTTGAGAACTACCCCTTCCATCTTAGGGGTAGAAAATAGTACAGCATCAGGTAGCCAGGCAGAAGACTGGTCATCTTTAATGGCAATGAAAAGGGAGTGGTTAAAGATCACCCTCCACGGCGCTATGATGACTGAATAATTGCGGGCCAACATCGCTCCGAATGGCCTCATCGTTAGTAACTTCCCCAGACTATTCCTGGAAGACGCAGTATTCAAGAAAGAGTGGTCCCTAGTAGCATGGAAATGCACTAGGGACTGGCTCATCTTGATTATTAATACCGCAAAGAGAATTGCTGACGCCCTTCTGATACATATTCAGATTACAGAAGGGGCGATTAAGACCACTATCCAATTGACTGTTTACAAGACTAAGTTGGCTGAACTGAACAATGAGATATCAGAGAACAAAGACTATCTAATGAAGCAGAAAGTCAACAAATTGCAGAAGGACATCCAAAGGTTCAAAACAGAGAAAGTGTACCCCTATTTAAAGGCAGACTATACATCTACAAAGAATAGTTATTCCTCTGAAGAAAGTGCTTACGACAGTAGAAGAGGCTCCTCTGACAGTGATTCCAGTTCTAGGAGTTGGGGCAGTAATAACTCCAGGAGGACCAATCGTCCTTACTTCCCTAACCAAAATACACCTAACTACCATGGTCGGCCCCAACCCTTCTGGCCTTTTCCCATGTACCCGCCAGGTCAACCACAATACTACCCGACTGGCAACCCAAACCCCCCTCCTTTTTTAGGCAGAGGTTGGGGCAGAGGAAGAGGGCGCAACAGAAGAGGCGCAAACAAACAGGTACAATGGCAAGACTAAACACCCAATCCAATGGAAACGAGGAGCAAGACTCTGGGCAGGAGACTCTAGTAGTTAACCTGTCACACAGAACACTCACCGAAACAGAAACAACAGTACTAGAGAAAGGCCTAGGATTTGTCCCGACCCCAAAGAGAGATAAGTTTCGAGACCAATGCGAAATTCAAAATTTCTTCAGGAAAATCCGCCTTAAAGCCTTTTTTCATGAGAACACAGAATCTGTCCAGGAAGACTCAGGGTTAAGAAACCCCTCTACATTCACTCCCAACAACAGCATGACTCCAGTGGAAGTCATTACTTTCGAGCAGGCTGTACTTAAAGATCTCAAACAGGAGACAAGGGAGACTCCTTTCCACAATCTCTCCAAGATAGAACTGGCGGCCGCCAGGTCTCTAGCAGAGGACACTAGCATCACGATTAAACAGGCAGGCAAGGGGGGTGCTACAGTGATTCAATCCACGGTTGATTATGACTTTGAGTGTAGACGCCAACTTTCCAACAGCAGGCACTATACACCAATCACTACTAATCCTACCCACAGACTAGCAACGAAAATCTCCAGCCTAGTATTTGAAGCAGAGGCCAATGGGTGGATCAGCAAGAAAGAGGCAGACTTTCTCACGACAAAAAACCCAAGAACACCATACTTCTATACACTCCCCAAAATTCATAAGGGAATAACACCTGTCCCGGGGAGACCTATAGTCTCAGGTATTGGCTCAATTTTGGAGCCCCTGTCGAAATTCTGTGATCATTTCCTCCAACCACTGGTGAAGTTGACCCCCTCCTATGTGCGAGACACAACTGATGTCTTGCGCGTAATAGGAGAGATTAGTAACACAGACGAAATCAACCTCCTTGTTACCTTAGATGTAGAACAACTATACACGAACATTCCCCAACAAGCGACACTGACAGTTATTGAAACAGCCATGGAGATGACAACATGGACCTCACATACTCCTGTGACATTTGTAATGGAGTGCGCATCCCTAGCTCTAACAGAGAATTTCTTTGAGTATAAGGGTCAACTCTTCCACCAGTCTCAGGGTACATCCATGGGGAGTACATTTGCTCCCAGTGTGGCCTGCCTCTATATGGCTGCATTTGAGGAGAGTGTCATTTCTCACCCCAGCAATCCCTATGCTGACAACCTGAGACTGTGGAAGAGATTCATAGACGACATATTGATTCTTTGGAGAGGCAGTATGACTACATGCCACGAATTCTGTCAGTGGATTAACACTAAAAATGAATTTTTAAAATTCACTCACACCATCTCATCCACTGACATACCATTCCTAGATCTCAAGATCAGACTTCGTGATGGCCAACTCGACACCACCTTATACAAAAAACCCACTGACAGAAATAGCCTGTTGTTATATAACAGCCACCATCCTCGAGCACTGAAGGACAATTTACCCTTTGGACAGTTTTTACGCATCAGGAGAAACTGTAGTTCCATCATTGACTATGAAACAGAGGCCAAATCCTTATCAAAAAACTTACTCAAGAGGAAATACCCACAAAGACAAGTGGCTCAATCCATGAAGAGAGCTAGGAATAATCACCGGGAGGCCCTACTAGAAGTAACCCCTAAAGAGCAAACTGACATACTAACCTGTGTCACTTCCTTTACTTCGGACTCCAACCGGATAAAGAAAGTGATCAATAAACACTGGGAGATCCTCAACACAGGGGCATTACAGATCCCTAAACCCAGGTTTGCTTTTAAGCGTACTCAGAACTTAAAGGACATACTGATCCATACAAGACCTAGACCTGGAAGAGCGAATGACCAAAGATCCCTATGGGATTTACCACCAGTTCAGGGACACCATCCCTGTGGCTCCTGTGCGGTATGTCCCCAAACCACGCCCACAAAAGAAATAACTTTCACAGACTCGTTTACCTGGCAGATTACAAAACATACCAATTGTAACACAACTCAATGTGTATATATGATTACATGCCCTTGTAATAAAAGGTATATAGGGATGACAATGAGGATGGTAAAAACCAGAATCACAGAACACAAAAGTAACATCCGATGCCAACGAGTAACCACGAAACTATACACCCACTTCAAAGAACTGAAACATTCCCCTGAAAGTTTGCGGTGGGTGGTTTTAGCGACTCACCCTCAGATTACACAGAATTCCCTCTTTAGAATCGAACAAAGATGGGTACACCGGTTGTTGACTGACCAACAGGGACTCAATGATGAGATTCCGTGGGGGTCACTCGCTAACCTCTGATACAGTGAGTACATCACAGATGATATGAGACACTATGAGAGGTACTGACCCTTACCCTGCATTCGATATTAACAACCTCCCCACAACTGTCCAACCCCAAACCAGGGTACGACTCATGAATATAACACCCCTAACTTGATACCCGGAGCACTAAGATCCTGAACACCCCAAGATGGTCATAGCATGTACACACGATACTCGACCAGGCTTCTCCCGCTTTACGTAATATGGGACCAACATTGGCAAACACCGCGCCCATTTACCCCACTAAGAATCCCAGCAATAGTTCCAGTGACATCACCATGGGACCGCAATTGGTAAATGGGTTACCAGAATGCACTGAGCATACATATACATATTCCAAGTGAAACTCTACACCAGCCTAAGATGGCCGCTACATTCTCGGCATCTTTGACCTTTCCTATATGTTATGTGCAAACACATTTTCCACCCCTTTTATTCACCAACTCCGGTGATACCAGCACGGGGCCCCTATCTAAGATGTGGTTATTATTATGCAATGAGTAGAAAGGGATACCTCCCTATAGACACTCCACACCAGTCTAAGATGGCCGCCACCTTTCTCCCTATAGACACTCCACACCAGTCTAAGATGGCCGCCACCTTTCTCCCTATAGACACTCCACACCAGTCTAAGATGGCCGCCACCTTTCTTGTTTAGACGTCACATGACGCTTAGCAGCACCAGCTGAAACCGATCGGCTTCCCTGCCCCGCCCGAGCTGGCTCACCTGCAGGTATATAAAAGGACAGTTTCTACTAGTCCATTACCTTCCCGGATCCAGCGGAGAGGGGTAGGTCAACCACACGGCTTTCATTGAAAGCAGGTGAGTATTTGATATGCTTAAAAATAAGGGACCTCAGACGGCACCGACTACAGAGGTAAGCGCCTGGGGAACAGATTGCTATCTCTCACATGAGTTATCAAGTAACTACTTGATGGGAACGCAATGCCAATTCATAGGGGTGGTGACAGCTTGTTTGTAGCGATGTGCGCGCTTAGTACCGCAGTGACTACTATCACCCATTGGGGTCACCGGTGGTGCTGGCGCCCGCACTGCTGCCCGTACTGAGTGCCATAGGATTGAGGTGCATTGAGATTCCGCCAAGTGAGGACAGGAACTTATTTTGAAAGAGCAACCCATTGGGCCAGGACCACTGGAAGTTCGCTACTTTACGAGGCTATCCTTGTAGTTATAGAAGCAGTTCTATACTAACCTGTGATCTCCTCACACCTGACTATGAATCTCTTCTTATATCTATCAATTTCCAGACACATAACTTATATGTGTCCACGGCCCGCTGGATACTGACGAGGCACGATTCAATTAGTGATTGGGTGAGTTGCATGAAAAAGGCCTTTGATCACCCAATTGTTTTACTACCATTTCTTCACCATTGTATTAATGTTTTAAAGTAATTGGTTTTATTCAACAATATGTATGTGTTACCAGAAGACTTCGTTCAGGAACACACTTTTTGGGTGATATGAATAGCGAACCACTATTGATATTATTGATCACCAATGTCAGTCATGGACCTAATACAGAGTATCTGTTTGGAAGCACGATGGAACTTGTGGTCAACTGTGTCCTTGAGAGTATATATACCCTTTTTTTCTCACGTACAGGTCGTCCATAGAAACAACGGGCGCACAACCCGCTTATCCAAGAGTGGTAGGTAGTTCACCACACCATTGGGTGTAGATAGACTCACTTTATGCTCCTGAAGAATCGCCTTTGATCCTTAAGACAACAATGGCGAGAAACATGTTGACCCACTAGGAATAGAGCGCCCTGATCTTGACCCATTATAGTCAGATAGACTCCTCTCCTTTTTCTATTTTAAATCAGGCAGGGGGCCTACCAAGAATAAAATATGTTCCATAAGGCACCCTGACTTGTTTTAACTCACTTCACATACTACTACATCCACACAATCAAAAGGGCCCTTACACCCACGGCACCCACCGGCAAGGAACAAAAGATCTCCGATAAAGAGACCCTTTTTGGGTGCCCGTTGGGTATTGCAGCGCCGACCCGACGAGGAGCAGGCCCAGATGATGAAGCATGACACCTAGCTTGCTGGGTGTGTGAGGGCACCAGTTCCGAAAGGAAGAATCCCCTTCCTTTCACGACCTGCTATAAATCATCTTTGTGTCGTCACCTCCCCGGCTCTATTTCGTCTTGTCTCTTACAGGTATGGTCTTTCAGTCATCCTTTATAAATATGTACTGTCTCTTGTTTTGCCTTTTTTCTTTTCCTGTTTCCTTTCCTTTCGTATCTTTTCTTTTTCTGTTTATTGTTTCCTTGCATCCTTTCCCTTCCTCCTTTCCTTCTTGTCTTATCTCTGCATTGCTATTTTTCTTCATTGTACTATATGATGAATTTTTTTTTGTTTTTGTTTATATGCCTCATTGTTCTCCAATGCTATTTTCTTCTATTTTTTCCTCACTGTATACAATTCAGAGTAATCTCATGGACTATTAAAGGATCACTTAATCCGATCAAACGACAGAAATTGTTATCCCATCTAGGTAAATCTAATCCAGATGTGGTTCTTCTCCAGGAAACTCACCTTACACAATCTGAAGCTCTGAAATTTAAGCGAGCCTGGGTTGGTTACGTGTTTGTTTCCCCATCGGTAAATAGGAAGAATGGGGTTGTGATATTGGGTAAAAAATCCCTTAATGTTAATTTGGTTTCTCAACAAATAGATGATATGGGTGGGTGGATTATAGTAAGCTTCATTATAGAAAATGTTACTCTTACTATTATGAATGTTTATGCCACAACGCAACCTGATAATGCATTTTGGCCCTCCATTGCACAAAAGTATACACAATGTCATGACTCTTACTTTATTCTAGGAGGAGAGTGCAATCAAATAATGGACCCATTCTTAGATAGACAATCCTCTGTTAATTTTTCATCCCATAAAATGCATAAGCAATTTCGCTCTGTTATTCACAAGGGAGCATTAGTGGACTCTTGGAGACTGTCTAACCCAACTGCCCGAGAGTTTACTTTTTACTCTGCTTCTTATGGTTCACCTTCATGATTGGATCATATATTTCTTTCTAAGTCCCTTGCACAGTTTATCATACAGTCACAGATCTCTCCAATTGTGCTTTCTGACCACGCTATGGTTATTGCAGACTTGGATTTGGTTCCTCCTCGTCCCCCTTTGCACAGATGGAAATTCAACAATTATTTATTACAAGATGCTCAATTCTCTAATTCATTTATCGCCTTTGCATCTGATTTTTTTTCCTTCACTGATAATATGGAACTTTCGCCTTCCTTGCTCTGGGATACATTCAAGGCCTCAGCAAGAGATTTCATTTTAAACTATGTCTTTGAGCAAAAGAAGATGCAGTTAAAAGAACACGCTAATCTTCTCTCATCAATTAAATCTTTAGAGAAAAAATATTTCTCCTCTAAACTACCTTCAGACATTAATGCCCTCCTTAAAGCCAAATTGCAATTTAATTCTATTTCTACCGAAGAAGCCTCTTTTGTGCTTTTTCTGAAATATGTGCGCTATTATGTAGGAGAAACATATGGCAAGTTATTAGCAAATTATCTAAAGGGAAGAAAAGAACTGCACATTATTGAGTCTATTTCCACATCGACCGGTAAGTCTACTACTAGTCAACAGGCTATTTTAGAAGAATTTGTTGTGTTTTACAAATCTCTTTATACGCCGGAAACAATTCCTCCTTCCTCTGCAATTGTAAAATATTTGCAGCATACTTCTCGTTCTGGTGCTCCTGATTTAGACTTTGATTCTTTAGAGACTGACCTCTCGACTGAGGAAATTGCTGCAGCCCTACGAGCACTTAAATTAGGGAAAACGCCTGGTCCAGATGGTTTCACAGTAGAATTTTATCTTCACTTCTCCAACATTCTTCTTCCTTATTTGTATCGTTTATTTAATCATTTTACTACATCTTCTTCTACTTCTGGCACCTTCCAAGAAGCTATAATATGTTTTGTTCATAAGGATGGTAAAGACCCTCGTGAATGTAAAAATTATAGGCCGATCTCCTTACCGAACGTTGATTATAAACTTTTGGCCAAGCTCTTAGCTCTTCGATTAGAATTCTTTCTTCCACACCATATAGGTAAAGAACAATCAGGGTTTATCAAGGGAAGGCTTATATCGGATAATGCGATATTGCTTCTGAATGTTCTCAGTAAAGCTCCCTCTTTTAATTCTTCTCTTGCTGCCATAACAATTGATGCTGAAAAGGCATTTGATAGAGTAAACTGGGATTTTTTATTTCATTCTTTAAAATGGCATGTATTTGGGTCTAAAATTATATCTCTTATCTCCCTCCTTTATCATGCGCCCCGGGCATCAGTAATGGTCAATGGCATGATTGCTTCATATTTTCCTCATAATAGGGGGGTTAGGCAAGGTTGCCCACTTTCTCCTTTATCATTTGCTTCAGCTCTGGAGCCCTTTCTTTCTCGGATACGCCTAAATCCTTCTATCTTTGGCTTTCCTTATGGTGACCAACATTTAAAATTTTCTGCTTATGCAGATGATTTTCTTTTCTTTATTTCTTCTCCTGAAGATTCACTACCTTCTCTACTGCAAGACATTTCTCTATTTTCCACTGTCTCTGGATATAAAGTTAAAAAGGATAAAATGGAAATTCTCCCACCTACTAAATACACATTCAGTAATTCTTACTCTCTTACTGGGTATCAATGGTCCACTTCTGCAAAAATTAAATATTTGGGGGTATGGTTCACTAATTCCATTTCTGACACGCTTAAAATTAATTTTACGGAACTTAGTATTAAAATTGATAAGATTCTCCGCTCTTGGAATCCTTTATTTTTATCTTGAGGGGGCCGGTTAGACTCTATTAAAATGATGATTTCTCCTTTATTATTATATCTTCTTTCTATGCTGTCAGTCCACATTCCCAAACAGTTTTTCAAAAAAATCAACACACTACTCCTTAAATTTCTCTGGAATTATAAAAAGTCAAGAGTACCATTAGTCACTTTACAAAAACTGTAATTGGTGGAGCGGGGGGTTAATTTTCCTTATTTTTATGGTTATCATAGAACTTTTGCCCCAAGCGGCTCTTTGGGCTCATGATTTAACCTCGTCTTTTTCTCCTTTCTGTCTAGATATTGAGCATATTTCTATTCTTCCCTTTAGCTTTGAAGAGGTTCTTTCTCTCACTGCTAAATCCTAATTTCTTAATTCCCTTATACTACGTAATACGGTTTCGCTGCTCAAATCCACTTTTCTTCCACTTACTCTAGATGCGGCATTGTTTTCTAAAATGCCAATATGGCATAACTCCTTACTTAAGATAAATAATAGGCCCTTTTTTTGGCGTACTTGGAAGGACAAAGGCTTAATGTGGATATCTCAACTTTTCTATAATGATTCCCCTATCACTTTTCCTCAATTTTGACTTATTTATCATTGCCCTAAGTCCTTTTATACCCGTTTTTTATCATTAATGAACGTGGTTCTTGATTTTTATTTCTCTTTACAGAACTCTTCGATGAAGGTTCCCTTCTCTTCTGATATTACTGAATTTCTGAAAACAGCCCCTAGGGCTTTGGCTATTTATAAGTATTTCTCCCTTCCCGACCCCTCTAGAGCCAAATCCAAATCTGAGCTTATATGGGAGAGAGATCTAGGAATTACCTGGACAATCCTCTTTTGGAATAAAATATGGGCACGTATATATAAAATCTCGCGATCTGCTGGTATTACACAATCTCTATTTTTTGTATATCATCACCTATATTTCACTCCCTAGCAGTGCTCCAAATTTTACTCTGATACCCCTGCTAATTGTTGGTCTTGTAATTTTCCTAATGCAGATTTAATGCATATCATATTCAATTGTCCTAATACCCGTAATTTCTGGTACAAAATTTGGACTCAGATAAAAAGGATTTTTAATTTCGACAGCCCTTTCAATATTATGTATCTTTTTTTGGTAAACACTATCCACTTCGCTCACTCCATCCTTCCCTAATATATTATTAGATATACTGCTAGCAATAGCGTTTCACCAGATTACTTTAAATTGGAAATCTTCAGATAAGTTATCCTATAAAATATTTTGGGATTCAGTGAGTTCTCATCATAAGTTAGATACTACATATGCTACACAATGTACATCTTCTCATAATACTCAATTGTTATGGTTACCTCTTACTTCATATCTTAATCAAGTTGAAAGTGTTGTATCAAGTACTGTTTCTGTATGTTCTCTGTCCCCCTTTTATATTAGAGTAATTTTATGATATATTTATTGATATAATGCTTATCTTATAAGATTAACCTTGAGGTAATTTGTTATTTTCATTAACACTTTTATTTGTTCTACAATTTATTTATTTTTCTTTTACCCTCCCTCCCTACTCCCTTCTCTTTTTCCCATCCCACTTAAAAATATAAAGACTTTAATGGTTTTTCTCGATGGGGTTTACTTCTGCATATGCACTTCTACTTATTTTTATGGCTCTTACTTTATTGCTGTTACGCGGTTTAGAATGATTTTAATAAAGTCTTTCAAACACAAAAAAATAGAGCATTAAAATAGAGATTGATCAATACATGACACTTTACCATAGGTGAACTTTTGATAGAAAAGTGAGAATGTGCAAAATGAAATGACAATGTTATCACAAAACTGAAACAAGGCATCATGGTAGTTTTAGAGACATTGAGACATTCACAACACTTGCAAAACTGTGACTTGAACATACCATGTGTAAATCTGCAGTAGGAAGAGAACTGACATTTACTATGTGAATATATTATTCGAAGTAAATCATGTGAAACACATATATGTTGTTTGTTATTTGGAGTACATGATGTGAAATGTGATGGCCACATGAAACCTGTTATCTTAAACACAACTCAATACATTTAAACAAACAAGCCAAACAAGATGTTACTGATATATTTTGGTTTATATTAACACATTAGCGACAGCTCACTTCAATGCAAACAGGTCATTTAGGTTTAGTGACACATTTGAAATCATAACTTACCAGTTTTCACTCCACCAGGGATTCCTGTCAAGCCTTCAGGATGTAGGACCTGCAAGACCTTCTCCTCCCAGGGCATGAGTTGTAAGGGGGGCCTGGGAGAACCTCCATCAGTCCACTGTGCCTCCAGATGATGCTTGGAGGCCAGGGAACACACTCTCCCCCGCAGGTTGTTTCACCGCTTCCTAATTTCCTTCTGTGTGTGCAGGTTGTTGGCTACAGCATTCACTCTGTCAGCTATTCTAGACCACATTTCCATTTTCTGAGATAAGGGCCTATTTTGGACTTGGGCTCCAAACAGTTGTGGCTCTATTCTTATGAATTCATCCACCATGGCTGACAATTCTCCCTCAGTGGCATAATCCAAATAAATGTGATAAAATCAAATGAATTGAACACAAGGAAATAAATGAAAGAAGAAAAAAGGGACAAGAAACAGTGAAAAACAACAAAATAACCTCACTTAACTGGCCAATGTTCTGCTAGAAAATGTTGTAGTGCAGTGGAATGGCAAAGGATTATGGTCTGAAATTAAGTGTGTGCTATAGTGTGATATGCAGGTGCAAACAATTGGCCAAAATACATCAGGTGTGAGTTGCTAGCATCCAGCCTACAGCGACAGGTATATACCAATGTTAACCACGTCCCATGATGGAGTCACTCCATCAGCACCCCGCCACTAGAAGACCGCCAGCACAACTGTGAAATCTTAACAGGCTTGGCTCAATCCCACCGTCCTCACGCCGACAGAGTACTATACGCTAGCATTGGAGTCCACCGCATTGGCAGCGGTGAGCCGAGTACGTGGTGGTAAACACTCTGTCGATGTGGACGGAGAGTCAGCCAGCATAGATCTAAATACGGTGGACGGACCGCCGTCAGCTTGACGGAGTACTTTGGACTCCTGCTGCGACGGGACAGGGATCTAAATCAGGCCTTAAGTCTGCAGGTAAAAATCTTGACTGCACAAAGGGGACAAATGTATCCGACCATCGAGAGGACTTCCGCAGGTGTGAAATTTAAATTTCTCCCACTCTCGAAACCCACAGCTTCAGCTGGACCTTGTCCAACATCTATCTGCCATTGTGAGCACATCCTAGGATACAGCCTGCTGCCTTGTTGAACTGAAAGAGTTTGCTTTCCAGGAAAAAGACCAAGTCCCAAGGTGAAATGTTCATCTGGATCAAATTCCGTTGGTGCAGCCGACCTGTACTCCATTGTAGTCGGCCTCAAACCACACCTAATAACCATTCTACTGCAACCATTGACTACCATTGGTGTTTTGCCCATTTTGGCCCTATTTTAAATCTTTAAATATTCATATCTCCGGTTCCCCTTATTGAATTTTTGCAATATTGATGTCAATTTGTTCAATATATTTTCCTCTTCTTGCATGAATTGGAGTGGGATTTTTATCGTGTTGCTTTTTTGAATTCTTAACTGTTTTGGTACTTCTAAATGCGTTACACATTTTCTCTAAGGTAAGCCTGTCTGCTCTGTGCCAAAGCTACGATGGAATGAGCTCAGGGTTGAATTACTGAAACCTTTCACTGGCCATGAGAAGTTAGTGACTTTACTACTTTTGCTTGACTACTATCCACCTCAACTAGTAATTTATTTTCTCGCAATCTGTTTTACATATTTGTCATTAGAGGTGGAGCCTACTACTCACTGCTGTAATATAAATCTGCTCTCTCTGCATAACTAGAAGCACAATGACACTACAAAGGGATCCAACTACATTTACATGGCCCAAATCTCTTGGGAAAGGTGGCAAGCACAAATTGCAGTCATGCTTAATTGCACTTTGCAAAGTACAATTTAAATGTACTGAATCTGAAATTGTGCCCAAATGGTGCATATGCCTAGTTCGATATTGTCAGCTGATCACAAATGTTTTATGGACACCATGTATTTGCTATTGAAATTGTACTGCATACCACCAAAACATGTTTGAAAGGGATAAACCATATGCTTTTGAAATTTGGTAAAACCGAAGCTGCGCTATCCCTATCTTGACAAATGGGTTTCAGAATTTACCAGATGGCAGATCTCAGGTAGTGGAGTGGGGATTATAACTTGGTCCTCTATTGTGATTTAGATTGCTCACTGCCACCTCTCTCGTAGAGTACATTCAGGCAGTTGGCAAGAAGGAGTTTCTGCCAATGGGCTACTGGATGGGAACTTGCAGATCTGTGGAACAAGGTGCACCCAGAGAGCCACGAATATTCCTATTACTCAGATGTCAATGGACTGCACACAACACTCAATCAAGTTATGGGTTCAGTTGGGCTAATACCATATATCCAATGCAGAATTCCTGTGTCGTACTGACTCAGACAATAATCCTCTCATATTTACACAGACATTTGGGAAGGCTCGACCAGCAAAAGCGTCCGTTAGTTACATTCTGACTCAATTGGATCAGTTTGTCATTGAGCCCTGTGTCTCTTCAATGAATAATCATCTTTTTCCAATATTGAAACTAGACGGTTCATATCGCATAGTTTTAGACTACAGACATTTGAACAGTCATGTTCATACCTTTGCAGTAGAGAACACACACGGCTCTGTGTTAATAAATAACACTGTTCGAAAGAAAATCAAAACTGAGTTAGATATTTCAAATGGAGTTTTCAGTCACACATTGGCTCCAGAAACCTGTGACTTGACTGCATTCAGCGCTCTTGGCAATCAGAGATGCTATGCGAGATTGCCTATGGGGCATAAAAATATCCCCGGAGTTTTTGCGACACGCATTGTGTCCATTTTACATGAAATTGGCTTTGATGCCTTTTCATATGTCGATGATATCTACTTGACGGATGATGAACTAAATCCACATCTCATGCTTGTAGATCGCATTGTCACACATTTTGCAACTTTAGGTTGCAAATTCAATTTTGCAACATCCCATATTGCTTTTTTGGCAGTTCTTTTCCTTGGTTACGAAATAAATAACGAGGGTAGGGGGTTGGCACCCCTCTTTTTGGTGAAATATGCTCAATTAAAGCCTCCAACTACCCTCAAGAAATTACAGTCTTTGCTGGGTTTCTTGAATTTCTGCAGAACCTACATTCCAGATTATGCCCAGCTTATCAAACAGTTATACACATTGATACAACCTTCTTTCTCGTCTTCCAGTTGGCTTCCGAAACACACCGCAGTGATGCGGTCTTTGCAGTCTGATCTGCTTGCGACTCAATTCTTGTTAACGAGAGACAATGCCACAGATTTGGTCATAAGGACTGTGCCAGGAACGTTAGGTTTCACCTACGTAACTTTCAATGAAGGGGACATGGTTCCCATAGCTTATAAATCGCATTTGCATACTTCTGCAGAAATGTGTTTTTCTTCTACCGAAAATATTTTAACAGCAGTACAGATGGCAATACTGAAGGAATGCTCTCTGGCTCAGGGCAAATACATTTTCATGGTTTCGCCTGTGCCTGCTTTAGAAGCTGTCACGAAGGCGAGTGTACCGAATTCTAAGGCTCTGCATCCACGTTGGATACAATGGGCTAGTTCATTGATGTCGGCTGATGTCAATTTCGTCTTTGATCCATCTTTGCAGGCACAAGAGTTTTTACAATATGAACATGTTCATCCTCTTCCTTTGTCCCTACTCCCTCTTGATCAGTACAAATGTATCATTTACACTGATGGTACTGCATTGCCAGCCATTGGTTCTAAACATGCTTATTCTGCAGCCTGCGCTATTGTGGCAGGCACGATAGTGGATAGTGATTTTGAATCTTCCTTGGTTCACACACAATCCCTTGGGGATTGCACGGCACAATTGGCCGAGTTATGTGCTTTGCTTTTGGCTCTTGAGTTTGCTGATCCTGAAATGCCTACTCTTGTAGTGTGTGAATCCTTCTACTGTGTACAATCCTTTAATGACAACTTATTCTTTTGTAAACAGAATGATTTTTGGGATTCTAAGGGTAGCACAATAAAGCATAAAACGCTTTGGTTCCAAGTGGCCGCTCTTAAGGACCGTTTGCCACTCACACATGTTATCCATACACTAGGCCATTAGCGTGTGGGAGCACAAGCTGTTGGTAATTCTATGGCTGATGAGGCAGCCAAATCTGCAGTAGCCACATGCTCCGTAGCAGCTGTTACAAGGTCCATGACAAAAATTGATGATGATATTTTAGGAGCTATTGCTGCGACTAAGGAGGCGACAGTGTTTCCCCAGTGTTTCCCTTCACGTTATTCCTATCACTTAACCACTGATCATGTTCCATTTGTGACTATTCTCTCGGTTCGTGATTGCTTGATTCCCAACGAGGACAGCGGGATTTCACTGATTGTGGCTGCCAAAGAAGTAATGGCTTCTGCGCATGCAGGGGTGATGGACACAATTTCTCTTTTACAGCAACTTTATTGGTGGTGTGGCCTATACCAACAAACGCGCAAATATGTTCTTTCCTGTGACATTTGTCAACAGATTAAACGTTCTACTGTTTCGCGTCCGCCACATAGTCAACTCTTCATTTCGAACCAACCGTTTGGTTGTATTTATTTTGACATCAGACAATGCTTTCAAATATATTTTGGTTGCAGTGGATTTATGCACTAGGTTCCTCTGGGTTTGGCAATAGCGCTGTGCTGACTCTCGTACTGTTATAAAAGATTTGCATGTCTTTGTAAGGGACTTATGCCTCTGGCACCTTCCATTCTGACTGTCGATGGTTCAATGAAGTCAATGGGGGTGCAGGTGCAGGTGCATTTCTCGTCTCCATATCGGCTTGAGGGCAATTCTGTTGTGGAGCGGCTGAACCGTGACTTAAAGCAATCTTTAACAGCAAGGGTATTAGGTACAGGCCGGGGCTGGTTGACTCATCTTTATGGGGTTCAACATGCACTAAATAAGCTTCCTAGAAGATCTCTGGGTGGGCGGACCCCGTACGAAATGCTCTTTGGCACTAAGATGTTTGTAATTGAATACAAGGGTGTGCAGTTCCTGGGACAGGGGAAGTTGGTCAGGTCAGTGGAATAGCATCCAATTGGCTACAGAGCCGGGGTAGGTGAAGGCATACTCACCTCGCCACAACAACTCGTGAGTGAGCGACTTGCACTGTAAACATTCCCGTACACCTTAGACCAACAAAAATCGTGTTGTTCCAAGAAACAAGGACAATTTAGCCTTGTGAAGCATAGCAGGGCTGGTTACTTGAACTACTTGTAATTCTTGAAGAACCAGTCACGCAGTAGTGTAAGGTACAAAGAAAATTCTCTCTCTGTCCGGATGAATTGCCAATAGACCCCTTAGGGGCTGGATGAGGCAGGAAACATGATGACCACGTAACTTCAGAACACGAAGGCTCTATAGGACCATTGCATCCCACACAAGCTACGCTGAGTTTATTTAGGTTAGTGAACCCCACCAATAAAGTTTAATACCCGGCATCACTAAACCTATTTAACCACCCCTTTAACTCCACTACACTACTTATCACAGTCCATATACCCTCACTCACCCAACAGCTTTATCATAAAAAGAACTCCGCCAAAAAGCCCATTCGCGGGTGCCCGTCGGGCATTGCAGTGACGGCCCGACGAGGAGCACGCCCAGATGATGAAGCATGACACCTCTTGGGGTGTGTGAGGGCATTTACTCCAATTGGAGGCTATTCCACTGGCCTGACCACCTTCCACTGTCCCAGAAACTGCACACCCTTGTATTCAATTACTACAGAAGGGAGTATGTGTGCTGGACCTAATCAAAAGCTCCCGGTTCCTCTTGTTTAGATGACTAAAATATTCGTGCCAGACCTTGATGGTCTAGGCATTGTGGCGGCTGCTGCAACATTTGACGTAGATAACCATTGTGCTATGTTACAGGATCTACAAAAGAATCGAGATGCTCAAGCAAAAACCCATTTGCCCTTGCCAACGGATGCAGCAGTGCTGGTCCCTGTTTTTGGCTGGCTTCCTAAAGTTGGAGATCTGGTCTGGGAGAAAGTGGCAAACAAGAAAGAATTTGGTCCCACATACCATGCTCCGGTCCCGGTCCTTGGTCTAAAGGGCACCCGAACTGTGATCTTACCTCCGCTGCCTGGATGCAAAGACAATCAGTTCATTTCAGTTGAACATGTCAAGTTACACCATATGGCCGATACTCAATAGTATGTCTACAAGCATTCCGCGTGGGGATGTTTCACTTCATCAAATGAGTTCTGTTTCTCTGGATTCTCCCCGGCAACAAGAGGGGGAGATAGCGTCTTCAATTGATTTATTGCCTGTTTTGCCTTCTACGTCAACAACTGTGGAAAATGAGTATACTTCCCCACCAGTTGAACTTACAGTTGATATTCCATAAACTATAATACATTCAACTCCTAATGACGAACAACCTCCATCAGTTCCAGCAGTTACTATATTGACCAAGATAATTTTTCTTCGGATACATGTTCATTGCCTTCATCTATAGCTGTGCCTCCTACACAGATTTGTGTTTTCATCTTGTGGTTGTAAAGAACTTACCTGGTCCCACCATGGACTTACATCTGGATCGTATTGTCAATGGTGTTCCTCTTCATGTGGATTGGGTTCGTGACTGCCTTTTTCCTTTTGATTAATGACCACTACTTGCCTGAACACTATCCTGGGGAACTGGTTGACGGAGTACTGGCCCCTCACACTTTTTCACATAAAATGAAAGAGACCAAACCTTTGTTAATATTTCAGCAGTCCCGATCACAGATGGCATTGTTTTAGGACAAAGTGCCATTCGATGTATATGGTCCTACTGAGACCTTACAAATTCTATATGCTTTCTGTGTTTCTTTGGGAGATGTCGTTTTACCTGGAATGCACTCAGATGATTGGGATATCAGTGCTGTTAATCCTTTGTTTTCTGATTTGCAATATTATACTGTTTTTGATCAGAAGATCTATATTTAAATTCAGCAAATTATGCAGATTTATTTTGTTACCAACATTATGGACATCACTTTCTTCACAAAACCAGTACTCAGTGACCCACTTTAAATTATACACAATGGGAACATTGCCCAACACCTTCGAAGGGGAGTTCCATGACACAGAAAAGGAAATTTCCATATTTTACTGGTTACAATTTATCCGACCCAGAATCATATTTTTTCAAATTGAATAGCCCCACATTGAACAAATGTATGCTTTTTAAATATTTGTTTTCATTTTAGTCCTCATTCACCAATAAGTAATTTTGTCTTTATGAGGTAAGGGCTCGAAAGCGAATCCGGCGGGAGAGGGGCTCATTGAGGTAAGATTACTGGCCCTTTCGATGGTCCCCCTAGAGCCAACCTCAAGACAACCAGAAGGGCAGGGGGAGAGCAGCGGCCTGGGAATACCTCCTCCAAACAGTTGAGGTATTACTTATTATATAATCATTGGACCCTGTGATAACTAAATGGTTTCTTCATCCCACTTCTCCCAAGCCTCCCAAAATCTAGCTCTTTTTCTGAAAGACATCTGCGATCCAGCCTGTTAACTCTTTTAAAAGAGTTAACCCAGTCCAAGAGTACTGGGGGCAAGGAGGAGACCAATTTTGAACAGATCTCTCTCCTTGCCATTAAAATTAGAACAAATAACAATTGAACTAGCCGTTTTGTCAATGTACCTCGTGGCCCCTCTCCAGACTGGATCCCGAAAATGACTAAAGCTAGGTTTAGTTCGATCTCTCTACCTGAGATTTCGAAAATCTCCTTACCGAGATCATCCCAGAAGACCTGGATCTGAGGACACTGCCAAATGATATATGTATGTCATCGGCATTCACTGCAGCACACTTTAGGCAGCATTTGGTTCCTTCGCCTCTCAATTTTGACAGCCTTTTTGGAGTCCAGTATGCTCTTTGAACTGTAAACAGATGATTTCTTCATAAAGGAGAGGCTTTGACAACTGACCACACAGTGAGCATCGATACTTGCCATAAGTGTGTGATATCAGTCGATGGCAGGTCGCTCGTCCAGGACTCCTCCAAAGATGATGATGGTGTATTTCCCTTTAACAGAGTCCAATACCACTGGGCAACCTCCTTACACTGATAAAGAGGCCCCAGTAATTTATTTTCACATTCTTTATTGCCTTCACTGTCTTTACCTAGACCGCAAGCCCTGCTTGATAGTTGATAAAACTTAAACCTGGAAACTTATGGTTCGCAATAATGTCCAGGAGCTCCCAAGCCACTAATTTGTTGTCCGGCAATAGCTGACCCCATTTATTTCTATTTCTGCTTCCTGCAGAGGATAGCCAGTTTGTCCTGTAGGCATTTTGGGGTCCCTTGGGAATTCCAGATCGGGGCTAAAAAACTGTAATAAGAAATCTTCAGAATTCTTCTAATCTGGAACCAAAGCTCACTAGCCGCTCTCAAGGTCTTTAATTTGACTTTCTTAAAAAAAATTGGGTGACCGGATTTAGAGAGGAAACTGTCATCGCCGAAAGGTAGATTTTTCATCATGGCTAGATGGAATGAGGAGAAATAAGCTGAGTTGCCAAAAAGAGATCTAATATTTTTCAGCTGAAAAGCCCAACAGTAGAAGCGGAAGTCAGAGCCAGCGATGCCGCCTTCTAATTTTGACCTTCTTAGCTTATTCCAAGCAATCCTCACTCCTTTACAGAACCAAATAAAACTTGATATGTCCCCTTGCAAAGATTGTAAAACTTTGGAGTTAAACATCAGCAGGATTGCATCAAAGATCAACGTAAATTTTGGGAGGATCGACATCTTCACCAAGTTGGAACGTCCTATAACTGAGAGTGGAAGACCACCCCCCCCCCACAGCCTCAACAACTCCTTAGCCTACTTCATTTTTTTGTCAAGGTTTACCTGGGCCAGCCTAGTAAGGTCTTGAGTTATCTGTATCCCAAGATATCTAATCTCTTGCTTTATTAAGGGGTTAGTTGTTTGAGAATTCCATGACATGATCTCGGTTTTCAGAGCATTAATTTGATAACCTGAGACTTCCCCAAAGTCTGACAACAAAAGTTCTAGCACCGGAGAAGAATGAGAGCAATCTCTTGTAAAAACCATCAGATCATTGGCATAAAGTGCCACTTTATTCACCCATCCATTCCATTCAAATGGTCAAATATTTTGATTGGCCCTGATTTTACATGCAAGGGGTTCTATGTATAGACAGAAAAGTATAGGGAAGAGAGGACACCCCTGTCTAGTCCCGCGTTCTATCTTAATTGATTTAGTATGGGACCCATTAACCAAGATTTTAGCAGAAGGTGTCTTATAAATGGCGCTAATAGCATTGACAAATCTCTCGCCCAAACCAATTTGATGCATTGTGTGACGGAGAAAAAGCCAACTAACTCTATCAAAAGCTTTTGCAGCGTCAAAAGTGAAAACCGAAAGGGGCATGTTGTTTACTGAATTGCACCCATCAATTCATGCGTTAAGTCATGAAGCTGAAGGCCCTTAATAAAACCCTTCTGGTCGGGCTGAACCATGAGGCCAATCACTGACTCCAACCTCTTATTGAGGACCTGCGCATAGATTTTATAATCACAGATCAGCAAAGAGATTGGTCTAAAGGACTCGCACCTCTTAGCGTCCTTATTTGGTTTCAGGATTAAGTTTACAGCCGCTTCCTCCCATGATTTTGGGCTTAACATCTCCTCCAAGAAAATACCATCAATCAATCTGGCCAAGACAGGGACGATTACCTCATGAAGGGAGATATAAAATGCATTAGGTATACCGTCCAGCCGGGCAGCATTGCCTCTTTTTAGATTTTTAATCGCTGCCTGAACCTCTTCTAAGGTGATTCTCTGGATAAGCAGCCGGGCCGAGTTTTCGCAGAAAGAGGGAAATGCTACACTATCAATATAGTCCTTCACCTGATCCTCCAAAGCTGTAAGGTCGTCTGTATATAAATCTTGAAAGAAAGCCACAAAAGCGTTCTCAATCTTGGCGCTGGTAGTGCACACTCTCCCCGAATCATTAGGTATGATTTCTTTTATTAAGTTCCTAGTAAATTCGGAGCGAGATTCCCAGGCAAGAAACTTCCCACACCCTCCCCGTACTCATAGTGGCCTAATTTACTTGCCTCCCATTTTTTCCTTGAGATGTCATCTAGATGGTCTGCTAGAGCTTGTTGTGCTAACTTTACTTCGTTGTCTTTCTCAGCCTGGCCCTGCTCCCCTAATTGCAAGCTTCTCTCACACATAGCTTTTGAAATATTATTTTCCAGGACTTTTAACCTAAATCTAGACTCTTTAAATTTTTTTGCTGCCATGCTGATTATTCTGCCCCTGATGAAAGCTTTATAAGTATCCCATATCACATGAGTTGGTGCTGAGGAATAGTTAACTGCAAAAAAAAACAGGGAATCCGTCTTCAGCTGAGTAATAACTGATGGATCCTGTAGAAGAGATCTATCAAGAGTCCACCTATTACTGGCAGACCCCCTTTCTAGCAGCAGGTCTAGAGCTACTGCTGAGTGATCTGATAGGTGCTCAGGGACATGTTCCACCCCTTTCACTCTATTTACCAGCCTGGAATCCACCAGGAAAAAATCAGTTCTAGAGGGATGCCCATGCTTTTTATGGTGGAAAGTATAATTTTGACTGCTGCTAACCCCCTTAGATTTAACCCTCCATATATTGATTAGGCCTAGGTCTCTCATCATTATTTCCATAAACTATCTAACTTCTGGAGAACCAATGTCCCCTCTTGTAGATTTATCGAGTTTAGGGTTCAATAGAATATTTAAATGGCCTCCCAGGATAATTGGAGTTTTATCTTCTAATAATTGATAATATAAGGATTTCATGGGGCGTAACATCATCAACATTTGGGCCGTAGAACCCTGCCTGCACATACCATATTTCTGTAATTTAACATTGGCTAGGACCCACCGCCCCCCATCATCTACTTCACACTCCCTCAAAAGGGCTTTAGCAGATTTTTAAAGAATTATGGCCACTCCCTTAGTGAAATATGTTAGATTAGTGTGGACTGACTCTGCAATCCATTTCAGTTTAGACACATAAGGGTATATTTACAAGAACTGCTGCTAACTAGCGTTAGTGTTAGTTAGCGGCACTTTTCTTAACACGGTCTATCACCAAAAACCTGCTAGCAAAGTATTTACGATACATAGCTACATGGCGATAGTAACAGCTAGCCGCGGTGAAACTGCTACTAACACTATCGTTAAGGCGATAAAAATGTTGACAGTAGCGAGAGAAAAGTGACGAAAGGCCCATTAGCTGCAAAAAAACTCATGTTAGTCAGTCCAACGTGACTTTTTTTGCCTCTAGAGGCAACAATAGCCTATAAGTCTACCTCCAATGAAAAATAGGAAATAAAACCAATGGAATGGAGAATGGAGGAGCCACGGTCAAGTGCAGCACAGATCAACAACACCCCCAAACCCCCCAACTGCCAGGATGTCCAGCCAGAGTCCCAGGGGAAGAGAAAATGCAGATTCAGGGCTACAGTTATGAAATGAGACGCATTGCTGGGAAAAACCAGTGATGCATCACTTTTCATAGCGCCCTCCTTGCAATACCATGGCAGCCAAAACCTTGAAAGCGGGGACAGTCCCCGGGGCCTGCGTCTGTGGCCTGGAGTGGGAGGCAGAGGTGCTGTGGAGTTGCTGGGCCATGGTGGTAGACTATGAGGCGTCGGCGATCGCGCTTACCTGGTG
The DNA here is from genome assembly GCA_963921515.1 of Calotriton arnoldi. Classification (NCBI taxonomy): domain Eukaryota; kingdom Metazoa; phylum Chordata; class Amphibia; order Caudata; family Salamandridae; genus Calotriton; species Calotriton arnoldi. The sequence continues at coordinate 3,670,246 of CAWUFW010000325.1, forward strand.
GTGAAGTCTGGCACCAACCACCCCTTTTTTCAATAGAAGCCTGTGTTCTCGTTTGGAACATAGGCTTCCATTGAAGTCAATGCGAGTCCAACCGAACGATGTTGGGAAGCATCATAATCGATCGTCTGGACTCACAGGACCCGATTTGTTTGGATAGTATTCCGGAACCGATTCATTCGGGACAGTTTCCTAACAACATCGTAATCAGGCCCTTAAAGTGTGATGAGTCCCTGGTTATGGATTTTTCAGGTAATTGGGCAGTTACCATAAGTCCTTTGCTCGGCACAACTCTCAGCGGTTCAGCATTAAATGGAGTGTCTGTCTTGCATGTCTGCTTTTCCTTAACAAGAACTCTGTCTCCTTTCTCAAAAATTGTGTCTCGAGCATGTCGCCACTTGTTAGCGTAGGCCTTCATTTTGCATTTGTGAGAGGTGTCAGTGAAACAAATTCTCATCAGGGTCTATTGACGGTTGGTGATCCATTGAGGCATTTTCACTCCAAGAGCACTCCCAAACAGCAAAGTGGCAGGACTTTCTCCTGTTGTGGAATGAGGAGTGGAACAGTAGGCATGAAGGGCAGGGTGCAGAAGAGACTTGAGGTTGATGCCTTCCAGTGTAACACGCTGAACCACCCTTTTCAAAGTACTCATAAATCTTTCAACAACGCCACCATTTGCCTGTGGCCAGAGAGGTGTACCTTTTTGATGTTTGATGTTCAAACAATTAAGAACGTCTTTGAACTCTCTGCTATTGAAGGGTGGACCACTATCAGATTTGAGAATGGAGGGAACACCCATGTTGTGAAAATGTCATCCAGCTTTTCTAAGACTCTATTGTGTGTGGTTGATGATAGGTCTTCCACTAGAGGAAAATGTGAGCACTCATCGACAACTATCATGAGATGATGTCCATTGTTGAGAGGTCCAAAGAAATCAACAGCAATCCTCTCCCAAGCTTGCTTAGGTAGATCAGACATGTTCAGTGGGTGCTGAGTCATCTTGGGAGGCAGGCAGTTGCATAGATGACAAGCTTAAAGCTCCCTTTCAACTTGTTTGTCAAGACATAGCAACCACACTCAATCCCTGAGGGCTCTTTTAGTTGCAGCAATGCCATGATGTCATTCCTGTGCCAGTTAAATCACTTGCTGCCTCAGGCTTTCAGGGATAACTATCCTTGCCCCTTGTAGTATGACACCATCATGTATAACAGAAAGTTCTTTATGAACATTTTGGAATTTCTGGTATTTAACATCATCTGTAAGAGGTCAAGTATGCTTCCTTCATGATTGTGTTGTAATGTTTTCCTTGAGCCTACGCATGTCTTTGTCAGTATTGGTAGCTGTCAGAATTTGTTCAATAGGAAGACCTACAGGCATACTTGACTTTACTTTAAAATTGATGTAGACCTTAGCTGCTTTGGACGTTGCTCTCTGACGCTGTAGCAGTACTCGTAAAAGGCAGTCTGCTGGGTTTTGATCTTCTCCCGGGTTTGTGCACAATAGTGTAATCCTACTCCTGCAGATGCAACCCCCACCTCTTGATGTGAGGGGGCATTTTGGCTTTCGGATTCCTGAAAATGGTGAGCAACGCTTGATGATCTATGACAAGGGTGAAATGCTTTCCATGCAGAAATACATCGAAGTGTTCACATGCCCATACTACAGCTAAGCTTTATTTCTCCGGTTGAGAATAAGAATGTCCAGTCCGAGAGAGACTCTGGCTAGCATAGGCCACAATGTGTCTCTGAGCATGGGGTGTCCATTATGCTGGGCAAGGATCCATCCCAACCCCACAGGACTTGCATCCATTGCAATTTCTATATGCAATTTCGGATCAAAGTAAGTCTTTCAGTTGCATTTTCAATTGCGTGTTTTATTTTCTTGAAACTTCAGTCACATTCAGACGACCATTCAAATGGAACATCTCGCTTTGTTAGCTCTCTCAGAGGGGCACTCACAGTGGCAAAGCCACGAATATACCGCGAGCGGTAGCTGGCCATGCCCAGAAAGGATCATTTCATGGTCACATCATCTGGAAGGCAAGTAGATGACAATGCTTGTACCTTTTCGGGGTCAGGAGTCAATCCCTTTTCAGAGAAAATATGCCCAAAGAATTTAAGTCTGTTTTTGCAAAATTCACATTTCTCAGCATTTAGTGTGAGACCTGCATCAGCAAGCAAATGGCATACTTGTGTGAGTGCATTGTCATTTTCCTTTCGTGTAGCCCCAAACACCAGTATATCATCACTGTAGTTTAAAGCATGTGTGACAGGATGAAATACTCTGAGAATTACATCTTGAAACATTTCTGCAGCTGACTTCACAGCAGAACTGAGTCTTTTATATCTGAACAAACCAATATGTGTTGAAAAAGTAGTATGGCACCTACAGTTTTCTTCCAGTTCAAGTTGATGGTAACCTTTGTTCAGATCAAGGCAGGAGAAGACTTTGGCACCATTGAGCTGCATGATCATGTCCGCAGTGTGTGGACCTGTGTGTCTTTCTCTTTCGATTGCTTTGTTGGCCTGTTGCATATCAACAAAAATGCGCACTGAACCTCCACTGTCCTTTTTTGGCCCCAACACAATTGGTGAAACCCACGGTCTCGGACCAGTAGAGTACTTGATGGTGTCATGCTTTAACAGTGTTTCTATTTCTTTCTCAACAGCTTTCTGTAAGTGAAAAGCAATGCGACTGTGACGCTGTGCTACAGGGCGAATATCTCTATTAATGTGCAGCTGTACCTTAAATGTCTTAAGTTTCCCAAGTCCATGAAATAATGCCGGGAACAGACTCATTATTTCAGAATGGGCTTTCAAGTTGTGGTTAATAGAAATCAGTCCTATGTCAGCAGCAGTGCACTTATGTATGCACTTAATAAGCATGCACCCCAGGGAGTATCAGGGGTGGGCGGTGAACTCCGCTCCGCCAGCAGAGTTTGCAGAGTTTTGCCAACTCCGCGCTCCGCTGGGAGTGGGGAGTTTGGCAAGATACTCTGATTCCGCCACATGGCGGAGTTTGCCCCCACCACCCACTCCTACTTACCTTCACCCAGCCTGTTGGCCAGTCTAGGTGCTGCTCTGTCTGTCTTAACCTGGTCTCCACTCTCCATGCGCGTGCATGCACAGTCCTCACAAGTCCTGCAGCCAAGGGATTAAATTACAGAACAAAAACACCATGGATCACCTCCACGGCAGCAGGAGGGGTGGCAGCACCGTGCCCGGCACAGAGCAGCACCTAGACCGGCTGAGAGGCTGGGTGAAGGATAGGAGGTAAGCCAGTGGAGAGCTGGAGGCAGTCTGGGGGTCAGGGGAAGGGGAAACCCTCCCTGATAAACGCACTGTGCGCCACCAGCCAAGCCTGTGACTCTGCGTGCTGCCATATGGTGGAGCGTAACTCTGCAGAATTGCACAGAGTTTCTAGGCAACTCTGCGGAATTTGACGTAGTGCCACTCCACCAACTCCGTCCACCTCTAGGGAGTACACAAATCAGCGCTTGCACTGTCATTTTTTTGTGCCTTTGCACTGTCGTTTTCCTGTGCTGCATGTTTGCCACAAAGGATCCCTTACCCCACAAGCGTCAGAAGCTGCCCAGGTATACACATTGGTTATTGACAGTGTGAGATGTGATATCAGAGACAGTTCTTTGTACTTTTCTGCTGGCATGAAGTTCATCAATGCACCACTATAATGAAAGTTGTATTGCACCCATTCACCTAGAGCATGATTTTAGAACAATGTCCAAAGGAACGTTGTTGCTTCATGTGGTAATTCTTTTCAGACATGTGTTTTTCCTTGCAAGCGACCAATCCTACAAGAGCATGTCGATCTGTGACTGACATCACATCACACATCCATTTTCCTCATCATCCCTCGATGAAGCCAATGATCCGTTCGACGATGGATTTACTACTAATCAACTTTGTTTCGTTTCCACTAGCCTTAGCCGATGTTGCTGTTTGGCCTTGTGGGAGTGGCTAGAATGCTCTGGAACTTTCTGGTCTCCATCTTCTTGTCTCTCTGTGACGCACTTAGTTTCTCTTTTACTTTACAAACCGTTATGAAATGTTTGTTCCTTTCCGCATCTACTGTCCTGTTGAATGGAGAATCCGCATCGGAACCACAATTTCTTTTTTTTCTGAGACATCACTTTATGGCCCTTGACCTTGTGTCTCTACCTACATTTCATGTTTAATGCTGATTCACTCTGGGCTACTTCAGACTCCATATCAGCAGCTTGTCTATCTGCAGGTTCTTCTGCTCTCACAGCCATGAGTACCTTATCCAGTAAGAGTGTCTTGCACAGCGTACGTCATCTGAATGAGTCAGAGAGGCAACCATCAATGACTCTGAGAAGGATGGCTTCTTCATCATTGAATTCATTGAACTTGCAATGCTTGATGAGGGCCTCCTGTCTTTCAGCAAACTCATCCATTGTTTCTCCAGCTTGCTGCCTGGCTTAGTAGAAAATGTACCTTTCATAGTCAATGTTCGGCATTGGATTGAACCTGATTCCTAATGCTGCCTTAATCTGATGGTAAGGTGTTCTATCAGCTTGTGGTATTTTCTTTATCACTACTTTCACTCCATCACCTGCAAGGTTCTTTAAGTATTTGATGATAATTTTTTTCCATCTGTTTCTTCTAGCGTGTTGATGAAATCATTGAATGCCTAAATCTTTGCAGTCCATCTGGCACCAATATTGTGTTTTCAAATGGAAGCGACAGATTCAGGAAAATGGCAGCGTCATAGTCATTTGTGGACCACACTGACATTGAGAGTATGACCCTCTCCAGCGCCGTCTGCTGCCCCCTTGAATCGGCTCCATTCATACCATCTCTTAGCCCCAGCCGTATGCTTGCCTCAGTATCGTCGTGGCCATTTTGATGTTGTATGGCCTCTATTTCATCTTTGGGGGTGAGTGGCGGTTTTGTCTCCTGTACATGGGGGTCACCGTTCTCAACTTTCTGCATCATACCTGTTTTTCACTGCCTTTGGCATTTCTTGGCACCTGTATGCTGCTGCTTTTGGCGCACTTGTGCACCTGGCTATTGTGACATTCTGTGCTTCTCTGTACATGGTTGTTGATGCCTATAGCACTGTCATACTGTAGGTATGCTGGCTCTGTGTTATGTTGAAGCGCAGTCCCTCTTCTTTTGGCCTTACCTGCAAGTTCCAGGCTGACTGTGACTGAACTTTCCATGGGGCCTTCATCTTCTGTGAAAGCCTTGCATTGGCTGGAGTGGAGCTTTGACTCCACATACGTCAACCGTTGACTGCTTCACTTCAACTAGGGTGCACGTGGCATGCACAAGCAGTTCGCTGGACCTCAGCAAACTCTCAGGGAGAGCACTCTTGTTTCTTCGGATTACAGATCCCCTATTGCGTTGCCAGTTGTAGTGTCCTACCCAGCCTGGTAGCATGCAAATGACCATGCCACACAAGGAGCTCTGTAGTGCATGTCTTTATTCTTCAGAGTGTAACCATTAACTGAACGCACTGCCTCACAAACCACAGCCAGCCGCATCCATCAGATTACGTAATACTTGTAAGGAGACTGTTGAGGTGCACTAGAGTCTTCATGCACATAAACACAGGACACGACAAGCAGTAACTACAGTTTTATTACCTCAAACCAGTTCGTAAATTCACAGTCATCCTAAATTAAGACGTTACTATCCAAATTCATATTTTCGATCAGTGACAAGGCATTGTGTTCTTATTTACAAAGCGAAAAACAAAAGAGAGAGCGAGGATGTAAGGGTACGTCCTGATCCCCTGGGTAAAGTTGCAAAAAACAATGTGGACGGACCCTGTTGTAGTATGAATCTATCAATCACTAAGTGTGGTAAGTCCAGGGACCCATTAGGTATATTTAAAAGACCCCTCACACACCAACCTGGTTGGTGTCATGCTTCATCATAGGGGTCCCAACCGGGTGGCCTAATGCCGCCCGGTTGTGCTACGACGCCTGATTACAGCGGAGCAGGTGTGGTGTGAATATGTGATGTGAATGTTAAAAATATCTCTGAGAATCCTTGCCAGGTAAATTTAATAGTGGCGGCTCAGGGTATGGTTAAAAACTATGTGATGCCAACTAACAAGAGATAATAATCTGTAGTTGTTTAGGGTGATGTGGTCTACATGTTTCAGCCCGTTAAAAAATTCGAATGGGCTTTCTTCAGGACCGAGAATAAAAACGTGAGTGGCAAAGTGAAGGCCACGTGAAAAGTGAAGTACCAACACACGCGCTAAGGTGTGTGGACTAGGTGTCGGTATACTTACTGACACCAATAAAAAGCCTATGAAGGAAAAAGACAAAACAAGACATGTAATTCTTTTGAGCAACATAAAATGCAATCTTTCAAAGCAACACAAAATCGCAATCTCAAACATGCCGTGATAGTCGAACTGACCACCACCGTGACAGTGATAGAGTAATAATGGTTCAGCATGCAAGTATCTACAGCATGCTTAGCAGTAACAATGCCGTAAGGCTGGATGATCACAAAGGAGCACCGTGAAACAAATAGTACACTATGCGGATCAAGTACCCACGCTAAAACGTGAATTAGATGGTCACATGGGAGCATCGTGAAGCGAGTGGCCATGATGTGATGGGAGCCAAAGCTTATATATTACGGGCAGTGGATAAAAAATATGCGCGGCTTGCAGGGTACTGATTAAATAATGCGAAGTGGGGCGCAGGGAGTTAGTCACATATGCGGCCAAAACAAACGCCTTAAAAAATGCATAAGTTACGAATAGGCAAAATAGCATGTTTAAAAAAGGTAGAAACAATTGTAGCAGCGTAAATCCAAAAATATAATTACTATGAAGAAGAAATCTAGGCAGCTAATCAGGGCATAGGAGGGGTCTCATCCGGTAAACCAATCTGCAAGGAAAGAGATGGCCTTTCAGTATAAAGTCATGGATAGAGCAGCGGGTCGCTCATGGTCCACAGAAACACAACCTTACTTGGTTCCGTGAGGATTCCCGTTAAACAACCTACTGCGGTCTCCCGATGTCCCGGCTGGTATCGGACACGCTGGGAGAACCGTATTAAATCCATTCTTTAGGGCGCTCAGTTTAGGAAGTGACGGCACCACGTAAGGGGATGACTAAGCAAAAAAAGCTCGTCTGAGTATAACGGGCTAATACGTGGCGGCCATATTGGGAGACCTATGAGCTAAAGGCAGACAAGGCGGCAATGGTAGCCATTGATAAGAGGTGAAAATTCACAATACAGGTGCAAGGAAGCCGTGGTGTGTTATAACACGGCGGCAAAAAAAAAGAAAGAAAAAGAAGAGTATTACTCAGAAAAGCGCGTTGAACAGTAGTGTTCAAAAAATATATAGTGTTCAGAAAAATAACCAGTGTTCAGAAAAATAACCAAATATAGTGTACAGAAAAATAACCTAACTGGCAGCGCTGGGCATAAAGTGTGCTCAGTGTATATCCTATAGAAAAACAAAACAAATGAAAATAAAAAGTAGAATGTAAAAATAATAATTACATGAAATGGAAAGTGTTACACAGAAATCGTATTTTGGGCATTTTGCAATGACAAACAGCACTGAATATAGAATAAGTATCCTGCGCTGGTATAGAGTGTAATGGATAAGTATTATCTCCTAAGGCTTTGCCAGGGAATATTATCGTTGAGTCCTGTCAGATGACTGGATAGGCGATAAACCCATCTTTGTTCTTTCTCCAATAGACGATTTTGTATGTTAGACATGTTAGAATCAAGAGCCTCGATGACCACCCAACTGATGTCATTCGTGGTATGACCAGCTTCAAGGAAATGGCTTGTCATTTTTGTGGTCGTCTTCTTGCATCTAATCATACTGCGATGCTCGCAAATTCTAGTCTTGACTTTCCGATTAGTCATCCCAATGTACGTAAGATTACAAGGACATGTGATGCGATATACGACATGGGCTGTGTTACAGTTCGTGTGTGTCCTTAAATGCCAGGTCTTGCCCGGTTCCAAGTTGAGATTTTTGGTGGTCATGGTTATGTGGCACACACTACAGTCTCCGCAAGGATAGTGGCCACCACATTAGGGAGTCCCCACGCATTCAGAATTGTATTAGGAGGTTTCCTTTGGGGTGTTCGTCGTGTAGCAACCAAAGCGTCCTTAATTGATCTAGCCTTTCTGTGAGACATCAACGGAAGTTCCCAATTCAGGGTGCCTGTCTTTAGAATCCGCCAATGTTTTTTTATGATGTCAGACACCTCATGTGAGACAGCGTTATAGGTGGTAACGCACGTGAGTGGAATGGGGGTGGATGCACGATTCTGCACTTCAATGAGGCCCTCCCGGTTCTGATTCCGAGCCCGCTTGTTGGCTTTATCGGTGATACGTTGAGGGTAACCACGCTGTCGCAATTTGGTACTCAGATCAGAGGCTTGTTGTTTGTAATCTCTTATGTCACTACAGTTCCTGCGGAGGCGAAGGTATTGTCCATAGGGAAGATTCTCCCGCAGGGATCTGGGGTGAAAACTTGAGAAATGGAGGAGTGAATTGCGGGCCGTTGGTTTGAAGTGGGTTTTACTTTTCAGAAGGCCTCCAACCGCTTCAATATCCAGATCAAGAAACGTCGCCTTATTGTGGTCGAAACTGTGTGTGAATCTGAGGTTAGGATCGCACGTGTTTAACCATGTACAAAAAGAAAGCAACGATTCTGTATCACCTTCCCAGATTATCAAGATGTCGTCGATATAACGTTTGTAGAACTTGATCTGAGGGATACGTGGCGTCTGATTATGCAGTAGGTATCTGGTTTCAAAGTGGTACACGTAGAGTCCCGCTACACTGGGGGCGAAGACGCTCCCCATTGAAGTCCCATACTTCTGTAAGTAGAGTTGGCCTTCATACTCAAAAAAGTTCTCTTTCAGGGCTAATGCAGCACACTCCAGGATGAGTCTCTTGGGGGTCTGATATTGCCAATCACATCTTTCAAGAAGAAACTCGACGAAACCAACAAAGAAGTGAATGAATATAAGGAGAGCGTAACTCAGACTAAAATCAACAAGTTTCAGAAGGATCTTAAAAAGTTTTCTTATTCTAAAAACTATCCCTACGCGGATAGTGATTACAAACCACCTACACGAGCTGATGTTTCAGGGGGATCCTCGGATGATGATTCTTCTGGCAGCAGCGGCTCAAGTTCTAGCAGTTATCGCAGAAGACAACAGGGCAGGGGAAGAAATATAGGCTGGCAACAACCTTGGGCTCAAGGACCACCAGGTGCCAATATGCACTTCATGACCCCTTACCCTCAAATGCATCCACAGTATGGATACGGTTGGAATCCGCCTCTCGGGCCTCCTCCCCCTTAGATCGACGATATCTTGATGATCTGGGAAGGTGATACAGAATCGTTGCTTTCTTTTTGTACATGGTTAAACACGTGCGATCCTAACCTCAGATTCACACACAGTTTCGACCACAATAAGGCGACGTTTCTTGATCTGGATATTGAAGCGGTTGGAGGCCTTCTGAAAAGTAAAACCCACTTCAAACCAACGGCCCGCAATTCACTCCTCCATTTCTCAAGTTTTCACCCCAGATCCCTGCGGGAGAATCTTCCCTATGGACAATACCTTCGCCTCCGCAGGAACTGTAGTGACATAAGAGATTACAAACAACAAGCCTCTGATCTGAGTACCAAATTGCGACAGCGTGATTACCCTCAACGTATCACCGATAAAGCCAACAAGCGGGCTCGGAATCAGAACCGGGAGGGCCTCATTGAAGTGCAGAATCGTGCATCCACCCCCATTCCACTCACGTGCGTTACCACCTATAACGCTGTCTCACATGAGGTGTCTGACATCATAAAAAAACATTGGCGGATTCTAAAGACAGGCACCCTGAATTGGGAACTTCCGTTGATGTCTCACAGAAAGGCTAGATCAATTAAGGACGCTTTGGTTGCTACACGACCAACACCCCAAAGGAAACCCCCTAATACAATTCTGAATGCGTGGGGACTCCCTAATGTGGTGGGCCACTATCCTTGCGGAGACTGTAGTGTGTGCCACATAACCATGACCACCAAAAATCTCAACTTGGAACCGGGCAAGACCTGGCATTTAAGGACACACACGAACTGTAACACAGCCCATGTCGTATATCGCATCACATGTCCTTGTAATCTTACGTACATTGGGATGACTAATCGGAAAGTCAAGACTAGAATTTGCGAGCATCGCAGTATGATTATATGCAAGAAGACGACCACAAAAATGACAAGCCATTTCCTTGAAGCTGGTCATACCACGAATGACATCAGTTGGGTGGTCATCGAGGCTCTTGATTCTAACATGTCTAACATACAAAATCGTCTATTGGAGAAAGAACAAAGATGGGTTTATCGCCTATCCAGTCATCTGACAGGACTCAACGATAATATTCCCTGGCAAAGCCTTAGGAGATAATACTTATCCATTACACTCTATACCAGCGCAGGATACTTATTCTATATTCAGTGCTGTTTGTCATTGCAAAATGCCCAAAATACGATTTCTGTGTAACACTTTCCATTTCATGTAATTATTATTTTTACTTTCTACTTTTTATTTTCATTTGTTTTGTTTTTCTATAGGATATACACTGAGCACACTTTATGCCCAGCGCTGCCAGTTAGGTTATTTTTCTGTACACTATATTTGGTTATTTTTCTGAACACTGGTTATTTTTCTGAACACTATATATTTTTTTAACACTACTGTTCAACGCGCTTTTCTGAGTAATACTCTTCTTTTTCTTTCTTTTTTTCTTGCCGCCGTGTTATAACACACCACGGCTTCCTTGCACCTGTATTGTGAATTTTCACCTCTTATCAATGGCTGCCATTGCCGCCTTGTCTGCCTTTAGCTCATAGGTCTCCCAATATGGCCGCCACGTATTAGCCCGTTATACTCAGACGAGCTTTTTTTGCTTAGTCATCCCCTTACGTGGTGCCGTCACTTCCTAAACTGAGCGCCCTAAAGAATGGATTTAATACGGTTCTCCCAGCGTGTCCGATACCAGCCGGGACATCGGGAGACCGCAGTAGGTTGTTTAACGGGAATCCTCACGGAACCAAGTAAGGTTGTGTTTCTGTGGACCATGAGCGACCCGCTGCTCTAACCATGACTTTATACTGAAAGGCCATCTCTTTCCTTGCAGATTGGTTTACCGGATGAGACCCCTCCTATGCCCTGATTAGCTGCCTAGATTTCTTCTTCATAGTAATTATATTTTGGGGATTTACGCTGCTACAATTGTTTCTACCTTTTTTAAACATGCTATTTTGCCTATTCGTAACTTATGCATTTTTTAAGGCGTTTGTTTTGGCCGCATATGTGACTAACTCCCTGCGCGCCACTTCGCATTATTTAATCAGCACCCTGCAAGCAGCGCATATTTTTTTCCCGCTGCCCGTAATATATAAGCATTGGCTCCCATCACATCATGGCCACTCGCTTCACGATGCTCCCATGTGACCATCTAATTCACGTTTTAGCGTGGGTACTTGATCCGCATAGTGTACTATTTGTTTCACGGTGCTCCTTTGTGATCATCCAGCCTTACGGCATTGTTACTGCTAAGCATGCTGTAGATACTTGCATGCTGAACCATTATTACTCTATCACTGTCACGGTGGTGGTCAGTTCGACTATCACGGCATGTTTGAGATTGTGATTTTGTGTTGCTTTGAAAGATTGCATTTTATGTTGCTCAAAAGAATTACATGTCTTGTTTTGTCTTTTTCCTTCATAGGCTTTTTATTGGTGTCAGTAAGTATACCGACACCTAGTCCACACACCTTAGCGCGTGTGTTGGTACTTCACTTTTCACGTGGCCTTCACTTTGCCACTCACGTTTTTATTCTCGGTCCTGAAGAAAGCCCATTCGAATTTTTTAACGGGCTGAAACATGTAGACCACATCACCCTAAACAACTACAGATTATCATCTCTTGTTAGTTGGCATCACATAGTTTTTAACCATACCCTGAGCCGCCACTATTAAATTTACCTGGCAAGGATTCTCAGAGGTATTTTTAACATTCACATCACATATTCACACCACACCTGCTCCGCTGTAATCAGGCGTCGTAGCACAACCGGGCGGCATTAGGCCACCCGGTTGGGACCCCTATGATGAAGCATGACACCAACCAGGTTGGTGTGTGAGGGGTCTTTTAAATATACCTAATGGGTCCCTGGACTTACCACACTTAGTGATTGATAGATTCTTATTTACAAAACCTGCCAAGAAGAGACATCCTTAGATCATGAACATATTTAAAAAAAAATGTATTTGAGTTTCCAATTGTCTAGTCATGCAAAATCTGCATGTTCTTTTATCTTGCAGTATGCCCACCCAAACACTGAAACTCAAGAGTGATATTGTGTTTTTGAGGAGAAAGTGGCAATGGGAAAACAGTTGTAGTCAAACGATAGTCAGCATAACCTATACAGTCATTGGCTGCGAGAATCAAGTCTTCGTTTCTTGCTGCTCGCAGTCAAGGATAAGTACCTCACAATTTAATGTTTAACTATTGAATTACATATACTAATGTTTATTGTAAAATGTACATCATTTGTAATCATAATCGATTATAACTGTGTTTATGGTTGCCTTTGTCTACAGATCATGTGGTTCGCTTTCTCCATCACTGATGATCTTTTTCCAGAAGCGTTTGCCCATACCCATGCTGCCTTTCAAGCGTGTTGCTCAGCAGTGATGAAAAAGCCTCAGAAAACGTGTTTTGTCCTGGGAGGAAGGCATTTGTTCTGTGCAGAGTGTCTTAGCCACGTGCTTCCTCGTAGCCACACCGTTCACATACCCCTAGGAGTGGCCCTGTCAGGTTTTCCCTCATTGTTGGATTGATCTCACCCTGCAGCATTTTAATGTTCAGAGAATCAAAGCTAGTTCTGTAGAGAAAACGGAATGCTTTTATTCCGACCTCTGTTTCCCATGCTGTTTCTACACCACTGAAGAATATTACTACAAATACAGAAATGTCTGTCGCCCATATGTTTGACAAGTAGCCGGCCTTGACTTCTCCTCGGGGGAAAATAGAAAGCATAAGTCTTCTATGACGTCACAATTACAAAACGCTCTTAAAAATACTGATCCCAAGAGGTCCTAGCGGAAAGATGTAGTTTGGCAGCTAATGTTTTGCATGACAGACAGAATTAAAAGGTTTCTCAGTTACCTGAGATGGTGGTTGATAATTTTTTACCCAATATTGACCGGGTTGTCCCTTCGAAACCTCTGGTTCAAGAGGTAAACTCTATGGGCCTCATTTATGAGGCCCCTTGCGCCACCGGAACATCACTTTTTGTGACGTTCAGTGGCGCAGGAGCCTATTCCATATTTACTAGGCAGCACTAAGCCCCTTTTTTTGACAATGCTGCCTTGTAAATATCGTTCCCTTTAATGCAGTTTTCTGCATTAAAGGGGAGTGCAATGGGTGTTGCAACATCCATTCTTTTTGACACTGCCCCAGATTTACAAGAAACCGTAAATCTGAGGCAGTGCCAAAAACTTACACCTCCCCAGGAGCGGTGTAAGGGAGGCACAACGAGGATAAATATCTTTATTTCTCCTCGTTTTTTCTTTTTCTATGTGTGCTGCATTCTGCAGCACACATAGAAAGAGGAACAAGCCTCTTTTGATTGTTTTTGTGCTGGAAGGTTTACCTTCCTGCACAAAAATAATCATCCCTGCAACGCAGGCACCCTTGCACCATGGTGCAAAGGTGCCTGCGGTGGCGCACGGCAGTCTATTGTGCGCCAGCACAGGGAAAAGGACAGGAATGCGCTGTGTCTGATAGATACGGTGCATTCCTGCCCTTTTCTTTTGCGGTAGGGCAGCGCAGCAGGAAGGCCAGTGGTGCTGCCCTACGGCAAAACCTCATAAATGAGGCCCCCAGCTTTAGTCGCCACACTCTTTAATTAGGTTGATAAGCTGAATGATACTAAATATGGTGATAAAGACGTAGACAATGAAACACATATTGACTGGTTTGGCCCTCTTTGGCCCTCCAGGAAAGAAATGTAAATTTCGTTCAAAGGAAAATTCTGGGAATGTTTCTCATTCTATGGTTATGTACTCATCTGGGGAGCCCATGTTTGAATTAATTCCACAAGAATTCGACACCCAAATTTTACCGAATGGTCTGCCTCTGAACATTTAGGGCAATATATAACTAATAGACTTAGGGTCATATTTATGGTCAAGTCACGCAGTGCAGCGTAGCAACTCACATTGCTGCGCTGCACTGCTTGACAGGGAAAGGGCAGGAATGTGCTGTATTTAAGGTAATATTGCACATTCCTGCCTTTTCCCCCTGTGCTGTTGCCCTTCTGGCAGCCTAGCACCAATGCAGGTACCCTTGCATCATAGTGCAAGGGTGCCTAGCGCCAACACAGGTACCCTTGCACCATTGTGCAAGGGTGCCTTCGTTGTAAGGAGGATTGTTTTTGAGCAGGAAGGGGTATTTTCCTGCACAAAAACAATCCCCTTAGATTTTCTCTTTCTTACGCCAAACCTGGAGAGAAGTAGATTTTTGGTGCATTCCCAGGTATATCCCTTCTGTTAAATCTGGGAATGTGTAAGAAATCCATGGATATTGTGTAGGAACACCTATGCAACACCCATGGAAATGCCTCACTGGCGCAGAGTAATGCAACACAGCGATATGCGCTGCATTGCATTACTCTGGACTTATGAAGCCACTCGGGCCACATAAGGTGGCCCCCCATGGCTTCATAAATCTCATTTTTGTGTTGCAATGCTCCTGCACCATGTTGCATGGTGTGAGTGCAACACAAGGGGCTCATAAATAGCCCCACAAACAAATATACCAAACAACAAAAGTGAGTACCTTATTAACCTAACCAAGAATCCTTTAGTCTCTCAGAGCAATGCAGGATTTTTAAAAGAACCCTCACTCACCAACGTAGTTGGTGACATGGTTCATGAATGGGTTCCTACCCTGGAAGTTGAGTACCTCCAAGGTGTGCTTCGATGCCTGATTACAGCGGAGCTGGTTGTCTTGAGACTGAAAGTGAAATAAAGGTGCAAGTGACTTAAAATTGATTCAAGGTCACCTACCCAAAAAGTATTTTAATCTTGATGACCATGGGCAAGTTTTAAAATCAGTGTTTGGATAATTCTGACCTTACCATGATCAACTTGTTTCAGCTATTCATTTTAAGTACCCAAGTGGGTCAATATGGCAGTCATCAGGACCGTAGAATCATATGCATGCGCACTAAGCCATGAGTAAGTGAGCCTGGATTCAAACTCACTGTTTGATTCAAACTCACTGTTGCTGTGTAGCATTACTACACAACATGGATCATTTTGAGGGGGTGGACCCTGTAATCACACTTTGATCAAGGTGTCTCACCCTCCGATACACCTACTGCTGCTCCTTGTAAGGACCGTTTCCTGCACAAACAAACTCATCCCAGATTAAAATTAAAAGGTCTTCACCCAACTCTTTCCTACCATTACATCCACTCATGTAATAGACTTTAACATGTTGCTCTTTTTCTTTAGAATTGGCGATGACCCTAAAAAAGGGATTATTAAAGCCTGGTCCAATTGCCAGGATAAATGACTTGACATTATTGGTCCTTTGGTGTCAAAGGTGGCTGTGGAATTCCTTGGGGCTTGCTCGACGACAATAAGGGCCCACCTCCAGGCACCACCAAGTCTGAATGCCATAATGGTGCAGACTATTGGAGTAGCCAGTCGAGGGAAAGGGTGTGTGGGGAAGGAACTGCAGGGAGGAAGACTGAAAGAACAATTGACAAAGACTTGTGATTAGTTCGCTACTTCTGAACCTCACCATCTTATAGCTACTGTGGTTGAAGTATAATCACCTGTTGTTTAACTGGCATAGTTTCTAAGGCTGTTAGTATGTTTTATGCACTGGGAAAGGAAGGACACACTATATGTAGACGGATGACAATTGTGGAAACCGCACACCAGCACTAAAATACATCAGAGATACTGTTTAGTAATACCTACCATATTTCAGCACTGTTGGGCAGTGGTCTTTTTTCGCTGTGGTAGGTCTGTAATAGAGGTAAGCAGTACCTATATTTATTGATAGGCTAATAGACTCCTTTTTCCTGGAGTTCTTAAGTAGGTTCCACCTGTAAATATTGCGGGACCAGCCTCACATGTAAACACCTAGTTTCACTGGTTTGAACTGTACATAATAGCACGCTTTTGTGCCAAAGTCCAGAAAGTTCTGTCTGCGCTGTTGCGCTTGACAACATTACTAGAAAGTATTGTGAAGTAATCACCACCGAACAGGTAATGGTGGGAAAACACAGTTTAATGACCGTCCGTCTCCACAGCCTCCAGGGAACTGTCACAGCAGCTCCTTCAATTCAAACAGTAACATTCCATAGCCCAATGGATGACATCACAGCTAGGCAAATAGATAACAGCTAAGCAGATTACTACAACATTTCCCTTCTTTCATAAAAAATTACAGAGGCAAAGGGAAAAGAATAAAAGGAACAGAAAAATACATTAAGGTGTTAAGATAAGTGATAAAAACAAAGAAGAAAAAAAAGCAGGAAGAAATAAGACATATGTAGATCCATGAATAAGAACACAAATGAAACTAGGAGGCACTACAGATCCATGCGTTTAGGAGGGACACTCCTCCTAAGACTCCTACGCACAATAGAAAAATTGGGTTTTGATGGACCTTGAGATGGACCCAACTCTCCATTCTTCTCCACACCACTCTCAAGTCTCATTTTGAGAACCAGTTCTTTGGGAATCTTGTAAACCCTAGAACAGTTCCACCAATGCTTCCCATTGACCCTGACAGCAAAACGTGAAATGGCATCTACCTTAACTGGGGTACTGAACTTGGACAATCCTTTTGGCACCTTAGTGGGAAGCTTGATTTTGACCCAATCGCCAACAGAAACTTTTGAATTAAACACATGTTTGTTCACATTTACAGAAACATCGCATGTAGATTTGTTTACACTCAGATCAGAATCATGAGGAACAGCCAAAGGCTTGCTCGATGTTCCCACCTTTGAACTCAGACCCCACTGTCTCATCCAGGCAGGACACATGTCAAAAGTGGCAATTCTTCCACGCAGCAATTCAAATGGGCTTTTGCCCATGGCCTGGACAGGAGTAGTGCGGTGCGCCCATAACATACTGTGGACAGCTTTCTTAATGTCAACACCATTAGATAAAGCCCACTGCACACACTCAACCAGGATGCGATTCATGCGCTCAATGAAACCATTGGCCTGGGGATGATATAAAGCCACACGGCGGTGTAGAATGCCAGACTGAAATAAAAATTCTGTCATCTCTTTAGAAGTAAATTGCACCCCATTATCTGAGACAATCTCCTTGGGAAAGCCGGTAGACACTCCACTCCTCTTAACCCCGCATGATGGATGCCATTGAGTTCAGTAAACAAAGAACTCCTCTTCAGCGCGAATTCTCCATATGCCAGAAGCTGGTTGCCAGGGATACCACACACTCGGAGAAGTCCTCACCAGCACGAAATGCGTCCTACGTCATACGCTGGTTGTCATGGAAACTCCGCACACAAACGGAACTGTTCTAAACCAATGCTGTGCAAGTCACACTTGACACGTCAGATAGCGATCATTCTGATACGTCATCACTTGGAGCAGGTTCGCCAAGGAGAAGGTCAGATTCACTCCGGACACCCACAGACAAAAGTACCTGAGCAGCACGCCACTCCGCTCCCACCACTCAAAGTCCAATGACCCTCAGGGGACGCAGGTGATGTCCGAGGAAGTCGCGCACTAGAAAAGTATGTCTTGCACGATGTCCCAGGATATTTGCAGGAGAAGGGCTCACTTCACACCGGAGAAGAGCTCACCTCACACCAAGACCGACGGAGAAGGGCTCACTTCACACCGGAGAAGGGCTCACCTCACACCAGGACCGACGTCCCACTGATGTCTCAAGAAAGGTGAACACCGCCAGGGAATGACTTGTAACACGGGAACCGTCACTCCTCCGCTGCCCTGATAGTCGCTACTCAGTATATGCTAACTGTCAGCCCACAGCTGACTCGAGAGCAGAAGCGCACTGTAACAAACGAGAGTGCTGCACACGTGGGTGGAGACGTCCGACGGTCAGACCACCTCGTCGCCAAATTTGAAGTAATCACCACCGAACGGTGGTGGGAAAACACAGTTTAATGACCGTCCGTCTCCACAGCCTCCAGGGAACTGTCACAGCAGCTCCTTCAATTCAAACAGTAACATTCCATAGCCCAATGGATGACATCACAGCTAGGCAAATAGATAACAGCTAAGCAGATTACTACATATTGTTTCCAAAAATTAGCACACTCCTAGTGCTCTATTATCGTAGCAATTGAAGCGCCACTGCGCTCTTGATCCAGCGCGATATTAGCAAACAGCATTCATACACCAGATACTCACTTGGGCCCATACATTCATACTACGCTAATACTTACGCTGGGTTTTATCAGTTGTTACTCTTTATCAAAATCCCTGCTACCAATTACCTTCTGAATGAAGAGTAATGACTTACCAATGAATCCTTTGCTAATTGGGAAGTTTAAAATGAGTGACATTCGTTATAGTACATAATCCTGAAATAACCACTGAGTCAGGAAGTTTTAAAATGTTTATCTAAGATTTAGCAGAGTAAAATACAGAACCACATGGTACTTAATCGTAATACCCAAGATGAAGCATAGAATAACTATTGCTAATCAATGACGGTCCCTCAGAAAAGGAGAGGATAGAGACAGCAGCGCAACTAAAGGTTGCATTATATTTACCTAACTGCGAGAACCAAACCCCTTGGCCAAGGAGTTGGAAAGAATAGGACCCAGGAAGGATGAAGAGCAAAGACTTCTTCCAGGATCAGGACAGGACCGGTGACCTCTCTACAACGACGCCTGCGTCGTTCCCCTCTCTGATACTCGACTTCTCCTCGATTCTCCCGTGCCTTCCTTCTAATGGACTCCGCCGCCCCCTCCTCAGGACCTCTCTGGACAGCGGTTCAGTCTGCAATCGATCAGCTTGGCAGTCTGGAGCTCTTCTTCGCGTTCTGTGCTAAGCTAACTAATGAACTAATTCTATATCTATTATACCCTTCTACGCCCATGTACCTCCCCTTAATGTTGCTAAAATATGGGACCACTACTTCTGATTGGACAGGGACAGGGGGTGGATTCTCACACCATATTGATTTGTCTTGTATTTCTGAAGCCTATTGTTTTTAAACTACCGCCCCTTCAATTTAATACATTTACTTTATTTCCCACCCGTCTCATGACAAAATTTACAATTCATTCATATAAAATGTTTCTTTTCGACGAGAACATCTTGGTATGTAGTGGTGTCAGTCAACAGGTCATGGCCTTGGATGATGTCCAAGTTGACTTCATCTCTTCCTTTCTCGTCAGCCTCTCAGGGCGCATGTGCAGAATCTTTGTCACACGAGCTTTCAGTTCACCAAACCCAGGCCCAAGTTTACGAACTAATAAAAGTCAAAGAAGAAAACATTAAAATCACAAATAAAATGTTTCACTGTATGCCCACTCTTTCTACTCTATTCCCATTTAATTATAAATTCTATCCCGCATTAGTAGCGTTAGAGAAACGACAGTTTAAATAATGACACGAGAGCAAGCTGAAGCATGTGAAAACATCAAGCAGCCATTTTAATGCACACTGCGCAGAAGCAGAAATTTCCCACCAAGCAAGAAGAGACGTCACACCATGTGATATGGATGAGACATGCGCAGTAAGGTTCCCGCGCTTTAGCGGCCATTTTAGATTATAGACAAGCCTTATTCGTTAGTTAAACACATAGGCAAGCATCCTTACTATTCGTGTAGTGTATGCAAGGATTAATAGGGACAATACAAGTTTAATAAATTAATACTATGAGGAGATTGCGTACGAGCAAGTCTCATTTGTGAGTCCTTGCTCCATCAATCCCCTCTCTGATGGCGTTTCTGAGCCATCAAAATACTACCCACAATCAGATGCCAACTTCTAGCAAATAGTTTCATTCTTATTTTTACATTTTCTATTTTTACCATCCCCTTTCAATTTCTTGTATAATTCACTTCTCCATTCTTCAAGTTCTATTTCATCTAATTTTCTCTTCTTTCCTTTTCCTGTCACATTATATGTTCCATTCTTTCTACAACATTTGCACCATATTGTTATTGACAGTACTATTATTGCTATCCCTGCTAGGGGTACTAATATTTGACCTATAAGTCTTTTTCCTACATTAGTAAACCAGGTACCAATTGACGCAATACTACTTGTCAATCTTTCCCATACACTATCAACTTCCAGTGGTTTTAGTTCCTTCTCAAGTTTAGTTATATTCTGTATATACGTTCCAATTTCTGCACTCTTATCAGGAATATAAGTGCAACAGTGTTTTGTCTTCAATAATTTACAGACTCCGCCCTCTTTGGCCAATATAATATCAAGAGCAAGTCGATTTTGCATCACCATAGATCTAATCGCAACCATCTCCGCATTAATCATTAGAAATCCTCCAGCGGTATCTGTTGATAAACGATCAACCACTGTAGACAATTTACATATTTTCCTTGAGTTCAGAATAATTCCCACCGAAGGTATCAATGCACCAAATATATCACCTACAATTTCAGAAAAACTAGCTCTTTTCCTACGTATTAATTCACTATTGTTTTCATTGCTCCCAGTGTTTCTTTTTACGTGGTATATCTTTGGAAATACTATTACAAAATAACAACTTCCATACCACCGTGCAGGAAGCCTAAAGTAAGCCTTATTCCCACACACATAATAAATTCCAGGAAAAGCTGAATCTGTTCCTCCTTTGATTCCCCAACCTCCAAGAATTAAGAAATTGTGTTCACATTCACTGGTACCGATGAAAACATTGTTATATTCAGTTTTTAACCTATGTAGACAAATTTTCCCTGTCTTTACAACATCCAGAGCCATAGCAGCTTGAGCCTTGCCAGGTGTGTAACTCCCTTCTTTCTCAGCCCAAGGTGGCAAATGAGCCTTATGCTCAGAAGCTTTCTTTTGAAAATCTTGTCTTCTATCTTCTACTAAATTCAGAAATATCTTTTCTTCTTCCTGTAGAGAACATGTTAGATTGTGTCTATGTGCATGTGTTATGTCTATTGATTTCATTGTTAAGAAAAATTCTCCCATAAACTGTGCGTCTTGACTACTAAGCACTGGGTTCATACTCTTTCGAATCGGAACCTCAGAAAATATCACATCTATGTTTGAATAATAATACTGAAGTCTCCCTGTTCTATAAAATAAACTAGACAAAACACTACATGATATGCCATATGTCAGTGGTAAGTGATGATATGTTAATCCTTCTGCTACTGATTCAGGTAACTTCATACAGACATACCAATTACTAACTTGCATGGTATCTACATACTGAAATAATAACTTTGTGAAAACATTTAAACTAGTGTCGTTATCAGTTATTTCATGATGAAATTCTGGTTCATTTTCTGCCATTAGTTCTACTCTATTGCCCTTCATGTTTGCTGTCCTTCCTTTAGTTTCGTTATTAATCTTTTTATCCATTATCATAAGGTAAGGGACTGCTACGATCAGGACTAACCATACTATAAGCACCATTACTAGACTACATATGCATATTGCACAGCATCTTCTACAACATCTCTGTTTTGGTCTCCCAGCAACTCTATCGTCTTTTACTTCTTCTTTTCTCAGTTTTATTCTGTTGTTCAGTTTGGCTTGTAACTTCATTTACTTGATCTGGATCGTCACTTCTGGTTTTTATGTGGTATTTTACTCTTTTAATGACACTCGGCCAATGATCTCCTTTTCTTGTTTTCTTTGTTTGCACTGTTTCTTTATCTTTGTCTTCAGAAATCTCTTTATTTTCACTTTCTGACCCTTTTTCGTCTTCTGCAATTACTGTTTTTCTTTCTTGCTCTTTTTCAGGTCTGATTTGTTTTTCTTCAGCAGCTCCACTGTGAGTTTCCAATAATTCACCTTGTGCTTGATTTATTTCTTCATTTTCATTTTTCTCGAGATCTTTTTCTTCTGTGTGATTTTCCTGATCTAACTGGTTCTGATCAGGGCTTATTGCACTTTGTACTTCTGCAGCCTAACCGGATTCTTCTAAACCTGTCTGTTCCTGCTCAAAATTTGTTGGTTCTTCGTTATTTTGAGCCCAGTTTCCTTTCCCTATCTGGTCCTGCTCAGGTTCTTTTATTGTATGTTCTTCGTTCTCCTGTGCTGCTTCTTCTTCACCTATCTGATCTTCTTCAATTTCCTCAAATCTTGTTTGACTTCTTGTTCTGTGGAAAACTTCAGGAATTTCTACCACCGGTATCCAGTCCTGACTTGTGCTCGGTTGTTCTTCTTCAGCTTCTCTTGAATCTCGAGCCTGAGATTCCTCAGCTAGGCAACCTTCAGCTTCCTCAGTAATTGATGCTGACTGAGGATTTTCTTCTTCAGGATCTGGTACTCTTTTGGTGTGGCTTACGTGAATCCAATTAGGAAATCCTGCACACTTCACTGCTGTATTTGTGGTCAGTATTACTTGACAAGGACTGCCCCATCTGGGTGATAGACACATGTCTCTGGTGTGATTCTTCACTACCACCCAGTCACCAGGATTCAGATCATGTTCCTGTTCAGGCTGCCTGGAAACTGCGTCTTCTCCAACCTGGTGAGAGACAGAACACACTAGGTCAGCCAGTCCTTTACAATAGTCCAGTACCATATCATCAGATATATTCAGCAGTTTGTTTGTGGGAACATGTGTTTGTCTCATTGCTCTTCCCATCATTATCTCATGGGGGCTCAATCCTGTATTTCTGTCAGGTATGCTTCTGAGTCCCATTAAAACAAGTGGCAATGCATCTGGCCATTCTAATGATGTTGATGCACACATTTTTCCCAATCTTGACTTTATAGTGCCATTCAATTGTTCAACCACTCCAGAAGCCTCTGGACGATATGCACAGTGCAGTTTCTGTTTAATTTGGAATGCTTCACAGATTATTTGAATCACTTCACTGTTAAAATGTTTTCCTCTATCTGATTCCAAAGTTACTGGGAAACCAAACCTAGGAATGAGCTCTCGTAGCAACAGTTTTGCGACTGTAATGCTATCATTTCTCCTGGTAGGGTAAGCCTCCACCCACTTTGAAAACAGACACACTATGACTAGTACATATTTCAGCCCTCTGCATGGTGGTAACTGTATGAAATCGAACTGGAGTCTTATAAAAGGACCCTCTGCCTTTCCAATTTTCCCAAACCCGATTATTGTCTTTCTCCCTGGATTATGCATCTGGCAAGTTAAACATCTCTGGCAAAGACTCTCTGCAACAGCCCTGAACTTCGGATTGTACCAGTTTTGTCAAAAAAGCCTAATCATTGCATCTCTTCCTATGTGTGTGTCTCCATGATACATTCTGGCCATTTGTGAGAGTAAACAGTCTGGCATGACTGGTCTGCCATCAGCACTGATCCACACTTCATCATCTCCTCTTTGGGAACAACCCACTTTGATCCACAAATTCTTTTCATTTTCATCAACATCATCTTGTAATCTCTTTACATCATTCCAAGTTTCAGGTGGCATATACAGCATAAGTTGGCAGCTGATTCCCATTCTTTCCACCCTCTTATTGACTGACAATCTATTTTTGGCACAATGTTGGGACACCAGATCTGCATATCTGTTGCCGACTACCACCCAGTCATCTCCTGACTGGTGTGCGGCACACTTCACCACAGCCAATTCTTTTGGTGATTGTATTGCTTCCAGCAATTCCCTTACAAACTGTCCATTTTTAATGGGGGATCCTGAAGAAGTCAGGACATCCCTCTGCATCCATAGTTGGCCAAAATCATGCACAACTCCGTAACCATATTGGCTATCTGTAAATATAGTTACTTTTTGATTCCTCCCAATTTTGCAGGCTTTTATCAATGCAATCAATTCAGCTACTTGTGCAGATTTGACTCCTGGTAAATAGGATGCTTCGACTATTCCAGTTAATTCACATACCGCATAGGCAGCAGTTAATTTACCATCTTCATGTCTTTGACATGAACCATCAACAAATAGCTCCCTGTCTGGCTTTCTGAGGGGCTGTTCTTCTATATCTGGGCGAGGTTTCGTACATAACTCTGTAATCTGTAAACAATCATGTTCATTTTCTTCGTCATCTTTAATTTTCTCATGATATGGGTCTGGTAGTAAGGTTGCTGGATTTATTATAGTACACCTTACCATGGTCACATTTTCAGCACCCATTATTATACTTTCATATTTAGTCAGCCGACTAGGAGTAAGATGTTGTGTTCTGGTTCTTGTCAATAGAATCACAACAGCATGTGGAACAAACACCTTTACAGGATGTCCCATCACAATTGGCTCACTTTGTTCAATGCTCAAACAAGTAGCTGCCACTGCTTTTAAGCATCCTGGCAACGCGGCTGCCACTGGGTCCAATGTAGGAGAAAAATATGCTATAGGACGTCTGTCTAAACCGTGTCTCTGGGTTAGGACAGAAAGTGCACAATTTTCTCTTTCATGACAGAATAATGCGAATTCTCTTTTATAATCCGGCATGCCTAGGGCTGGTGCTGAGCACAGAGCATTTCTCAATTTTACAAAAGCTCCTGCACTCTCATCATCCCAATCAACTGGGTCCTTTGCTTTCTTTCTTGTCATTTGAATTAGGGGCTTCGCTAACAAGGAAAATCCTAGTATCCATTGTCGACAGTAACCTACTATTCCTAGGAACATTCTCACTTCTCTTTGGGTTACAGGCATTTACGTTTTCTTAATTAATTGTACTCTTTCCGAGGTTATTCTTCTTTTTTCCCTCTCAATTTGGTGTCCCAGATATTTAACAGCTGTTGTACCAAACTGCAATTTTTCAGGTGGGACTTTATGCCCTTCTTCGGCCAAAAGATTTAATAGTGCTATGGAATCAACAACACAGTCCTTTCTGGTGTTCGATGCCACCAATAAGTCGTCGATATATTGCACTAGAACTGAGCTTCCTGGCATCACTAGTTTCTCAAGACACTTTTTCAATATCTGATTGAAAATGGAAGGACTTTCCGTGTACCCCTGAGGAACACGATTCCATACATAGACTTTGTTCTCAAATTTAAATGAGAAAAGATACTGGCTATCTGGATGCAATGGTATTGAAAAGAACGCTTGACATAGATCAATTACTGTGAACCATCCTGCACTCCAAGGAATTTGGTATAGAATTACTGCAGGATTTGGCACTATAGGACAACATGGTTCCACTAATTTATTTATTTTTCGCAGGTCCTGAACAATCCTATATTTTCCACTAGGTTTCTTTAGTCCCATGATTGGTGAGTTACATGGGCTACTCATTACTTCTTTTAGTATGTTTTGCTCAACCATTTGATTAATTTCTTCAATGACTCCTGCTTTTACTTCTGCACTCATGTTGTACTGTCTGGTATTTGGGAAAATTGCACCTTCTTTTACAGTAATTTTAACTGGGTCTATTTTAGCCATAAGTCCTACTTCTTTTCCTGTGAAATCCCATACTATGGGGTTTACTGTACCTTTTAATTCTTCTGGCAACTCATCTTTTGTTAATACCGAAAACATCTCATCTACTTCTGTACCCTGTTTTGCAATCATAATTTTATATACATGGCCTTCATCTGGTGTCTGAACTGCCACACCATCCGGTGTGCAAAATATTGTGCAGTTCATTTTGCACAACAAATCCCTGCCTAATAAGTTTACTGGGCTAGAATCGCATACTACAAATTGATGCATTTCTCTGAAGTTTCCGATTTTAACTTCCATTGGTTCGGTAAGAGGTGTTCTAATCCTTTGATTAGCTACTCCCACTACTTGGATATTTTCACCAGAGAGAGGAAGGTCTGGAATGTCTGCTGTTCTTACAGTAGACCGGGTAGCACCAGTATCCAACAGAAAAGTAATATCATTACCTTTCACATTTCCTTCAACATATGGACCTGACTGATCTACCGATAAGCATGCGCCAAGTACGCACTCCTTCTCCCCCTCTCCTAGGCACCGTCATGAACTGTATTGACAGAAATCGTCCTGTAAAAGAAATTGTGAGGTTATATAATCATTCTTACCACTTCCTCCTTGATATCCGATGTCTGTACCGTGCTTTGCTCTGCTTACATTACCCTGAATAGGTGCAGGTGGCAACTGACTCTGAGGATTTACACCCTGCTGTGAGTCATTCTGCGTCTGTGGATTTAAATTTTGATTTGGGCCATTATTATTTCGAATCTTTTTACATTCATCCTTCCAATGCCCCAATGTTCCGCATCCATGACAAGGAAATTTCTTTTTAGCTTCTTCTCTACTCATTCGTCCTCTCACTTTTCCACCATTCCCAGTATCACCATTCGTTCCAGAATCCTTTCCCTGATTTTCACTCGGATTTTCCAAATTAATTCCCTATTTCTCGGCCATTTTCACCTGTGCCCACATTACTTTTTCCTGCAATTTCTTATGCCTATCCTCAATATCATCTCCACAATATTTTGCATATTTCAAAATTTCGTCGATAGGTTTCCCTTGCCAACACAGCATGTGTTGTTTAATCATCTGACAAATCTCCGGCTTCAAACCGTAAACAAATCGATACACAAACTGACTCATGTTTTTGTCTCCAATGTCCTCAAATCCACTATACTGTTTAAATACCTGCAATAAACGCTCATAGTAGGAATGTACCGATTCATTAGCTTCTTGTGTAGTTCGGTCTATTTTCACCCAATCTGTTTCTTTCGGTGGTATTTTCCCTTTCAGGTAAGTTATCACCTGCTGATACTTTTTCATCACATCATTTGACGGGGCACCTGTTTTCGGATCTCTAGGATACTCGTCACTTGGCCAATCAACTGTAATTTTACAATCTGTCCACAAATCGGCAGGTACCACTATGTCAAACAAACCATATAAGTCCTTTAACAATACCTTTGACACCTTCACAAACCTTTCAACCTGCTTGGACCATTCAATTGGTTTTTCTCTCAACTTTGGAAAATCATTCGTAAATGACAAAATATCCTGTCTGCTCCATGGGACATGTATATATCCTCCTCCCGCAACTTCTCGCATTGGGTACATTTGGTCAGCTTTCCCTGTTTCTTTCATCACATATTCCGATGCTGATCTACTGGATCGTGCTTCTTCCTTTTTCTTGGCCCATCTAGTTCTCCATCTATCTAGGTCTCCCCATTTTTGTAGAACTATCATTAATTCCCTTACTTGTAATTTTCTTCCAGAGGCATTCATGTTTTCTAAATCTTTTTCTGAAAATTCTGCTCTATAGGGTTTCTGCAACACCTTTGATCTCCCTATTTCTATTCCCATCTGTAGTGCTAAATTGGATAATTTTTCATGGAATAGTCTTACATTTCTTGTGATACTCCTGCACATAAATAATAATTCTTCATCATCATAGGTATTTAATCGATCTAGTCCTATATTTCCTGCTATTAATTCTTCTAATTCGACTTTCAATTTATGAATGTCTATTATTTTTGGAGGTGTGCACTGTTTATCTGATTCTTGTGCCCACCTTTCTAAATCTTCAGGGGTGACTATTGTGGCACTTTTCGCTCCTAATGAAGTTACTAGACTTATATCTTTTGAACACCCAGGTGTAGTTCTCTTGGGAGTAATATTGACAGAATCTCGAATGGGTAAATCCATCAATGATATTGTGGATTCGCTGTCACTAAAGTGATCTTCAACCATTACTACTGCTTCAGGTTTTGTAGCGTTTTCAGGAGTAGGTGCAAGTATCGGTGGAGGACAGTTTCCCTGAGTACCATATAATGGAACTACTGGACCAATTGTTACAGGTATGGTCAATGAATCAGGATGTACTTTTATCTGTGTTATTTTCTGTATTAATTCTGCTCTGGTCTTCTCTAGGGCTTCCCTTTCTTTGTCATGAAGTATTCTACTAGGGGTGAATTCATGCATTACCTGTGGTACTAATGGAGTTTTTAACGGTGGTGCACTTGGGGTGCATCCACTTGTCCCTTCCTGATATGGTGGGGGTTCCTTAGCATTTCTTCCATAAATTCGTCTTCAGAATCGTCACTTCTCATTAAATGTTTTGTCTTTTCTGTGCATTTACTTCCTAATTTTTCTTCTGCTGTTAACAATGGATATAGTCCTTCTGTAATCATTGCCCTTCTCCATTGTTTCATCTGACCGTCCCTAGACTCATGTTGGTATCTGGGGGGAAAATCCTCGATAACCCCTATTACTCCTGGATCGGTCACGCTCAAATGCCTCGGTTTCCCATTCCTCTAAGGCTTCATATTGAGTTAATCTAGATCTGGGTTCTAGGTCATTCATCCTCAATCTCAAATTTTGAAGAATTCTTCCATTGAAGGTACCATTCTCGGGAAATGCTAGTATTCCATCATTTTTGGTATATTCTATCCAATTCTCTATCCATACACAAGTATGATAACCTCTCTCCATCATCATAAATAAAGCGGGCGTTTTAGCTGGTGGAATGATAATTCCTTCCCTAGTTTTGATTGGTTTATCCTTTTTAAAATAGTTCTTAATCTTTTGCAGAAAGGACATTTTTCTCTTCTCTCCGTACATTCTATCTAATCTTCGGTGTGTGAAATTATATTCTGCAAAACCTAGGAATCTCCTATCCGGACGAGTTCCTGTTAAAGTCGGATCGCGTTTTAACATGCAATCTCTACCCACTAAGATCTTAGCTTCTAGAATATCAACCAATCAAGTGTCTGCTATCTTTTATTCCCGACCCAATCCTTGCGCGGCCTTTTGGTGACGTTTGTCTGTCAACCCCTCCTTTACAATCTGCCTTTTCCTGTCCCTCGCTGGTTCAACCAATACCAGCGCGGCACCTGTGACGTCAGTACTACTCCTGACTATCAACCCCTCCTTTACAAGAGTCGTTCCACACCCGCTGATTCAACCAATCCCAGCGCGGCGTTTGTGACGTCAGCTCCCTCTCCGGCAGCTGACCCTCCCTTTACAAATTCGTACGCAAACTTATTTTCTCTACAATTCTTAATTGAATTTCAGTAACAACATAAAACATTCGCTATCGTGTCAGTTTCTCTAATTTAGAAAAGATAGTTTTCTCTCACACTTAGTAAAACCTTTCCGTTTACTAAACATACACTACGAGTAAAACCCTTCCGTTTACTCTTCACACAAGCTCCAGAAGTACCTGTTACTTCTTCAATGTTACCCTTTCTAGGTGATATAACATCAAATTTTCACCAGCGTACTCTTTTGCTATTACTCACACGCATAGATTCCCTAACCAGTACTGCAAGTCCTGCTTAACTTTTCAGTACTTTTTTCTGCCTGACAGATAACCTCACTGCAGTATGGCTTCCACTTACCATCCGCTATTCTTTCCCCGGGGATTTCTGGACAACATAAAACAACACACGGATGTTAATTCATAAAAATAAAATTCTCATTACCCAATTAACAAAGAGTAACCATCCTCTGATTACCAGAAAACTGATCCAGCGCGATATTAGCAAACAGCATTCATACACCAGATACTCACTTGGGCCCATACATTCATACTACGCTAATACTTACGCTGGGTTTTATCAGTTGTTACTCTTTATCAAAATCCCTGCTACCAATTACCTTCTGAATGAAGAGTAATGACTTACCAATGAATCCTTTGCTAATTGGGAAGTTTAAAATGAGTGACATTCGTTATAGTACATAATCCTGAAATAACCACTGAGTCAGGAAGTTTTAAAATGTTTATCTAAGATTTAGCAGAGTAAAATACAGAACCACACGGTACTTAATCGTAATACCCAAGATGAAGCATAGAATAACTATTGCTAATCAATGACGGTCCCTCAGAAAAGGAGAGGATAGAGACAGCAGCGCAACTAAAGGTTGCATTATATTTACCTAAGTGCGAGAACCAAACCCCTTGGCCAAGGAGTTGGAAAGAATAGGACCCAGGAAGGATGAAGAGCAAAGACTTCTTCCAGGATCAGGACAGTCCGGTGACCTCTCTACAACGACGCCTGCGTCGTTCCCCTCTCTGATACTCGACTTCTCCTCTATTCTCCCGTGCCTTCCTTCTAATGGACTCCACCGCCCCCTCCTCAGAACCTCTCTGGACAGCGGTTCAGTCTGCAATCGATCAGCTTGGCAGTCTGGAGCTCTTCTTCGCGTTCTGTGCTAAGCTAACTAATGAACTAATTCTATAACTATTATTCCGTTCTACGCCCATGTACCTCCCCTTAATGTTGCTAAAATATGGGACCACTACTTCTGATTGGACAGGGACAGGGGGTGGATTCTCACACCATATTGATTTGTCTTGTATTTCTGAAGCCTATTGTTTTTAAACTACCGCCCCTTCAATTTAATACATTTGCTTTATTTCCCACCCGTCTCATGACAAAATTTACAATTTATTCATATAAAATGTTTCTTTTCGACGAGAACATCTTGGTATGTAGTGGTGTCGGCCAACAGGTCATGGCCTTTCAATGATGTCCAAGTTGACTTCATCTCTTCCTTTCTCGTCAGCCTCTCAGGGCGCATGTGCAGAATCTTTGTCACACGAGCTTTCAGTTCACCAAACCCAGGCTCAAGTTTACGAACTAATAAAAGTCAAAGAAGAAAACATTAAAATCACAAATAAAATGTTTCACTGTATGCCCACTCTTTCTACTCTATTCCCATTTAATTATAAATTCTATCCCGCATTAGTAGCGTTAGAGAAACGACAGTTTAAATATTGACACGAGAGCAAGCTGAAGCATGTGAAAACATCAAGCAGCCATTTTAATGCACACTGCGCAGAAGCAGAAATTTCCCACCAAGCAAGAAGAGACGTCACACCATGTGATATGGATGAGACATGCGCAGTAAGGTTCCCGCACTTTAGCGGCCATTTTAGATTATAGACAAGCGTTATTCGTTAGTTAAACACATAGGCAAGCATCCTTACTATTCGTGTAGTGTATGCAAGGATTAATAGGGACAATACAAGTTTAATAAATTAATACTATGAGGAGATTGCGTATGAGCAAGTCTCATTTGTGAGTCCTTGCTCCATCACTCTTACCGGCAGAGCCCCATCCTGCCTCTTTACTTTGAATGAGGCATGCTCAACTGTAGACTGGGTAGCTGAGCCATGAGTTGTGCTCCTTCGTTCTCCCCTCAGAGTGTTCAAACCGCTGCTGGAATCTCACCCGGCACAGTGCGGCACACGGAGAGTCCTACGCAGCTGCTTCGATGACACCGGCAGAATAGCAAGCGTGCTGTTCAAGGCGGGCACTATTTATAGGCAAGAGCCCCTCCCAACATGGCCGCCGCTCGAGCCTGATGGGACATGTAGTTCCTGCGGGCAGTCTAGCACTCGTTCACGCTATAAAAAGAAAAACAAAGTTAATTATAATGGGGCATATACAAACAGCTGCTACACAACTAAACAGTCACAGCACCAAAGGCTTTCATAGGGAACTGGACAGGGCAACAGGAAGGGTAATAACAATGAAGCCAAGGCTTACTCCTGGCATAGCCCCCATGAAACTTCCCACAACTTCCCACAACTTCCTTACGGTTCTTACAGCAAAAGCGTCCAGACCAGCATCCAAAATGTCCAGCCGGCATTTTGATCCCAAGGGCAACCAGCCATGGCCATGACATCTGGTAAGTATTTCTGATCTTGCTGAGGAGGCTAGGTTGGATTACATAAGTACTCACCCTGATAAATCTTCAAAATGGACACAAAGTGTGATTTGTCTTTTAGGAAACACTAATTCTTCAATGGCCTATGAACATTATAAGGGTATTCTCTTAAAGATTGATCCAAAGTTGGGAGCTATGACTTCTACCGAAGCAGGTCCACAGGCTAAAGACATAAGAAAATGTGTCACCTCCTTCACATCATTGGACAAAGCTCAGCTTTTGCTCAAAAGAGTTTTTGGACAATGTGTTTTTGAGAGCGCCAACAGAAGTAGGGATCACTTTGCTGGCTCTTCCAACTTCTTAAGAGGCCTTCAACTCAAACGAAGAATTCAAGCCTCAGTTTTTCCCCATAGAGTATTTAGAGGATTTTCAGTACAGAATTAACAGAGCACAGAGAGCAAACCTTGCCCCTGGTAAGTTCAGCCTCTGGCACTCTTTTAAGAGAAGGATGTTTGGCAACATGTTCCAATCTGTCAAAATATAGCTGCAATCGCTTGGGTGTTATGCATGATTCAGGGAAACACCATAGAACTTTGTTTAGAGCCTTTTCAAAATTGACATCCTCATCCACTTACATTTTCAGAAAAGCTTTCCATGTTATTTTCTCAGGAAATAGACTTCCTTTTCCAGAAAGGTACAATCCAACAAACTCATCTGCATCCCTCAGGTTTTCTAAGCAATATCTTCTTGGTCCATAAGAAAAAAAAGGAAAATGTCCCTAGTAATAAATATCAAGCAATTCAATCAGTCTGCTCTGTGGCGTCATTTCAAGCTGGAGACCATTCTCCATCTCAGTGAGTTTCTACTACAGAGGGATGGGATGGCTCGTCTGAAACTCAAATGCGCCTATCTCACAGA
Organism: Calotriton arnoldi; assembly: GCA_963921515.1. Classification (NCBI taxonomy): domain Eukaryota; kingdom Metazoa; phylum Chordata; class Amphibia; order Caudata; family Salamandridae; genus Calotriton; species Calotriton arnoldi. Next base: position 3,702,940 of record CAWUFW010000325.1, read on the forward strand.
TCCAATTCATGTAGACCACATGAAATACCTCCAATTTCAATGGCAAAATAGTTTTTATCACTTTGCGTGTCTTCCCTTTGGTCTTGCATCAACACAATTGTGTTAACTAATGAAGCCAGTAGCGCCCCTTCTAAGATCTCGGGGAATAAGATTTACCACTTACCTGGACAAATTTCGTTTCATGACACAGAATCAAGCTCTACTCCAGCAACACACCAATACCATAGCAATTCAGTTGTTACAAAGCCTGAGTTTTGTTATCAATTGGAAGAAGTCCAGTCTAGCAACTTCAAAGCATACAGAATTTCTGGGGTTTCTTGTAGATTAAGACAAAGCTATTCTTCAATTGCCACAGTCTACAATAACATTGATCCTCAAAGAGAATCAATCAATCATCTGAAAAAAGATGATATCCCTCACATCTCTAGCTCAATGAGTAAGTCTGTTAGCTTCCTCCATTCATGTGGACTCTCCAGGTCCTCTCCATATTTGAGCATTGCAAAGGTCTAAGTTAAACAGACTTTATACCACTATATCAATAGTCACCAGTGGTTGCTAGGTCATCCCAAGCCTAGAATGGAAATACCATTTTACTTTGTCCTTGAGCTACAATTAGAATCAGATGCCAGTTTGACTGGTTGGGGTACAAGATGTGATCAGTTCTAGACTGGAAGTACCTGGTCCATTCTGGAGTTATCTCTGCACGTAAACTGTTTACAGATGCTTGCATATTCCTTTGCCATTCAGAGTTCAGTCAAAGACATAGTAAACTGTACACAACTAATACTACCAAACAATCTGACAGCTGTCAGATACGTAAATCATTTGGACTGAAACGGGTTGAGGCCTCTAATAGAACTACCCAAAATTTCAGTTTGGAGGGAGTACCTTCCAGGCAATTCAACATAGTGGCAGATTGTCATTCAATGTTCCAGACGATTCCAGTGATTGGCAACTACATGCTTCGATTTTCAGAAAACTCTCTTTCAAATGGGGTCCCTTTGCGATAGATCTTTGCTTCGCATCTCAATACTCATTTACCTTCTTTTTAAAGCTGGAGACCAGATCCCCTCACTATGACGATGGTTACCTTTGTCCAGGATTTGTCTTGGGGTCTTGATTATTAATTTTCACCTTTGATTATAATATCGATAGTCTTGGCCCAAGTTCAACGTCAGGAAGCGGTCATAATACTGGTGACTCCCTTAAGGCGATCCCATGTTTTGCATTCAATCCTTTTGGAACCAAGTACCAGTTTTCCTCTACCTCTTCTATTCTTCACCAATATCTTATAGAATCTTCAGTGTCTTTATCAATGAGTTTACAGAACCAGTCTATAACCCAAACGCTTGGAGGATTTTGGGTCAGCGTTTCACACCTCAGGCATTTCATCAGAAGCTACAGAGTACATAAAAAATGATGGGCTCCAGGCACTTTGAAGGCCTATTGAGCAGTGTGGTCAGTCGGGTTTGGCTGGTATCTAGGAAAATCCATTGATCCCTTTTCAGTAACAACAGGGGACATCTTAAAGAATGTGAATTCTTACAGTTCTGGTGTTTCATAAAACCATTTGAGAGTCGAAGGAAAAGCAATTCAATTCATCCTCCTGCTCCTAAATACAATTCTCTATAGGATGAAATGAAAGCACAGTATTTAAAATCTTTCTTGAATGCCCTCATAATCCCCTTGTTGTCTCTCAAAATGTTGTCTGTCAAACTAACTATGTAGTTTGTTTGGTGTCTATTAAAGGTCTTTCAGGTGTAAAAGATTTAGATATTTCAAACAGGCAGTATACTTCTACTGGAGTCTGTTTAAACATTGTGAAAAGAGCTAAAACATCTGTCTACAGTTTTTTATTCCTATTTCCCAAATTATCCAAAATTGTGTGTGGGCTCCTGTTTGAGAGAATATGAGAAAAAGACTAGAAATGTAAGTAGTCCTGTGCCTTCCAATTGTTGATTTCATTCAGAAAACCCCACATACCAATGTCCTCTCCCTACTTTGGCCTGTTGGATCAGATAGATTAAGCTCCTGGATGGTATTGATATTTCCTGTTTGAGGGCTCATTCCACAAGGTGCAATATCTTCAAAAGCCTTTTGGGCAGGCTCCAAGTTGAAGGACATTCTTAGATATGTGGATTGGTCAAATAATTCAATTTTCTGTACCTTTTACTGTAAGCCAATTTGTCATGTTGCAGCTAAAATAATTTTAAGAAAGAAGTGTGAACCCGCCCTCAAATAATACTCACAGTCCCTATCAGGGTGAACCACAAAAGTCACTAAATAAACATGGGCTTAACCCTCTGGTAGCTTGGTACACAGTAGTCAGAACAACAAAAATCCAATAAGTAGGACTGTAGGTTTGAAGTTTCAGATAAAAGTAGCCCCGAAAAGCACAAAGTTCCAGCCATGGATCTGGTTGCGCTAGAGCGAGTCAAAGTCAAAAGTTAAGGCCGACCGCAATTGAGCATACAGGTTTGAAAAGTTTACCTTCTGGCTTTGAACTTTTTATTGGGGAAAAGTGGAAATCCATGAGCCATCAGCAAGGCAGGCTACAAGCTGGATCCAAAACAGGGCTGCATGATGACTCGATGATGGTGGGTTGCTGAAAAGCACTGTCTCTGCGCGGTCATCGACAAAGGCAGGAAAGCTGGGTCTGGTGGCTTAGTGGACTAATGCATCCACTTTTAAGGGGCCTGTGTTTGATCTCACAGGTTCATATCCCGCCCTGTTCACTTAGCCTTTCATCCTTCTGAGGTTGATAAAATGAATACCATTCATTTGGGAAACAATAAACATCTGTTATTCAGCGCTAAGATACCTTTCCGGGTGAACGTGCGCTTTACGAATCCATGTTATATTATGTTAGGAATCCCTCCAACGGAGGCCATCAGCAGAGTCCAGGGCAAGTCAATTTGGAACTGGACAGCTTAGCAGTTGCAGGAATATACCTCTGGAGGTTGTAGTGTCCCTGTATGTCAGTAAGTCAATCAACAGACCCTTGGAGTCACTTCCGAGGTCCTGGGCTATAGGCAGTCAGGTCCAGTCTTCCTTTAGGAGAGTTCTGAGGGGAGATCTGGGGGTCCATTTTTATGCCCAGTGCCAGCCTGTGGGTGGGGGAAACTCCTGGCTGCTCCCAAACCAATGAGGTAAAAGTTCCCTGGGGAGAGCCTATCCACTTTTGTAGCTCTTCCCGTGTTTTGTACTGTAAAAGATTCCAAAGTGCCCTTCTGTACCTAAATCAAACATCACAAAACCCTTCCTCCCCTGGTCAGAGGTTTGTGGGCCGGCCCAAAGGTATGTCTATGATAGTGGGCAAACCGTCCCTTGTGGTCACTCCACACCAATTCTGGAGCAGCTCCTCCCTCCCACTGGATTTGGTGCCAAGCTGAAAAAGACATAGGGAGACAGGCCTAGGTGTGAGCTACATCTGTCAGTGACAGGACAGGCCTCCTTTGAAGCTCAGGAAGGGGCTGGGCATGGCCACCCAGGCCATCCTGCTCACAAAGGAAAAACCCCTTTCCACACCCAAGCCGTTTGTCCACTCTCTAGGAGGAATCCACAAAGAGGGGAGCCATTCAACAGTCAGGTGACACTGGACCCTGGCAGAAAAGCCCTTTTCTGCTTATGCAGAGAAACAACAACTTACTAAAAGTGTAATTTCTAAAATAGTAATATAAAATCTGACTTGATCATTAGATTCGATTTTAAATTACTATTAAAATGAGCCCTTGAATTATTTTTTTAGCTGTTCTCAAAATGAAATTAAGTATTAGCAGCAGAGCCACAGGAAACACCAAATTATACAGCAGGGCTGACTAAGTTATGAAGCAAGAAAAAACAATTTTTGCAGCATAATGAAGAACATTTTTGATAGTATTACTTATTTATTTTGTGATGTTTACACAAGGTAATACCTTCTGGGCAAAGATGTCACCTCTCTAAAACCAAATAAAGAAATTTCCAACTGAAAGATGACCAGTTAACCTTTACAAAGGCTTCTCTGTGGGTGAACACGCCCCCACGTTTTTAGTAACTTTTGATCAGTTTGAGGTAGAAACAATTAAAATCTGCAGCAGATGATGGATTATGTGGCAAATGCGGCAAATCCATAACTATGCAAAAAATTCCAGAGCTGCAGAATTGCAGAATTCAAGTGGCCCTGATTGTATGTTGTTATTATGTAACCCAGTGTTTTCCTTTGAGCCGTCGCTACAGTGAAAAATGACTTTAGGGGTTGTTCACTGCCAGGACATGTACAACATTTAAAATACATGTCTTACTTTTTAATCCCATGTACCCTGCCCGATGGGCATTTAGGGCCGACCTTAGGGGTGATTTATAAGTATTAAAAAGGAAGGTTTAAGCCTGGCAAAAGGGTTATTTTCAAAGTAAACAAGGGGAGAGCGAGGAATTGGGCATGGGTTGCGTCCTGTTCCCCAAATAAGTATTAGTCTTAAACAATGTGGACGAACCCACTAAGTATAAAATGAGTAGTCACTGTATGTAGGTATATAGACCCATTAGGTTCTTTTAAAAGACCCCTCACACACCAACCTGGTTGGTGTCATGCTTCATCATTGGGGTCCCAACCGGGCGGCCGAGCGCCCCCCGGTTGTGCTACGACGCCTGACTACAGCGGAGCAGGTGTGGTGCTTAAATGTGATGTGAGGTGATATTTTTACAATTAAAAATTATCTCTGAGAATCCTTGCCATTAACTTTTAATGTTGGCGGCTCAGGATATATAAGGAGCTAAAAAGTGTGATGCAACTAATCTGAAATTATTTATCGTTTAGTTGTCTATGTGTGGCGGTCTACATGATTCAGCTCGTAAAAATTAGTCAGAGGGCTTTCTTCAGGACCAGGTGAGTGCAAGGTGAGTGGCAGTGAGTGAAAGATGCCACGTGAATAAATGTGCTGTACCTACACACGCGCTAAGGTGTGTGGACAAAAAAGTGTCAGTGTACTTACTGGCACTTGGAAAAAATTCCTGTAGGGAAAAAGAGGACAAGACGAGACATATAGTATCGCAACATAAAATGCAATCTTAGTGGCTAGATGTTGTAGTCATTGCCCATATGACTACTACAGTGATCTATGGCCCACGCTAAAGGCTAAAATGCAAGAACTGTTATGCATGCAGTAGCAAACTTTGGTGGTCAATTAAGTTAACCGTGCGCATTGAGTAACGCTGAACAAAGAACGCCACATTGGCTGTGCGTGACCCACGGAGCCCTGTGGGTGATTGAGCTAACATCCTATGTAGCTCATAAGTATTGCGGTGCATAAAATACGCACTACGTCGCTTAGCGTGTTGTTATTATTGTTGCTATGGCTAATATGCGGGTGATATACATAAAAATGACAAAGTGAAGAAAAATAAATTTAAAATTAAAACATGCACAAGAGTGGAAGAATAGTTACAGTCTTATTTGAGAATTCTCAGGTATCGAGGCTCTGGGGGCTTACGAACTCTATCTTAAGTCCAATCTGTGGAGAAATAGTTATCCATAATGAGCCTGAAGGACTCGGTAGGCTTAGGTCAATTGCAACATTGGAGCACGTATGGTCTTACTTGGAAGGAGAGAGGAGTCCGCTGCCAAACCTATATTGGTCCCCTGTGGCCCCGGCTGGTGGTCTGTCTCTGTGGGGGACCTGGTTAAATAGTAAGGTTTTTAAACCCGGTACGTGCAGACGTGCATGTCCTGGTTAGAACATGACTCAGAATGGGTGATTCACCGCGCATGCGCGCGCTTGTGGATGAGATGAAATGAAATGAAACTAGGCGTCCGAATCGGCGGCCATCTTGGAGTGTAGTGCAAAGATATTACTGTATTATGAGAAGTAAAGATGTTGTCTTACTGAGCTGCTCCATATCTCTGTAAAGAACCTGATAGGTGAGGTTTTTTGACCAGGTACGTGCGTACATGTCCCAGGTTGGAGCATGACTTGGCATCGCTAAATCATTGTGCATACGCGCGTGCGTGAAATTAGGCATCTAAAGTCGGCGGCCATCTTGGAGTGTTATATACTCCACTATGTGGCCTGATAGTGCTGATTTGAAATATTTTGGCAATGGCAAAAGGTACAGTTATTATCTTCCTAAGCTGTTCCAGGGAATATTATCATTGAGCCCTGTCTTGTGAGAAGAAAGGCGATAAATCCATCTCTGTTCTTTCTGTAATAGTTGTTGCTGGATATTGGGCATGTTGGAATCCAGTGCCTCTATGATCACCCAGTGCATGTCATTCGTTGTATGTCCTGCCTCAAGGAAATGATTAGTCAGTTTAGTGGTGTTCCTTTTACATCTTATGGTGCTGCGATGTTCGCAGACTCTAGTTTTAACTTTCCTGCTTGTCATCCCAATGTAGATCAAATTGCAAGGGCACATAATGCGGTATATTGCATGTGCCGTATTGCAATTGGTATGGTGTCGCAATACCCATGTCTTGCCTGGTTCCAGTTGGAGGTTTTTTGTGGTTGTAGTGAGGTGACATACACTACAATTGCCGCATGGGAAATGGCCGGTAACTTTGGGGAGACCCCATGCATTCAGGACGGTGTTGTCTTGCTTGCGTTCTAAAGTTGGTCTAGTAGAAACCAACGCGTCCTTTATTGATTTTGCTTTTTTGTGTGATATTAGTGGGGGGTCCCACTTGAGATTACCAGTCTTCAGGATTTTCCAGTGTTTTTTTATGATGTTAGAGACCTTGTTAGAGGCCTGGTTAAACGTGGTAACACATGTAAGTGGTATCTGTCCAGCTTCACGGGGTTGGGCCTCAATGAGTCCTTCCCGATTTTGATTTCTAGCTCTTTTCTTGGCCTTTTCGGTGATTAGTTTGGGATAACCACGAAGTTGGAGTTTTGTTACTCAGATCCTTGGCTTGATCTTTGAAGTCTGTCACATTGCTGCAGTTTCTCCTTAGTCGTAAAAACTGGCCATACGGGAGATTTTCTTTAAGGCTCCTGGGATGAAAACTTGAAAAGTGCAAGAGTGAATTACGTGCGGTTGGTTTAAAATGTGTTTTACTCTTTAGAAAACCTGCTTCAGCTTCGATGTCCAGGTCTAGAAATGTGGTTTTGTGGTGATCATAGCTGTAGGTGAATTTGAGATTCTGATCACGTGTTAAGCCATTGGCAGAAGGTATCAAGAGATTCTGCTGGTCCTACCCAAATGAGTAGGATATCATCTATGTATCGTTTGTAAAAGGTGATTTGAGGAATGCGAGACACATTGTTGGTGAAGATGTATGTGGTCTCAAAATGGTGTACATAGAGGCCGGCTATACTGGGGGCAAAAACGCTCCCCATCGAAGTGCCGTATTTTTGTAGCTATAATTGACCTTCAAATTCGAAGAAATTATCTTTTAGCGCAAGTTTAGCACAGTCCCATATGAATTTTTGGGATGTTTGGTATTGCCAATCTGTATTGTCCAGTGCTATTTCTAGGACTCTGAGGGTATCATCTTGTGGGAGACTAGTGTAAAGGCTCTCCACATCGAGGCTTACTAGGAATGACGTCTCAGGATCGTAGGCCATGTTATTCAATAGTCTGAGGAGGTCCTTTGTATCTTTTAGGTAGGTGTTGGTGGCTTTTACGAGTGGTTGAAGAAAAAAGTCACAGTATCTGGATAGAGGCTCCAGTAAGGAGCCAATGCCGGAGACAATAGGTCGCCCTGGCGGTGGATGCTTGTTTTTGTGTATTTTAGGAACTATATAAAAATACGGTATTTTGCCTGTTGTACTGGTGAGAAATTTCGCTTCTCCGTGTGTAATGCATTCCGATGTTTCTGCTTCTTCTATCAGTGTGTGGATGCGTCTTCTTAGATCATCGCTGGGATCTTCACTGATTTTTTCGTAGTTTTTGGTGTCATTAAGAAGTCTTACAAAAGGGGATGATGGACGGAACGTTTGAGCCAATCAAACACTCACCCCCAGTCAAATGATCTGGGTTTAATCCATCATCATTCTTTAGCTCACTCCACCACCCCAGTTCAGACATGGCCATATGCAAATCAGTCTGACCCTGTGCCTCATGGGAACAGTCCAGCCCGAACTGCCAAGCCATGTCTTCCCTGGACCGGAAACAAGCATCCTAGGACCGGTTTCTGGCATTCCAGCCGTCATCAGCCAGGCTTGCTTGAATCCAGTGGCAAAGTGAGCAAGGGACCCACGTCTGGGCATACCCCCGCCAACTTAGGGCGAACAAAGCGATACAAAAGGGGATGATGGACGGAACGTTTGAGCCAATCAAACACTCACCCCCAGTCAAATGATCTGGGTTTAATCCATCATCATTCTTTAGCTCACTCCACCACCCCAGTTCAGACATGGCCATATGCAAATCAGTCTGACCCTGTGCCTCATGGGAACAGTCCAGCCCGAACTGCCTAGCCATGTCTTCCCTGGACCGGAAACAAGCATCCTAGGACCGGTTTCTGGCATTCCAGCCGTCATCAGCCAGGCTTGCTTGAATCCAGTGGCAAAGTGAGCAAGGGACCCACGTCTGGGCATAATCCCGCCAACTTAGGGCGAACAAAGCGATACAAAAGGGGATGATGGGCGGAACGTTTGAGCCAATCAAACACTCACCCCCAGTCAAATGATCTGGGTTTAATCCATCATCATTCTTTAGCTCACTCCACCACCCCAGTTCAGACATGGCCATATGCAAATCAGTCTGACCCTGTGCCTCATGGGAACAGTCCAGCCCGAACTGCCAAGCCATGTCTTCCCTGGACCGGAAACAAGCATCCTAGGACTGGTTTCTGGCATTCCAGCCGTCATCAGCCAGGCTTGCTTGAATCCAGTGGCAAAGTGAGCAAGGGACCCACGTCTGGGCATACCCCCGCCAACTTAGGGCGAACAAAGCGATACAAAAGGGGATGATGGACGGAACGTTTGAGCCAATCAAACACTCACCCCCAGTCAAATGATCTGGGTTTAATCCATCATCATTCTTTAGCTCACTCCACCACCCCAGTTCAGACATGGCCATATGCAAATCAGTCTGACCCTGTGCCTCATGGGAACAGTCCAGCCCGAACTGCCAAGCCATGTCTTCCCTGGACAGGAAACAAGCATCCTAGGACCGGTTTCTGGCATTCCAGCCGTCATCAGTCAGGCTTGCTTGAATCCAGTGGCAAAGTGAGCAAGGGACCCACGTCTGGGCATACCCCCGCCAACTTGGGGCGAACAAAGCGATACAAAAGGGGATGATGGACGGAACGTTTGAGCCAATCAAACACTCACCCCCAGTCAAATGATCTGAGTTTAATCCATCATCATTCTTTAGCTCACTCCACCACCCCAGTTCAGACATGGCCATATGCAAATCAGTCTGACCCTGTGCCTCATGGAAACAGTCCAGCCCGAACTGCCAAGCCATGTCTTCCCTGGACCGGAAACAAGCATCCTAGGACCGGTTTCTGGCATTCCAGCCGTCATCAGCCAGGCTTGCTTGAATCCAGTGGCAAAGTGAGCAAGGGACCCACGTCTGGGCATACCCCCGCCAACTTAGGGCGAACAAAGCGATACAAAAGGGGATGATGGACGGAACGTTTGAGCCAATCAAACACTCACCCCCAGTCAAATGATCTGGGTTTAATCCATCATCATTCTTTAGCTCACTCCACCACCCCAGTTCAGACATGGCCATATGCAAATCAGTCTGACCCTGTGCCTCATGGGAACAGTCCAGCCCGAACTGCCAAGCCATGTCTTCCCTGGACCGGAAACAAGCATCCTAGGACCGGTTTCTGGCATTCCAGCCGTCATCAGCCAGGCTTGCTTGAATCCAGTGGCAAAGTGAGCAAGGGACCCACGTCTGGGCATATCCCCGCCAACTTAGGGCGAACAAAGCGATACAAAAGGGGATGATGGACGGAACGTTTGAGCCAATCAAACACTCACCCCCAGTCAAATGATCTGGGTTTAATCCATCATCATTCTTTAGCTCACTCCACCACCCCAGTTCAGACATGGCCATATGCAAATCAGTCTGACCCTGTGCCTCATGGGAACAGTCCAGCCCGAACTGCCAAGCCATGTCTTCCCTGGACCGGAAACAAGCATCCTAGGACCGGTTTCTGGCATTCCAGCCGTCATCAGCCAGGCTTGCTTGAATCCAGTGGCAAAGTGAGCAAGGGACCCACGTCTGGGCATACCCCCGCCAACTTAGGGCGAACAAAGCGATACAAAAGGGGATGATGGACGGAACGTTTGAGCCAATCAAACACTCACCCCCAGTCAATTGATCTGGGTTTAATCCATCATCATTCTTTAGCTCACTCCACCACCCCAGTTCAGACATGGCCATATGCAAATCAGTCTGACCCTGTGCCTCATGGGAACAGTCCAGCCCGAACTGCCAAGCCAAGTCTTCCCTGGACCGGAAACAAGCATCCTAGGACCGGTTTCTGGCATTCCAGCCGTCATCAGCCAGGCTTGCTTGAATCCAGTGGCAAAGTGAGCAAGGGACCCACGTCTGGGCATACCCCCGCCAACTTAGGGCGAACAAAGCGATACAAAAGGGGATGATGGACGGAACGTTTGAGCCAATCAAACACCCCCAGTCAAATGATCTGGGTTTAATCCATCATCATTCTTTAGCTCACTCCACCACCCCAGTTCAGACATGGCCATATGCAAATCAGTCTGACCCTGTGCCTCATGGGAACAGTCCAGCCCGAACTGCCAAGCCATGTCTTCCCTGGACCGGAAACAAGCATCCTAGGACCGGTTTCTGGCATTCCAGCCGTCATCAGCCAGGCTTGCTTGAATCCAGTGGCAAAGTGAGCAAGGGACCCACGTCTGGGCATACCCCCGCCAACTTGGGGCGAACAAAGCGATACAAAAGGGGATGATGGACGGAACGTTTGAGCCAATCAAACACTCACCCCCAGTCAATTGACCTGGGTTTAATCCATCATCATTCTTTAGCTCACTCCACCACCCCAGTTCAGACATGGCCATATGCAAATCAGTCTGACCCTGTGCCTCATGGGAACAGTCCAGCCCGAACTGCCAAGCCATGTCTTCCCTGGACCGGAAACAAGCATCCTAGGACCGGTTTCTGGCATTCCAGCCGTCATCAGCCAGGCTTGCTTGAATCCAGTGGCAAAGTGAGCAAGGGACCCACGTCTGGGCATACCCCCGCCAACTTAGGGCGAACAAAGCGATACAAAAGGGGATGATGGACGGAACGTTTGAGCCAATCAAACACTCACCCCCAGTCAATTGATCTGGGTTTAATCCATCATCATTCTTTAGCTCACTCCACCACCCCAGTTCAGACATGGCCATATGCAAATCAGTCTGACCCTGTGCCTCATGGGAACAGTCCAGCCCGAACTGCCAAGCCATGTCTTCCCTGGACCGGAAACAAGCATCCTAGGACCGGTTTCTGGCATTCCAGCCGTCATCAGCCAGGCTTGCTTGAATCCAGTGGCAAAGTGAGCAAGGGACCCATGTCTGGGCATACCCCCGCCAACTTAAGAAGTCTGGCACATTCCTGTCGGTAGTCTATTGTGTTCATGATGACCGTACCGCCACCCTTGTCAGCGGGTTTTATAACGATCGATCGGTTGGATCTGAGTGATTGTATGGCTGCACGCTCTGCTGTGCTAGTGTTCTGGAAAATGTGTTCCTCCTTGAGCTCATCAATATCTTTAAAGACGGCTTGTTCGTATACTGCTATCTCAGGAGGAATAGTGTTCGGGGGAGGCATGAAGGTGGATTTGGCTCTTAGCGAAGTGTCCCCTTGTTGTTCCGTGGTGGTTTGAGGAGGTGTGTTTTGAAAGAAGGCTTTTAATCTAAGCTTCCTAAAGAATGCTGCTAACTCGCAGTGAAGCTGGAATTTATCCAGTCTGGCCGTGGGTACAAATCCGAGACCTTTCTCTAGGACCGTATGTTCGGTCGAAGTTAGAATGTGAGCCGAGAGATTGGTGACCAGGCTTATTTCGTGCTGGGGCCTGGTTGCTGGTCCTTGGATCTGCTCCTGGTTAGTGCTCCCTCGCGTTGGTCTTCTTCCCAGTGGACTTGGTTCCCCCGTCGTCTTCTTCCTCTGCCTCGTTGGCCTCCCCCTAAAAAAGGGAATCGTTGGGTTTGGGTCATGTAGGGAGGCAGCTGTGGTGGTCCATAGGTTAGGTTCCAGCCGTATCCATACTGTGGATGCATTGGAGGATAGTAGCCTGGATAGTGTGTGTTAGGTCACTGAGGCCCAGGTGTCCAGGGTTGTTGCCACATGCTGTTTCTGCCTCTTCCTTGTTGTCTTTTTGTGTAACTGTTAGAGCTAGAGTTGCTGCTGCCTGACGAGTCGTCATCTGAAGATCCTCCAGATGTATCACTTCGTGTAGGAGCTTTGTAGTCAGTACTTGCATAGGGATATGTTTTTGAGTAGGACATTTTTTGAGATCTTTCTGAAATTTGCTAATCTTGCTTTGTGTTAGATTTTCTTTATATTCATTGATTTCCTTGTTTGTCTCATCAAGTCTTTTTTTGAAAGAGGTCAGGGTGGCTTTGAAATGTGACTCAGTAGTTTGAATTTCAATCAGAATAGCATCAGAGAGACGTTTAGCTGTTTGGATAATTAGGATGATCCAATCGCGTGTACATCGCCACGCAATTTGTGCCCAATCTTTGCGGAAGGTCTCATCATCAAGAAAGATACGTGGTGCATTAGTAACTATTAGCCCTCTCGGTGCTGTGTTGTTTCTTAAATATTCAGTGAGAATAACTCCATGTAAAATAGTTCTAATGCGGTTGCGTTTCTTCTCATTGAGGCTTTCCCAGTCAGCTGTTTGGGAAATCGATGTTGCCATGTTGAAATCTGCCATGAGAGGAGGGTTGTCTAAGATGTTGTTGACATCGTCCAAGGTAAACCCCAGGCCTGGATTCTCTGCCATGGTGTAACCAAATATTGTGCACAAGGTAGTGATAAAAAGTATATATGGGGGCTCTCACAGCTGTGCGCTGCAAAAATCTTCAAAGTAAACAAGGGGAGAGCGAGGAATTGGGCATGGGTTGCGTCCTGTTCCCCAAATAAGTATTGGTCTTAAACAATGTGGACGAACCCACTAAGTATAAAATGAGTAGTCACTGTATGTAGTATGTATATAGACCCATTAGGTGCTTTTAAAAAAGACGCCTCACACACCAACCTGGTTGGTGTCATGCTTCATCATTGGGGTCCCAACCGGGCGGCCGAGTGCCCCCCGGTTGTGCTACGACGCCTGACTACAGCGGAGCAGGTGTGGTGCTTAAATGTGATGTGAGGTGATATTTTTACAATTAAAAATTATCTCTGAGAATCCTTGCCATTAACTTTTAATGTTGGCGGCTCAGGATATATAAGGAGCTAAAATGTGTGATGCAACTAATCTGAAATTATTTATCGTTTAGTTGTCTATGTGTGGCGGTCTATATGTTTCAGCCCGTAAAAATTAGTCAGAGGGCTTTCTTCAGGAACAGGTGAGTGCAAGGTGAGTGGCAGTGAGTGAAAGATGCCACGTGAATAAATGTGCTGTACCTACACACGCGCTAAGGTGTGTGGACAAAAATGTGTCAGTGTACTTACTGGCACTTGGAAAAAATTCCTGTAGGGAAAAAGAGGACAAGACGAGACATATAGTATCGCAACATAAAATGCAATCTTAGTGGCTAGATGTTGTAGTCATTGCCCATATGACTACTACAGTGATCTATGGCCCACGCTAAAGGCTAAAATGCAAGAACTGTTATGCATGCAGTAGCAAACTTTGGTGGTCAATTAAGTTAACCGTGCGCATTGAGTAACGCTGAACAAAGAACGCCACATTGGCTGTGCGTGACCCACGGAGCCCTGTGGGTGATTGAGCTAACATCCTATGTAGCTCATAAGTATTGCGGTGCATAAAATACGCACTACGTCGCTTAGCGTGTTGTTATTATTGTTGCTATGGCTAATATGCGGGTGATATACATAAAAATGACAAAGTGAAGAAAAATAAATTTAAAATTAAAACATGCACAAGAGTGGAAGAATAGTTACAGTCTTATTTGAGAATTCTCAGGTATCGAGGCTCTGGGGGCTTACGAACTCTATCTTAAGTCCAATCTGTGGAGAAATAGTTAGCCATAATGAGCCTGAAGGACTCGGTAGGCTTAGGTCAATTGCAACATTGGAGCACGTATGGTCTTACTTGGAAGGAGAGAGGAGTCCGCTGCCAAACCTATATTGGTCCCCTGTGGCCCCGGCTGGTGGTCTGTCTCTGTGGGGGACCTGGTTAAATAGTAAGGTTTTTAAACCCGGTACGTGCAGACGTGCATGTCCTGGTTAGAACATGACTCAGCATGGGTGATTCACCGCGCATGCGCGCGCTTGTGGATGAGATGAAATGAAATTAAACTAGGCGTCTGAATCGGCGGCCATCTTGGAGTGTAGTGCAAAGATATTACTGTATTATGAGAAGTAAAGATGTTGTCTTACTGAGCTGCTCCATATCTCTGTAAAGAATCTGATAGGTGAGGTTTTTTGACCAGGTACGTGCGTACATGTCCCAGGTTGGAGCATGACTTGGCATCGCTAAATCATTGTGCATACGCGCGTGCGTGAAATTAGGCATCTAAAGTCGGCGGCCATCTTGGAGTGTTATATACTCCACTATGTGGCCTGATAGTGCTGATTTGAAATATTTTGGCAATGGCAAAAGGTACAGTTATTATCTTCCTAAGCTGTTCCAGGGAATATTATCATTGAGCCCTGTCTTGTGAGAAGAAAGGCGATAAATCCATCTCTGTTCTTTCTGTAATAGTTGTTGCTGGATATTGGGCATGTTGGAATCCAGTGCCTCTATGATCACTCAGTGCATGTCATTCGTTGTATGTCCTGCCTCAAGGAAATGATTAGTCAGTTTAGTGGTGTTCCTTTTACATCTTATGGTGCTGCGATGTTCGCAGATTCTAGTTTTAACTTTCCTGCTTGTCATCCCAATGTAGATCAAATTGCAAGGGCACATAATGCGGTATATTGCATGTGCCGTATTGCAATTGGTATGGTGTCGCAATACCCATGTCTTGCCTGGTTCCAGTTGGAGGTTTTTTGTGGTTGTAGTGAGGTGACATACACTACAATTGCCGCTTGGGAAATGGCCGGTAACTTTGGGGAGACCCCATGCATTCAGGACGGTGTTGTCTTGCTTGCATTCTAAAGTTGGTCTAGTAGAAACCAACGCGTCCTTTATTGATTTTGCTTTTTTGTGTGATATTAGTGGGGGATCCCACTTGAGGTTACCAGTCTTCAGGATTTTCCAGTGTTTTTTTATGATGTTAGAGACCTTGTTAGAGGCCTGGTTAAACATGGTAACACATGTAAGTGGTATCTGTCCAGCTTCACGGGGTTGGGCCTCAATGAGTCCTTCCCGATTTTGATTTCTAGCTCTTTTCTTGGCCTTTTCGGTGATTAGTTTGGGATAACCACGAAGTTGGAGTTTGTTACTCAGATCCTTGGCTTGATCTTTGAAGTCTGTCACATTGCTGCAGTTTCTCCTTAGTCGTAAAAACTGGCCATACGGGAGATTTTCTTTAAGGCTCCTGGGATGAAAACTTGAAAAGTGCAAGAGTGAATTACGTGCGGTTGGTTTAAAATGTGTTTTACTCTTTAGAAAACCTGCTTCAGCTTCGATGTCCAGGTCTAGAAATGTGGTTTTGTGGTGATCATAGCTGTAGGTGAATTTGAGATTCTGATCACATGTGTTAAGCCATTGGCAGAAGGTATCAAGAGATTCTGCTGGTCCTACCCAAATGAGTAGGATATCATCTATGTATCGTTTGTAAAAGGTGATTTGAGGAATGCGAGACACATTGTTGGTGAAGATGTATGTGGTCTCAAAATGGTGTACATAGAGGCCCGCTATACTGGGGGCAAAAACGCTCCCCATCGAAGTGCCGTATTTTTGTAGGTATAATTGACCTTCAAATTCGAAGAAATTATCTTTTAGCGCAAGTTTAGCACAGTCCCATATGAATTTTTGGGATGTTTGGTATTGCCAATCTGTATTGTCCAGTGCTATTTCTAGGACTCTGAGGGTATCATCTTGTGGGAGACTAGTGTAAAGGCTCTCCACATCGAGGCTTACTAGGAATGACGTCTCAGGATCGCAGGCCATGTTATTCAATAGTCTGAGGAGGTCCTTTGTATCTTTTAGGTAGGTGTTGGTGGCTTTTACGATTGGTTGAAGAAAAAAGTCACAGTATCTGGATAGAGGCTCCAGTAAGGAGCCAATGCCGGAGACAATAGGTCGCCCTGGCGGTGGATGCTTGTTTTTGTGTATTTTAGGCACTATATAAAAATACGGTATTTTGCCTGTTGTACTGGTGAGAAATTTTGCTTCTCCGTGTGTAATGCATTCCGATGATGCGCACGGTTAACTTAATTGACCACCAAAGTTTGCTACTGCATGCATAACAGTTCTTGCATTTTAGCCTTTAGCGTGGGCCATAGATCACTGTAGTAGTCATATGGGCAATGACTACAACATCTAGCCACTAAGATTGCATTTTATGTTGCGATACTATATGTCTCGTCTTGTCCTCTTTTTCCCTACAGGAATTTTTTCCAAGTGCCAGTAAGTACACTGACACTTTTTTGTCCACACACCTTAGCGCGTGTGTAGGTACAGCACATTTATTCACGTGGCATCTTTCACTCACTGCCACTCACCTTGCACTCACCTGGTCCTGAAGAAAGCCCTCTGACTAATTTTTATGGGCTGAAACATGTAGACCGCCACACATAGACAACTAAACAATAAATAATTTCAGATTAGTTGCATCACACATTTTAGCTCCTTATATATCCTGAGCCGCCAACATTAAAAGTTAATGGCAAGGATTCTCAGAGATAATTTTTAATTGTAAAAATATCACCTCACATCACATTTAAGCACCACACCTGCTCCGCTGTAGTCAGGCGTCGTAGCACAACCGGGGGGCGCTCGGCCGCCCGGTTGGGACCCCAATGATGAAGCATGACACCAACCAGGTTGGTGTGTGAGGGGTCTTTTAAAAGCACCTAATGGGTCTATATACATACTACATACAGTGACTACTCATTTTATACTTAGTGGGTTCGTCCACATTGTTTAAGACTAATACTTCAAAGGGTTATTTTGCCAGGTGGAAATGGCAATTTAAAACTGCATACCTAGGCTGCAGGCACAGGCTGACATGTTTTATTGTGCTGGTTTATTCGATGGCTTAATGAGTACTGCAGCAGACTAGTAGCATTTAATTTACATGCCCTGGGTAAACTAGGGACTTATAAGTAAATTAAAAGTGCCAGTTAGGAATATGTCAATGTTACCATGTTTAAAAGGAGAGCATAAGCAATTTACAACTGGTTAACAAGAGTAAAGTGAGCACAATCCTATGGCAAACAAAAACGGGTTCAGAAAAGAAGGTAACAGTCTGGGGGAATGCAACACCATATGGTAATTTCCAACAGATATGCTTTAAATAAGCATAATATGAGCCCACGTTCTTGTCATATAATGTACAATTTCGTGGTTATCAATGAAGGAAAGTCTGATGCTTTATCGTCCTTCCATTATTATTTTAGTGTCCACCTATCAACCAGCATCATCTTCTTGATCATCCTATCTGGAGGCCATCTGTTGGATCTTGCCGCCTTCCTGATTGGAAACATTGTTCTTCCATTTTCTCTCCAACAGTAAGAATGGGAAATTCAACACCTTCACAAGCAAATTAGTTCATCAAAATTTCTCAGGCTCTTTGCATTCTTTTGTTAGCCATGCCCATTGTTATTATTACCTTTCTAACCGTTCATCCAGCCTAGGACTCCTTGAGCAAGAAAAGAAAACTTGATGATGCTTGAAGCCACTGACTGTATTGGTTATGCTGACTGCTTCTTGGTTGACTACAAATATTTTCCCAATGGCTAGTTTCTCCTTTAGCCTCAATGGAAAATGGAGTATATAATGATATACTTGACTGCTGTTCAGTAAAGTGAGAAAAGAACAGCATAATACTCACCTGAGTGTCTTTAATAAAATACAGATTTTCTTTCATTTATGACTAGCAAAATCTACATTTGTAGCAATGCTAGGCTGTCAGCCTGCATCCTACCTAGCCAAACTACCACTAAAATGGAGATAAAAAGCTTAAGAGTCTGGCTTGATGAAAAATTAACAATGGAAAACCAGGTCAAGAAGCTAGCAGCCACCTGCTTCAGTCTACTCCGCACCCTAGGAAGACTTCTGAGATGGCTACCAGACCCAACACGTAGAGTGGTGGTACAAGGTCTGGTCATTGCCCAGCTAAACTGCGGCAATTCCTTGTATCTTGGAAGCCCTAAGTCAGTTGTGAAAAGATTGCCGACCCTACAAAAAACTACAGCACGCATTCTCCTAAAGATACCCAAACACCAATCAGCAAGGACAGCACTGGCGGCCCTGCACTGGCTCCCAGTGGAGAAGACAGTACAGTTTAAGACTTTATGCCTTGTACATAAATCAATGCACAATAAAGGCTCTAAATTGATCCAGGACCTTATTACCCCATATAATCCAGTGAGATCGCTATGGTCTACTAACCAGCTGTTACTCACTGTTCCCAGAATCAAGAGAGCCAGAGCCGGCGAACTCGCTCCCATCACAAATGAGACTGGTGGAATCAGAACTGAAATTTAGGAAACTACTAAAGACTAGATTGATCGAGTAGGTTCTGTATGGTAGTTTTTCTGCGGCTAGTTAGCACTGGGAAGCGCATCTGGGTAGCCATGCGCTCTATAAATCCAGGAGAATAGAATATAATACCTGCAATTATGAAAAAGGTGGAATTCATGCACTCTTTTCTTCGAGATCACTTGCATCAACTTGGCCTTAATGCCTGTATTATTTATTTTTCTTTCCTGTTTATATTTCCATGCTTTATGACTACATCTGGCAACAGTGTAGGAATGCTATCTATTTAGTGTAGAATGAAAAGTATGAATCAGTGCCCTATAGATGTTGCTGCTTCAGTTCTGCATAAATAAGACCTGGAAGTGAGTCCACAGGAGAACGTTCCATGTTACAGAAGAAGCCTAATACAAAGACTAATGTAGAATCCACATTAAAATCAAGTTTAATTGATATTTGAAGCCCTCCACATGTATTGAAGATAGAACAATCACATTATTTGTTTATAGTCAATTTGATGAAGCTCAGCTATACCGTACTGTATGTAATATATTCATATACATTGTAGGGCCCCCATTTCCACTGAATAACATCGATGCTAACAAAGGGCTCTATTTATAGAGGTAAATTTGGGCATGAACATACGTCTAAGACCAAATGTAACTTTTTAACACCTGTCATGAATTCACAAAATGATTCCGGGCAAATGTAAGCCCTTTTATGGGAACAGAGATCTCTGCCACAATTATGGAGATTTCTTGTCGTCGTAAATCCCACTGGGGGGGAGGGGCGGGTGTTTCAAGGTGCGGCTTGTCTTGAAAGTTTCTTAATGCCACAAACATGGAAGTATGTCTCCATTCCCAAAGTGCAATGCAAGCCCTGCGCATAGTGAAAATTGCTAAAGATTTACTCCAGCACTGGGCAGGTGTTATGGGTTCTCAATAGCAAAAAAAAGTCACAGAGGAATTCTTTCACCTGTGTGAATGTCTCTGCTACAATGCAACTCCATGCAGAGGAAATGGATCCCCAAATTTAAAATCCCCCTGGAATCTGCATGTAAACCTGTGGCAGGTGCTGGTTTCCATGCTTTTACGTTGATGAGTCCCTGAGTTCCAAAAAGTAGCAAATCTGCACCATCATCTAGAAGTAAATTTGTGCTTGCAGATGGACTACTTTTTTCGTGACTAGGGCTCACAGACTCAGACAGATGCATATGCCATCCAATAATGGGAGCCAATCTAACTTTCATATAGTCACTGATATCTGAGCACGTCTTGAAATATGAAATTAAAAAGCTAGCTCCACTCAGGGGCAACTTAAGGATACTTTTAAGGGATCAATGGTTTGCTTTTTAATGGCCCAATGATCAAGCTGTTTTGTAGCTTAGGCACAGCTCGCCCTCCCCATCAGCCATTTAATACCCATTTTATTTCACTAAATTACTTTAATGTTGTACTACAACAGACAACAGGTAACAAAAGGATCCCCTTATGTTTAAATGTATTAGATGACAGTTTTTATTGCATGAAAATACATTAATAATGGAAGTGGTTTTCATCACAGTTAACTTGACTTAAAAACCAATGACATAAAAACTGCCTGCAATCCATGCTCAGCAAGGTCGTAAATGTTTAAAATCTGTGTGTACCATCTGGGCTAGTGTATTGCCAGCAGCTCTGAAACATTGTGCGCATATAATCAAGGTCGAGTGCTTAATATTTAACCTCAGAAGACCTGGCATACTTCACTCCTTTTATGTATGCGCTGAATTATTCCTTGTCATTGAAAATCTTCCCTATGTCACAGGACCGTCCTCTTTCCAGACATCTCTTGCATAGTCCTTTGAGGAAGTAACTGTGCTAGAAAATCTAACTTAAGCATTCTGTGCAGCCCCAGGTTAATAATAATGTTCCATCTGCAGCTCAGCTCCTCTTGCTCCACTTCATTACTATGGCTGCTCATGCCACTGTTGCTTATAAGGTCCTTTATTACGAACTGAACTACAAGAGAGGTGAATACAGAATCAGTTTTCCTGGCTGCTTCTCTCAACAAGGCTGATTGTTTTTTTAAACACAATGCTTCCAGGTTTTTAAATGAGGGCAACTGGAATGGCAGAGTTTGTTTTGTGGAATAAAGCACTAGGATTATTTTTTTGTAATATTCTACCATAGCTGTAACTTAAACTGGCATAAATCTTCAACCTATGAATACATCTTTTTTTTTTAAAGTCTTTATTGATTATCAAATATTGCAGACAATTTAACAACAAGCTGCCAAGAGTCACATCACTAGAGCATATCTTAAAGATACAATGACAAAGAAAGAACATCATCATGATTGAGCATATGTAGAAGATCATAAATCAGTATAATCATTGCGCATAACTGTGAAGTGGATAGGTGGAATATAAAATAGAGATAAATCTGTAATTGGAGGAAAAGGGGATTAGATTTCAGTCTGCAGGGTCATGTTCAAGAGGGTGCAGGAAGTCGTGTGAGGGTTGCCAGAAATCTCTAGGGCGAGACATGAGGGTTGAAGGAGGGCATAGTATTAGCTGACGCCTTCACAATATGCCATGCTTTTGAGCTAAACTGAGGAAATGGGTATTTTATAACTGCCCCAATGGAGTGTGATCTCACGCTTGGCTAATAGGAAGGCCATTGAAGTAAGTCGGCGCATAGATTGGGGTATTTCCCTGGTATATCATAAGAGGGCCCGGGAGGGGATCAGGCATGAGCACTGTATCGGCCATGGCAAAGACATGGGTAAAGACAGGAGCCCAATACACAGATACTACCGGGGACATCCATGTTAGGTGTGTGAAATCTAGAGGTCGTGCAATCGCCATCCACGTCAGACACCACGAGAGTCAGGGGTGTGAAATTCTGTGGGGACAATGGGTAAGAAGGGAGGACAGATCATGTTGTGCAGTCTCTGAAATATAAAATGATCCATGTATGTGGCGTCGTGCAAACGAGGGTCAACAGATGGTTGCAAAACATGGCCATCAGGGAAAAGAACCCCTACAGTGAATAGGTTATGACGGTGAAGTATGAGCTGCACTAACTTTTCACGTGTGAGCAGAAGCCAAGGATTGTCATGTAGTCGAAGGGCAGGGGAGTAAAGAGGACCAACACCCAACGCCCGCTAAAGCCTGTGCCATGCCCAGCAGGTCTTGGATACAGTTTGAATGTTATTGGCATCCAATGGGATGCCCTTTGGTAGGATCGAGGAGTGGGGAAGACTACTCAGTTGGTCCCGCTCAGGCCTCATATATGGAAAGAGGACATCTGGATGATACCACTGTTGTGTATATTTACATTGAGCAGGGAGGTAGTATAAATAAAGATCAGGGACCTCAAATCCACCACAGTCATAAGAGAGGATGAGAGTATCCCAGTGGAAGCAGGGGCGACCCCCGGCCCAGATGAGGTGTACGAAGAGACTGTGCAAAGAGTGGAAAAAGGTCTGTGTAAGTGGAATAGGAATGCAGCCTACATAAAAGAGTAGTCTGCTGGTGTGGGCTGTGTGGAGTCTGTGAGGGGGAAGAGCTCAGATTTAGCCCAGTTAATCTGTAGCCCAGATAAATTGCTGAATCAGACAATCTCCTGCATAAGTGGAGAAAGGTTGTCTGATGGGTGGCAGATGAATAACAATATGTCGTCTGCATATAAGGAAAGCAGAAGGGGGGCGTCAGTGAGTTGAAGACCCCGATGGGAATGGCGTACTTGCATATAGCGAACTAGAGGGTCCAACATGGTGAAGAGGAGGGGAGATGGGGCAACCCTGCCTGGTCCCTCTCATGATAGGGAATGCTTCAGTTAACAAGCCCATTGACTCATATGTGAGCCACTGGGTTGGAATATAAAAGCATGATTAGGGATATGAAGGGGCAGGAATAACAAGTTTGCCCAGGACTGCTCTAAAAAATGGCCACTCAAGGGAATCAAATGCATTTTCAGCATCTAGCAAAGTCACCGCCACTGGCGTAGGCAGGGAGATCTTATTAAGTACTGCAAAGATGGTGAGCAAATTAAGAGAAGTCGACCTATGGGGTATAAAGCCGGATTGAACAGGTGAGATAATCTCCTCCATTAGGAGGAACAGTCAAGTGGCTAGGACCTTTGGATAATTGTCGAGGTTTAATAGGGAGAGGGGTCAATAGGAAGCACAAAGACAGGGATCCTTTCCCGGTTTCAGCAATAAAGTTATGAATACATCTTTACTTAAACAATGCACATTTCTGGGATATAAGAAATTATTTAAAGAAACATAAGAAACAAATAAAGTAGCCTATGCCAGCCAATGTACAAGCCTCAATAAAAATGAATTTAATCATGGTAGGGGCACCACTAACCCCTGCCTATAGAAGCAGTTTTGCATTTGTAACTGAGGTGAATGTAGGAATACTGGGGCATAGGTCCAAAACAACTGCAGAAGCTGGCACCACATTATGCATCATCCAGCAATTTTCGTTCAGCAGAATCCTCCTTAATCAACCAATGAACCTACAAGAGAATGAAAGAAAGAAGCAGACTCTTAGTAGGCCAACGACCAGAAATGTGAAATTGCCTTAAACACAACCTGAGATCTTAACTTAACCATAGTGCACAAAACTCCTGAAGACTGAACTATTCCAATAAGCCCCCAACTAAACAATGCACAGGCACAGCGTTCAAAATTCTTTCAAAGCAGGCTACCACCTATCTGATCAGAATCTACAGCTTTCTACTTTCTAGAAATCTGTTTGGCCTCTACTTTAGTACTCTGAATTAATCTAACATACAGCGCTGTTGAGGACATGGTGCTGAGAAGGTCTGTTGAGTTCCATTCTTGATTGCCGGGGAAAAGTACAAGACACACAGATGATGGACGGAATGCAGAGCAAATCAAACATTCACCCCCAATCAATAGATCTGGGTTAAATCCATCGTTCTTTTGCTCACCATGCCACCCCAGTTTTGACCCAGCCAAATGCAAATCAGTCTTGACCCAGTGCCTCATGGGAACAGTCCAGACCGAACTGCCAAGCCAGGTTCTCCATGGACCGGAAACAAGCATCCTGGGACTGGTTTCGGGGCATCACCCCTCACCAGCCAGGCTAGCTTGAATCCAGTGGCACAGTGAGCCCGGGACCCACGTCTGGGCATACCAAGCGCACTTAGGGCGAGAAAGCAAAAGACACACAGATGGTGGACGGAATGCAGAGCAAATCAAACATTCAGTACAACTTCTTCTAGTAGCACAGTGCTACCCTGCACAGAATAATGCATTTGGAAGAGTTCAGGGGTCTCCTTAAGAGGGTCCTGTATAAAAGGAAAAACCACAGAGTAAAATTAAAAGAAATCACAGCAATCTTTGGGGGAGAGAATGTGGCCTAACGGCTAGGGCGGTCGACCTCGGAGCTGGGGAACCGGGTTCACGTCTCGGCAGAGACGCTCAACATTCTGTGATTCTGGGCAAATCACTTAATCTCCCTTGCCTAACAAAAATTAATTTGTCCGTCTGTAACCTAACTGGTGCTCATGTAAAGTGCTCTGATACCTTTGGGTCTAGTTCACGCTATATAAAACTCCACCCAAAAAAAAAAATCTTGATTGGAGATGAAGATAAATACTGAAGTGCTCATCAAGGCACCTAACTCCTTTTGATTCCTGAAGAGAAATGAGCAAGTATACTATGCAGACATAGAATCCACAAGAAAGTAACTGGTACATGTAAAAATTGTGCAGAAATAGTACCACAGAGGTGAAGTACATGATGAAAAATCAGCGACTAAACAAGTTGTAACATATCTTCCTCTTGTGTGACTTACTCCTTTCTATATGTTTCAAACAGGAAGTAACATCGTAGACAAATACTCTACTACATCGTGGATTAGGAACTTCCAATAACATTGTATGCACAGACCGCCATCTTGGAAAGGCCTGTTTATAAAGTTTGGTCACCCCCTTTCCTGAGAGTCATAGAATTCATTTGACAAATGAAGAAGACCAGGTTTCAAATTCTTCATACCCCTCTGAAATCTGCAGCCCCACTAGCACCACCCTTTATTTTTTGCTCCCCAAGCAGCTTGTGGTCAATCGCTTTGGGTGACTGTGAGCACAGAGATGTCAGAAACATCCAGACAGAGAGGAAATTCAGCCAAAACTTGAGCTCAGTGTCAGGCAGTATGTAGAGTGCTCCTTCCTCCTTTGAGTAGGCAAAGACTTTGGTAAGCTCTTGGTACTGCTCTTGGCACAGATCTTGGCACAGGAGTATGCCCCAATTTTTATTTTATTAGGTTTATCATGTCACAGTTCAAAGAAATGCCAGACCAACAAACGAGCATGAACTGTAGAAGCATCTTTCAAACAAAGCTCAGTAGGAGGATAATCTTTCCAGCAGATTAGAAATTGATGCCGACCTCAAAACATCTCAGAGTCACAAATCTCTTGAACATCATATTCTGGTTGTACTATATAATTTTTGTACTTGTACTATAACTAGCAGAGGCTCCCACAGAGGCAGATGATTACGATCAAGAAGAAAATGGCCTCAGCTGGGTCGAATGAAAGTCAGAATGAATCCTCTTAAATGTAAGGCAAAGTCAACAGAAAGGCCACAGGATTGTTCTGATGAGTTATCACAAATGGACCAAAAAACCCTCATTGGAATTTAGCTGGTAGTGTATGGACAGGAAAGAAATGAGGAGATAGACTTTCACTCTAGGAGCAAAATAAGCAGAAATTGATCTTCATTCATCAACACATCCTTCAAGTTGTCTAGACTTTTTACCCGATTGAAATAATCCATAGCTGGTAGAAACAAAAAATCAACATGAATAGAAGATTAAGGGGCTGATTACGATAGCGGTGGACCCGTCACCGACAGGCTGTCGTGGCGGGCTCACCGCCATTGTGAGGCCATTTCCCGCTCGCTATATTATATTGGAGGGCGGGTCTGTAGTGGTCGGAAAATCCGACCGCCAAGCATCCAACAGGCTCCTCGAGCCTGCCGGTGCGGCGGAGGCCTTCCCATCCCCAAAATGGTGGCGGTGCCTACCAGGCACCGCCATAGGGATTAGGATGTGTCTCCCCGCCAGCCTTTCTATGCCGGTTCACCCTCCATGAAAAGGCTGGCAGGGAAGTAAATTGGGGGCCCGTAGTGGCCCCCCCTTCACACAGGCCCTTTCTTTTGGGGGTGGGGGGCTTCCCTGCACCATGTGGCAGGCACTGTTTTTACATTGCGGTGGGTGGTGCAGTCAGCATCACCTGCCGCATTGAAAAGTATACCAAAGGGGATGATGGACGGAGCGTTAGAGCAAATCAAACACTCACCCCCAGTCAATTGATCTGGGTTTAATCCATCATCATTCTTTAGCTCACTCCACCACCCCAGTTCAGACATGGCCATACGCAAATCAGTCTGACCCTGTGCCTCATGGGAACAGTCCAGCTCGAACTGCCAAGCCATGTCTTCCCTGGACCGGAAACAAGCATCCTGGGACCGGTTTCGGGTTCAAAACCCTCATCAGCCAGGCTATCTTGAATTCAGTGGCAAAGTGAGCAAGGGACCCACGTCTGGGCATACCCTGCCAACTTAGGGCGAACAAGCGATACCAAAGGGGATGATGGACGGAGCGTTAGAGCAAATCAAACACTCACCCCCAGTCAACTGATCTGGGTTTAATCCATCATCATTCTTTAGCTCACTCCACCACCCCAGTTCAGACATGGCCATATGCAAATCAGTCTGACCCTGTGCCTCATGGGAACAGTCCAGCCCGAACTGCCAAGCCATGTCTTCCCTGAACCGGAAACAAGCATCCTGGGACCGGTTTTGGGTTCAAAACCCTCATCAGCCAGGCTATCTTGAATCCAGTGGCAAAGTGAGCAAGGGACCCACGTCTGGGCATACCCTGCCAACTTAGGGCGAACAAAGCGATACCAAAGGGAATGATGGACGGAGCGTTAGAGCAAATCAAACACTCACCCCAGTCAACTGATCTGGGTTTAATCCATCATCATTCTTTAGCTCACTCCACCACCCCAGTTCAGACATGGCCATATGCAAATCAGTCTGACCCTGTGCCTCATGGGAACAGTCCAGCCCGAACTGACAAGCCATGTCTTCCCAGGACCGGAAACAAGCATCCTGGGACCGGTTTCGGGTTCAAAACCCTCATCAGCCAGGCTATCTTGAATCCAGTGGCAAAGTGAGCAAGGGACCCACGTCTGGGCATACCCTGCCAACTTAGGGCGAACAAAGCGATACCAAAGGGGATGATGGACGGAGCGTTAGAGCAAATCAAACACTCACCCCCAGTCAACTGATCTGGGTTTAATCCATCATCATTCTTTAGCTCACTCCACCACCCCAGTTCAGACATGGCCATATGCAAATCAGTCTGACCCTGTGCCTCATGGGAACAGTCGAGCCCGAACTGCCAAGCCATGTCTTCCCTGGACCGGAAACAAGCATCCTGGGACCGGTTTCGGGTTCAAAACCCTCATCAGCCAGGCTATCTTGAATCCAGTGGCAAAATGAGCAAGGGACCCACGTCTGGGCATACCCTGCCAACTTAGGGCGAACAAAGCGATACCAAAGGGGATGATGGACGGAGCGTTAGAGCAAATCAAACACTCACCCCCAGTCAACTGATCTGGGTTTAATCCATCATCATTCTTTAGCTCACTCCACCACCCCAGTTCAGACATGGCCATATGCAAATCAGTCTGACCCTGTGCCTCATGGGAACAGTCCAGCCCGAACTGCCAAGCCATGTCTTCCCTGGACCGGAAACAAGCATCCTGGGACCGGTTTCGGGTTCAAAACCCTCATCAGCCAGGCTATCTTGAATCCAGTGGCAAAGTGAGCAAGGGACCCACGTCTGGGCATACCCTGCCAACTTAGGGCGAACAAAGCGATACCAAAGGGGATGATGGACGGAGCGTTAGAGCAAATCAAACACTCACCTCCAGTCAACTGATCTGGGTTTAATCCATCATCATTCTTTAGCTCACTCCACCACCCCAGTTCAGACATGGCCATATGCAAATCAGTCTGACCCTGTGCCTCATGGGAACAGTCCAGCCCGAACTGACAAGCCATGTCTTCCCTGGACCGGAAACAAGCATCCTGGGACCGGTTTCGGGTTCAAAACCCTCATCAGCCAGGCTATCTTGAATCCAGTGGCAAAGTGAGCAAGGGACCCACGTCTGGGCATACCCTGCCAACTTAGGGCGAACAAAGCGATACCAAGGGGATGATGGACGGAGCGTTAGAGCAAATCAAACACTCACCCCCAGTCAACTGATCTGGGTTTAACCCATCATCATTCTTTAGCTCACTCCACCACCCCAGTTCAGACATGGCCATATGCAAATCAGTCTGACCCTGTGCCTCATGGGAACAGTCCAGCCCGAACTGCCAAGCCATGTCTTCCCTGGACCGGAAACAAGCATCCTAGGACCGGTTTCGGGTTCAAAACCCTCATCAGCCAGGCTATCTTGAATCCAGTGGCAAAGTGAGCAAGGGACCCACGTCTGGGCATACCCTGCCAACTTAGGGCGAACAAAGCGATACCAAGGGGATGATGGACGGAGCGTTAGAGCAAATCAAACACTCACCCCCAGTCAACTGATCTGGGTTTAATCCATCATCATTCTTTAGCTCACTCCACCACCCCAGTTCAGACATGGCCATATGCAAATCAGTCTAACCCTGTACCTCATGGGAACAGTCCAGCCCGAACTGCCAAGCCATGTCTTCCCTGGACCGGAAACAAGCATCCTGGGACCGGTTTCGGGTTCAAAACTCTCATCAGCCAGGCTATCTTGAATCCAGTGGCAAAGTGAGCAAGGGACCCACGTCTGGGCATACCCTGCCAACTTAGGGCGAACAAGCGATACCAAAGGGGATGATGGACGGAGCGTTAGAGCAAATCAAACACTCACCCCCAGTCAACTGATCTGGGTTTAATCCATCATCATTCTTTAGCTCACTCCACCACCCCAGTTCAGACATGGCCATATGCAAATCAGTCTGACCCTGTGCCTCATGGGAACAGTCCAGCCCGAACTGACAAGCCATGTCTTCCCTGGACCGGAAACAAGCATCCTGGGACCGGTTTCGGGTTCAAAACCCTCATCAGCCAGGCTATCTTGAATCCAGTGGCAAAGTGAGCAAGGGACCCACGTCTGGGCATACCCTGCCAACTTAGGGCGAACAAAGCGATACCAAAGGGGATGATGGACGGAGCGTTAGTCCATCATCCCTTTGGTTTTGCTATGTTCGCCCTAAGTTGGCAGGGTATGCCCAGACGTGGGTCCCTTGCTCACTTTGCCACTGGATTCAAGATAGCCTGGCTGATGACGGCTGTAAGCCAGAAACCGGTCCCAGGATGCTTGTTTCCGGTCCAGGGAAGACATGGCTTGGCAGTTCGGGCTGGACTGTTCCCATGAGGCACAGGGTCAAGACTGATTTGCATATGGCCATGTCTGAACTGGGGTGGCGGAGTGAGCTAAAGAATGATGATGGATTAAACCCAGATCAGTTGACTGGGGGTGAGTGCTTGCATTGTTCAACACTCCGTCCATCATCCCCTTTGGTTTTGCTATGTTCGCCCTAAGTTGGCAGGGTATGCCCAGACGTGGGTCCCTTGCTCACTTTGCCACTGGATTCAAGATAGCCTGGCTGATGACGGCTGTAAGCCAGAAACCGGTCCCAGGATGCTTGTTTCCGGTCCAGGGAAGACATGGCTTGGCAGTTCGGGCTGGACTGTTCCCATGAGGCACAGGGTCAAGACTGATTTGCATATGGCCATGTCTGAACTGGGGTGGCGGAGTGAGCTAAAGAATGATGATGGATTAAACCCAGATCAGTTGACTGGGGGTGAGGGCTTGCATTGTTCAACACTCCGTCCATCATCCCCTTTGGTTTTGCTATGTTCGCCCTAAGTTGGCAGGGTATGCCCAGACGTGGGTCCCTTGCTCACTTTGCCACTGGATTCAAGATAGCCTGGCTGATGACGGCTGTAAGCCAGAAACCGGTCCCAGGATGCTTGTTTCCGGTCCAGGGAAGACATGGCTTGGCAGTTCGGGCTGGACTGTTCCCATGAGGCACAGGGTCAAGACTGATTTGCATATGGCCATGTCTGAACTGGGGTGGCGGAGTGAGCTAAAGAATGATGATGGATTAAACCCAGATCAGTTGACTGGGGGTGAGTGCTTGCATTGTTCAACACTCCGTCCATCATCCCCTTTGGTTTTGCTATGTTCGCCCTAAGTTGCCAGGCTATGCCCAGACGTGGGTCCCTTGCTTACTTTGCCACTGGATTCAAGATAGCCTGGCTGATGACGGCTGTAAGCCAGAAACCGGTCCCAGGATGCTTGTTTCCGGTCCAGGGAATACATGGCTTGGCAGTTCGGGCTGGACTGTTCCCATGAGGCACAGGGTCAAGACTGATTTGCATATGGCCATGTCTGAACTGGGGTGGCGGAGTGAGCTAAAGAATGATGATGGATTAAACCCAGATCAGTTGACTGGGGGTGAGTGCTTGCATTGTTCAACACTCCGTCCATCATCCCCTTTGGTTTTGCTATGTTCGCCCTAAGTTGGCAGGGTATGCCCAGACGTGGGTCTCTTGCTCACTTTGCCACTGGATTCAAGATAGCCTGGCTGATGACGGCTGTAAGCCAGAAACCGGTCCCAGGATGCTTGTTTCCGGTCCAGGGAAGACATGGCTTGGCAGTTCGGGCTGGACTGTTCCCATGAGGCACACGGTCAAGACTGATTTGCATATGGCCATGTCTGAACTGGGGTGGCGGAGTGAGCTAAAGAATGATGATGGATTAAACCCAGATCAGTTGACTGGGGGTGAGTGCTTGCATTGTTCAACACTCCGTCCATCATCCCCTTTGGTTTTGGTATGTTCGCCCTAAGTTGGCAGGGTATGCCCAGAAGTGGGTCCCTTGCTCACTTTGCCACTGGATTCAAGATAGCCTGGCTGATGACGGCTGTAAGCCAGAAACCGGTCCCAGGATGCTTGTTTCCGGTCCAGGGAAGACATGGCTTGGCAGTTCGGGCTGGACTGTTCCCATGAGGCACAGGGTCAAGACTGATTTGCATATGGCCATGTCTGAACTGGGGTGGCGGAGTGAGCTAAAGAATGATGATGGATTAAACCCAGATCAGTTGACTGGGGGTGAGTCCTTGCATTGTTCAACACTCCGTCCATCATCCCCTTTGGTTTTGCTATGTTCGCCCTAAGTTGGCAGGGTATGCCCAGACGTGGGTCCCTTGCTCACTTTGCCACTGGATTCAAGATAGCCTGGCTGATGACGGCTGTAAGCCAGAAACCGGTCCCAGGATGCTTGTTTCCGGTCCAGGGAAGACATGGCTTGGCAGTTCGGGCTGG
Organism: Calotriton arnoldi; assembly: GCA_963921515.1. Lineage (NCBI taxonomy): Eukaryota > Metazoa > Chordata > Amphibia > Caudata > Salamandridae > Calotriton > Calotriton arnoldi. The sequence continues at coordinate 3,734,019 of CAWUFW010000325.1, forward strand.
ACTGTTCCCATGAGGCACAGGGTCAAGACTGATTTGCATATGGCCATGTCTGAACTGGGGTGGCGGAGTGAGCTAAAGAATGATGATGGATTAAACCCAGATCAGTTGACTGGGGGTGAGTGCTTGCATTGTTCAACACTCCGTCCATCATCCCCTTTGGTTTTGCTATGTTCGCCCTAAGTTGGCAGGGTATGCCCAGACGTGGGTCCCTTGCTCACTTTGCCACTGGATTCAAGATAGCCTGGCTGATGACGGCTGTTAGCCAGAAACCGGTCCCAGGATGCTTGGTTCCGGTCCAGGGAAGACATGGCTTGGCAGTTCGGGCTGGACTGTTCCCATGAGGCACAGGGTCAAGACTGATTTGCATATGGCCATGTCTGAACTGGGGTGGCGGAGTGAGCTAAAGAATGATGATGGATTAAACCCAGATCAGTTGACTGGGGGTGATTGCTTGCATTGTTCAACACTCCGTCCATCATCCCCTTTGGTTTTGCTATGTTCGCCCTAAGTTGGCAGATTATGCCCAGACGTGGGTCCCTTGCTCACTTTGCCACTGGATTCAAGATAGCCTGGCTGATGACGGCTGTAAGCCAGAAACCGGTCCCAGGATGCTTGTTTCCGGTCCAGGGAAGACATGGCTTGGCAGTTCGGGCTGGACTGTTCCCATGAGGCACAGGGTCAAGACTGATTTGCATATGGCCATGTCTGAACTGGGGTGGCGGAGTGAGCTAAAGAATGATGATGGATTAAACCCAGATCAGTTGACTGGGGTGAGTGCTTGCATTGTTCAACACTTCGTCCATCATCCCCTTTGGTTTTGCTATGTTCGCCCTACGTTGGCAGGGTATGCCCAGACGTGGGTCCCTTGCTCACTTTGCCACTGGATTCAAGATAGCCTGGCTGATGACGGCTGTAAGCCAGAAACCGGTCCCAGGATGCTTGTTTCCGGTCCAGGGAAGACATGGCTTGGCAGTTCGGGCTGGACTGTTCCCATGAGGCACAGGGTCAAGACTGATTTGCATATGGCCATGTCTGAACTGGGGTGGCGGAGTGAGCTAAAGAATGATGATGGATTAAACCCAGATCAGTTGACTGGGGGTGAGTGCTTGCATTGTTCAACACTCCGTCCATCATCCCCTTTGGTTTTGCTATGTTCGCCCTAAGTTGGCAGGGTATGCCCAGACGTGGGTCCCTTGCTCACTTTGCCACTGAATTCAAGATAGCCTGGCTGATGACGGCTGTAAGCCAGAAACCGGTCCCAGGATGCTTGTTTCCGGTCCAGGGAAGACATGGCTTGGCAGTTCGGGCTGGACTGTTCCCATGAGGCACAGGGTCAAGACTGATCTGCATATGGCCATGTCTGAACTGGGGTGGCGGAGTGAGCTAAAGAATGATGATGGATTAAACCCAGATCAGTTGACTGGGGGTGAGTGCTTGCATTGTTCAACACTCCGTCCATCATCCCCTTTGGTTTTGCTATGTTCGCCCTAAGTTGGCAGGGTATGCCCAGACGTGGGTCCCTTGCTCACTTTGCCACTGGATTCAAGATAGCCTGGCTGATGACGGCTGTAAGCCAGAAACCCGTCCAAGGATGCTTGTTTCCGGTCCAGGGAAGACATGACTTGGCAGTTCGGGCTGGACTGTTCCCATGAGGCACAGGGTCAAGACTGATTTGCATATGGCCATGTCTGAACTGGGGTGGCGGAGTGAGCTAAAGAATGATGATGGATTAAACCCAGATCAGTTGACTGGGGGTGAGGGCTTGCATTGTTCAACACTCCGTCCATCATCCCCTTTGGTTTTGCTATGTTCGCCCTAAGTTGGCAGGGTATGCCCAGACGTGGGTCCCTTGCTCACTTTGCCACTGGATTCAAGATAGCCTGGCTGATGACGGCTGTAAGCCAGAAACCGGTCCCAGGATGCTTGTTTCCGGTCCAGGGAAGACATGGCTTGGCAGTTCGGGCTGGACTGTTCCCATGAGGCACAGGGTCAAGACTGATTTGCATATGGCCATGTCTGAACTGGGGTGGCGGAGTGAGCTAAAGAATGATGATGGATTAAACCCCGATCAGTTGACTGGGGGTGAGTGCTTGCATTGTTCAACACTCCGTCCATCATCCCCTTTGGTTTTGCTATGTTCGCCCTAAGTTGCCAGGCTATGCCCAGACGTGGGTCCCTTGCTTACTTTGCCACTGGATTCAAGATAGCCTGGCTGATGACGGCTGTAAGCCAGAAACCGGTCCCAGGATGCTTGTTTCCGGTCCAGGGAATACATGGCTTGGCAGTTCGGGCTGGACTGTTCCCATGAGGCACAGGGTCAAGACTGATTTGCATATGGCCATGTCTGAACTGGGGTGGCGGAGTGAGCTAAAGAATGATGATGGATTAAACCCAGATCAGTTGACTGGGGGTGAGTGCTTGCATTGTTCAACACTCCGTCCATCATCCCCTTTGGTTTTGCTATGTTCGCCCTAAGTTGGCAGGGTATGCCCAGACGTGGGTCCCTTGCTCACTTTGCCACTGGATTCAAGATAGCCTGGCTGATGACGGCTGTAAGCCAGAAACCGGTCCCAGGATGCTTGTTTCCGGTCCAGGGAAGACATGGCTTGGCAGTTCGGGCTGGACTGTTCCCATGAGGCACAGGGTCAAGACTGATTTGCATATGGCCATGTCTGAACTGGGGTGGCGGAGTGAGCTAAAGAATGATGATGGATTAAACCCAGATCAGTTGACTGGGGGTGAGTGCTTGCATTGTTCAACACTCCGTCCATCATCCCCTTTGGTTTTGCTATGTTCGCCCTAAGTTGGCAGGGTATGCCCAGAAGTGGGTCCCTTGCTCACTTTGCCACTGGATTCAAGATAGCCTGGCTGATGACGGCTGTAAGCCAGAAACCGGTCCCAGGATGCTTGTTTCCGGTCCAGGGAAGACATGGCTTGGCAGTTCGGGCTGGACTGTTCCCATGAGGCACAGGGTCAAGACTGATTTGCATATGGCCATGTCTGAACTGGGGTGGCGGAGTGAGCTAAAGAATGATGATGGATTAAACTCAGATCAGTTGACTGGGGGTGAGTCCTTGCATTGTTCAACACTCCGTCCATCATCCCCTTTGGTTTTGCTATGTTCGCCCTAAGTTGGCAGGGTATGCCCAGACGTGGGTCCCTTGCTCACTTTGCCACTGGATTCAAGATAGCCTGGCTGATGACGGCTGTAAGCCAGAAACCGGTCCCAGGATGCTTGTTTCCGGTCCAGGGAAGACATGGCTTGGCAGTTCGGGTTGGACTGTTCCCATGAGGCACAGGGTCAAGACTGATTTGCATATGGCCATGTCTGAACTGGGGTGGCGGAGTGAGCTAAAGAATGATGATGGATTAAACCCAGATCAGTTGACTGGGGGTGAGTGCTTGCATTGTTCAACACTCCGTCCATCATCCCCTTTGGTTTTGCTATGTTCGCCCTAAGTTGGCAGGGTATGCCCAGACGTGGGTCCCTTGCTCACTTTGCCACTGGATTCAAGATAGCCTGGCTGATGACGGCTGTTAGCCAGAAACCGGTCCCAGGATGCTTGTTTCCGGTCCAGGGAAGACATGGCTTGGCAGTTCGGGCTGGACTGTTCCCATGAGGCACAGGGTCAAGACTGATTTGCATATGGCCATGTCTGAACTGGGGTGGCGGAGTGAGCTAAAGAATGATGATGGATTAAACCCAGATCAGTTGACTGGGGGTGAGTGCTTGCATTGTTCAACACTCCGTCCATCATCCCCTTTGGTTTTGCTATGTTCGCCCTAAGTTGGCAGATTATGCCCAGACGTGGGTCCCTTGCTCACTTTGCCACTGGATTCAAGATAGCCTGGCTGATGATGGCTGTAAGCCAGAAACCGGTCCCAGGATGCTTGTTTCCGGTCCAGGGAAGACATGGCTTGGCAGTTCGGGCTGGACTGTTCCCATGAGGCACAGGGTCAAGACTGATTTGCATATGGCCATGTCTGAACTGGGGTGGCGGAGTGAGCTAAAGAATGATGATGGATTAAACCCAGATCAGTTGACTGGGGTGAGTGCTTGCATTGTTCAACACTTCGTCCATCATCCCCTTTGGTTTTGCTATGTTCGCCCTAAGTTGGCAGGGTATGCCCAGACGTGGGTCCCTTGCTCACTTTGCCACTGGATTCAAGATAGCCTGGCTGATGACGGCTGTAAGCCAGAAACCGGTCCCAGGATGCTTGTTTCCGGTCCAGGGAAGACATGGCTTGGCAGTTCGGGCTGGACTGTTCCCATGAGGCACAGGGTCAAGACTGATTTGCATATGGCCATGTCTGAACTGGGGTGGCGGAGTGAGCTAAAGAATGATGATGGATTAAACCCAGATCAGTTGACTGGGGGTGAGTGCTTGCATTGTTCAACACTCCGTCCATCATCCCCTTTGGTTTTGCTATGTTCGCCCTAAGTTGGCAGGGTATGCCCAGACGTGGGTCCCTTGCTCACTTTGCCACTGGATTCAAGATAGCCTGGCTGATGACGGCTGTAAGCCAGAAACCGGTCCCAGGATGCTTGTTTCCGGTCCAAGGAAGACATCGCTTGGCAGTTCGGGCTGGACTGTTCCCATGAGGCACAGCGTCAAGACTGATTTGCATATGGCCATGTCTGAACTGGGGTGGCGGAGTGAGCTAAAGAATGATGATGGATTAAACCCAGATCAGTTGACTGGGGGTGAGTGCTTGCATTGTTCAACACTCCGTCCATCATCCCCTTTGGTTTTGCTATGTTCGCCCTAAGTTGGCAGGGTATGCCCAGACGTGGGTCCCTTGCTCACTTTGCCACTGAATTCAAGATAGCCTGGCTGATGACGGCTGTAAGCCAGAAACCGGTCCCAGGATGCTTGTTTCCGGTCCAGGGAAGACATGGCTTGGCAGTTCGGGCTGGACTGTTCCCATGAGGCACAGGGTCAAGACTGATCTGCATATGGCCATGTCTGAACTGGGGTGGCGGAGTGAGCTAAAGAATGATGATGGATTAAACCCAGATCAGTTGACTGGGGGTGAGTGCTTGCATTGTTCAACACTCCGTCCATCATCCCCTTTGGTTTTGCTATGTTCGCCCTAAGTTGGCAGGGTATGCCCAGACGTGGGTCCCTTGCTCACTTTGCCACTGGATTCAAGATAGCCTGGCTGATGATGGCTGTAAGCCAGAAACCGGTCCCAGGATGCTTGTTTCCAGTCCAGGGAAGACATGACTTGGCAGTTCGGGCTGGACTGTTCCCATGAGGCACAGGGTCAAGACTGATTTGCATATGGCCATGTCTGAACTGGGGTGGCGGAGTGAGCTAAAGAATGATGATGGATTAAACCCAGATCAGTTGACTGGGGGTGAGTGCTTGCATTGTTCAACACTCCGTCCATCATCCCCTTTGGTTTTGGTATGTTCGCCCTAAGTTGGCAGGGTATGCCCAGACGTGGGTCCCTTGCTCACTTTGCCACTGGATTCAAGATAGCCTGGCTGATGACGGCTGTAAGCCAGAAACCCGTCCCAGGATGCTTGTTTCCGGTCCAGGGAAGACATGACTTGGCAGTTCGGGCTGGACTGTTCCCATGAGGCACAGGGTCAAGACTGATTTGCATATGGCCATGTCTGAACTGGGGTGGCGGAGTGAGCTAAAGAATGATGATGGATTAAACCCAGATCAGTTGACTGGGGGTGAGTGCTTGCATTGTTCAACACTCCGTCCATCATCCCCTTTGGTTTTGCTATGTTCGCCCTAAGTTGGCAGGGTATGCCCAGACGTGGGTCCCTTGCTCACTTTGCCACTGGATTCAAGATAGCCTGGCTGATGACGGCTGTAAGCCAGAAACCGGTCCCAGGATGCTTGTTTCCGGTCCAGGGAAGACATGGCTTGTTAGTTCGGGCTGGACTGTTCCCATGAGGCACAGGGTCAAGACTGATTTGCATATGGCCATGTCTGAACTGGGGTGGCGGAGTGAGCTAAAGAATGATGATGGATTAAACCCAGATCAGTTGACTGGGGGTGAGTGCTTGCATTGTTCAACACTCCGTCCATCATCCCCTTTGGTTTTGCTATGTTCGCCCTAAGTTGGCAGGGTATGCCCAGACGTGGGTCCCTTGCTCACTTTGCCACTGGATTCAAGATAGCCTGGCTGATGACGGCTGTAAGCCAGAAACCGGTCCCAGGATGCTTGTTTCCGGTCCAGGGAAGACATGGCTTGGCAGTTCGGGCTGGACTGTTCCCATGAGGCACAGGGTCAAGACTGATTTGCATATGGCCATGTCTGAACTGGGGTGGCGGAGTGAGCTAAAGAATGATGATGGATTAAACCCAGATCAGTTGACTGGGGGTGAGTGCTTGCATTGTTCAACACTCCGTCCATCATCCCCTTTGGTTTTGCTATGAAAAGTATGGCACGTGTGACCGCCACAGTGGCGGTCGTATCCTAATACTCCCTTTGGGACTGCCACCTTGTATGCGGGCGGTCCCACTCCCTGAGATGATGGCGGATGGACTGGAGTCCATCCGCCATCGTAATCAGCCCCTAAATCCTTACATTTAAAAAAGGCAAAATTTTGGTGGCTATACGGGTTGGTTTATTATAAGAAAAATCTGCTAATGGTAAGTAGAAAGTCCAACTGTCTTGAGTGGCATTGCAGTGGCATTTGCAACTGGTTTTACAAACTTAGAGTAAGTTGTTTGATTTGTCTGTTTGACTAGGGTTGATAACCAGAATAATTAACTTCTTCAACTACCAATACTTTGAACAAAGAGTTACAAAAATGTGACAGATATTGAGTTCCTCAATAGCAAATGATGACAAGGGTCAGTTAATAAACTGAAAAATATCAGTTAAAAAATGAGCTTTTATTTAGCAGTTGGTAGTTTACACAGTGGAGAAAAAGTGGCTTATGTGAGAAAGTGTCTGCTGTAATCATTATCAGACAGTATCCTTCTGAAGGTGAGAGTTCCGTTATAAAATCTGTTGAAATCACATTCCAAGGTTCAAGAGCCACTGGTAATGACTGCAAATATTCACAAGACTTAGGATGTAAGTATTTATGCTGGGCACAAATAGGACTGGTGTGCAAAATTTGTTTTTTGATTGGGGGAGGGTAAAAACACTTCTTAAGTAACAGCCACAACCTTGACAGGGTGAACCACCAAAAGTCACTCAATTAACCTGTGCTTGTGCTTCTGGTAGCTGGCACAAAAACAGTCAGGCTTAACTTAGAGGCGATGAGTAAAGTATTTATGCTGCACCTAAACAGCAATAAAGTGAAAACACAACACAAGAAAAATTCCACAACAATTTAGAAAAATAGAATACAGTTTAATAAATTATTTGAAACCAAAATGGCAAACATCCAATCAGTTGAACCAGAGTTATGAACTTATAAAGATTTAATTAAGAACTAGCACCTAAAAGAGCAATGCACCAACCGAAGACTTCTCCTCTCAAGAAACCGTGGCAAAGTCGAAAGGTATGCCAGAATACTTTTTTTTTTTTTTACGGAGTTTTATATAGCGCAAACTTGACCTGAAGGTATCGGGTATCAGAGTGCTTTACATAGAACCAGTTGCATTACATGAGGACACACTCATTTTTGTTAGGCACAGGGAGATTAAGTGATTTGCCCAGAATCACAGGATGTTCAGCGTCATTGCCGAGACTCGAACCCAGTTCCCCAGATTCAAGGTCGACCGCCCTAGCCGTTAGGCCAACTCCTCTCCCCTCACCTCCTCTCCCACTACGATGGAGGTTGGATTGGGCCTAGTCTCGGCTTACCTTTGACTTAGAAGAAATTTTGAAGAAAAATGTCTGAGAAGGTAAAGCTCAGCAGGGCAAGGCACCTGGGAGTGTCTGGGAAGGAGCTGGCATCATGGAGCCACTGGACGAAGTTTTAGTGATGATTTCTACGTTTGGACTTAGCTGATAAAGGCTCCACGAGGATTGGCTGCTATGGAGAAGAACGTAGCGGGAGCTACCTCAAAATCACGTCGACTAGTGATGCACCTTGGGAGCATCCGAGAGCAGGTAAGTAACCTGTCTCCTCTTGGTTCTCATGGCACTTTTTGGCTGAAGACTTTCTAAGTCTCACATTTTTGTTTTAGGCTGTTTGAGCATATTTAGCTCCATTCACCATTTGGGGGAGTGAGAAGCAATGGTTAGGAATTCCCTTCGCTTTCCAATCTGCTTTCCTGTGTAGACTTCATCCGCAAAGGATTCAGGTTGTGGGGAACGGAGACCCTGGAATTTCTTTGATTATGTAAAAGGATCCTCACTCACTAGTACCACCAGTAGCATGCTTCATCATCAGTTCCTCATCCAATACACCTAATGTGAATGGATGGGCTTGGTGCGATTTGTAAGCAGAGCTCTTATTATTGCCGGATCTGAATTAAAATTGCCTCCAGGTTTCATCAATTCCAGTTTAGATAATAGTTTATTAGGAGTTTATTATACATACCTTTGGCAAGAATTTGGGCATATTTAGCACCACTTCCAAGGTTCCAGGATAAAGTGGGAAACACTTGGAGGGTAGGACTCACTTCTGACAGGGTTCAGGTGCCAGATTCACATTTTTAGAGCTTTTTGTGTCCTTGTAGCTCAGAACAGGAAACCAGCCAACTAGCCCATGGAGTAAATCTGCCAGTTCTGGGTTCAAGCAGCAAGGCAGTCCTCCAACAGCAGAGCAGTGCTCTAAGGGTTCAAGACAGTCTTGCAGCAGCATAGGGGTCCTCTGAAGCACAAAGCAGACCTCAAGCAGCAGGGCAGTCATTTGAAGAGCAGGGCAGGCCTTCTGAGGGACCTCTGCAGGTCCAGGAGTGAACTGAAAAGTGAGTTTATTTGTATACCTGGTCCCAGCTTTGAAGTGAAGGAAATTCTAGAGTTTTCTGCCCATGGGTGATTCTGGAATTTCCTTCCTTCCTGCCCAGGCTCCAAGGGATCTGGGATGACAAAAGGCAAGTGTGATGTTCTTTGTTAGTGTGTTGATGCAGCTCCTTTGAATCGTAAGTGGGGCAGGGAAAATCTGCGACCTACACATCCTGCCAACACCTCGTTCCCCTTTGTCTCACTGTCTGGGAGGAATACACAAAAGCTAGCTGCCATGCCAGTCACAGTCATGTGATCCAGGATATAGGCTGCTGGAACCAAATGGTTAGACAAGAAAATGACAACTTTCTAAAAGTGGCATTTTCAGAATTGTAACATAAAATTCAACTTTACCATTAAAGATGATTTTAAATTATGATTCTTTAGAGACCAACATGACAGTCCTACTTTTCCACAAACAAATGTTTTTACTTATTAAATGTAATATGGTAATTCAATGCTCTTCTATGGGAGAGGTAGGCCTCACAGTAATGAAAAACTAATTTAGGAGTTTCTCACTACCATGACATGTAAAACTTAAAATTGCATGTCCAAATATCTAAATACAAAGCAACCTGCCCTATGGGCTGTTTAGGGCATGCCTTAGGAGTGAGTTATATGTATTACAAAGGGAGGTTTAGGCCTGGCAAAGGGGTTATTTTGTCAGGTTGGATTGGTAGTTTAAACCTACACACAGGCTGCAATGGGAGGCCTGAGACACGTTTTAAAGGCCTACTTAAGTTGGTGGCACATTAAATGTGCATAAGCATATTAGCACTGGTTAGCAGTGGTAAAGTACACAGAGTCCTAAAGCCAACAAAAACAAATTCCAGCAAACAAGAGGGGAGTAGGCAAAAAGAAATTGGGGGAAGACTACATTAAGTCTTACTGATCTAACACTTGCCAAATGTTTTGGGCTTCAGAAGGAACAGTAGCAACAGAAGAGAACGTAAAAGCTAAAACCACAGTAGTCTTAATTTCTCTATGTCCAGAAAGGGTTGCGTTATGACTTATTTTCATAACATCCAACTGCAACCCCTTAGTCGAACCAAAATTGCTTGTTGACTGAAATACAACCCATTTTGTTGAATTAAAGAGTTTTTTAGATGAAGGTTTCTAATCTAGCTGTTGTTGGACCCTCTTGACTTTGTCTAACAAAAGCTGAAGAATTCCAAAAGTACATTGAGAGAGAAATTACAGGATGATCATAAAAGTGATGATTTGTGGTAATAACTGGTCAGATCTTCTTAAAAGCAAGGATAGAAGTGATAATAAAATCATATTGTGCAAGAATATTTCCTTTTTAGCTTGGCAGCTAATACTGCACTCAAAATTTCTTAAACACTGCAAATTCCGATGATCAATTTAACTTTCAAATGGTTCTGTAGTTCCCATTAAAAGATGTCTCCATTCAGTACACATCTTATTCATGGCTAAGAATTCTATTTCAACTGTTGAGTAGTCCGTTCAGACTGTGACAGAACATGAGATAAATAAAATACAGTGGCCCTGATTACAATTTGGGCGCTTAATTCCGTCTCGTGCATAAACCCTTGTTTACGTACAGGACAGAATTAGGAGTTTGGTTTTATTTAACACATCCAATAGTTATTGGATGCATTAAGTAAGGCAACATTCTTAACTTTCGGTAGTTCAAACCTGCCAAAATTAAAAGTGGAAACGTGAATGGTATTTACTGTACAATGTGGATTTTGGTGTTTTTAACACAAAAATCTGCATGTTATTCCCGAATAACTCGTAATAGGTGCTGTTTATCGCACCCACTAAATAATGAACCCCAGGGTGTCATTATTTACCTTGCAATCAGGCCCAGTATGTTCTTGTTCATCATGTTCATGCTCTTGTAAGATTAAAAAAAACATTGTAACTTCTCTTTCAGAGGAGCCTGGTTCCACAATAAACTTCTTTGAAATACTAGGATGCCACAAAATTGGTGCTTGAGTAAAAATCGTTCAGGTGTCTTGAAGGCTGTGTTAGCTTGTTCGGCCTAGCCAATACTCTCTTGGTATTTTCCTTTCTTCAAAACATGTTTAATGTCATTAGTTATCGCTCCCAAATTTATGAGTGAAAGCGAATCTAGAATAATTGAAACCTTGCAATCTATGGAAAGGCCAGCAGCATTGATATGGATTTTGCCCTTTAACCATGGAATTCTAAAGATTACGATAATGTCAAAAGATTACACTGCTGCATGATCACCAAATGAGAATTGCATTGGAAAAACAATCTCTAGCACGGGACCTGAAGTTATTAGTGAGCAACCCACAGTATGAAATCACTTTAGGAGTCGTCTTAATTTTCAAAGGAATGGTGCTTGTCGTGATTAATTCTGCTCAATGAACATTACACAAGTGCAACTGCCAAACGATGCAAATGTATTAACAACCTTTCCTTCTGTTCTCATAACAATCAGTAGAAGGAACAAATGGCTACTGTCATTTTTCATAAAAGATCCAAAATAAACAGACCAGTACACTCCTATCATTTTCTCATGAAATGATTGGAATCTTTAAGTATTCCTCAGATGTCACTTAGCACAGGCCTAAATCCTATGCCCAGTTTTTTAGGCACAGAGGTCTCTATGGTAGTAATAATAAAGAAGGGGAGATTCTTTTCTTTTAAGAAATCTTTTTGTATTTCACAATATTTAGAACACAGCCAATAAAAACAATTCAAGATAGTGATCAGTGGGTTAAGAGAGTGCTTGTTGCTCAAACTTAGTGATACATAGGTGCAAATGACAAAATATGGCCATTTTCTACGCACAGGCGGAGCCAGTTGTGTCCTCTGTTCTGCAGTGTAAGTGTTGCACTGTGTCCCACATTGCCGTCCATGTGGATGTGCTGTGATTGCTGCATTGTGTGGGAGTCGCACCTGCTGCTGTGATTTTGCTGCCCCTTATCCCTTGGAGGCGGTGTGCCGTTGGCTTTTGTGCTTTTGAGGTGCTGTGATGTTGGCGACTGGGGTCATTTGTGCTCCTGGACGGATTTTGTTCTCTTGTGCATTGTTTGTCTGCAGATGTATTGTTGACGTCAGTGGTTGTTTGTGCACGTGGATGTGTCAGGGTGTGACCTGCTCCTTCTGGATGTAGTCCACACTCAGCCACCTCAGTCTCGTGGCGTGCACAGTGTCATGGTGATTGTACTCGGGCCATGCTGCTATCATGTGGTGTCACTTGCATTGTCAGTGTGGCTCTCGCATACGCATCTTTGCTGTGTTTCGCACTGGTGCATGTGTGTGTAGTGGAATTGGTGTTGTGTGGGGTGGGGCCCCTTCGGGCACATGGTGGACCGGGGCCTACTTGGTGTTTGTATGTGTGCTGCAGTGTGCCACGGGGATCAGGGACATGACCCAGGGTCGTTGTGGGTGTGCGGTGTGCTACACGTCGTTGTGCATGTGTGCCATTGTGCCCGTCCCCCCAGTCCCTGTTAGTTACTCACCCTGTTGATGTTTTGTCAAGTCATGTCGAGCAGTGTCCGGACTCCCGACTCCTTGCACCGTCTCCACACTCATGACTTTGTCCGCCATTTGCTCCAGCTCCTCCTGTGGAGCAGGACTCCCACCTCCATTCGCCGTTGCTGCCTTCCGGGTGGCAGCGGGTTTCTGCTTGGTTTGGCTTTTGACTTCGTGCCAGCGCATCTTGGCCTCCTCGGTAGTCCGACTGCATTCACGATGGAATGCCATTTTTCCCGTCTGTGCTGCCAATGACACGGTGGTGGAGACGGACAGTTGTTGTTAGTGCTCTGTCACCTCCGTGACGACGGTCAGGTTGTCATGCGGACTGTACCCCGTCTTCCTCTTCCTCTTCTCCTTGGCCTTCCCCGACCCGAGGTTCCTTGCTGGTGGTCTGTGGGGCTTGTGGGGTTCGTGTTGACCTGGGCACTCGTTCCGGGTGCGTCCATGTTGCTACGCATTTTATTTTGATTATGGTGTTTTTTTCTTGTTCGGCTTTTATGGTGCATTTTCCCGCCAGGCGCGTGGGAATTGCAGGCCTGTCGCTGGTTATCGCTGTTTTTTTTCTTCGAGGTTGCCCTCATCGCAACTTTATTCGCGTTGGTGTTTCGCATTTTTTGGGCGTCACGTTGTTTTTTAAGCGGTCATTTGGTGCGTTATCATGGGACTATCGCATGCTGCCGCCAGGTTGAGAATGCTACGTTAACACGGCGTTGTTTTCCCGCGATGGACTGCGATGTGAGAAGTTGCGTTAAGCTAAACTTGCGGTGGTTATCACACGTTCTTGAGAATATGCCCCTAAGTCTCCACTCACCTGCCTCTTCTGACACCGCCAAGACACCTCTGGTATTCGCATGCTTTAAAAATTTCCTAACATAACATAACATAGAGCGTAGTGTCTTCGAGTGGAGTGTTGTCGATTGGAGCCTCGTCAAGCGGATTGTCATTGAGTAGATCGTCGTAGAGTGGAGTAGAGTGTTGTAGAGTGGAGTGGCGTAGAGTAGGGTGGAGGAGAGTGTTGTAGAGTGCTGTGTCGTAGAGTGGAGTGTCATGGAGAGGAGTGTTGTAGAATGATGTGTAGTGTTGTTGAATGGAGTGTCGTATAGTGGAGTAGATTGTGGCAGAGTGGAGTGGCAGAGATTATTATACAGTCGAATGGCATAGAGTGGAGAAGAATAGAGAGGCATAGAGTGGGTTACAGGAGCAGAATGGAGTTGAGTGGAGTGGTGTGTCACAGAGTAGAGTGTAGTAAAATTGCATGGAGTGGCATAAAGGGAGTTGCGTAGAGTTTTGTAGATTGGAGTACAGTGTCATAGAGTGGAGTAGAATTTTGTAGAGTGGCATAAAGTGGAGTACAGTGTTATAGAGTGGGGGGTGTAGAGGGTCATAAACTGTAGTAAAGTGTTGTAGAGTAAAATGGAATAGAGTGGAGTGGCATGGATTGTTGTGTCTTAGAGTGTCACGTCGTAGAGTGTCATGGCGCAGAGTGTTGTGGTGCAAAGTGGAGTGGTGTAGAATAGAGTGGCTTAGAGTGAAGAGGCATGTCATAGACTGGACGAGTGGCATAGAGTGGTGTGGCGTGTCATAGAGAAAAGTGGAGTGGCATGTCATACAGTGATGTGTTGTACCGTGTCTGAGAATAGATTGGCGTAGAGTGGAGTGTCGTGTCATACAGTGGAGTGGTGTGTCATACAGTGAAGTGGCGTGTCATACAGGGGAGTGGAGTGGCATGTCGTAGAGTGGAGTTGTTGGAAGGTGGATTATTGGTAGGGGCAAATGTAGGTCTGCCACTGGCAATAAGACCACTAACCATTGGTAGGACTCAGCATAGGTCTTAGAAAATTATTCCTATGCTCAACCCTTGGTAACGTGGCTGCGAGCAGACAGGCTTAACTTCAAAGACAGGTATGTAAAGCATTTAAAAACACCAATTCAGTAAATAATTAAGACACAACACATAATAAAAATCCAACACCAATTTATACAAATAGGAAATATTCCTATCTTTAAAATGACACCAAAACGACAACAATCCCATGTAGGGAACCGGAGAAATGAATTTTCAAAGATTTAGCAAAATATAGCACTTAGAAGCTTATAGCACCATATTGGGATACAGGCTCGCGATAGACCGACCCAAAGTCAAAGTTTCAGGCCGACCACGATGGAGCCCTGAGCGGATACCCCACGCGGAAGGTTTTTACCTTCGGACTTAGAAACTTTTCTGGAGCTTTTCTCCCCGAGGTCCCTAGAAGCTCTCAGCCAGTCCAGATTCGGTGAGGGTTCGCCGGCTTGCCTTGCGATGAGCTCCCGGTCACCTTCCTACGTTCGGACTTAGAAACTTTTGCGGTTCGACCTCTGGAGCGTTCCAGCGGGGCAAACCCAGGATCCAGGCCAACACGCGGTTGAAGGCAGGCGGCTTGGCTTTCACGGTTGCTCCCGGTCACCTTTTCTACGAGCGGACTTAGAAACTTTTCTGGAGCTTTTTCTCACGGGGTCCCTCGATGCTCTTCACCAGGCCGGATTCGGTGAGGGTTCGCCGGCCTCGGATTTCTTCTACTCCCGGTCAAACTCTGGAAGTTGGACCGACGGAGCTTTTAGCAGGACGAACCTGGATGGCTTGGCCGGCTCGCGGTTGAAGGCAGGCGGCTTGGCTGACCAGGTTGAGTCGGTCCCTCTATGGAGCTTTTTTCCAAAGTTCCTCCAAAGTTCTCCAAACTTCTTGAACTTCTTCCTGAAGTTCCTCAAAGGGTCCCAAAGTGTCTCAAACTCACTCCAAGGGTCTGAAAGCTCCAAGATGGTCCTTGAAAGTTGAGGACTTCAGTTCCCACAATCCACTTGGACGTCACCCTTACAAATCCACTGGTAGTTCCCCAGGTTGATGAACCTTGGTGGTGAGGGTCCAGGTGAGCTCTGTTAACCTGTAGCTTGCAGGGAGTCCACTCTTTACTTCTTTTTCAGCAAGGTAGTCCACAGGGCTGTAGTTTCTGATGGTGCAGGCTTCAGAGGTCAGGCCTTAGAATTTGCACCGCAAAACTTCTCAGCTTGGCACAATGTCTTGCTTTCTTCAGTTTCAAGCAGCAGATCTGGAGGGCTCTGCCCCTCTCAGATACTTATTCTGAGGAGGTAAGAGCTGGCTAAACACACCCCTAGGATGGCTAATTTACTTAGACTCTCCCCCCTGCATCTGCTCATACCTTCCTTGATCCTACCATCTGCCTAAGGTGAAAAATTCAGAGTTGTAAATGACACTGTTCTCTGCTCTCCTCTTTGAAGAACATAGTTTACGACTCCTCCCCCTGGCCTGGCATTCATATGGAACAGCACACTGCCCTGCCAGCAGAGCTGGTTGACCCCAGGGGCTCTTTATCACCTCTTCAAGGCAGCCTGGCTAATCCACTTAACTCTGACCAATCAGGGCAGACCACTGGAAGGCTGAATCTGGACTTACAAACAAGAAAGTCTTATAACTTCTTGTAGGTACACTTTAGGAGAAATTCAACAATATCATATTGTTAAATGTATTAATACCATTCGGGGAAGTCTTTGAATGGCACTTCTAGCCCTCTCCTATCAAGAGTTATTAGTTAATAACTTTCTACCATGTTAACCTATGTAGCAGGGGATTTGCAATGGGAAAAATGACTTGGGCCATTTTTACAGCACCAGGACTTACAAAAACATATTTTATAAGTACTTTGCTTATATTTACAGGACCCCCACCCCATGGGACACTTAGGTGATACTTTAGGGGTTCTGAATCTGTAGAAATATTGCAGATCCTCACTTCACAGTGCTCCTAGCATCAAAGTCGAATTTGGGCAGCACTTTATCACAATGTGGGGAGTGAAATGTGAAATTTCACTTAATCCAGGGCATATAAAACTCATTTTATAAGGGTCTACCTTATAGATACCTGACCCCCCCACCCCTGGGACACCTAGGGGAGACCCTGGGGGTCCCTAATATGCCATAACATTGTAGGTTATCCATTTTTAAGTGCCCCAAACACCAAAGTCGAGTTTGGGCACAATTTACTTTTTAAAAGCAGTCCTGGCTCCCAGGGCTGCTTTTAAAACTGACCTCGGGCCTCAGCAGTGCACACATGCAAGTGCAAAAAGCTGCTGGCCTCTAAACTGCCATGCCCTACTATATACTAGGGACTGATAGGTAGCTTCAATTCCCCTGCCCTATTATATACTAGGGGCTTATAGGGTAGGTCATGCCAATCAAAGGGGTACCCCAACCCATAGTGTACCCTAGTGTATGTAGGTGTCTTCACTGTATTCTAAGTGTTTTCAGCATAGCACTGGCCCTGGGCCTGGTTAGGCAAAGCCCAGGGTCAGTCAGAGTCAGTTACCACCAGTACCATTCAGCAAAATGTTGGGGGGTGCCCAGGGCACAGGATGACTTTGCAACAGGAGTATAGCGGCATAGAGTGGAGGGGCATAGGGTGGGGTATAATATTCTACTGTGGAGTGCGGTGTAGTCAGTAGTGTTTGAGAAATTAGCTTTTCAATTTGTTCTGTTTGGGCATAAAGAGTTTAACTTGTAGAGATATATGGACTGTTAATTTGGGGATTCACAAATTCAATCCAAAAGTAAAGATACACCATTGGGCAAGCAAGGGAGCTTCTTTTATCATCATGCATTACAGATTCACCATTCCGGCTGAGGGTTTGTGAATCTACTGCTATCTGATTTGCTGGCCGTCAAAAAAGAACTTTTGTTCCAGTCGCCATTACCACGGGTCTCGAGGCATAATTTTTAAATAAATCGAGTGCTAGGGAAGAAGTCTCAATAACAGACTACCTACCAGTAAAGTTTACACAAGTGTACCTTGGGTTAACACATGAAGGCTTCTTTAAAAGCCAGGTCTTCATTGCTTTCCTGAAGTGAAGTAATTCCAATTCTGTCCTAAATGAGAGAAGGATAGAGTTCCTCAAAATAGGTGAACAGACCAAAAGAGAACGACCTCCCACCCTGGCTTTAGCTCTTGGAACTGAGAGAAGGTGAGCAGCGGAGGACCACTGGGTTCGAGATGGAATATTACTACTGATAACTTTCAAAATAAATGATTAGGGTCGGTCCTACAAGGCCTTTAAAACAATGGAATGAGTTTTAAATTGCAATCTGGATTTCATTGGTAAATAATGAAGATATTTCAGTTGAGGGGTTGTCTATAGTATTTTGGGTGAGTGTAGCAGAGGGCGTGCTGTCACGTTCAGAACAACTTGTAGCTTGTGTACCACTGCTAGTGGAAGACATAAGTACAATGAGTTAGTTTATAGTAATCTTGAGACAATTAAAGCTACACTCACTGTTCTTTGAACAGCAGATCATAGACAATATACCAACTTTCTGATTTGTCTCAGCAAATATATACATTTCGATGCCACTGATGAGATATGAGGTTTAAGTGAAAGATTAGGCTTTTAGTACAGTCTTATGGGTTTGCAATTTAGCCCATTTCAATGGGCCTATAAATATTTCAGCAGAGATTTTATTTGTTGTTAATAACTACCACCTCATTGCTTTCTGCATTTAATTTTCACCAGTTACTCCCCATCCGGTTCCATATAAAGAGCACAAGCTCTTGGAATGCAAGGTGGGTGGGGAGTTGATCTTCCTGGAATAATAGAGGAGATTTGCAGCTAAATCCTTCATAATTGAACATTGATGTTGAATAAATGTGGGGCTACAGGGTATCCATTTGGAACTCCACAATGAATATAATGTTTTTCCACCAGAAAAAAGATGACAATTGGACTGCCTAACTGCCTGTGTGCACTTAGGGAGAAACTAATTCAACCAAGATGATGCATATCCCCTAAAAGCAGTGGCCTCTACACACTTGACTGGAATATTATGGTCAACCATGTCAAACGCTTCCCAAGAATCCAAGAAAGTTGTTATCTGGAAATAGTTGAACATGATGTTAGCGACATATGTTTCAATAACTTTGAAACAGAATGGTAACAGCAAAATGGGTCTACAATTCTTTAAATCCATCAGATCTGCTCCAACAATTTTTTTAAGGAGAGGTACAACCATTGTATTTTTGAATGGTTGAGGGACCACATCCTGAGGTACCACTTGTCATGTTGTTCCGGCAGTACAGATGACACAGACTCTATGCAGGTAAGTATACTGGAGCTTTATTACTGTACGCCTCCTTCTTCCTAACTCCACCAACTATCTGCTCTCCCTAGCTCCTCCCTTTCCTCGCCTTCCGCCTCCCACCTTTCCTTTTTCCCTTGTCCGCAGGTCCTAGCACCCCTGCATGTATTTTCTCACAACATTACATCTCCCCCTTCTTACACAACTTAAACCAACTGGTACATCTACAACAGGGCAAAATGAGAAACAAACGAACATAGTTACAGTTCTTCAATGAGGCGGGTAGGCCTTCGATGGATGCGCTGTGGCCGGTAGGCTACCTCTTGATTAGATCTCTCCCTCTCAACAGAAGGGATGGGAAACTGGTGCTCACTTCCCATCAAGTGAGTGTCCTCCTTCATTGCACTTTCTGGTGCAGCCAATGTCTCTCTTGTGGTTGGTGTGCATCTATGAAAGTGCGCCACATTCCTTGTTATTCTCTTGTCATCTGAGGCGGTCGTGATCATAGTCCCCTTTTGCTTTGTTACTAGCAGTGGGTGAGCATGATATCGACTGTCAGATTTTCTTTGTTGTTCTTGCCGGGCAAGTACCCAGTCTCCTTCCTGGATAGATGATGGTTTAGCTTTCCGACGATTGTCCGCATATTCCTTCAACTTGGCTTTCTTGAATCCGTCTGTCGCTGCTAACTCTTCATGATCTGAGTCCTGACGAGTACGGCCAGTTGAGTCTTCCCAGGCCGGTATTCTTGTGCGCACCGTGGGGCCCAACATCAAGGTTGCTGGACACCTGTCTGTGGTATTGTGTGGTGTGGTTTGATATGCTCGTAACACCTCATTTAGTGCCATTTGAACATCTCGCCTTGACAGTTCAGCTTGCTGTATGGCCTTCTTCATAGTGGCCATAAATCTTTCTACCATCCCATTGGCCTGTGGCCACATGGAAGTGATCTTCCGATGTCTAAAGTTGAGATGGTTAGCGAATGCAGCAAACTCTTGTCCATTGAATGGAGGGCCATTGTCTGTTTTAAATACTTTCGGTATTCCCCAAGTTGCGAAGACTTCATTCAACACTGGTATAGTGGTGGCTGCTTTGGTTGATGATATGAGGTGAGCAATTGGGAAGCAGGAGTATTCATCCATTATGACGAGAATGTATTTACTTGACTGCAACGGGCCGAAGAAGTCTACTGCGACATGTTGCCAGACGCCCTCTGGCAGTTCTGACATTTGTAGAGGTGAAGGTGGCTCTTCTCGACTAACTAATTGACACCGAGGACAGTCTTTCAGTGTGGATTCGACCATCTGATCAAGAGAAGGGAACCAGACCCGTTCACGCAGTGCTCTCTTTGTGGCTACGACGCCTCGGTGCCCTTCATGTGTCAAATTGACAACTCCTTGACGCAGCTGCTTTGGAATGACAATCCTTTTGTCTCTTAGCAGGAGACCATCTGTGGTAATGGACAATTCATCCTTTACATGTCGAAAAGAGGTCAGTTCAGGGCTGTCGAAATGTTTATTATGTCCGGACTCTTCTAGATGTCTCCAGCTGTTCGTCTGGATGCAGTGTTTCACATTTTGCAGGGTGGCATCCACGGCGGTGGCTTCAAGAATGGCCTCAAGAGGGACTGCGGGTGGTTTTGCTTGAGCCACAACAAAGTGTATGTAGTCCTCCACTAACGACGGGTTTCACCTTGAGGATGTCTTAGGGTGTCGCGACATGTAGTCAGCTGGATTCGCTGCTTTTCCGGGTTTGTGAACAATTGTATAAGTGTATTTTTGAAGACGGATACCCCAGCGCTCTATTCTGGGTGGCATTTTGGCCCGGGGTTTCCGAATATAGTTATCAGAGCCTGATGGTCCGTGATGAGCGTAAAGTGTTTCCCATAGATAAATATGTGAAAGTGCTCACAGGCCCAGACTACAGCCAGACTTTCCTTCTCAGGCTGGGAGTATGCTCTCTCGGTGTCAGTTAGGCTATGACTGGCATATGCTACGATATGACGTTGATCACCTTCCTTGTCATATTGAGCCAATATAGCTCCAAGTCACACAGGGCTAGCATCCACAGTGATTTCAGTCTTTCGACGAGGGTTGAAGTAAGCCAGGTTGTTGGCCGACTCAACAGATGCTTTGATCGAGTGAAACGCTTGATCGCATCTACTTGTCCATTGGAATATGTGGCCTTGTTTAGTTAGTTTTCGCAAGGGATAGCTGATGGTGGCATAATCCGTGGTATAACGTGCGCAGTAGCTTGCCATTCCTAGAAACAAACGCATATCCCCAGCATCTCGAGGTCGAGGTGTATCGTTCAATGCTGCGATTTTTTCAGGATCTGGTCTCATTCCTGTGCCTGAGAAACTGTGTCCATAGAACTTCAATGTTGATTTGTGGAATTCACATTTATCTTTATTGAGTGTTAGGTTTGCTTCCAGGAGGGCGTGACATACCCGGTCTAGTGCCTTGTCGTTTTCTTGTACTGTTGCTCCGTACACGAGAATGTCATCGCTGTAGTTGAGGGTGTTGGGAATATGATGAATGACCCTTCTGATCGCCTCTTGGAAGATCATGGCCGCAGATGAACCTCCGAAGCTGAGCCGTTTGTATCTAAACAGGCCTTGATAAGTCGAGAAAGTAGTGATATATCTCGATTTTTCATGAAGTTCAAGCTGGTGATAGCCCTTGTTGAGATCTAGCTTGGAAAATATTTGTGCCCCATTCAACGACAGGATCATGTCACTGATGTGAGGTCCAGGATGCCTCTCCCTTTCGATGGCGGTATTTGGTGCTCTCATGTCAACACAGAGGCGTACTTTGCCTTCTGATCCTTTTTTTGGTACTATGACCACTGGAGATACCCAGGGAGTAGGTCCCAAAGTTCTCTCAATTATGTCTGCCCGGAGAAGATCTTGCAGTTCCTCCTCCACTGACTGTTGAAGATGGAACGGCATTTTCCTGTGATGTTGGGCTATGGGTGTCACACGTTCATTGATGTGCAGGCGAACTTGAAAGTGAGCCATTTTCCCGAGCCCTGTGAATAATTTTGGGAACTTGTGGACTATGCCAGGTTCATCAGCCACTCAATATAATATTTCCGCCAGTTGAAGCCGTTCAGCTGTAGGCAAACTAAGGAGACAGTCTGCTTCGGGCCCTTCAATAACATGAATGCGAGCCGGAATAGTTCTATCTTTGTATGTGAGATCGGTCTGAAATTGTCCTAGACAAGGAAGAGGTTCTTTCGACATCCATGTGTAAACTCGCACAGCAGCTTTGTGCAGGTGAGGTTGTGGGTTCATTTTGTTGTATTCTGCGACCGAAATGTAATTGAGAGATGCCCCACTGTCCAGCACAAACTTGGCTAGGTGCTTGCCCATTTGAAGATGTAGTCGCAGGTATTTCTTTAGCCTGTCTGGATCTGCAACCATGCAGACATATTCTTCACTGTCTTGCGATACGGGCAAGAGTGACCTTGATTCCCGAGATTCTGAGCGTCGCGACCTGTAGGTGACGTGAAAATGGAGACTCGATCGTGACGAGCTGGTGGAAGTGTCCCTGCGGTCCCATACCGCCTTGGCATGATGGCGAGAACTGGATTGCCTTGACTGTCTGTGAGTGTCTTTGCATGTCGATCTGCATACTTTCTCAAAGTGAGTTTCCCTTCCACACCTCCTACATCTGTGAACTAATGCGGGACACGTCTCAGTGTGGGGGAAGTCTTGTCCACAGCGATAACATTTAAGTTGGCGCTCCTGTCTCTTATCAGTCCGGTTGGGACTGCGATGACGACTTGGTCATTGAGGATGATCCTTGGACCTGTATGGTCTTTGACCTGCTGATGGGTGTCTGTCCATGTGGCGAGATTGGAGCCGAAAGGCTTGTTCCCGTTTTTCAACTTTTCCAGCTTCCATTTTTTTCGCGTGTTCTTCTGCTTGATCATTGACTTTAGTCATTTCTTCAATTTCATCCAGGGAGTAACTTTTCTTTAGAAGGCGTCTGCGTAGAGACTCTGATTGACATCCTTCGATGATTCGCAAGCGAAGAGCGTCTTCGGTTGTGAAGCAGTCGAGCGTACAGTAGCGTGCTAACCGTTTGAGGCGCGAAATGAATTCTCCCATGGACTCATCTTTTTCTTGAGAGGCCAAATTGAAGGTGTAGCGTTCATAATCGATGTTTCTTTTGTGAAGAAATGTTCTGTTAAGTGGTTCACGCACATCGGGATAGGAAGACGCAACATAAGCCGGAAGTTCCTTAATGATCTGGCCAACGTCCTTTCCGATTAGATTGCGTAGTGCAATGAGCTGTTGATCCGGGTCAGAAACTTGCGAGCCTTTCATGAAGTCTTCAAAATCTTCCAGCCATTCTTGCCAGCGAAGACCCATACCTCCACCAGATACAAGAGCCAGGGGTTCCAGCGGGCGCAGAAAAGGGACTCCCAACATGGCAAGTATGTGCCCTCCTATCTGCGATGATGATGTAGGGGACTCTGGCCAGGCTCCTCTGTTCTGTGAAATCGTGGCGTTGTCTTGTAGTTGGAGAGACAGACATGTTTGGGTTCTATGCGCACAGGTGACAGGTGCTTGTCTTGGCTCAGGAAGACCCACAACATATGTCACCTGGCACTATCCCTGCAATTTGGAGTACTGCTGTAAGTGGGGCTGGAGAAAAAATGACGAGATGCCCAAGAATGCAGCAGACTCAGTAAATACACTGTGTGGTACTGTTATGAATGTTGTTGGTACTATTGCTGAAGAGGATTGATGTATGGTCGTCTTCTTCTTTTCCTCGTTTTTTTGTGTACAAAGGCCTGACTTTAAGATGGCTGCCCTTGACTCCTGGCAGTCTATTGGAGGGCCCGCCTGACCTTAAGATGGCCGCTGAGCAGGGCTCACTCCTCGCGAGAGTTCTGGGGCCTGAATCAGAGTCTCGAGGCAGCAAGCGGTATGCAAGCAGCCCAGTGAGAGCACGCTGCTGCACACACAGCGTGTAAAGCAAGAGCAGGCAGCAAATGGAGGAGCCTGTGACCGGATCCAGCCTCCGGGGTCACAGACAGGCACCAGGCGGGAGGCAGGTGCCTCCCGCCTGGGAGGGCTCCTGACGGCGCGTCGGCACACGTGGTGGGCAGCGCACCGGTAATCATGCGCGACCGGGCTAGGGTCGCGTCTAAGCACAGGCAGCTCCACAACGGCAGGTACGCACGCCAAAGGCAGGCCGCGTCACAGCGATTGGCATGTCGTGAAGCGAGGACGCACTCGAGGTGGGCTCCCAACTTCGCTTCACCGTCTACACGAGGGTTGTCAGCATGGTTCCAACGACTACCCTCGTCGCCAGTTGTCGTGTCGTTCCGGCAGTACAGATGACACAGACTCTATGCAGGTAAGTATACTGGAGCTTTATTACTGCACGTCTCCTTCTTCCTAACTCCACCAACTATCTGCTCTCCCTAGCTCCTCCCTTTCCTCGCCTTCCGACTCCCACCTTTCCTTTTTCGCTTGTCCGCAGGTCCTAGCGCCCCTGCATGTATTTTCTCACAACATTACACCACTTTCAGAGACTAAGGAGCACTAAGCAAGGGCAATGCACTGGTTATGGATCTCTAGCTACAATAGTTTATAAAATGATGGGGTAGGAATCAAGAGGGAGTCCAATTTAACTCTAATAGTTATTTTCTAAGGAGTATCTAAGTCAATAGAAAAATATATATAATTTGTGGCAGCATTAGAAATCATATTAGTGACTGCTGTTTGAAAGACATAATTTTGTCCAGAAAAATGGAATTCAGACAGTCACACAGAGCTGAAAAAGGGGTGACTCTCTTTGAAATAGGGATAGTTAGTTTGTTGACTGCCTTCAAAATCCTTTTATGAACAATGGAGGCGTTCCGATTCCCATTAGTTTAAAACGCTGTTTTAGTATCTAAGATAATGTATTTAAAGTCATGCATACCTCTTGTATATCTTAACCTGGCCTCTTCTGTGTAGCTTCTGTTCTATTGTAATTCTAAGCAGCACATATTGGTTTCTGTCATCAAAAGCTCCTGAGTGAACCAAAGAGCCAGGTTGGGCCTCTTTCTTATTCGTAACAGTGTGCAGACTTTTTAATCAAGTTTTTTAAAGCCGACTGAATTGTCGCAGCCTGCACTTCAACGCCCATTTAAACAGCACTGCAGTTTTAGGTGGTGAAATGTCAATAGGCAGGGTGTGAAGAGGAGAAGGCGTACAGGAAGGGGCATCCCCATAAAAAACAAACATTGGAAATGCAATAGGTCTTGCCTTTGCTTGAGTTAGAGCTATTGGTGTTGTAAATGACTATGTATTTCACCCATGTATTATGGAGTGGATGTATGTGGTTCCAGCAATGACCTTAAGAGACCTCCATAAAGAAATGTATTATTTACAAGCATTTGAATTCACTCCTATTATTCACTATTCACTATTTACTATTCAATAATAGTTACATGAATCCACAGCATTGTACTTGCCAGAGCATTATAAAAAGAGAACCAAACGTTCATGTAAATTGTTTTATGTAAGTTGCATCCAAGCGATGGCCAAACTAAGGGGCATATTAACAAGGCCCGGCGATAAATATCGCAAAGCGCGCTTAGCGCATGCATATTTATCGCCGGCTATCTCTGTAATTTATCGCCCGGTTAGCGCGTTATCAACAACGCGCATCGCCGAGGTGATAAAATTCCAGAGATAGCGTGGATATCGCCGTTTCCCATGGTGGAAAACGGCGATATCCTAGATGATAGGGCCTGTGTTCTTAGCCACAGAATCCACCCCCCATGTTAAGTATGCCTTAGTCAGGAATTTAACAGACGTTAAATTCCTGCGTTAAAGCATACTTAACGCGATTTAAAAAATCGCTAACCCTCCTTGATAATATCGCGAAGCTGCCTTCGCGATATTATCCCTGTTTGGTTTCACAGCCACGCCTACTTTGCATCTCATTAGCGATGCAAAGTTAGGCGTGCTGGAAACGAGCGCTAAGTCAGCAAAACACGCAATAGCGTGTCTTTGCTGATAAAGCGATTAAATTATCGCCGCTTTTCGCCCGAAAACGGACGCAAAAGTGGCGATAATTTCATATCGCCGCCTTGTTAATATGCCCCAAACTTAGGGCCAGATGTATCAAGATAGCTATTTGCGATTCCCTAATTGCGAATCACAAGTATTCGCAATTAGGGAATCGCAAAATGCCATGTATGAAGGTGTATA
Organism: Calotriton arnoldi; assembly: GCA_963921515.1. Classification (NCBI taxonomy): domain Eukaryota; kingdom Metazoa; phylum Chordata; class Amphibia; order Caudata; family Salamandridae; genus Calotriton; species Calotriton arnoldi. Next base: position 3,759,703 of record CAWUFW010000325.1, read on the forward strand.
GTACACCTTTTGCAATTCCCTGGGGGTCGCAAATGACCTACCTCATGAATATTAATGAGGTAGGTCGCAATTTGCGACCCCCTAGGAATAGCAAAAATCACGGGGATGGTGGCCTGCTGAGATCAGCAGAGCACCATGTCCGTGATTGCTTTTAAATAAAGCAATCCTTTTTTTTTGTAAAGCAGCCCGTTTTCCTTAAAGGAAAACGAGATGCTTTACAAAACGAAAAATGAAAAGTTACCACCTACTTGAAGTAGGTGGTAACATGCGAATGTTTTGCGACCGCAAATGCGGTCACAAAACATTCATACATACCGATGCGATTCGGTATTAGGAAGGGACGCCCTAAACACGCCCCTTCCTAATACCTGATCATAAACCCATTTTGCGATTCGGTAACAGGTTACCGAATCGCAAAATTAGGTTTGCTGCATCGGAAAAGCAATTTTTGCATTCGCAAATGGGCAGATTCGCATCTGCCCCTTAGAATCTAAAATCAGAGACTATCCACTGAAGAGGCATGGAGGTCAGAAAAGTCTCAAATAAAGGTAAATAAAGAAACCTCAATGACAAGATGTTTCAAACTGCAGCAACACCAGGCAAGGGTATCTGAGCTTTGTAAATCCTGATTGATTTGATTGATTGATTAACCCTGGGAGTCTAACTTTCTCGAAAGACATACAAGCAATTTTTGGCACCAGAGTGCCATGTGCATGGGAAAAGTGTACACTTTGGAGGTCGTCTACTGGATATACCACTGGGAGAAAGGTAATAACGTCCTGCACTGAGTCCAATGAGAAGGCAAACAATGTCACGCAAATAGAGAAACAGACCATCTACCCTTGTGATGTAAACAGAGAGTGCAGGCAGGCCCCACCAGAAATCACGTGCACTTTGTAGCTGATTAAGCACAAATGGATACTCGCGAGCTAACTGTTTTGGCAACGATAAGCCGAGGGAGTTCGTGACTGTGGGGAGTGAGACATAGAAAGAATGAGGGGTTGGCATTCTGGAGAGAGGCACAAAGATAGAGACCATTAAAAGTAAAAAGCCAAAGGGAAAATTAATTGTTAAAGTTGGACAGAGAAGCAGATGCAGGGTTGAAACATGGAGAAAGGCAGGTGAAAAGGTTTCGAGCGATTAGAAAAAAAGAGATTAGAGAAAGAAAATAAAGTGAGCACATTCTGGGGATAGAGAGGGTAGAGAAACAGAGGTGCAGGAGAAAGAGCGTGATAGAGAAAAGAAAATAGCAGATAGGTGAGGCTGGCGACTGGGATATACATAGATGGAGGACGGAAGACAGGAGGGAATAAAGTGGAAGGAAGAAACGAGGGTTGACAGCAGAAAAAGACAGAAGTGAAGATAGTGGAGGAAAAAAGCAGATCATGAGAGAGGTGAGAAAGGCAGTATAGACAGTAAAAAAGAGGGAAAGAGGTCGAATAGGGCGAGAGGAGAGAAATATTAGAAGAGGTAGCGACGGAGAACACGTCTACTGTCAGTTTCAGAAAGTTCAGCTGTAAACTGACTGCTCAGCTGCCCATATTTTGCTTTGAAGTACATCGAAATAGAGAAATGTTCTGGTGGTTCACGAAAGAAACAAAAAGTTATGTTTTTTTGACAACCAAGTCCACTCTTCCAGGGCAGAGGCATGTAGTTTGCGAAATGACCGCGAGTGGTTGGGGGGTCTGGAGGGACATTTGTTGGAGAGCTGTCCTGCGTGGTACCAGCGTTTTGTCTTCTGCGGAAAATATGTGCAAGCCTTTTCAAGGTGTGCATGCATGGAATGGCAGGGTGGAATCGAAAGAAACACGGTTCACCCCGTGCATTGGGATTGTCTTCTGTTAAGCCGCAGATTTGGGAATGAGCAGCACGACTTTGCCAGAGAGCTACTGGTGACTCCTCCTGATCGACCTATAGGAGATCCCTACTGTATGCATTGATCTATGAATGCCTTACTGCAACCCACTGCATTAATATTATTGAAACCTGTTTGCCATATAGCACCGCCTTGAAGCTGGCAACTGGCATTTGTTAGCACATTGAAATAGACAAGTTTTTTTAGGCTCATTCCTGGTAAGAGGACTTGGAGACCATGCTAGTTTGATGAACAGGATCCCATAATGTGTTTACTAACAGATCTTTGAGCCTGGTGCTTGGAAAGAAAGAGTTAATTGGGGGAAGAGAAAAGGTTTCAAATGAGATGAGCAATGGATGTGTCTTTTCCTCTTCACTTGAAACACCTGTAAATGACATTACAGGTCACGTAATTTTGGTGCAGCAAACGCAGTGCTTAATTTGTAAAATATTAAGTGCCAGGGCTCTGACCAGGAGGCCACTGCAGCTTGCACCACCCATCGCCCTAGTTATTGCTACCAAAACAACTACTAACCATCTCTCTCGCATGTAAATACGACAGTTCAGATTATTCCAGGTCCCCAAAGCTAAAGGAATGGCTGGGGAGGCAGGTGTTAGCAATTTTTTAATGTATATTGTTTTCCTAAACAACTGTTATACTGCACATCTCTAAATTACATGAGCAGCGCCACCTGTGGCAGACTGCCCTAAGTGTGGGGTTGACAATTAGGTGCCGGTGCCGAGCACCGGAAACCAATTAAGTGCCAGTGCTCAGCACCGGAAAGCACCGACTCAAATTAAGCACTGCCGGGACAGTGGATCGCACAAGGTTACTTTATTCTCAAAAACTGATTTGTGACTGGAAATTGTGTCATTTAACTAAAAATTCGTATTATAGTCTCATTTATGGAACAAGCAACACATCTGGGTGTATTTGCCATGCTTCAGATATTTGTAACACAGGTCCACATCTCTAATGTACAGGACCTTGCTCGCTGTCAATGGAGGACAATGCTGCTGTGCCCTTCCCCTGTTAGTTATTTACATTGAGAAACCAAGCACAGCTTGGGCCTGCGTCAGAGCACTTTCGGAGATGATAAACTAACACAGGTCGGGCAAGAATTAAAGGGCTTGCCTGTTTGTGTGAGTAGAAAAACATACACCGCACACACACATGCTCTGCCACATACACCTGCGAACAACCACACAGGTTTACACACTTGCATATATGTGCTCACGCTAAAAAACATGCATACCTGTATAAACGCACATGTTGTGCATTCTGTCATAAACCACCACATACACACACACATGTGCGTGCTCACAAACACGTGCACAGAGGTGATACGTCCCCTACTATAGAGTGGAAAGTCTGTGCAAGGAATAACAGACACACTTTGACATGCTACTGTGTATTAAGTGTGAAGTACAAAGGTTTCACACATTATGGCTTAGAAACCAATTATGCCTGTTAACAGTGCCTGGTGCCAGCACCTATGCTCAATGAACAGGTTTGTTCACGTGCTGAATACAGATTGTGGCCATACGTGGCCAGCAGTCTGCTGAACAAGTTGCCAGATGTGAAATCTATTGGCAGCAAGCAAAACTAGCCCCAGTATTGAGCAGGTCACTTACGAGTATAGTCTGGGACCCGCTATATGCTGTCATGTCACTTTACAGATGAGGAGGCAGTTACATGGGCAGCGCACATACTTCTTGCCTGGAGAGGCTTTCGTTTTTAGGTCTCGCCTTGGCAGCGCATGCGCTGACTGCGCTGTCTCAGCGAGACTTAAAGTAATCTATATATTGGCTTCAACTCCGTGTAATTTCTCCTGCCCCTTGCGATTGGTTTAAGTCTGGCATTGCTGTTGTTTTCTTGATTTCTGTTGGCTGTTGATCCTATGGTTACTTCCGTGTAGTCCCGAAGCAGCGGCGCCTAACTACAGTTTTCGTCCGCTTCGCACGCACTTAATTGCGTGCAGTGTGCCATCTGTTTTTTATCACCGACGAACGTGTCAGACCCTGCCGACAAATGTAAGCGCCGGTCGTGGTTGTGGCCCCCCTCCTCTCCCTCCTCGCCTTGTTCTTCGTAGCTGGCGTTGCAGGCACAGCTACGCACTTCCCCCAGCCCTCATTCATCAGATGCTTTCGAGGGTGCCTGTTCCGTGCACTTCCCCCTCCTGCATTGGCACAAACGGCATTTGCATTTCAGCAGACACGTTCGGAGGGGTGCACTCCCCCTCTTGCTTGTTTTCTTTTACTTACATCGCATAATTGCACATATTCAAACATTGTTTAATAATATCTATAAGTTTAAATTTATTTTCCATGCCAAGACTAGAACCCGGTTCCCTAAGGCCAAAGTCGGCAGCTTTGTTTGTTACGCTGCCAGCACAGTTACGCACTTACCCCCAACCCTGACTCATCAGATGCTTCTGAGGGCACCTATTCTGTACATTTCCCCCTCCTGCATTGGCACAGACGGCATTTGCATCTCAGCAGACATGTTCTGAGGGTGCGGTGCACTTCCCCCTCCCTCTTGTTTTGTTTTGTTTACATCGTCTAATTCCACATATGCAAGCAAAGCCCCAGACTCAAGAGCCAGGCTCTGGACAACTCACACCAAAACATGGCGAAGGTGGGTCCCGCGGTGATTGCCCCCTTGCTCGTTCTCTGCCTCCTGTGCACCGTGAAGTCTGCCAAACAGGAGCTACAAGGTAAGAGAGGGCTGATCTCGTGGCACCCAGCATCCTGAGCATGATACTCGGGTGACTTATCACCTTGCATCCTGATGAACTGCCGTGTTCATAGCCATCTGCTTTATGCATGCTTCTTGCCCACTGCAAGAACCCCGGTCACAGCAATTTCTGTATTCTGCCCCTTTCCCATTGTCCATTACTGCAGTCTTAGGCATGCCTGTGCACACATGCCTTTTGCAGCATCCTCAGCTGACTTGTGTTGGCACCCGGATCGCTACCCATCCATATTCGACCATAAGTGTGCCCTTTGCATGCCACATCTGTTGTGTGCTGCCCTCACATACCACTGCCCCGTCCTCGGCATGATATCAACCACCAAAGTTGTGTGCATCCTTCCTTCTGGCGTGTGTATGCTCCCTTCCCGTTTTCCATGTCCCATGCCTGTGTGTGTGCTCCCTCCGTGCAGTCCATGTCTCATGCCTGGGTGCGTGCTACCTGCATGCGGTCCATGTCCCATGCCTGTACCCGTCCCAGTGCCACGCGGTAGTTCGTCCTCTCCTGCGCTTGCCAGAGATGCCCATTGTATGCTCCACATCCACGTGCCATATTTGCTATCCCAATTCCCCATAACAGGCATGCCATCCTTGGCCTGCCCCTGCTTGCTTTTGCGTGCTCTGCTCTTTGCATTGACACCGTTCCTCCTATGTGTACTGCCTCTGCTCTTTAAATGCCGACCATGCCCAGTGCATGCTTCTTGCTCTGTGAATGTTGCCCACTGTACCCAGCCGGCCCTGTGCATGCTCCCTTTGCCCTTTGTGTGCTCCCCGTCCGACTCTGTGCATGCTCTTCTTGTTTGTTCACACTGCTTTCTCCCCTCTGTACCACCCTCAACCCCATGCCCGATGGCGGTGCATTTTGGGAGTGCCCCATGTCTTCTCGATGCTCTCACTGGTATCCAGTGCTTCCCCTGCGGTGTGGGTGCTGCTCTGACAGAGCTGTCAACTGAGCTCTCCTTAATGTGAGCAACCGATGGATAGCACCTAAAAGTGCAGCAACCTGCCCAGAATTTTAATTAATAGTGTAGTGGGTCTGTCGAGACCGTCATCCCGTTAAAAGTGTAGCAACACACAAGTTCTTCTGTGACAATACACCAAATTAACTGTAATTCGTAATACGGTGGAAGTTTTGATGTTTTAAATTGAGCTGTAAATTTGGTGTGTTGTCAAAGGTGGTTTTCAGAATTTCGTAATTATTTGTATGTGTATTTTTTAACAGACAATGTATAAGCTGTTAAAGCTCGTAATGTCCTATCACAAGCATCACAACCTTTCTAAGAAGCTGGTATGGCATTGTTATCACATAACATGTAATGCGCTCTGATACCTTCGGGTCTAGCTAGCGCTATATAATACTCAAAATAATAATAAAAATTTAATAATATTTATTGTAAGTTTAAATTTATTTTTTTACCATACACATGTTTTTGAAATGGTTCATGCCGAGACTTGAACCAGGTTCCCCAGAGCCAAAGTTGGCAGTGTTGTTTGTTACCCTGCAGGTACAGTTATGCGCGTCCCCCCAACACTGACTCATCATATGCTTCCGAGGGCGCACAAGGCATTTACATCTCATCAGACGAGGGCACGGTGCAGTTACCCCTCCCGCTTCTTCAATATAGCTCTCATTATCATCGTATTTTGGCGTGAATCCACAGTTCGAGTCCGCTGGCGCTGCAGTGGTTTGACGCATTTGTTAGAGGAGAGCAATTCCGGGCTGGCGGTAAAATGCGTTTGGCTCTAATTAACCAAAACCTTTAAAGTAACCATGTTGGTCCTGCCTACATTTCACATGCTTTACTTAATCTTGCATTACCTATGTTTGCTTTTTCAAGGATTTTGTTACTTATTTTTCATGCAGCATATCACTCTTGTCTCTCCTCCCTTATAACCTATTTCCAGGTTCTCCAGCGCCACAACGTCATACAAATGGCAATAGCGCTATGCAAATATAATCACTCCACTGCAAATTAAAAGACAAAAGTAAAAAAACATTGTCATTTTCAACGCTAAAAACTCTAACTTTCACAAATGCTAGACCTATTGCATTGCAAATGCTTCTTTAGGATTGCCTCAATACACTGGCCACACAGTGCAAAATTTTTTTTTTTTAAAAAGCGGACGCCCTAGTTGAAAATACAGCTCGGCATGCCATGCTGCAACCGGGTTTGGAAAAATGTGAAAGCAGTGCATGAGAGGCCGGAGAGGGAGTGGAACAAAGGTGTTGGAGTCACGCGGTGCAAAATAAAACAAGCATCAACATGGCGGCTCGTGCGGTTCCAGTAAGAAGCGCAGAGCCACCGACAATGAAAGAGGGGTGAGCATGCTGAACCCTCCCTATAGGCTGGTGTAAAAGTGGTGGCCATGTCAGCAGAGAAGATGCAGTGGCATAAACAACAGGGAAACCAAGCTGCACACATAATAACATGGGATTCCTCAGAAAACAAGCATTTGCAATGCGATCGGTCTCGCCTTTGGGACCTTATAAGTATTTAGCTATGCAGCATATTATTGTGGGAACAGCAACATTAACTCTTATAGTGTGCACTAGGCAGTAAAAGGGTGCAGTACCACAGTCTGTCACTAGCTGTACATTGTGTTTTGTTTTGGCCTGTTTCTGGTAGTTCTCACTGACCTGCTTTTCTGCCAGACACAGTAAGAGCAACGTGGGCGGCCTCCGTCTGACCCTGCTCACTGTCCAATCTCACTGCCCGCCACTGTAACCACCACGTGGGACCCCCAACCTGCCTCTGTTTCTGCTCGCTATTATTGTCCTAACATGCCTAAAACTGTTGCATAGTATAACGAGTATGTGTAAAGCGCACCAGAAGAGTTTCTGGACGGGGAATGACAGGCGTTTATTTTTACCCAACGGTAATTTTGTATCGACCTCGGGAGAATGAAAGGCTGAGTACACCCGGCAGGATTTCAATATATGACCATCACAGATCCCTGCAGTGAATCCATTAGTCCTCCGAGCCATCAGCTCTGGCATGCCACGGTTACGTTGAGGGTTCTCACCCATGAACATGAGCCAGTCCGAACTTTTGACTGAAAAGCAACTCGTGCGCGAACCTGTTGGGTTTATTGGAAATGTTGGCAAATGAGTGGTGAGTCTCCTGATTAGAGGAACTGCGACTTCACATAGCAAGAATGCTCCAAGAAGATTAGTGTGTGGTGAAACGTGGAGCACACAGAGTACAATGGCGCACTCAGTGTGACTTGAGATAGGTGTATGTTGTCCAGCGCTAAAAGACCAAGCAGTGCACTCTATGCTATAGAGTTTCAGTGTTTGTTCAGATATGCAATGTGCGGCAAGATTTGATTTATTTTTGTTAGTGCGCTCCTGCGCCAACATAGGCATCTTGGCGCTGTGGAACAGTTGGGCAATAACACATACCAAAACAGGTTCTTTTTGTGCAGAGAAGTCCAAGATGTGGTGAGACATGAAGTGTGTAATATGACTGTGTGTAGTAAAAAGTCAAGTCTGTTTGAGACATGCAGTGTGGTGAGACAATCTGTGGTAGGCATGCAGTGTGTGTTCATATACGCATTATGTGACTAGTGATACGATAATGTGTGGTGAGACATGCAGTACTTCGTAGAACATGCAGCAATGGTGAGACGTACAGCATTAAACAGCTGTGATGAGACAGGCGGTATGCGGTGAGACGTGAATTACACACCGCAGCCCTCCGATCACACTCACCCTGTGGGAAGGGGTTGGGCTGCACCACGTACAGGAACGCCTTGACGATTTGAAACAGCACCCCGATGGCCCCGGGCTCGTAGTGCGAACTGGTACGAAGCCAAAATCCAAAGTTGCAGCAGCGGCGACAGCAGGAGACGTGGTCCGGTGCACGGGTTGCATGTTACACACAGTCCTCCCAGCCCAGAGCAGCAGCAGCAGGCAGGGCCCCGCAGCAATGGTTAACGTCCTCCACGGGGCATGGGGAGCGGGGAACGGAGCGGTGCGGCAGGCGAGCTTCCCGGGGGCTCCTCTGGAGCGGTCGTGGCTGCCTCCTCAATCAGCGCCTGGATGCAGCTCTGTCCTGATAGACCGCTGTGCTGCTCACTGCTGCTACCACTATGCAATGTACTATTTTAAAAACAAGCATTTGCAATGCAATAGAACTCGCATTTACGTGAGTTCTATTGCATTTTAAACGGGAGTGCGGGTGGGCAAAAAGGAAGAAACGGGAGTGCTGGGGCAGGTGGTGGTGGCCCGAGAAGTCACGGACTGCGAAAGGGGAGGGGGTGAGCCACAGACACAATTGTTTTTAAAGTAAAGGGGCCGATAGCCTCGGAAGTGTACAAATTACGCCATGGCCATCAGGAGGAGGGACTAACAAGTAGAAAACCAATCAGAAGGCACCATTTAGGCTGTAAGCCAAACAAAAAGATGGGCGGAGAGTGGGCGGAGCTTATGCGAAGCTTCCCCGCTATAGTATATACTACATGCCTCGCAAAGCGAGCAGCGCATGCGCTGCAACGCTAGGCGAGACCTAAAAAACAAGGATATCTGGGGCTACATCTATCCAGCCGTGGTCTTGGCGAGAGATCCCACCGTTCCTACGCCCCCATGGAGCACGCATGCGAACTGCAGACAGTAACCCCGAGTGCTTCCAGAAAACACATGCAGACAACACGCACTCACTTTGCACAACGTGTGATGTGAGAAAAAGGGTGTTTGTTTTTGCAATAACAGCAAGTAGTCATTTTGATTAAAGTACTTAAAATAAAAGGCTATAATAATTCACAAACGCGCACACACTGTAAAAACAGTGTGTAGATGGAAAATAGTTACAATACTCTTGAGAACATGTAATGGGTTGTTTGCTTTCAATTGAAATGTCCATGGCCAAGCGAATCTTCGATGCGATAAAGGGTTTGCGGAGGCTCGGATCCGCATGCTGCCTTTTCAGGTGACTGTTCATAGAGAGGGCAGGCGGAGAGAGGCGCCTCAATGGCTGCAGCAGCTCCCAGTGCCCATGGCTAGCCAGGGCTCGGATCCGCCTCCCGGCAGAGCTCACACCAGAGAAACCGAGCCAGCTCAGCTCAGTTTCAAAAACCAAAACATCAATAAAACGCATTGTCATTTACAATGCCAATAGCTCAAACTCACGTAAATGCGAGACCTGTTGCATTGCAAATGCTTATTTTAATTGATGTAGAGTTTCTTCTTGAGTGTGTCTCATTTATTGACTCTTTGTGTGCAACAAATGTGTAACACTACCCTCTGATAAGCCGAAGCTGCTCGACCACACTACCACAAATAGAGCACTTGGGATTATTAATTTAAGCCCTGTAAACCAATAAAGGTCATCTGGACTACATTGATACACTACATAAATAGCCAGCTTACTACAACCCTAGCCTTCAATGCAGCACAATCTCTCAAGTGGTGGTGTCATCTGAAGAACCTCCACAACTGAATGGCTTTCCATCAGGAGGTTCCTACCCAGAAAATAGTGGCAGATGGTTCCCTTGCAGGTTGGGGTGCACACATGGATCACCTTCAAATTCAGAGTAGTTGGACTTTGAAAGAAAGGAGATACCACATCAGTCTGCTAGAGCTGAGTGTGTTACACCTGACGCTGGTGTCATTCCTTCCCTTCTTCTGGACAAATTCCCTCCTTGTTCAGACGGATAACACGACAACTATGTACTATCTGGACAAGCAGAGCGGGTCGAGGTTCAGAGCCTTGGGCCCGATTCACAGAATTAACTTAAGACAAAATCCTAAACTTACTACCATTTTGGTATTCACAGAAGGCACTTACTCATTTTGGTATTCACAGAAGGCACTTACTCATTTTGGTATTCACAGAAGGCACTTACTCATCAATGAGTAAGTGCCTTCTGTGAATACCAAAATGAGTAAGTGCTTCAGAAGGCACTTACTCATTGATGAGTATGTGCCTTCTGTGAATACCAAAATGAGTAAGTGCCTCCTGTGAATACCAAAATGGTAGTAAGTTTAGGATTTTGTCTTAAGTTAGTTCTGTGAATCTGGCCCATAGTCGCTTGAAGCCCAAACCATCTGGAATTGGTTAATGGCCAGAAACTCATGTGATTTGCTCCCATGTAATTACAGTAATGTGAAATTATGTGAAAAATATGCAAAGTTACATGTACCTATGCCAAATGCATCTCATGCATATCGCCTCAGAAAAATGACTCCGGTGACGTTAAGGAGCGCAAACGGCACTTTGCATTGTGCAAGCATGCAGCCATTTTGTTTACTTCAGTCTAGCCATCCTCTCATGTTTCCTGCTCCTTAGGCCCATCCAACCCAATTCACCTCATCTTGCTTTCCCTGCCTCCTTTTTATTTTTATTTATTTTCACTTTTCAGCCATTCCCATGCATTTGTTTTACATTTTTGTTCCCCGGGTTGTCTTTCATTTACTTTTTTTATCTAGTTCCTCCAAGGCCCTACGAACAGCAATGGCAAAGCCAGGCAGCGGTAATGTAATGAAAAACCCCTTGACGACCTATAAGTTTATATCGAAATACTAGATGAAGGCCATGTATGAGCAGACAATCTGTGGTATTCTAAATTGTGCTGTATAGATAAGATCTATAACATTGATTATTGTCTCATACTACAAAAAACAGAGATTGCAAGGTTACTCCCTTATAGGGGTCCATTCATCATTGTGTTCAACTAATAAAGGACACCACATAAGATCACAACATAAATTCACAAACTAAATCATAAGACTGACATCAACTTTACCACAATAACAGATACCCACTAATATACATTTAAATACATCTTAAACCAACAACAGTAAAATACAAACACATAACATATCATATACTACATGTAAAATACAGGAATATATACAAGTTCAAATAGTGATTTATACTGGTTCTAAGAAGAATTTCCTCACTTTTCAATAATTACAATCCATTTGGTGCAAAATACATCAAGCACTGTGCACGCTCGTCTACCCGTGTTTCGGCGTGATCCCACGCCTTCTTCAGGAAGAGCCACACATGAAGATGTAAAGGGAATAACCTGTAAATATACCACATATTCAGAAATGGCCGTGCTTAGATATAATAATATATAATCACTGAGGCAATGTCTCAGTGAAGATAAAAGGTAGGGTCAAGGCTGTGAGGCAACCAGAGGAGGAACAAAGAAGAAGCCAGATAGAAAGATTTTTTCCTTCTTCACCCAAGACAATAAGTGGCCAAGAAAACTGAAGATATATATAACTAAAGAACTGAAGGACTGGAAAGGCACGTGAGTATAAGTGAATCATAATGCTGTGGTTCTTGTGTAATAGAAATAGATTGAATGTCATGTATTCCAAAGGAAGAATACGGAATAGCTCAAGCAAAGTTGGAGTCAGATATAGATTTCATAATGTGGAACCCTCTAAATCAATGTTGTTCCTCCCTCATGGACTAATTGACTTACCCGCAGAACAAGATAATAAAAGGTGTTTGATGGTTCTATCTTTATGTATCCCGTATATTCGAAAAACGGGGAACTTGAAGTCAAAATGTGGTCTTCAGGACCTCACGAAGGGGTTCATTAAAACTACTGATAATCAAGGTGAAATCTAAACAAAAAGCAATAATTGTGATAAAGGCATCGATTATACGCATGGAGGTCGATGACATCTTTAACCTTTAAGGGCCCAAACATGTATGAGCTTATGAAGACAGCCCATCAAGAATAGGCAAATAACGATTATATAGAGAGAAAGGAAAGTGTTCGTAATTGAAAAAAGCATCTTTTGAAGTAAGAGGAACGAATTTATATGTAAATAAAGTCCTGATTTTCCTCTCATTTTATGAAGATATGAAGTAAGTTGTGAGACATATTTATAAATATCAAGCATAAACTGCACCTATCTGCATGGATGATCAAAGCTCCTAACGAATATACGGCAGGGACAGCAGAATGTTATCCTTGTCTATTATTTTGTTTTATTCTGTCTGTCCTGGCGTAGCTCAGAACATGGCCAGTCTGAATGGATCCAGGTTGGGTCCAATGTCAATATCTGAACAGCCTGAGATTTAAAGCAAACAAAAACGGCCTTCTGATGAGTCCTGAGGGACATATTAAATGGGTTATCCTAAGATAAACTTTAACTTGTGTATGGACGGGGAGGGGAAGGGAGTTGGGAGGTGGGCCCGGTAAGGGGGGGTTTATGGGGGTGAGGTGTAAAAACAGGCTGCTTAATTATGGGCCGAGGGTGAAGTTCACATTAGTAGGGCAAATCATGGCCTCTGTGTGTCCCTGATACTAAAAGAATTGGTATGTGGAGTATGACCCCAGAAATTAAATAAAGTAGAATCGGCCTGGGCATCTCGACTACTAGTATGTGATGCAAGCATCTAGGGCGAGCTTTATGATAAAGTAGATGAGACCTGGGTGTCTCGACTACTAATATGCGATGTATGCCTCCAAGGCGAGCTTGATGATATCACGCACGGCAAGGCATAATGTACTGGATCTAAAATAGGTAATCGAGCAAAAAGAGCTCCACGTATAGGCGTATGATACTATTTCGATAATCTATGTGACCAAATAGTTATAAAAAACTATATTGATTCATAATTATAACTAAAAATTAAACAAAAAATATACAGAGGACAGTAAAACCCTAGGTTTCTCAGGCACGCCATGCATGTATTGCTAATCGACTACTCACCTCTAACCCTACTGATACTTTTGTCCCGCTGATTCTGTGTGGTGGCTACTGGCAACAAAAATTCAGAATCGAAGAATCAATGGCCGAAGCCACAGTAGCGTTCACCATAAATAGGATCACAGAAGGAAGCAAATAGAAAATGAATGGAGGTAGTGCGTGATGACACGGAATCACGTGAGTCCGAACGACTGGACCAAGATTCCTAAACAAAGACTCTTCGGCAGATAGCCAATGCGCCAAAGTATACTAGACCACACGGTAGTGTCTACATGAATCATGAGCTAAACAAGCATTTGCAATGCAATAGGACTCGCATTTACGCGAGACCTATTGCATTGCAAACGGTGGTCATCACAGACAACGGGAGGGAGGACGGGAGAGAAGGCACGGACAACGGGAGTGCGGGTGGGAGAAGGCACGGAGAACGGGAGTCAGGGGGGGAGAAGGCACAGACAACGGGAGTGCGCGCAGGGGGAAGGGGGCAGAAGGCACGGACAACGGGAGTGCGGGTGGGGGGAGGGGGGAGAAGGGGGCGAGAAGGCACCGACAATGGGAGTGTGGGCGGGGGTAGGGGGGGAGAAGGCACAGACAACGGGAGGGAGGGGGAGTAGAGAGGGCAGTAGGAGAACCTCATTAAAGAAAATAGTGTTCACAGTCTAAATAACACATACTGTGTTACACTCGAAGTAAAGGGGCCAGTAGCCATGGGAGGATACAAATGACGACATGGCCGTAATAAGGAGGGACTAACAAGCCTATAAACGAATCCGAAGGCAGCATTTACGAAGGACAAAGACACAAGTCAATAAAAAATATGGGCGGGGGTGGGCAGGGCTTCCCTCATGCACTGAACTACAGCAGATCTTCACCAGAGCAGTGCTTCTGCACTGACTCTAGGCTCGACCTAAAAAGGCAAACTCTCTGGAGGAAACAAGCACGTACTTACAGGGGAAGATACAGTCAGAGGAGGAGAGGAGGAAACTCAAGCATGTGAAGAACAAGCAGTGACAGGAAAAAGAGTTCTCTGACACAACAGCTGAAGAACTAAAGCGTATGGGAATTGAATTTACCAGTGCACCACTGCCTTGAATGGAAGTGACGTATCAGCAAAGCCAACGAGTTAGGAGGCAGCAATAAAGAACGATATTAGAGTGAACCAATGGTAAGTAGCAGGCGGGAAAAAAGTTGTTTTCTTTTATTACCACAGGTCTTGCAGACCATGCATGCGCACTGTAGCTCGACCTAAAAAGACATATACAGCGGGACAAACACCAGCGTCGATAGTGACTCAGTATTTGCCTCGTGGTGAAACGTCCGCAAATAGGTTAAAGGCATCTGATTGAGGAGTGCGCTATCAATCCAACTTGAGAAGGCAGAATCCATCATTTGAACAAACGTAGGTGTTTCATAAGGTGAAGCCGAAAGTGTTTTTTACCATTTCTACTGGATCAAATTTGCAGGTGTGGGGATTAGGCCCTTCCAGCATTACAAAGGAAAAACAACTTAATGAATGGTAAAACCAAATGCGAATTGAGCAGGAGAGTTCTATCGCTTTGTTATTATAAGTCCATAATAAGACTAAGATATGGCTGGAGAAATGTGTGGTAGTTTGAATTAACTGTGAAATTGAGCGACAGCAACAGTTTTAGGAATTCGCAATCCCTAGCTCCTGCTAGGGAGATTTGGCCCAATAATTAAAATCCCCTATTAAGATACATTTTTTTCAGGTCTTTGGAAGCTCCAATAAATTGTTGGAGCTTCAAAGAAAAAGTCTATAGATGCAGGCAGGGAGGCTGTAGGGACAGGGTGGACCTTTGTGATTGGCTGCTATTGCGCTGCTCGGATGCAGGGTCCATCTACTTTTTTAATTCATCTGAAAAGCAACACTAACTTTAAAAATGGCCCTTGACAAGTAGCATGGTGAAGAGCTATGTTATCACTTTTTACACCCACCACATACTCCCCTCCACAGATTGTCCCAAATAGTATTGCACAGCCCTTCAAAGTTCAAATAAGGTGCACAAGTTTGCAGACACACTCACAATAAACACGAACTAATAGCACCATTCAATGATGCACAGTCCTCTAATAAACCAACAAAATGTCAATAAAATGGTCGTTAAACACACCTATACATAACACTTGATCATTATAAAGAGTTAAACATGTTTTTTATTTTTAAACATGGTCACTCGCACACTGGCAGCACAAGAATATAAGAAACCATGGAAAAGAAAAAGGACATAATTGGGCAGGGTGAACCCACTTTGTCCCCCAGGCACATCTTTGGGGCCCCAAAGTGACCCCAAATAATAAAATAATATTTATTGCGGATTCTCTAATTCACAGCTAGATCTGAGAATTCTGGCCCTCACTGGATCGCTTGGATTCTCAAATGCAGCATAGGATTCTCAAATCCTTTATAAAAAAAAGGGGAAAGTATTCAGTGTACTACTGCTGCACTTAGCCAACCAGTGGCCATTGCCTGCTGTGTACAGCCAAAGGCTTGAGCATCTGTGAGTTGGATACAGAGATTGACCCCCTGTGAAAAAACCCCCTTTGCACATAACTGGGTTCCATGTGCAGAGGGGATTGGCCTCCTATAGAAGGTTGTACACAAGGCACCAGATTTAACTTTTCTTTCATGCAACACAACACAGTAATGCCTGCATGTCCCATAAAGCCCTTCACTTCAGTACCCCGAGATACCTTGCACAGAAACTGGTGGCTGCAGATTCTCTAGAGGTTCCAACACCTTACTGTTGAAATTGCAGAAATTCTAGAAAAAAGAAAAAGAAAACGTACAACTGAGCCTTCTCTGGCATCGCCACAAAATTTGGAACTCCTTGCCTCCCGAAATCATACTGAATTCCTCAACTGCATCTTTCAAGAAGGAAGTTCAAGTACTACAAATGAACACATTTCTGCCCTAGAACCCAGGAACTCTACTCTCCAGACCTGTTGTGGCACGTTGACTACACCCATGTTTATTACTCGCCTGCTATGATAGTGTTTTTGATTTGCGGATTTGACATTGATGTGGCCCCCCCACCCCAACTGGGGAGTTACCACATCCTGTATTGGCCCCAATTATGCTGTTGTTTGATCTATATGTCTCTCTTCTTTCTGATCATTTGTAAATCACTCTGATACCCTCATGGGTCATGTTCGCACTGTATAAAACCTTTAAAATAAATAAATAAGACAACTTACTGTGCTGCACTGAGTGAAAAGGAGAGGGCAGGAATCTGACATATCTATCACGATATGGCATACTCCTGTCCTCTGTATGCACTAGTGCACAATCTGCAGCCTAGAGCCAATGCAGGCACCCTTGTGCCATAGTACAAGGGTGCCTGAGTTACAGGCAGGATTGTTTTTGTGCAAGAAAGGACACCTTCATGCACAAAAACAATCCTTAGAGGCATTTCCTCTTTCCAAATGTGCTGTAGAATGCAGCACACTTAAAGAGAGAAAACACCAAGGAGAAATAAAGATATTTTCCCTCATTGTGCCTGTGGTGGGAAGGCATACAATTCGGACACATTCCCACAACTACAAATATTTTCTTTCACCCCTTAACCCATCTGTCCATTCATGCATCCTTTCACCACTCCATCCTTTCATCCCTTCGTCATTCCATCCATTCACTGCCCAGTCCATCCATCTGTTCAAACATTCACCCATTCATTTAACGCTTCACCGTTGCCAAATACAGATGACGAGTGGTTCAAGGTGACTGATCAAGCACTGACCTATTCCCTAATTGGTTAAAGTGTGTGTTTACGATACAGCTAGTAGTAATTCTACTAATGTATACCGTTATTCAGGACTATAAGTGATTAAAGTGCTTGTGTGCAAGTCCAGAGAGCGGGTAAGGTATATGTGCCTTACTAAATGAGCAGTGGTATTTCAACTGATAAGGTTCCAGTAAACAAAACAATGTATTATTAAAGTGCCGATGTGCAGGACAAAAATGCTGCTTTAAGCAAAGTTTGCCTTAGCATGATGGGATAGGGAACAGCTACTATTGTTTCCCTAGCAGCCCATCCTTGTGGATCCAGTTTACCCGCTCATGTGAGTTTTCCTAAAATGACGGGGTTGGCGCAGCCTTATATCGGGTTGACTGGTCACCTATGCCAACAGATAATCTGGCCATTTTAGGAACTTATCCGTCCCCTTGAGGACTCCCCCAGGTTCACTGCCAGAAACTGGACTAGTCTAATGTTCAACATTATATTACTTGGGTCCATTGACTCCACCAGTGCAGTCCTACAAGACCTGATTCCCCGGTCAAGAAACCCTCGTCTTAATAGGCTTCTTCATTGGTCGACCATCACTGGGCAGATACATATAATGTGGAGCAGAGTCTTGATCCCCTGATGGCATAGTCGACAGTTCCAGTCTTCACTTAGGCCGCCCAGCCTCCATTTTGGCATGAGGTCTAATGTGGGTATCTCACCAAGTCTGAGGGCCAAAAATGACTGTTTAACCTTCCAGTGATAGGGTGCTGCAAGCATGAGTGATTCTCTTAAGATTGAATATGATTACAGCACCAGCCACCCATGACGACCTTTGGTCAACCTTTCCTTGTCTGCAGTCCAGCTTTGCAATCTAGTTGACTTATTTACCAATTTTTCTCCGATCCATACACAAGGGTTGGCATCAGTTTAGCTTTCATAACTGCTCCCATGGGTTTCAGGTCATGACCTCGGATGGATCTAGACAGATATGAGAATCCATAATTAATAGCCTGCGCTTTCCCCTTAATCGCCTTCATCTGGGATGCAAAAGTGCCAGTTGCATCTTTTTTTACTCTTAAATATACGTAGGTGGCAACCTCATTAATTTTGTTTCCATTAAGATGCCATTTTCGACTTTTATTGGTGCCCCAATTACAAGCCATCACACTTGTTTTTTTATAATTTACTTCGAAGTCATTCTTTTCGTATAAATACCAAGGCAATTAAGTGGTCTTTGGAGGCCTATTCGAGTGTTACTAAACAACAGTATATCATCAGTATATAAAATGTGAGACATTTGTTGTGCTCCCTCGCTTGGTGCATGAGCTATCTGCCCATCTAGCTCTGTTGAGAGATCTGCCAAATACAAATTAAAAAGAAGGGGGGCTAACACGCAGCCTTGTTTTAAGCCCATTGTTGTTTGCACTTTCTTTGATACATGCGTACCATCTCCAATTTTTTTCTTGACCCATGTGTCCGAATATATTAGCCTAATTGCTCGTAAGATATTGGGTGGGACGCCCCATCGCTGGAGCTTAGCTCATAGCATGTTCCGTGGCATGCAGTTAAAGGCTGCCTTGAAGTCAACAAGACTTTGCTCTATTTGCAATTAGGCTTAAGGTCATGAGATTGGTTAAAGTGCCTTGACCCCTTAAAAAGCTGGTTTGATTTAAAGGGAGTCTTCCATTTTCGTGTGACCAAGATTCCAAATCATGTAGTAATAACGTGGAAAAGTATTTGAGCTCTACATCCATGAGCGCAATTAGCCGATATTTGCTAGGTGAACATGCCTAACCCTTTTTAAAAATGGGGTGAACTATTGAGCCCCACCAACTGTCAAGGATAACGTCAATTTCCAGAATGTAATTAAACATTGACGCCAGAAAGCCTACAGTTGGTTGAGCTAAATATTACTTTTCAGATTTGAAAACAAATCAATCAAGTTTCACGACTCTGCCTCATTTGCCCAGAGGCTTAAAAAAGTACCAACACCTACCCATGGCAAGTTGCTACTGCAGGAAGTCCTGTGGGCAGCACAATTACTGTCAGAGCTTACAACCCTCTGGTGATCACCCATTAATTGGTGACTGGGTGAGATTCAGGAGGTGATGCAGATCTAAATGAACGGGAGGCTGACATTTTGCCACTGAGGTGGGAGTGGGAGGGGGCTTGGAAAAGGGAACATGTCAGCTGATTGCTGTCACACTTGCCCTGTCAAGCCTTCTCCAGCAGCAGAACGTTTTTTCTGTGTCTGCAAGTGCCACTACGTCTGCTCCTTGAGAGCTTGCACGATTTGTTATAAAATTTGTAAATTGAATTTTAAGTGCTATGCAAATTCACATACCCCTTAAAAACCACAAAGAATTAAGGCATTCATGCAGTCCATTAATACACTTAGCATAAAGAATCCATTGGCCAACGTCTTGGAAGTTGTGCAATCAATGATTCCTCAAGTGATGCTCTATTACTTACCGGTAATCTTCATTACTCCGGGTCCCGTTGTCCTCATCCCATTCATTAACAACGTGGAGATAATCATCTCCCGACAGAAAAAAAGACCAGCGGAATGCTGGCCCCTTAACCCTGCCCCTCCCACCGGGAGTACATAAGCAGTACTTACCCAGCATTCCCCCTGAACAACCAAGCCCACACAGGAAGGCCGGCCGTCTGGGAGGGAGGGAGGGGCGTATGAATGGGACGAGGACAACGGGACCCGGAGTAATGAAGATTACCGGTAAGTAATAGAGCATTACCCCCAGGTCCCTTATGTCCTCGTCCCATTCATTAACAACGTGGAGAATACCAAAGCAGAAACCCGGCCTTCCAAACCCACCAGCATACCCAGGAAACCACACCAAAGGCAGTAACCCAAGGGAAGCAAAAGGGGGGAACCACAGGAAGCAACCGGCCAGCAACCCAGAACAGGACAGCAGGGACACCAACAAGGACCGGAAACACAGCCAAGGAAGACAGAAGGCCAGAGCCACCGCAAGGCCAATAGGACACGGCCAAGGGAACCCACTGGACAAGGCCGACAAACCCAGAACCACCAGGAAGGCACACAGGACCCGGCAGCAGCACCGACAGCGAGCAAACCCCAACCACACCGGAGAAAGCAAAAGAAAAGAAGCAAAGGCCGGCCAACAGGGAGCAGGCACAACCACCCAGACCAACCAGGAAGGAGGGAAGCACCAGACAGGCACCGGCCCCCACCCCCAAACAGAACGACCCGGCCACCGGAGAGACCAGAGGACAAATCCCCGAAACCTCGCAGAGGAGGCCCAGGCCCCAGGAAAGAATGGCCAGCACCACCAGGGCCGCCAAATGACAACCACCAATCACCCAGCCCAGAAGGCGGAGCCACAGCGAGAGCCCAGGAACCTGCCAAGAGCCAGACCCCAACCAAACAGAAAAGGACAGGGAAAGACCCAGAGACCAGAAAACCCACAAGGCCAAAAGCCCCACAGTGAAGGAGGCCGCAACCCGAACCAGGGCCCGACACGAAACCCCAAAGCAGCAGGAGCAGAGGAGGCCAACTCCAAAGGCCACAGGCCAGAGACGCCCCCAGAAGACCAGGCAGACAGCCGACCAAGCAACAGAGAGGCCAGCAAAGACCGGAGACCAACAACCCGGAACCGCACCGGCACACAAACACCAAGGCCCAGCACGCGGAAGGGCGGGCAGGAGCAGCAGGGCGCACAGCACCCCCGACCAGGAACCAACCAGGCCGGACCCCACCCAACGCCGGAGAGGAGACAAGAACAGGACCCGGCAGGGACAAAAGGCCGCAGGCCAAGAAAACCCCCACAACCAGGGCAGCAAACGCAAAAGGAACCAGGAAGCCAGGACCGAAGCCAAGCAACCCGCCAAAGCAGGAGGACACCCTGGCCCAACCGCAGCCGGAAGAAGCCCATGCACCACACAGGCCGAGGCAAAGGGCAGGGAGACCCCCAGCCCACAACCGCCGGACCACCCAGGAGGCGGAAGAAAACAAACAGATGCAACCGCCAAAGCGGAAACAGGAGGAAGCAGAGAAGCCAGAGGCCCAAGCAGCACCAGACCCCGGACAACCAGCAGCAAGGAGGGCAGACCCCCACAGCGGCAAGACAAACACCACTGAACCGCACCCCCAACAGGAGAAGGGGGGGAAGGGGGAACGCCAAACAACAGACACACACCGAGCCAAGACACCGGCACCAGAAAGGACCGGGGACGACAGGCAAAACACACCCCAGAGCCGGCAAAGAAGCGACAGCACAGCCAGCACACCAGGGAGGCACAACCGGAGGCTACGCCGAACCAGCAGTAAGCAGGCAGGTCAAACAGGCCCGAACAAGGCCAGACGCAGCCTAGGGCAGAAAGCCACTGGGCCAACAGGGGGAATCCGAAGCCCAACAGCAGCCAAAGGAAACCCAGCAGGACCAGGCAGAAAACACTGACACCCAACCAGAGGCGAACCAAGCCCAGGATAGCGAACAGCCGGCAGGAGCAGAGCCAGAAGGGGCACACCAGGGCATGGCCGAAACCACCGGACCGCCACGCCACTCACCCATAGAGCGCATAGGCCAGGACGCAGAGCTGAAGAAAGTGACCAACAGGCGCCAAAAAGCCCACAGGAGCAGGAAAGCCCAAGCGGCTCCCCACCCAGGTGCCAGCCAGGCCTGACCCCGCCCAACAACGGAGAACAGACGAGACGAGGAGCCCCCAGGGAGCAACCACCCCAGGAGCCCAGACGGACCCCCAACAGGGAGAACCACAGAGAAGAGTGGAAACCCAGCACCAACGACCAGGACACAGCACCAGCAAAACAGCCAGGCGCAAACAGCAGCGGCACGAACCCAGGACAGGAATCCAAACAGGCAAACCGCCACAGGGAACGCACTCCCAGGGGATGGGAGAAAGAACAACGCCCAACCACCCCCAGCCCAAGGTGCGCCACCACGCCAGGGCAAGAGGACGAAACAGCCCGGGCGCCAGGCACACCGGGGCCAAAAACAAAAATAAACGATCCACAGCCAACAGCGAGAGGGTCCCACAACCAGCACCAGAGACACAACCCCTGAAAGGAAGCACACAGGTCGGAAACACAACCCGAAGGAAGCAGGGGGCCGAACACCAGCACCAGCCACCACACAGGAGGAGACAGGCACCAGGCAGGAGCAGCCAGCAGGCAGAGGGCCCCAGAAGGAGCAAACAGCCACAGCCCGAGCAGCACCGCCGGCAGAACCAGGAGGGCGTGGTCAGGACTCACCGAAGCCAGCCAAAGGAGCGGAGCGCAGCAGAAGCAGGGGAACACAAGGACAATGCCAGGGAAACAACAGAAGCCAGGAATAGTGAGCAACCAAGACAGCAGCACCCGGCATGGAAGAGCCAAGCAGCCAGAGACAGCACCAGCCAGCCACCATGAAGCAACCCAAAGGGAGAGGACAAGCCGCCCACACCGGAGGCCCTGGGACAAACATCGGTAGCCCCAAGCCACCTGAATCCCCAGGCCGCACAGGACCCAAACCAGGAGCACCCACGGGTCGCAGCAGGGGAAGCACACCATGACAGAGGCCGTGGAACGGAACCGCCCAGGCCACAGGTTGCCCCGGACTGGCCTCACTCACTGAGTTGGAAATTATCCAACAAACTTGAGTAAACTACACTACGTGGACTGTCATCCTTACACCAACCGCCAGGGCCAGCGTGAGGAGGAGGACACCAGCACACTGACCCCAAAACATACCTGCGGACACACAAAAGGAGGCACGCAAAGGAGAACAGCACACCAGAAAGGAGGCAACAGGTGAGAAAGATGCAGCACAGCGCAATCTAACCCCAGAAATACTGCGGGCAGCCCCACGTCCCGTGACGGAGAGAACCAAGACAGCCACAAGCCGCGCCTCCATGAAGTAGGCCCAACCATAGAGCAAAGGGTGAGCAAGCGAATGGCGCAAGCCATCAACACATCCCAGCCGGAGCCGGCACCGAAGCCCCTGGATCACAGTACGCCAGCAAAAATACAGCGCGAACAAGACCAGGAAGGCACCGGGAACAGAGCGCCACACAGAGCACCAGGCGCAACACCTGGAAACAGCAGAGAGGAACCAGGCGCAGCCCACAGGAACTAGGAGAGGAAGCGAACAGCCAGACCAGAGGAATCCGCCCCGACTCTGAGACGCAAACCCAGATCCCCAGCCCCAGAGAGAGCAGCCGGCCGCACAGACCACTGCAGCCGCTGAGCTGCATCAGGGCAGAAAGCACACGAAACCTGCACCTTAAGAGGAAGGGATGTAAGAAAAACCCCTCAGCCGCTCCAGTCGAGGCACCAACAAACAACCACGGCAAGGCCACTGAACTACAGATGAGCACTGTCATCCAACTCAACGGTACTCAATCCACCAACCCCAGAAGGATGAAAGGTGGAGGGGACCCACCAGGATCCAAACCAGTGACCATGAAGTTGAATAGAGGCTCCCACAGTGGACACGCAATACCACTAAGCCCACAAGGAGTGCCGTATGGCATGCAGGAAGGCAGGACCGGAGGCACCAAACAGCCGCGCATAGCCCCTATGCCGCCCGCCCAGAAGCAGTAAGCGGAGGCAACCCCGATGCGCTAACCCCGGCCACCCAGCACCCAGGCCGGCAGACCTGCCTCTCCCCCCTCAAAGAGTACAAACTGCAGGGAGAGAGCCGGGCAGCCTGCATAGAAAACATGCGGGTGCAGGCACAGCTGGGGAAAGCGGCACAGCTCCACACCGTTGTGGTAGTGCAAGGCAGACACAGCAAATGGAAACTGCACCCCAGACAGCAGTACCACACAGCAGAGACCCATAGACCCCCCTCGGCTGAGTCGGGCGTGCCGCAAGTTTTTTTTTTTTTTTTTGAGAATTCGAATGTTTTGTCCAAAAGACAACAAGTTGACACCCTGGAGCCGGTGGTGGGACATGAACCCTTGCATTGGAGGTTCTGTCGCACCAAAGACACTTGACGCTGCCTCTGCACTACAGCGTCTGCCACCTGACAGCAAAAAGAAAGAAACCGCTACGTGGCACTCACCCGGAGCGGGGGCCATCCAGGAACAAAGCCCCCACACCAGCAGCCAGCCAAGGGAAGTCCAGGAAGGCCAGGAACACCGCAAGCACGGCACTTCTTCCACCCGGCCAGGCCTCAGGAAGAAGTGCCCGCGACCCGGAAGCAACCGGGATTCCACACACCAGCCACAAAGGGCCGGCCGGCAAGCAGGGCCTTTACCACGAACACCAACAGTCTCCCAGCAAGCCCGGCAGGCCAGGAGACAGCCAGGAAACCCCCCGCCCATACAGCCAGGCAGCCGGGCGAGGGGAGGAGAGAAGAAAGCCCACAGGAGCAGGAAAGCCCAAGCGGCTCCCCACCCAGGCGCCAGCCAGGCCCGACCCCGCCCAACAACGGAGAACAGACGAGAAGAGGAGCCCCCAGGGAGCAACCGCCCCAGGAGCCCAAACGGACCCCCAACAGGGAGAACCACAGAGAAGAGCGGAAACCCAGCACCAATGACCAGGACACAGCACCAGCGAAACAGCCAGGCGCAAACAGCAGCGGCACGAACCCAGGACAGGAATCCAAACAAGCGAACCGCCACAGGGAACGCACTCCCAGGGGGATGGGAGAAAGAACAACGCCCAACCACCCCCAGCCCAAGGCGCGCCACCACGCCAGGGCAAGAGGACGAAACAGTCCGGGCGCCAGGCACACCGGGGGCCAAAAACAAAAAAAAAGAAAATCCACAGCCAACAGCGAGAGGGTCCCATAACCAGCACCAGAGACACAACCCCTGAAAGGAAGCGCACAGGTCGGAAACGCAACCTGAAGGAAGTAGGGGGCCGAACACCAGCACCAGCCACCACACAGGAGGAGACAGGCACCAGGCAGGAGCAGCCAGCAGGCAGAGGGCCCCAGAAGGAGCAAACAGCCACAGCCCGAGCAGCACCGCCGGCGGAACCAGGATGGCGCGGTCAGGACTCACCGAAGCCAGCCAAAGGAGCGGAGCGGAGCGCAGCAGAAGCAGGGGAACACAAGGACAATGCCAGGGAAACCACAGAAGCCAGGAATAGCGAGCAACCAAGACAGCAGCACCCGGCATGGAAGAGGCAAGCAGCCGGAGACAGCACCAGCCAGCCACCATGAAGCAACCCAAAGGGAGAGGACAAGCCGCCCACACCGGAGGCCCTGGGACAAACATCGGTAGCCCCAAGCCACCTGAAGCCCCAGGCCGCACAAGACCCAAACCAGGAGCACCCACGGGTCGCAGCAGGGGAAGCACACTATGACAGAGGCCGTGGAATGGAACCGCCCAGGCCACAGGTTGCCCCGGACTGGCCTCACTCACTGAGTTGGAAATTATCCAACAAACTTGAGTAAACTACACTACGTGGACTGTCATCCTTACACCAACCGCCAGGGCCAGCGTGAGGAGGAGGACACCAGCACACCGACCCCAAAATATACCTGCGGACACACAAAAGGAGGCACGCAAAGGAGAACAGCACAGCCAGAAAGGAGGCAGCAGGTGAGAAAGATGCAGCACAGCGCAATCTAACCCCAGAAATACTGCGGGCAGCCCCACGTCCCGTGATGGAGAGAACCAAGACAGCCACAAGCTGCGCCTCCATGAAGTAGGCCCAAACATAGAGCAAAGGGCGAGCAAGCGAATGGCGCAAGCCATCAACACATCCCAGCCAGAGCCGGCACCGAAGCCCCTGGATCACAGTACGCCAGCAAAAATACAGCGTGAACAAGACCAGGAAGGCACCGGGAACAGAGCGCCACACAGAGCACCAGGCGCAACACCTGGAAACAGCAGAGAGGAACCAGGCGCAGCCCACGGGAACTAGGAGAGGAAGCGAACAGCCAGACCAGAGGAATCCGCCCCGACTCTGAGACGCAAACCCAGATCCCCAGCCCCAGAGAGAACAGCCGGCCGCACAGACCGCCGCAGCCGCTGAGATGCATCAGGGCAGAAAGCACACGATACCTGCACCTTAAGAGTAAGGGATGTAAGAAAAACCCCTCAGCCGCTCCAGTCGAGGCACCAACAAACAACCACGGCAAGGCCACTGAACTACAGATGAGCACTGTCACCCAACTCAACGGTACTCAATCCACCAACCCCAGAAGGATGAAAGGTGGAGGGGACCCACCAGGATCCAAACCAGTGACCATGAAGTTGAATAGAGGCTCCCACAGTGGACACGCAATACCACTAAGCCCACAAAGAGCGCCGTATGGCATGCAGGAAGGCAGGACCGGAGCCACCAAACATCCGCGCACAGCCCCTATGCCGCCCGCCCAGAAGCAGTAAGCGGAGGCAACCCCGATGCGCTAACCCCGGCCACCCAGCACCCAGGCCGGCAGACCTGCCTCTCTCCTCCCTCTCCCCCCACAAAGAGTACAAACTACAGGGAGAGAGCCGCGCAGCCTGCATAGAAAACATGCGGGTGCAGGCACAGCTGGGGAAAGTGGCACAGCTCCAGACCGTTGTGGTAGTGCAAGGCAGACACAGCAAATGGAAACTGCACCCCAGACAGCAGTACCACACAGCAGAGACCCATAGACCCCCCTCGGCTGAGTCGGGCCGCCGCAATTTTTTTTTTTTAAATTGAGAATTCGAATGTTTTGTCCAAAAGACAACAAGTTGACACCCTGGAGCCGGTGGTGGGCCATGAACCCTTGCATTGGAGGTTCCGTCGCACCAAAGACACTTGGCACTGCCTCTGCGCTACAGCGTCTGCTACCTGACAGCAAAAAGAAAGAAACCGCTACGCGGCACTCACCCGGAGCGGGGGCCATCCAGGAACAAAGCCCCCACACCAGCAGCCAGCCAAGGGAAGTCCGGGAAGGCCAGGAACACCGCAAGCACGGCACTTCTTCCACCCGGCCAGGCCCCAGGAAGAAGCGCCCGCGACCCGGAAGCAACCGGGATTCCACACACCAGCCACAAAGGGCCGGCCGGCAAGCAGGGCCTTTACCACGAACACCAAAAGTCTCCCAGCAAGCCCGGCAGGCCAGGAGACAGCCAGGCAACCCCCGCCCGCACAGCCAGGCAGCCGGGCGTGGGGAGGAGAGAAGAAAGCCACCCCATCCGAGCAGGAGCAGCACCAGCAACCAACGTCCATACTGTCGACAGACAGAAAAAAAGAACAGGGGGAATGCTGGGTAAGTACTGCTTATGTACTCCCGGTGGGAGGGGCAGGGTTAAGGTACCAGCATTCCTCTGGTCTTTTTTTCTGTCGGGAGATGATTATCTCCACGTTGTTAATGAATGGGACGAGGACAACGGGAGCTGGGGGTAATAAGCATTTTATTAAGTCTACATTGGCAGACATCATTTTCACCTGACCTGCCTCACCAACTGTGGAACCTGTTGACAGTGGAAACAGATAAAACCAAAATAAATCTCACAACTTGGAAGTTTGCTGAAACAAACTGATTCCATGGGAAGTTGAAATTAAATTTAAAAAAGTTGAGAAATGGACTGCAGTCACCTACTTAGACCCAGCCAGCACAGCATATCTCTTATTAAATGAAGGAGACACGCGCAAGGCGAATTCCATTTTTGCAACTTTAACTGAAATATTTTCATTTACATTATATCGCTAGTTACTCATCCAGTTGACTTAAACAAACTTGTCACTATTGGCCAGGGCCTTACCTGACGTGCGCATACTCCCAAGAAACAATAGAGACTTACCTAAGCAAAAATGTAAAATCAATGCACATATTGCATCTTTCTGAATGTAATTCGTAAAAAGATTACTTTTTGTTGAATACGTTTTAAAATGCCAGTGTTTCTACTGTGTCCAAAACGCTGCATTCTCCATGTGGCTATCATCAGCGAGAGCAAGACCAGCCTGCAAAGCAAATGAAGCATAGCCTCCTGCATTATTTTCCAAAAACACTTGTTGAATGAGAAAAATGAGATAAGAGGAGCAAAGTAATTGGGTGGTCAGAAGAGCTGAACTAATCCCTAAAGTCTCATGTAAATAAGTGGGCATACATTTTTGTGGACATAATTGGGTAAAGTACCACTCTCACTGATGCAGCATTCTTTCTGAATATTGAAGTAGTACAAAAAGTAGTTTGCACATATTTTTCACTGTTAGTGGCAGTGAATGACATTCATGGCAACGTCTGTATGTCTCTGTCTTGAAACCAGAATGCCTGAATCCTCAGGTGGACCATGTATGAACTTTATGCTGCTCTCAATTCCATCTTGATAATGTTAAAGAGTAAATGATTAAGGACTGCCTTCGACCTTGTCCCCAGGGATCTACTGTGGCGAGTGCTCAGGGACATGGGAATGCCCCTAGGAATTCTGGAACTCCTAATTAGGTTGCATGAAGATAATTTTGCCCGGGTAAGATGGGGTAACCAGGGCCAAACTTCCGAGCCCTTTATGATTCACCGGGGGGTCTGCCAGGGCTGTGTCTTAGCCCCAACCCTCTTCTCTTTATATATTATCATCAATGAGTTTCTATCTTCCATCCCAGCTGATGCCCCCTCGTTGGTGAACCATAAAATCTCCACTCTATTATTTGCAGATGATACCCTTCTCATTTCCAAAACCCCAATGGGCCTGCAAAAACTATTAAATCAATTTAAGGCTTTTTGTGATGGGAGGGGCCTGGAAATTAACACCTCCAAAACTAAGTTAATGCTGCTCAATCCGCACAAGTCCTTTAAGGGAAATCTGTTCCTGGACAATGCTCCGCTTGAGAGAGTTAGCTCCTTTGACTACCTGGGAATCAATTTGTCGGAGGGAATGGCTTGGAAGCTCCATCTCAAGAAGGCCTATCTTAAATTTTCCCTCCCAGGTAACCGGGGCTCTGAGGCAGGGGCATTGTCTTTAATACACCAAGCCTATAGCACCTGCTCTCAAACTATATAGCTGCAAGGCCGTGAGCAGTGCCCTATACGGGGCAGAGCTGTGGGGCACGGTAAATGCAAGCGAACTTTTAGTAGTGGAGAACAAGTTTCTTAGAAACTTGGTATCCCTTCCACAAAGCACCCCTCTCCTCCCACTTAAACTTGATATGGGTTTCAAGCCTATTAATGATCTTGCAAGGCTTCGCTTATTGCTGTTTTGGCACAGAATGGTCACTACTCCTGATCTGGCACCTTATGCTGCTGCTTATAGTCAGGTTTGCGCTCTGGATAATACCAAAAAGATCGGCTAGATCAAACATGTAAATAATCTTCGGTCCCGCATTGGTTTGTTAAAACATGACATTGGCAGTCCACCAACCTACACTAGATGCCAGGTCAAATTATTATATTGGGCATGGGTTGAGCAGAACACATTTTCTATAACCAAACAAGGCAGCCTGACAGAAGTTTTTGGAGATCTGAAAACTAGCCGTCTTTTAGAGAGCTATCTTGATATCATTAAGGTACCAGCCGATAGGATACTTTATATCCAATTCAGGCATGGTAGCCTACCAATCAATGCCTTCACCAACTCTTGGCTGAGTAATAAATCCCAGCCCAAGGGCTGCACCTGTTGTTGTTGCTCACATGAATCAATAGGCCATATTTTCTTTGCCTCTACAGCCTATGCGAAACCTAGGAGCAAATGGCTAGCCCCAGTGTGTAGACAGCTTGGGACTTGAAATTTCAACGTGGCCTTGCGTATATTGAAATCAGATACCAGATCGTTATTTGTTTGCGCAACTGCGAATTTTTTAGGCAAGTTTTGGGCGATTAGAAGGCGGGCGCTGCAAAGTCCCTTGCTCAACCCCGAGAGTCAAAATTGTGACGATCTGTCTACACAAGACCAAATGCCATTGATAACGCCGATTCTTATCTAATTATCTATAAGAACCTTCTGGTCGCCAAGATCTTTTTACCTGTTGAATAGTGTAAAGGACAGAATCTCATCTGGTTATATAACAGCATTCATTTTGTCTGAAAGGACCACTGACTCCGAATTCAAGTTTAAGAATTTATTATCGCCAAAAATAACTGGACATGCAAGCACCTCAACACGAGGTTAAAGAAATAGATGGGCACTAATACAAATAATAACCTACGCAGGAGTCTCATCCGACTCAGAATAAAGAGAATAGAAAGTTCTAGAAGGATCAACCAAGCTATGATTGCTCCAATTTCTATGTTGCTCTTCATTTATCTAAGCAAACTTTAAATCAATTGCTGTCCCTACACTAACACTTAGTGACATCCCTGCATAACGATTTTCCCAAGCAAGAGTGAATTAAAGGTGTCAGCTGTGAAGACTTCCTAAGAAGTACAATCACATAATACCTAAGCTCAGCTCTGTCCTTCTCTCTGGTCTCCCCTACCTCTTCTCTGGCCTCCTCCCTCAGGGCACTATCCCTAATACAAAACCCCAATACAATTGTACACGCCTTAGTCACGCCTCCTTGGCCAGGTCTTCTTTCTTGTACTTTTCCATCGAAACGGTTACTTCATCCTGGACGGTTGCGATGACCTTGAGTCCCAGGCACCTTCTCCGCTGAAAGTATCATCCCTAAATTCCATTTCACTCCCGTACCATGCCTCCCACCTCTCTAACTTTTGAAAACAAAGAGTTAGTCTTTATTAACGAGACATGTGTCCTTGCACCTGCAACAAAGATACGTTCAACAGAAACCTTCTACTGTGCAAATTAAATCTACCGTTTGTGCCCAGAGAGCCTTACCAAGAGAAACTTTTCTCGGCCTACAAAATAAGCTAACATAAGAATAAACCAGGCCTTCCCTATGCATATATGTAGTCAGGCCTTTACATATAACCTTTTAAACACACAACTTACTTTTCCCTATAAGCATTTTTCATTACCATTCATATGCAAATAATGAATTACATGTGCAACTTTAATATGGTGCACGTTTAAACTACTGCAATTACATTACATGATTATCATAACACAATTATACTGCTGATTCACTTTGTCTCAGCGAACTATTCATTCTTTACTAAACATGCATGGATATACAACTGAATATATACGAATATATGTCTGAGTACATGCGGGTGCGGACTATCAGTGATTATGATGCACCCCTACAATTCACAAGAACATTTCGCTCTATCAGTTCCCCCTTTGATGACTCCTGTCATCACATCTCATTCTACTCCCTTGGAGAAAGAACCGACCTAAACAGAACTTGTTGCCATCTTCCCTGATCTTAGTTTCTCCATGCTCTTGAGCCTTTGATACTGACTGTCCTGCAGTCTTGCCAATCTCATCTCATTTTCCCTCAAAGCTCTCTTGACTCGGCCTGCTCGATACCACTTGTAGGCCTTGATCAAAATCCACAAACCAACCACACAAACCACCAAGATAAGGAGGGGTCTCAGAAAGTACCCAAGGAATCCCTTTCCTAGATTCGCAAACCAACCTCCCACTTGACCAAAACCCTTGCCGACCTTTTCCCAGGCCCCCTCTTCGGTCAAATCCGCTATTTTTGTGTGGATTGTAGTGATGTTACTTATATATTTCTCCAGATCCTTGCTACGGTCTGGTATATAAGTGCAGCACTCTTGAACCTTCAACATTTTACAGACTCCGCCCTCTTTTGCCAATAGGACATCCAAAGCAAGGCGATTCTGCAAAACCATTCCCCTTATCGACAACATCTCTCCTTCCACCAACACCAATGACTTTGCTGTATTCATTGAAAATTCATCCACCACAGTCGCTAACCTCCGGATCTTCACATCATTCAAGACTACTCCCAGACTGGGTATCATAGCTCCAAAGATATCTCCCACAACGATTCCTGCACTTGCAGCTCTTCTCGCTCTTGAATGCTCTCCACCTTCTAGAAGATCCAAATCCTCTGTATGGTAAATCTTTGGAAATATTATTGCCAAATAACATGTTCCATACCAATTTGCAGGCAACCTCACATAAGCATTCTTCCCACATACATAATACACCGTTGGTATCACTTGTACAGGACCTTGGAGAAAATCTTTTGCCACATCTGCCATGGTGAAAACGTGATCACAAGTGCTTTGTCCCACTGGAACCTTTTCGTAGTAAGTCTGATAACGCCTTATACACAACTTACCCCTCTGCTCTTTGTCTAACGCTATAGGACCATAGCTTCCCTTGGTCCTATGCAACTTTTCTTCATCCGTCCAATCAAGCCTGTGATGCCCCAAGTCTCGGGAGTGGGTCAGCTTTCTATACCTGTCCTCTACCTGATCTACAAACTTTTCTCCACATCTGACATCGCACAGGTCAGATTGTGTCTGTGAGCGAATGCTGTATCCAATTCCAAACTCGGTATGAAGAACTTCCTGAGTCTATCCTCTGTCTTATAATAATCATACTTATTCAAATGCTTGTATGCTGGGACTTCAGGAAGCACTGCGTCGAAATTGGAAAAGAAATACTCAAACTGATCTCTCTCATAAAATAAACTAAGCACAAGACTACATGAAATTCCATAAGTCAGTGGAAGATGGTGATACCTAATACCCTCGTCCACTGAAGCAGGCAACTGCATACACACATAACAATCTTTCGCATCCATCACATCAACATAATCATATAGCAGCTTAGCATATGCGTTAAGCTTAAAATCACTTCTAGATAAATCTATATGTAACCTACGACTTTCTTCTAGTAGCAAAGCTCTGTCAGCTCCCATGTTTACCCCCTTTGGGCTAGGTGTAGTAGGTGTAGGTGTCCCTGGCACCCCCTGCACTTCTAGCTCATGCGAACCAGTATACGAAACTATGATTACTATGATTATAGAAACTATCACACTACTTATAAGAATGCCTACAATCCACTTTGATCTACGATTGGGATCTCCCGGCTCCATGGTTTCGAAAGTTCTCAAAAGTCTTGGTTATAGCAATGAACCCTGAAAAAGTCTCTGTCCTTTACTCGTGACTTGCTTAACCAGCTCGAGCAACCATGAAATCTCCGGATTTTCCCTTTTCGATCACAATCTTATTTACACAGTCCAGAAAAAGACTTCCCTAGTTTTCGTTCCTCTTCTGTGGAAAGTCCCTAAGTTTATTCTTCTTCCACTCGGACCTAGGTTATCTTCTTCTTTTAGACTTTTATTTACAGTTTATAGTTGATCCACAATAAGATCCTCATTGAGCAATACCAGAACGTGATACAAAAGTTCAAGACGCAAAATCAACACTTCATGTGAAAACGGCTCAACTCCAAAAGGCGGAAATTCGAGTCGATGCAGAACCAAGTTTCGAACTTCACTCAGAAGCGGGGGATTCGGAACCGTGAGGGTCAGTGTTCCTTCTATTTCGAGCCCTGGCAACTGCAGCACCACCTTCACCACCACATTCGGGCTCCGACGGACCACCTGCACTGACCTCAGCCTTCCCGTGCTCACCACCCCCTGCATCAAACACAGTGTAAGTCCACTCAGGGGTAGAGTATCTGCGACAAGGCACTCTGGTTCTTTTCGACCTTCGCCGACTATCTTGAGCCTGGTCTTCGTCGCTTGCCTCTGTTTCAGATGCTTCAGACACTGGGGCAAGGTCTCTTTCAGGTGCTAACTTCAAGTTCCGTCGCCTCTGTCTTTCAGGCCAACTTTCTGCACTTCTGTTCGTTCGTCTGCCTTCCCCTTCTATACCCAGTGCACTACTTCCTCTTTCTGCTGAATCTGACTCTTCTCCGCCCACTGCACCGTTTCTGTCTTCGGTGTCTGAGTCAGGGTTCGAACTGTGGAAACCCCCTTCAGCTTGCTCGAGTGCAACACCAGCTGTGTCAGCGACCCTTACAGCTTGACTTGTCCTCCCATGTGGCCCTGCCACATCAGCTGGATTTTCATTTACGAGAGGAGCTGTTTCTTCCAAGGGTGCTGAAACTCTGCGGGTATGGGAGGCGTGCACCCAGTTCGGCAATCCTCCACACTTCACTGCTGTGTTCGTGATAAGTATCACCTGATACGGGCCACGCCAGCGGGCATCCAAGCAACTCTTCCTCACGTGCTTCCGGACGAGCACCCAATCTCCGGGACACAAGTCGTGGCACAAATCACTCGAGGCTGGGACCACTGCTGCTTGCACCTGCTGGGATACAGAACGGACCACATCAGAGAGTCCTTTACAATAATCGAGAATCAAGTCATCAGTGATGCTTATCAAGGCTGTAGCTGGTACTGCCGGTAACCTCATTGCCCTTCCCATTAGAATTTCGTGAGGGGACAACCCGGTTTTCCTGTCTGGGACACTTCGCATGCTCATCAGCACGAGCGGCAAAGCGTCGGGCCATTTCAAGGATGTCGAAGAACACATTTTTGCCATCCGGGCCTTCAAAGTTCCATTAACTTGTTCCACCATCCCAGAAGCCTCTGGTCTGTAACTACAGTGGAGTCTCTGGTCAATATTCAATGCCGCACAAAGTAACTTCATGATTTCACTGTGGAAGTGCCTTCCTCTATCTGATTCCAAAGAGGTCGGGATCCCGAATCTAGGAATGAGCTCCCTCAACAATAACTTAGCCACCGTGAGAGTGTCACACCTGCGTGTTGGGTAAGCCTCCACCCACCGTGAGAATACACATACCAGCACTAAAATGTACCTCAAACCATTACACTTAGGCATTTCCACAAAGTCGAGCTGTATCCTGTTGAAAGGCCCACCTGACCTCCCAATGTGACTCAATGTAACTACAGTTTTCTTTCCAGCGTTCATCTGCTGACACGTAACACACCTTTGACACACTGTTTCAGCCATTGCTCGAAATCGTGGGTTGTACCACGTCTGTCTAAACACCCTCATCATTGCATCTCTACCAAGGTGTGCCTGTCCATGTATCAGCCTTGCCATCGGACTCAACAATTCTTCTGGTAATACGGCTCTCCCATCGTTGGATACCCACACATCCACATCTCCTTTCTCACAACCAGCTTTGATCCATCCCTCTCTCTCCTGATCTGTAACTTCGTCCTGCAATCGCTTAAGCTCTTCCCAAGTGTCTGCCATGGCCAACATTATGCTGAGCTCGGTTCTTTCTTGGCTCTCCCCTGCGTATCTATCTGTGAATATGCATCCTTGTTCTGCACAGAAACGGGCGACCTCGTCCGCGTAATTGTTACCCAATGACACAAAGTCCTCCCCTTTCCCATGGGCTGAACACTTTACCACAGCAATTTCTTTCGGATGCTGTAATGCATCCAACAGTTGTCTTACATATTCTCCATTCCGAATGGGTGAGCCAGATGATGTCAAAAATCCCCTCTGAGACCATAACTGCCCGAAGTCGTGCACCACGCCAAACCCATATTGGCTGTCTGTGTAAATCGTGATTCGAATTCGATCAGCGGCCAAACAGGCACGGGTCAAGGCAATGATCTCAGCTACCTGCGCGGAACGTACTCCTTCTAGGCAAGCAGCCTCGACCACTCCTGAAATGGTACATACAGCAAACGCTGCTCTCAATTGCCCCACACTGTCTCTTAAGCATGAACCATCGACAAAGAAAATTTCATCTGGGTCAGCCAATGGTTCATCGACAATGTCAGGTCTCGGTTTGGTGCAAAGCTCGGTCACATCGAGACAATCATGGTCCGCACAATCTTCATCATCCGTGTTCGGTGTAGGCATCAATGTCGCAGGGTTCAAGACAGAGCACCTTTTCAGAGTCACATTCTCTGCGGCAAGTATGACTTGCTCGTACCTCGTTAACCTATTGTTCGTTAGGTGCTGGGTCTTGGTCCTGGTCATCAATAACTCAACCGAGTGTGGCACATGTACAGTCAATGGATGTCCCATTACAATGCTTTCACATCTTTCAATGCTGACACCTGTTGCAGCAACGGATCTTAGACATCCGGGCAACGCAGAAGCTACTGGATCTAGAGTAGCTGAGAAATAGGCAACTGGTCTACGGACACCTCCATGGTTCTGAGCTAACACTGCTAATGCACATCCTTCCCTCTCATAACAGAACAATGAAAAGGCCTTGTTGTAGTCAGGCATTCCCAGTGCCGGAGCACTGCACAATTCCTCTCTCAGTTTCAGGAATGACATCAAGCACTCCTCGTCCCATGGTACCGGATCACTCACATCCTTGTGCGTAAGCCTCTGCAAAGGCTTTGCTCTCAAGGAGAAACTAGGAATCCACTGTCGACAGTAGCCAACCATTCCCAGGAACATCCTTACTTCTCTCTGTGTGGTGGGTACTGCCATGCTCATTATTGCCTCAATTCGATCTGGTGACACCTTCCTCTTGCCTTTTTCTAATCTGTGTCCCAAGTACTGTACCTCATTCAAACAGTACTGCAGCTTGTTCGGGGACACCTTATGTCCATTCTCTGCTAAGTGGTTCAACAGAGCTACAGTGTCAATTCTGCAAGCATCTTCTGTTTCTGAGGCAATGAGCAAGTCATCTATGTATTGCACGAGAACCGAGTTCTGCGGCAACACAAGACTCTCGAGATTCTTCTTCAGGATCTGGTTAAAGATCGATGGACTCTCCGTATACCCTTGAGGGATACGACACCATGTTAACACGCGATTTTCCAGCCTGAACGCAAAAAGAAATTGGCTTTCCTCATGGAGCGGTATTGAAAAGAAGGCTTGACACAAATCGATAACCGTAAACCACTCAGCTTCACATGGGATCTGGAACAGTATTACTGAAGGATTCGGTACCACTGGACAACAAGGGACAACTATCGTGTTGACCTTTCGCAGGTCTTGCACGATCCTGTATTTCCCGCTCGGTTTCTGTAGTCCCATAATGAGTGAATTACAGGGGCTACCTCTGATCTCTTTCAGAATGCCTTTCTCAATAAAGGTCTCGATCACAGGTTTGATCCCTGCAATCGTTTCTGGCGACAGGTTGTATTGAGGTGTCCTTGGGAAATCAACATTCTGTTTCACCTCAATCCGCACTGGTTCAACCCCTCTGATTAGACCTATTTCATCGCCTGCGAAATCCCACACCACAGACGACACTGCGTCCCTCAGATCAGGTGGAAGTTCTTCCACAGTCACCATTGGGTACAGATCTATACATAGATGCTGATTGGTAACCTTAAAGTCAGCATCGTCATCTCTCGTCTGGACCTCCACTCCCTGAGGCGTACAATAAATTGTGCAGTTCAACTTGCACAACAGATCTCTTCCCAAAAGGCAAACTGGACTCATATCACACACTACAAACTGATGTCTAGTTTGGAAGGAACCTATCTTTACTAAGATCGGTTCTGTCAATGGACTGCTTATTCTTTTGTTCGCTACTCCAACAACCTGGATTGATTGTCCCGAGAGGGGTAGGTTAGGGACCACTGCTGATCTCACAGTAGACCGGGTAGCACCAGTATCAACCAAAAGTGTGGCAGGATGACCCTCGATATCTGCCTCCACAAAAGGTCCTCTCTGGTCTACCTCCAAGACCGCTCCAAGCGTGCAGTCTTCCTCCCCCCTCAGGCACCGTCAGGATAAAGGGTCTGAGCTACTCTCGTCATAGTCTTCGAACAGGGGCATCTGTTGGTACGTTCGTATTCCTTGTGTAATCCTTGGAGCCTGGGGAACCTGGGCGTGTGAACTGTATACCCCCCCTTTCATCGTCCTAGGCCTCGTTACTGTGTTAACTACCTCTTGCGCGGGTGCCTGAGCCCCCTCTTCCTCGTCCTGCAACTGATTAGCTGGGTTCAAAGGACACTCGCGTTTCCAATGTCCGACCTGGCGACAAAGATGACACGCCGTGGTCTTCTTCAATGTGGCCACGTCCACTCCTGTCTTGGGGTCTACTGGTTTCCCCTTTGCCTGGGCTTGCCCATTCTGATTCCCCTGGAAATTTCCTTGTTTCCTTCCTAAAGTCCCTCCACTAGGCTGACCCTGTGCTGTCTGCATCTGGACAAGCATCAATTTGTCTTTTAGCTTCCGATGTTTCGATTCCACCTCATCACTACAGTATCTCGCATACCTCAATATTTCATCTAGTGGCTTGTTCTGCCAGCAGATCAAATGGTGCTGTATCATGAGGCTGATTTCCATTCTCAGACCAAGTACAAACTTTGAGACAAACTGTCCCATATCCTTGGGGTCCAAGATATCTAACCCACTATACTGTTTAAAAGCTTTCAGAAGTCTTTCATAATATTCATGCACCGTTTCTTTGGGTTCCTGTACAGTCTGATCTATCTTAACCCAATCTATATCTTGGGGTGAAATCTTCAGTTTTAGCCATGTAATCACCTGCTCATACTTTTTCATTACTAAGGGTGATGGGCCTTTTGTAACCGGCTCCCTTTCAGGTTCCGAAGTCGGCCACTCGACAGCGACTTTACAAGCTGTCCACAAATCTCCCGGTACCACTATGTCAAACAAGGTGTTCAAATCAATCCATAGTACTTTTGAAATTTTAACAAACCGCTCAACCTGCTTGTACCACTCTACTGGTTTCTCCCTCAGCCGAGGAAAATCATTTGTAAATGCAGCCAAATCACCTCTATTCCACGGCACATGCACATACCCTCCATTCTGTACTTCCCGTAAAGGAAAATTTCCAACACCCGTCGCCCCCTCCTGGAGGCGGCGTTTCCCCCTCAGCTTTCTTTGCTGGTTTCTTCTTGGACCACCTTTCTTCCCATTTGTCCAACAAAATCCATATCCTCATCCCTACGATCAAATCTCTGGTGTGTGTCCTTAATCCTGTTAGTCTTTTCTCCTCCAGCTCCTGGTCACTGTACTGTAGTCTATGTGGCCCCTGCAGCGCTTTAGTTTTATTCAAGTCTACCTCATATCTTTTTGGCCAATTCCTTCAATCTATCATGTGCCATTCTAGCTTTTCGAGTCACGTCTTTTGCTATAAACAGCAGTTCATCCGATCCATAAATTTCTATTCTTTCCAAAGGCAGACCTCCATTAATCATCTCGTCTACCTCTGCTTTCAATCTCACTACGTCTAGTAACCTTGCCTGTACCGCACTCCTCAGTACATCTCGACAACCCGAGCCATCCCGCTCATCACAGTCACTATTCTGTCCTTGTGACCTATTCCCTTCCATCATATTCCTGGAACTTGGTCTGTCTTCCGAGACGTTCTGTGCCCTATCTCCTTGCATCCTATCACTTTGGTTTGTCACTGTTGGTGTCCACATCCTCAAAGCTGACTTGGATTCACGCAAAGACCTTGGTCTTTCTGGTCTCTCCTCTTCTTGTCTAAAGGAAGAGTCTGCAGTAGCCGGTAACGGCGTACTTGTGTCTATTGGTCTTGGGAAATGAACCACTCGTACTCCGAACCCATTCCCACTCTCACTGATTACTTCTTCTCTTCCCGTCTGTACGGAGCTCCCTTCTCTCACTCGGTCTGGGTCATATACCGGTACTATAGGGCCAATGGTAACCGGTACTGTCAAAGAATCCGGTAACCTGGTGTTCCCAACAGGAGGCTGTGTTATCATGGACGTCGTCGCCCCTTCCGTTCATGCTAGTCTGATTCTGGCTCTCATCAATTGTTACTGCTGGGGTCGGCTTTCCCTCTTCTGAGTCTGGATTAAATGGTGGTGGACTCTCTGCCAACATCCTGTCTAACAGGCTGTCATCTTGATCACTGTCGTCCTCATCGATTCTTATTATTTTCCCATTTTGTACTAACAATGGGTACAACTTATCTCCTTCGATCGTTTCCACTCTCCACCTTTTCTCCAATGCATCCCACCTTGCATCTTGAAATGCCCTGACCGATTTCTTCACCCTTTCCTGGCTTCTGTCTTTCTTCCTATCATACGCTGCTCTTATCCACGCATGTAGTGCCTCAAACTGTGTTGGTCTAGGTAGTGGTCGTAAAGAAGCCATTATACTTTTTAGCTGGTACAACACCTCTAACCTGAAAGTACCATAGCGTGGAAACAACAATTCTCCTTCTGCTTCTGTCATTTTATGCCAATTCTCAAGCCAAATTATAGTATGCAATCCTACATTCTTTGCCATATAATGTGCTGGTGTATCCTCGGGAGGAGCTTCCTCTCCTTCCCGAACAACCACATGTCTATCACCTCTACAAAGTTCCCGTAAAACTTTAAAACATTTCATGATGTATCAACGTTTTGTTTGCCCTCTAAATGTCAGCTCTTGCTTCCTGATTTCACTCCACCAATACCAGCGCGGCTCACACCAACCGGCCTATCGCAGCGCGGCACTTGTCTGACGTCACTTTTCCTCCGCTCGCAGCAGTTCCCCTCCTTTCTAATTCACTCGTTCTCTCTTGCAACTGTTCCAATCATACTCTGAAATAATGTCCGTCCTACCGAACAGTTACTTCTCTGACCGTCAGTCTTACCAATGACCGATCAGCCTCTTGAGCTCGTTGACCTCAATCTGGTAACCGTCTGTCCGCGAAACGACCGGACAATCACCTCTAACACACTTGATAGGATTCAATCACTCGATGTTCTGCACACAATAACCTACGACCTGCGTTGGTTATTCACACTCTCACTCATGTGTTCCCTATCTTCAGTGGGTCTGTCAATGACGTCTCGTGACCCCCACAACCTCTGGTCAACGTTCTCAACTCTGGGTGTATTCTACACCACAATAAATCTCCCGGTCCCGCGCGCGCTCACGGTCCGGTTCTCAATCACACAACTCTCGTTCCAACTCCGCAAGACATCACACAACAATAAAACACCGCAATCTACCAAACACCACTCTTTTCATACTCACTCTACCACGAACTGCTACTTCCGCCGCACCGTCACTCTCCGTCAGTTTTCAACGACCTCCGACATCTTTCTCCCGCGGTCCTCTGGATCTGCGTCACTCGGGCTCTATGGGGCAACTTAATCTCCTATCTTGCTCTAGATCTCCCCTTACCATCAAAGGTAACCATCCTACTCTGCTACCAACTGATAACGCCGATTCTTATCTAATTATCTATAAGAACCTTCTGGTCGCCAAGATCTTTTTACCTGTTGAATAGTGTAAAGGAGAGAATCTCATCTGGTTATATAACAGCATTCATTTTGTCTGAAAGGACCACTGACTCCGAATTCAAGTTTAAGAATTTATTATCGCCAAAAATAACTGGACATGCAAGCACCTCAACACGAGGTTAAAGAAATAGATGGGCACTAATACAAATAATAACCTACGCAGGAGTCTCATCCGACTCAGAATAAAGAGAATAGAAAGTTCTAGAAGGATCAACCAAGCTATGATTGCTCCAATTTCTATGTTGCTCTTCATTTATCTAAGCAAACTTTAAATCAATTGCTGTCCCTACACTAACACTTAGTGACACCCCTGCATAACGATTTTCCCAAACAAGAGTGATTAAAAGGTGTCAGCTGTGAAGACTTCCTAAGAAGTACAATCACATAATACCTAAGCTCAGCTCTGTCCTTCTCTCTGGTCTCCCCTACCTCTTCTCTGGCCTCCTCCCTCAGGGCACTATCCCTAATACAAAACCCCAATACAATTGTACACGCCTTTGTCACGCCTCCTTGGCCAGGTCTTCTTTCTTGTACTTTTCCATCGAAACGGTTACTTCATCCTGGACGGTTGCGATGACCTTGAGTCCCAGGCACCTTCTCCGCTGAAAGTATCATCCCTAAATTCCATTTCACTCCCGTACCATGCCTCCCACCTCTCTAACTTTTGAAAACAAAGAGTTAGTCTTTATTAACGAGACATGTGTCCTTGCACCTGCAACAAAGATACGTTCAACAGAAACCTTCTACTGTGCAAATTAAATCTACCGTTTGTGCCCAGAGAGCCTTACCAAGAGAAACTTTTCTCGGCCTACAAAATAAGCTAACATAAGAATAAACCAGGCCTTCCCTATGCATATATGTAGTCAGGCCTTTACATATAACCTTTTAAACACACAACTTACTTTTCCCTATAAGCATTTTTCATTACCATTCATATGCAAATAATGAATTACATGTGCAACTTTAATATGGTGCACGTTTAAACTACTGCAATTACATTACATGATTATCATAACACAATTATACTGCTGATTCACTTTGTCTCAGCGAACTATTCATTCTTTACTAAACATGCATGGATATACAACTGAATATATACGAATATATGTCTGAATACATGCGGGTGCGGACTATCAGTGATTATGATGCACCCCTACAATTCACAAGAACATTTCGCTCTAT
Source organism: Calotriton arnoldi (assembly GCA_963921515.1). NCBI lineage: Eukaryota > Metazoa > Chordata > Amphibia > Caudata > Salamandridae > Calotriton > Calotriton arnoldi. The sequence continues at coordinate 3,801,834 of CAWUFW010000325.1, forward strand.
CACCATAATGGTGATCGTAATATGTTTTTATCTATTGCATCATGCTATGCTTAGACTGCAAACTCGGGGTTTGTTTTATACGAAATCACTTGAATGCATTTGCACTTTAGTCATGGGTTTTTATTGTTTGTAACAAATTGCTGGAGGTATTATAACTAAGAATACCTTGACATTTGTTTTACTTACATCGTTCCGTATGCTGTTATTACAATGTCAATTCCAGCTATTTTTAACTGTAATTTGTTTTAATATTCACTTGTATGTCGTTTTTGACCTGTATGGCTGTATCTTTTATGGTTTTTAACCAAAATAAAGAGTTTGATTGATATTGATTAAGGACTGTGCAAAGTGTGGCTCTCGGAATGAGGGGTAGGGCGCCTGTAGCATCATCTTTTGAAATTTGGGAAAATATTTGTTTGCTCCATAACACCTCTAACACCCCCTGGACAGCAGCACAAGAAGTGAGAAAACATTGAGAATAACATTTTAAAATATCTCTGGTTTCCACATGGTCCCTAACACATACAGGACACCCATCGGAAGACTGGAAAATGTCAGGAAAATGTCAGGGTATCTAAGAACTAGACACTCCGTTAAAGCACCAAAACCCCAGAGGAAATTGAGAGTAATATTCTAAATTTTGGAACAAGACCTTCCGCATGACTGTCTAACCCAGCAAATAAATAAAGAAGACATTAAATGAAAGCTGCACAATGGTAGTCTGGAATAGCAAAAGACATGGTGCTGCCCCCTACATCCTCCACCTGCAGCAGGTCTGGCCCTGCATCTAGCCACTCCCATATGGAGATGAGGCATCCTCTCATCTGCCAGTGCCAGAGTTGGTTTTTCCTGCCTTTCTCTTGCTAAAGGATGTCATAGTCTCCTCCAGAAGGAGGGTCATTAGCAGGTCTTGATCTGTCTCTATGCTAGCACAGACAGGACCACCAGAACAGAAGTGTCTCTACTAGTGCCAGTCTAATGGTCCTTTCCTGTCAGAGTAGGTAGGAGCTTCCCTACTGGTCCTCCCAGTGTTGGTGGCATTCACCTGGTACCCCTTACTTTCCTCTTCTGTCTTTGAACTCTAACGTTAGGGCAATACAATCAAACACCTGTAGTGGGGCAAACTGGACACTCTCACATTCTGGTTTCCCTCCTACCTGTGCCAGTGCACTACCAATGATGCAATCTATAGGGGGCAGTGAGCACATGATAATTGTGCAAATTAGAGCCACCAGGAAATTAGTTAGGTCCATCAAATTTGATTCCAAATATTTGTTCTTGATTTTCTCTGGACTGGTAGAATTTAGTTCAGCTGGATTTTCACAGCAGTTGCTACAGCCAATTGATTTAAAATTCTATGCATCTTATCTGGGGGGGAGGGTTTCCCACACCATTATGTTCTCAAAGCATTATGGTATGAATTAAGGTACATATTCTTAGATAGTATGCACACCTAGTTGCTTTCCTAATGCTTATTGGGTGCCAGGCAATAGTAGTTTCCTCAGGAAGTATTTTTTTATATTCTGTAGTTTATGAGCACTATGTTAATCCCATAGATCTGCAGAATGCATTGCAGTTGCAAATGTTCTGATCCTGTGTACCTCCAAAATTGCCTTGATCGAGTCACCGCCCTTTTTATATTTGCCTCTTATAGCCATTACCTAAATCTGGACCATGGACTGTACACTTTTGTCTCCTTGCTGGGCTCACAATAGTTTTCTATCGAACCTATTGTTTAGATCATCAAAGAATGGAACTCTCTCCAATAGTATGCCATTGGCCCTAAAGATACTTTTTAGCGGGGCCTTTTGGATCATCAACATAAACTTGATTTAGTTGGATTAATCAATAATTTTTTTATATGTCAGTAGGCATCGAAGCCCTATAAAAGGTGATGCATTGACCACTAAGGGGCCTATTACGATGTGAGTCAGATAGCCTCCGATCGCAGGTCGGAGGCTTTCCGACTCACATCGTAGGTTTCAAATCCGACAGCCTTATTATGATAAAGGCTGTCGGATTTGAAACTGGCTCGTCGGACCGACTAGCTTCCGACGGGCTCAAGAAGCCACTCAGAATCCCCTAAGTATGGCGTTTACGCCGTGGTGATTATGATGTCGGTTTCCGACAGGCTTTTCATGTCGGGCTTTCCAACGTGAAAAGCCTGTCAGAAAGTGACTTTGGGGGTCTCCGCAGGCTCCAGTTGAGATTTCCTGCTCTATTTCAGTTTATTATTTCTATGGTGGAGACCTCCTCTAGCAAGGGTCGCCAACTGCATTTGTGTCTGGCAGGAGATTTTAAAGCAAAGTTGCCACACCGGGGATACATGTGGGTGGACTGCCAGATCAGAGAGGGAAGGACTTGGGGGTTTTCTTGGCAGCAGCTGATTTGAATAATGTACTGGATGCGGCTGGCATGGGTGACCTGAGGCTACCCATGTTTCGGGGTGGGCGCAGTGCATCCATCATTGATTACATCTTTATATCCCATAATTTATGATACCATTATTAATTCTGAAATCAGTGATCACAACCCCCTAGCTTCTGCTTTGACACAGCCATTTACTGAGGCATTTCTAGTAGACACTAGACTTTGTAACTTGAAGGCATCTACTGATAGCTTTAGGTTGGTCGGGCAGGCTTTCAGACCCAGCCCTGGCACTTGGAGGAGTTGTGACAAGGAATATAGAGCATGTTTTGAATTGGTTGTCAGATGAACTAGAGGGTGGGGGGATCGTTGCCTTTTTTGAGGCCTTCTGTCATGGGATTAAGAAGTTCCTCCTCAAGCCTTACAAAGCAGCGCGTGTTGAGCTGTGCTGGTTTGATCACGAATGCTCAGCAGTGAATCAATCATTGCGCAAGGCCCTTCATACGATTCCGAGGGACTCTGTAGCAGTAGCAACTCTCTGGAAGCACTACAAATCTGTAACTGCTGGGCAGTAGAGGGAAGTAATTATTGAGCAATGGGATACATTAGCCGAATCAGCTCGTACTAATAACAGCAGGTTCTTCTGGGGCGAGGTGGCCAGTAGGAGGTCTATTAATCAACATGTGTCCCAAACTAGCTGCCATATTGATGGTGCGACCTAGGTGGTGCATGCTGGTGCAGACGCTGACCCAGTAACCCCAGATGTCCCGGGCTTGGTCCTTCAGGTAACCTTGCAGGAAGTAACTGGTGCTATACAGCAGAGCGCAAGGGGCCAGCCCCCTGGTCCAGATGAGGTCCTGATCGATTTAATTAAATGTAAATCTGATCTTTGGGCCCCATTGCTGACAAATGTTTTTAACAGTCTGACCCATCGTAACATACCAACTTTGTGGGCTTCCTCAACTATTGTGCCAATATTCAAGAAGGGGGATCGGTCTCTGCCAGGATGTTATCAGCCAGTTTCCTAACCTAATCCCGGGAAATTATACAGTGGCAAAACAAACTCCACTTTATCTCACTTTCATGGACTTGTCCATGGCTTTTAACTGTGTAAATCGGTCAACGCTCTGCCAACTCCTACTGGGTATGGACTTGGATATAACACTGGGTCATTTGTTAACTCCCCTCCCAATCGGGCTTCCGAGCAGGGCATAGCACCGAAGCGGCCTTGGCGGAAGTCACAGATACTATAAGGATGTCATTGGATAGGGAGATTCCGACAATATTAGTGCTCCTGGACCTGTCGGCGGCCTTCGACACCATCTCTCACAGCATTATGCTGGACAGGCTACGAGAGATCGGTGTCGGAGGTATGGCCTTAGCCTGGCTACAAAGCTTTTTGAACAACAGAACACAATGTGTCCAATTGGACACATTTGTGTCACAGACCACGGCACTGGACAAGGGGGTTCCCCAGGGGTCCATCTTAAGTCCCACCTTGTTCAACATCTATGTGGCTCCGCTGGCTGCCATTATTAGATCCTGCGGTTTTGAGACGATCTTGTATGCGGACGACACTCAGGTGATAATCCCCATCGAGTCAGATCCCGCGGCAACCAGAGCTAAGTTTAAGTTCTGTATGTTGAAAATAGCCACATGGATGAGCAACAATTTCCTTCAGCTAAACTCCAATAAAACGGAGATTCTCTTGTTTGGGAAGGCTGAGGAACTATGGTCGGTGGACTGGTGGCCTGTGGAACTTGGGGAGGCACCCAGTCCAACAAAGCAGGCAAGGAAACTGGGAATTATGATCGATAATAAACTTTCTCTGGAGGAGCACGTGAAGACAGTCTCGGGTACATGCTTTGGAATAATGCGGATGCTGAGGAAGATCTTTCCGTGGATCCCCCTTGAGGCCAGAAAGACCTTAATACAGGCACTGCTAGTTAGTAGACTAGATTACGGTAACGTACTACTAGTAGGAATGAGGGAGGATCTATCATCTAGGCTGCAAGTTGTGTAAAACACAGCAGCGCGGCTGGCTCTCAACAAACCGGTTCGTACCCCGTCACTACCTCTTCTGCAAAAGTTGCACTGGTTGCCCATTAGGAAGAGAGCAGTGTTTAAGCTCTTGACTTTAGTGTTTAAAGCACTGCAAGAGACGGGCCCGGCATACCTAAGGAAGAAGTTAATTCCCTATGTTCCTGAACGCCAACTTAGATCGAGCAATCAGAAACTGCTCTGCCCCTGTAAAATCAGTAAAATTAAAATGGGCGGGCGTGCTTTCTCTCATCTTGCTCCCTTCCACTGGAACAGACTACCAGATGAGATCCGAGCCTGCACAACGTTGGTGCAGTTTAAGAAGCAGCTTAAAACATGGATGTTCTAACGGCCATATTGTCATAAGTTACCGGTAGTGTGCAGCCAAGGCGCCGAGAGATCCCTTTGGGGATGATTCGTTGCGCAATATAAGTTTTAATAATAATAATAATAATAAATAACTACTTTGCATGCCAACACGAAAGCTAGGGTCAGATTTGGTTCTAACCGAGAATTGTTCAATGAAATAGATATCAAGCAGGGGGTTTGTTAGGGGTGCATTCTTGCACCTCTGATATTTGTTTTGTATATAAACACCCGAATTGGCTGCTTGCACCCAGGGTGTGCCTATAATAGAAGGTACTCCCCTACCAGCATTGTTGTATGTGGATGATGCGGTGCTAATCGCTCGCACGTTGTTAGCCCTACGCCTCCTAGTTCACTCTCTTCACATTTTAGGGGTAGCCCTGTGTGGTCCAAAGGGCTTGCACCTTTTGAGCATTTCAGTGGGTCCAATCGTCTTTTAAGCACTTGCACTTCCTCACATTTAGGCGTTACTTTGGTGCAGCTGGCTCCTGGGCCTCAAATATAGCACAGCCCAGAGAGAAGTTATCACAGGCGGTTGGATCATTATTTAGTCTTTCTTCGACAGCGGTAGGCAGGCCTCTGGGTCCACTGATTAAGATACATACCTCCCAGTGTGTCCTGGTAGCCACCTATGGGGTGAAAACAACTGAGAAAAACATCAGTGTCCCCAGTCCTGCATCTAAATCTGTATTGTAATTCCCAGTACTCGTGTATGTATCCTTCTCCTAGCACTTCATATCTGCCTACCTGGTGATACTGGAGACTTTTGAAATTGGAATGTTGTGACTGGCAGTGTGATATAGTCATGGATTAACCATTCTGTGGAAGGTGACTCAGCCACTGTGAAAGGTAATTGGTCCAATTTTTCAATGTGCAACATGGTATATTTTGCATCTCTGCGTGCCATACCCATCTGTCTTTCCTTTAGATTATATACTAGAACAGAGCCGTACTGTTTATGTAATACCAGGGCATGTGGCCAGAATGCAATGATTGTAGCATCCAGCTTAATAATAGAATGGACCGCAATTGCGATTTCCCCCCTCCCCTCTCCCCCAACAAGAAACTACGTATCCCACTCCCCTCCCTCCCCGCACTGCTGTCTCCCCTCGACTACTATTGAGCTCAGTTAGTAGACTCTCTTGCGCTCGAGGTGTGGGTAATGGTGCTGTGCCGGGACCTTCCATCGCAACCCTCTTCCTCTCCTGTGTGTGTCGATGCCGTGGAGCGCTCCCAGCTCTCTGACTCTACTGAGTTGTTCCGTCTTAATCTGGTCCCTGGGGGTACTCTACGTGTGGGGGTCTCTCTGGGGTGGAAGCCTCCGATTCCCCGCCATCTCTTGTTAAGTCCGCCATCAGCCCCTCCCATGCCTGGGCTCGTTCCGGCTTGCCCACTCCACGCTGTGCATTCCCAAGTAGGACCCTGCCCTCACAACCCGCCCATTTCACCAGCTCTCGTTTCCATCTGTGCACGTTGGGGCCCTCCGGTTTCTTCCAGCTACTGGTTATTTCTCGTTTCGCCAGAATAAATGCCAGGTCCTGGAACCTATCTGTGTTTTTGGTTTTGGCAGTGTGTGGAAACAAATGGAGCAGTACGTGGGCAGGTGTACAGGGGACCACCCTCTCCGTCACCCTCGCTGTCACCTGTGTCACTTCCTGCCAGTATTGCGTTAAGGAGGCACAGCTCCACACCATATGCATAAAAGTCGCCCCCTGCGCATGACACTTCGGGCATCGGGCGTCCGCGCCATCAAAGTAGCGGTTAATGCGTTCTGGAGTTAGGTAAGCTTGATGGAGTATATAGAAACTTATCAGGCTAAACCGGGCGTTTCGAGATACTTTGGCAGTTTGTTCTAAAATATTGTCCCAGTCCTTGTCGTCTAGTGGCCTGTCAATGTCGTCACCCCATTTATGTCTTAGTCTGTCCAGCGGTTGTATGGAGTCTCGCCCTATGGCTCTATAGAGGCATGCCACAGCCTTGATGGTTCCACCCGCCAAGCTTATGTATTCGCATGTGGTGTGTCGCAGCGGTTCCGTCGTCCCCGCTCCCCAATGTCGTCTCATCGCTCCCGTGACCGCCCGTATAGTAGGAAGTGCCCCTGTGGTATGTCCCAGTCTGCGCTGAAGTCCGCAAAGGAGAGAAGCTCCCCGTCCAGGAAAAGATCCCCAACCTTCGTCACTCCTGCTTCGACCCAATCATCCAGGCCCCACCACTGTCCCCCATGGGGAAGGGCTTCCAACAGCGGCAGTGCCATCTCTGGAGAATATGGGCGCCTTGTTCTGGTTTTCTGCAGGCATCTGCCCCAGCAACGATTTATCACTCTATGTTCATTGCTGCAGATCTGTTGAGGCCTGACCATCCTTAGCAGGGTTCGGAACACCGCAGCCCTGTCCGGAGCGAAAGGTGGCACTCCCCTGTCCGGTTCCCTGCTTCCCGCCACCCACTATGTGAAACTCTGCAGTTGTCCTGCTAAGTAGTAGGCCTCCATGTCAGGCACCGCCAAGCCTCCCCCCAATCTGGTCCGCTTTAACGTATTAAGGGCTACCCGTCTGCGTCCTGACCCCCATATGAAGGCCGACAAGCAGGAGTCCAGCGCTCAGAACCAAGCCGCTGATATCCAAATCTGGAGTGTTACAAAGAAGTAAAGCAGCCGAGTAAGAGCCACCATTTTAAGTAGTGAGATGCGACCCATCACCGAGAGGGGAAGTCTCCCCCAGAAGGCCATGGTGTCTTTAAGTGAGCAGAGCGCCCTCCCTACATTGCCTTCCTTCAAATCCTCCATAGAGTGGAAAATGTGTACTCCCAAATAGCGGAAGCAGTGGGGTTCGCACCGCAGATTCCCCAAGTTCAGGGGGGGGCCTCGCATCCCTCACCAAAGGGAATAGTTTGGACTTCAGCCAGTTCACTCGTAGCCCTGACAGGGAGCCAAAGCGCTCCATCATAGCCTTTGCTCCCGGCAGATCGTCCTCTGCATCGTTTAAGAATAGAAGGAGGTCATCCGCATACAGCGCTATTTGGTCCCGTAGCTCTCCCACCTGGATCCCCCGATACGCCACTCCAGATCTCGCTATGCAGGATAATGGCTCCACTGCCAAGGCGAACAGCAGTGAGGAGAGTGGACACCCCTGGCGCGTCCCCCTCTCTACCCGGTACTGCTCCGAAATTGTGCGTCAAGAGCGGACCCTCGCCACCGGGTCAGTGTATAATAACTGCACCCAGCGTATAAATCCCAGCCCTAGGCCCATTTTGTTTAGTACTGCATACAAGAACCCCCATTCAAGGCTATCAAATGCCTTTTCCATGTCGATGGCGAACACCGCCCCTCCCTGCTCCGCCGTCGTCCCTAGTTCGATGATGACAGTAGTCAGTAGTCAGATTGAGCATCGACAATGGCCTGTATGCTTCGCACTCCAAAGGAGACTTGTCCGGCTTCAACAGCGGTATTACCACCGCTTCCCTAGTCGTACCCGGCAAGTGGCCCTTCTCCTTTGCCTCTGCATACATCTCAACCAACCTGGGGGTCAGTTCGTCCGCGTATGCCGCATAGAACTCCTTGGGGAGCCCGTCCGTGCCCGGTGTTTTCCCTCTCGCCAGTGCCTTAATGGCTACCCGGATTTCACGTTCCAAGATTGCAGCTCCTAGGAGTTCTGCGTCTTCGTCTGTCAGGGCATGTATCGGGAGGTCTGCCAGATATTCCTCGATTTCCCCCTCCCCGCGGGGCCCAGCGCTTCTATAAAGTCTCTCGTAGTAACTGCGGAAACTGTCATTTATGTCGTCCTGCCGGTATAGATGTCGCCCCTCCGGCCCCGTCAATTCTAAGATTGTGTTCTCCCTGCGGGTGGGATTATCGAGCCACGCCAGCAGTCTACCCGCCTTGTCTCTCTCTGCGTGCGTTCTGTCCATATACGCCCGGTAGTCAAAGCACCTCAATCTCTCCTCCTGTACAGCCACCTCCTCCTTTGCCTCAAGCAGTTCCTGACGGATGTCTGGATTGGTCGGGCGTCTGCGTTCCACCTCCCTCAATGCACGATCTGCTCGTTCTACGTCAGCCAGTAGTGTATATCGTACCCCTATGGATAATGCCATGCAGCGACCCCTAATCACTGCCTTAAAGGCATCCCATTCAGTCACCCTGGAGTCTGTGGAGTGTGCATTGTCCGTAAAGTATGTGGTGATTTGCTCTTTGATCTCTTGGTGGAACACCTGGTCTTCTAGTGCCTCCGGCCTGAGACGCCAGGTGGGGATGGGCTGTCGTTTGTGTCCCCACTGCAGTCGAATTAATAAAGGATTGTGGTCCGACACCGTTCGGGTGAGGTATTCCGCCTTGTGGAGTCGGGTGTGCATGTCTGGGGAGCATAGAAAGGTGTCCAGGCGGACGTGTAAGTCATGTACGTGGGAAAGGTGGGAGTACTCCCTGTCCAGTGGGTGCGTCCGTCGCCATGTGTCCACCAACCCCCAATGAGATTGCCATTCCCAAAACATCTTAGCTGTCCTATGAACTGGGGCATCTCGAAGCAGTGGGTGTGAACGGTTCAGGGCCGGGTCTGCTATACAGTTAAAGTCACCGCCCATGATAATTGACCCCGTCATATATGGAGCCAGCGACCCTGATAAGTGCTCAAAGAATGTTCCTTGGTCCGTATTCGGGCCGTAGACATTGATCAGTGTGACGTTCTGCCCGTCTAGGCGCCCAGTGACCACCACATACCAGCCCTCTGGGTCCACTTTGTGGTCGGTGTGTTGGAAGGGGACACCCGCCCTGATCCAGATCAGGACCCCTCTGGCAAATGCCGAGTACGTGGTGTAGTATGCCTGGCCTCTCCACCTACGGTGTAATGCTGCCCCCTCGGATGTTAATGTATGCGTCTCTTGTATCATTGCTATGTGAACCCCCCGTCTATTTAGTTGGGAGAAGATTTTGTATCGTTTGTGCATGGAGTGCATCCCCCGGACATTCCAGGAGAGGAGATTATATTCTGTCTGATTGGGCATTGCAAATCAGCCTTTCCACCTCCGTCTGGCCTCCCCTGCCCCTCCCGGCACCCGGCGCCCTACTTCGTAGGATGAGTGCCTTCGCGCAAGGACCTGTGGCCCCGCGTAGAGATAGACAGCAGTGCCCCCGACTGAAAACAATATAAACATCCCAACTCCCCTTCCCCGGGACAAGTGAGAACGTCTCCCCCATCCAAACCTTGCACTCTCGTGCCTTAACAGTCAGAGTCTGAAAGTGGTGACTAGGCCAGTGGCTGCCTGGAGAACAGCCGTCCTCTCCGCCCCCTCGGTTCCCCCCCCAGTGTATAGGTCTAATACAATTGTATAGGGACCCCTCTTGACATTGTGTAGGGCGACACTAGCGCCGTTCCCCGCCTCCCCACAATATAGACCTGGCTGTACTTGCATGCTCGATCTGCATCACATCAGGTCGTCTGCTGATCTGGGTGTTACGTGCGGTAGGACTTGACTGGCATCTCCCACCGTGCTCAAGCTGGTCTCAGAGTCCGAGTCTCTCTGTTCCTCTCCGGAATGCAAGGGAGCATCCTGGGTGCTCGCTGTGCTCAGTGAGGCCACCGCTGCGATCGCACTTGCTCTGTCCCGGTGCTTCTCCTCCATTGTCGGGTGGCTCTTTGAGGTCGTCCCTCTGTCAGGAGAGCGTGTAAGTTCCTTTTCAGCTGGGTTTTTGTCTTCCCGTCTCCGGTCTCGGGGATCTTGCTCCTCGATCCAGTCCCAAACATCCTGGGGTGTAGTGAAGAACGTGGTTCCCCCTGATCGCACTATACAGAGTCTGGCTGGGAATACCATAGAGTAGAATACCCCCATTTGGCGCAGTTTCCTTTTGACCGTGACAAAGGACGCTCGCTGTTGTTGTACCTCCCGGGACAAATCAGGCAAATCCGGACAACCAATCAATCAATCAATCAATCAGGGGTTTGTTAAAGCGCGACTACTCACCCGTAAGGGTCTCAAGGCGCTAGGGGGGGTGCAGGTTCCATCCATCAAGGAGGGGGTCTGTCGAAGAGCCAGGTTTTGAGGTTTCTTGCGAAGATGGGGAGCGATGTTGTCTGTCTGAGGTGGAGCGGAAGGGCGTTCCATGCTTTGGCCGCGAGGAAGGAGAAGGAGCGATACCAAAGGGGATGATGGACGGAGCGTTAGAGCAAATCAAACACTCACCCCCAGTCAACTGATCTGGGTTTAATCCATCATCATTCTTTAGCTCACTCCACCACCCCAGTTCAGACATGGCCATATGCAAATCAGTCTGACCCTGTGCCTCATGGGAACAGTCCAGCCCGAACTGCCAAGCCATGTCTTCCCTGGACCGGAAACAAGCATCCTGGGACCGGTTTCGGGTTCAAAACCCTCATCAGCCAGGCTATCTTGAATCCAGTGGCAAAGTGAGCAAGGGACCCACGTCTGGGCATACCCTGCCAACTTAGGGCGAACAAAGCGATACCAAAGGGGATGATGGACGGAGCGTTAGAGCAAATCAAACACTCACCCCCAGTCAACTGATCTGGGTTTAATCCATCATCATTCTTTAGCTCACTCCACCACCCCAGTTCAGACATGGCCATATGCAAATCAGTCTGACCCTGTGCCTCATGGGAACAGTCCAGCCCGAACTGCCAAGCCATGTCTTCCCTGGACCGGAAACAAGCATCCTGGGACCGGTTTCGGGTTCAAAACCCTCATCAGCCAGGCTATCTTGAATCCAGTGGCAAAGTGAGCAAGGGACCCACGTCTGGGCATACCCTGCCAACTTAGGGCGAACAAAGCGATACCAAAGGGGATGATGGACGGAGCGTTAGAGCAAATCAAACACTCACCCCCAGTCAACTGATCTGGGTTTAATCCATCATCATTCTTTAGCTCACTCCACCACCCCAGTTCAGACATGGCCATATGCAAATCAGTCTGGCCCTGTGCCTCATGGGAACAGTCCAGCCCGAACTGCCAAGCCATGTCTTCCCTGGACCGGAAACAAGCATCCTGGGACCGGTTTCGGGTTCAAAACCCTCATCAGCCAGGCTATCTTGAATCCAGTGGCAAAGTGAGCAAGGGACCCACGTCTGGGCATACCCTGCCAACTTAGGGCGAACAAAGCGATACCAAAGGGGATGATGGACGGAGCGTTAGAGCAAATCAAACACTCACCCCCAGTCAACTGATCTGGGTTTAATCCATCATCATTCTTTAGCTCACTCCACCACCCCAGTTCAGATATGGCCATATGCAAATCAGTCTGACCCTGTGCCTCATGGAAACAGTCCAGCCCGAACTGCCAAGCCATGTCTTCACTGGACCGGAAACAAGCATCCTGGGACCGGTTTCGGGTTCAAAACTCTCATCAGCCAGGCTATCTTGAATCCAGTGGCAAAGTGAGCAAGGGACCCACGTCTGGGCATACCCTGCCAACTTAGGGCGAACAAAGCGATACCAAAGGGGATGATGGACGGAGCGTTAGAGCAAATCAAACACTCACCCCCAGTCAACTGATCTGGGTTTAATCCATCATCAATCTTTAGCTCACTCCACACCCCAGTTCAGACATGGCCATATGCAAATCAGTCTGACCCTGTGCCTCATGGGAACAGTCCAGCCCGAACTGCCAAGCCATGTCTTCCCTGGACCGGAAACAAGCATCCTGGGACCGGTTTCGGGTTCAAAACCCTCATCAGCCAGGCTATCTTGAATCCAGTGGCAAAGTGAGCAAGGGACCCACGTCTGGGCATACCCTGCCAACTTAGGGCGAACAAAGCGATTCCAAAGGGGATGATGGACGGAGCGTTAGAGCAAATCAAACACTCACCCCCAGTCAACTGATCTGGGTTTAATCCATCATCATTCTTTAGCTCACTCCACCACCCCAGTTCAGACATGGCCATATGCAAATCAGTCTGACCCTGTGCCTCATGGGAACAGTCCAGCCCGAACTGCCAAGCCATGTCTTCCCTGGACCGGAAACAAGCATCCTGGGACCGGTTTCGGGTTCAAAACCCTCATCAGCCAGGCTATCTTGAATCCAGTGGCAAAGTGAGCAAGGGACCCACGTCTGGGCATACCCTGCCAACTTAGGGCGAACAAAGCGATACCAAAGGGGATGATGGACGGAGCGTTAGAGCAAATCAAACACTCACCCCCAGTCAACTGATCTGGGTTTAATCCATCATCATTCTTTAGCTCACTCCACCACCCCAGTTCAGACATGGCCATATGCAAATCAGTCTGGCCCTGTGCCTCATGGGAACAGTCCAGCCCGAACTGCCAAGCCATGTCTTCCCTGGACCGGAAACAAGCATCCTGGGACCGGTTTCGGGTTCAAAACCCTCATCAGCCAGGCTATCTTGAATCCAGTGGCAAAGTGAGCAAGGGACCCACGTCTGGGCATACCCTGCCAACTTAGGGCGAACAAAGCGATACCAAAGGGGATGATGGACGGAGCGTTAGATCAAATCAAACACTCACCCCCAGTCAACTGATCTGGGTTTAATCCATCATCATTCTTTAGCTCACTCCACCACCCCAGTTCAGACATGGCCATATGCAAATCAGTCTGACCCTGTGCCTCATGGGAACAGTCCAGCCTGACCTGCCAAGCCATGTCTTCCCTGGACCGGAAACAAGCATCCTGGGACCGGTTTCGGGTTCAAAACCCTCATCAGCCAGGCTATCTTGAATCCAGTGGCAAAGTGAGCAAGGGACCCACGTCTGGGCATACCCTGCCAACTTAGGGCGAACAAAGCGATACCAAAGGGGATGATGGACGGAGCGTTAGAGCAAATCAAACACTCACCCCCAGTCAACTGATCTGGGTTTAATCCATCATCATTCTTTAGCTCACTCCACCACCCCAGTTCAGACATGGCCATATGCAAATCAGTCTGACCCTGTGCCTCATGGGAACAGTCCAGCCCGAACTGCCAAGCCATGTCTTCCCTGGACCGGAAACAAGCATCCTGGGACCGGTTTAGGGTTCAAAACCCTCATCAGCCAGGCTATCTTGAATCCAGTGGCAAAGTGAGCAAGGGACCCACGTCTGGGCATACCCTGCCAACTTAGGGCGAACAAAGCGATACCAAAGGGGATGATGGACGGAGCGTTAGAGCAAATCAAACACTCACCCCCAGTCAACTGATCTGGGTTTAATCCATCATCATTCTTTAGCTCACTCCACCACCCCAGTTCAGACATGGCCATATGCAAATCAGTCTGACCCTGTGCCTCATGGGAACAGTCCAGCCCGAACTGCCAAGCCATGTCTTCCCTGGACTGGAAACAAGCATCCTGGGACCGGTTTCGGGTTCAAAACCCTCATCAGCCAGGCTATCTTGAATCCAGTGGCAAAGTGAGCAAGGGACCCACGTCTGGGCATACCCTGCCAACTTAGGGCGAACAAAGCGATACCAAAGGGGATGATGGACGGAGCGTTAGAGCAAATCAAACACTCACCCCCAGTCAACTGATCTGGGTTTAATCCATCATCATTCTTTAGCTCACTCCACCACCCCAGTTCAGACATGGCCATATGCAAATCAGTCTGACCCTGTGCCTCATGGGAACAGTCCAGCCCGAACTGCCAAGCCATGTCTTCCCTGGACCAGAAACAAGCATCCTGGGACCGGTTTCGGGTTCAAAACCCTCATCAGCCAGGCTATCTTGAATCCAGTGGCAAAGTGAGCAAGGGACCCACGTCTGGGCATACCCTGCCAACTTAGGGCGAACAAAGCGATACCAAAGGGGATGATGGACGGAGCGTTAGAGCAAATCAAACACTCACCCCCAGTCAACTGATCTGGGTTTAATCCATCATCATTCTTTAGCTCACTCCACCACCCCAGTTCAGACATGGCCATATGCAAATCAGTCTGACCCTGTGCCTCATGGGAACAGTCCAGCCCGAACTGCCAAGCCATGTCTTCCCTGGACCGGAAACAAGCATCCTGGGACCGGTTTCGGGTTCAAAACCCTCATCAGCCAGGCTATCTTGAATCCAGTGGCAAAGTGAGCAAGGGACCCACGTCTGGGCATACCCTGCCAACTTAGGGCGAACAAAGCGATACCAAAGGGGATGATGGACGGAGCGTTAGAGCAAATCAAACACTCACCCCGAGTCAACTGATCTGGGTTTAATCCATCATCATTCTTTAGCTCACTCCACCACCCCAGTTCAGACATGGCCATATGCAAATCAGTCTGACCCTGTGCCTCATGGGAACAGTCCAGCCCGAACTGCCAAGCCATGTCTTCCCTGGACCGGAAACAAGCATCCTGGGACCGGTTTCGGGTTCAAAACCCTCATCAGCCAGGCTATCTTGAATCCAGTGGCAAAGTGAGCAAGGGACCCACGTCTGGGCATACCCTGCCAACTTAGGGCGAACAAAGCGATACCAAAGGGGATGATGGACGGAGCGTTAGAGCAAATCAAACACTCACCCCCAGTCAACTGATCTGGGTTTAATCCATCATCATTCTTTAGCTCACTCCACCACCCCAGTTCAGACATGGCCATATGCTAATCAGTCTGACCCTGTGCCTCATGGGAACAGTCCAGCCGCGAGGAAGGAGAAGGAGCGGCCTCCCGATCTGGTCTTTCTGGTGCGGGGGACCACGGCGTAGGAGAGCTGGGCTGATCGTAGGGTCCTTTGGGGTGCGTGGAATTTGAGTCGGCTGTTCAGGTATGCTGGTCCGGTGCCGTGGAGGGCCTTGTGTGCATGGGTGAGCATCTTGAAGGTGATTCTCGCCTCGACAGGGAGCCAGTGGAGTGTGCGCAGGTGCTGGGAGATGTGGCAGTGTTTTGGCAGGTTGAGGACCAGTCTTGCAGCGGCGTTCTGGATGTTCTGTAGCTTGCGGGTGAGGTTTTTGTTTATTTCGGCGTAGAGTGCGTTGCCGTAGTCGAGTCTGCTGGTGACCAGGGCGTGAGTGACGGTCTTTCGGTGTTCGAGGGGATCCATTTGAAGGTCTTACGAAGGAGGCGGAGGGTGTGGAAGCAGGAAGACGAGACAGAGTTGATCTGGCTGTCCATTTTGAGCTCGGAGTCCAGGATGATTCCCAGGTTGCGTGCGTGGTCCGTGGGGGTTGGCGGGTTTCCGAGGGCGGGGGCCACCAGGTGTCGCTCCAGGCATCGGGGTTTGGGCCCATGATGAGTACTTCTGTTTTGTTGGTGTTTAGTTGTAGGCAGCTGTTTTTCATCCATTTGACTACGGCTTCCATGCCTTCTCGAAAGTTGCGTCTGGCGGTGTTGGGCTTGTTGGATAGGGAGAGGATGAGCTGGGTGTCGTCTGCGTATGACACAATGTTGAGTCCGTAGGTTCTGACGATGGGGGCGAGTGGAGCCATGTAGACGTTGAAGAGCGTTGGGCTGAGGGAGGAGCCCTGGGGGACTCCGCAGGTGGTAGGTGTGGGGTCCGAGAGGAAAGGGGGAGTCTGACCCGCTGCGTCCTGCCGGAGAGGGAAGGAGCGGATCCAGTCGAGGGCCTTGTCCTGGATTCCTGCGGTCGTAGAGTCTGCGTATTAAGATGCGGTGGGAGACTGTGTCGAACGCCGCTGATAGGTCGAGGAGGATGAGGGCTACTGTTTCTCCTTTGTCCAGTAGGGTGCGGATGTCGTCTGTTGCGGCGAGGAGGGCGGTTTCCGTACTGTGGTTTTTTCTGAAGCCGGATTGGGAGGAGTCGAGGATGTTGTGTTCTTCAATGAATGTGGCGAGTTGGCTGTTGATGGCTTTCTCGATGACTTTCGCTGGGAACGGGAGCAGGGAGATGGGTCTGTAGTTTTTGAGGTCGGTGGGGTCCGCTGAGGGTTACTTTAGGAGGGGGTTGACCTCGGCGTGTTTCCAGTCGTCGGGGAACGAGGCTGTCGCCAGGGAGCGGTTGATGGTGTGGCGGAGCATGGGTGCGATGGTGTCGGCGGCTCTGTTGAAGATGCGGTGGGGGCAGGGGTCCGTGGGGGCCCCTGAGTGGATTGACTTCATTGTCTTCAGTGTGTCTTCCGTGGTGAGGGCTGTCCAGTCGTCAATCGCTGGTTTCCGGGTGTCGGGGGTGGTTGGTGAGGGCTCAGTGTGTTGGTTGTCTTCGTCGAAGTTGTCGTAGATGCTCTTGATTTTGTGGTGGAAAAAGGTGCTGAGTTTGTCGCAGAGGTCTTGTGAGGGAGGGATGTCGGTAGACTCGCTAGTGGGTTGGGCGAACTCCTTGATGATGCTGAAGAGTTCCTTGCTGTTGTGCGCGTGGGTGGAGATTCTGTCTTCAATCGCTTTTTTCCTCGTTTCTCTGATGAGTTGATGGTGGGCGTTGGTGGCGGCTCTGAAGTTGTCGTGGGCTTCTGTGGATTTGGTGTTCCTCCAGGCCTTTTCGAGGCGGCGGCATGTGCTTCTGGACTCTCGAAGTTCGGTGGTAAACCATCTGGCCTTCTTGGCGCGGGTATTGTTGTTTTTCTTGAGGGGGGCTATGGTGTTGGTGCTGTCCGTGATCCATCTATGCAGGGTTCGGGCTGCGGTGTTGGGGTCGTCGTTTTCCGCGACGGTTGGGGTGGAGTTGTTGAGTGAGGAGGTGAGCTGGTCGTCGGTGATTTTGGTCCAGTTTCTTCGTGGAAGCAGGTGCTGGTGTCTGTGGATGGTGGGTGTTCTGAAGGTGAAGTGGACGCAACGATGGTCGGTCCATGGGAGTTCGGTGGTGTGGCTGAAGGTGATGGAGTTTCCTGTAGTGAAGAGGGGGTCGAGGGTGTGTCCTGCTGAGTGCGTGGGCTCGGTCACGATCTGGCGCAGTCCAATGTTGTGGAGGTTGTCCAGGAGGGATGTGGTGTTGGGGTCCAGTTTGTTGTCGAGGTGGAAGTTGAGGTCTCCCAGCAGGGTGTAGTTGGTGGATGCGATGGCCTGCGGGGAGATAATGTCCGTGATGGAGTTGGCGAAGGGTCCGCGGGGTCCAGGGGGTCGGTAGATGAGGGTTCCTCGGAGGGTGGCGGTGGGGCTGGCCAGTATCTTGAAGTGAAGGTGTTCCATCAGTTCTGTGGGCTCGTCAGGGAGCGTGCTCAGGCGGAGGCTGGATTTGTGGACGATGGCGATTCCTCCTCCTGGGCGGGTGGGGCGGTCCTTCCTGGAGATCTTGTATCCTTGGGGGATGGCGATGGCGATGTCCGGTCCCGAGGTGGTGTTGGTCCAGGTTTCGGTGAAGAACGCTACGTTCGGGGTGGTGCTGTCGAGGAGGTCCCAGATTTCTGTGGCGTGTTTGTGGAGGGATCGGACGTTGAGGAGGATGCATTGCAGGGTCTTCGGTTCGGTTGTGTTCTTGTGGGCGGGTTGTGCTGGATCCGTGTTCTTGGCGGTGCTGCAGGTGTGCTGGCAGCGGTGACAGCTGAAGGGTCCGTGGGAGTCGGCTGGTGATGCTAGCTTGCAGTTGTTGTTGCGGCCTGGGTTGAGTGCGTGGAGTGCTGCTGGGTGGTAGCGTTGGCGGGGCGGAGGTCCAGGGTTCCTGGCGCTGGTCGCGGTCGGGTCGCGGACGGGCGCAGACGGGCTTGCCTTTGATGCGCCTTCGGCGCGCCAGTGGCGTGCCCGCAGCTTGCGGCCGCTGTGCGGCCGCGCAGTGGTCACCATTAAGTAGGGGTCGGGGAGGGCTGGACAGCTGGGAGGCGGGAGCGGGGAGGGGAGCTGGATTGGCCGGTCATGCTGGGGGGGCGGGGCCGCGGGGGCAGCAGCGGCAGGGAAAGGGAGGAAATAAGGGATAAAGAAAAAAGGGAAAATAGGCAGAACATAAGGCACAAAAGAGCAGAGATGCAGAAAGGTGAAAGATAAAAGAGGGTAGAAAAACGAGTGAAAACTAGTGAAAGGGCAGAGCGAGAGGAAGGGAAAATGAGCAGAAATAAGGCACAAAAGAGCAGAGATGCAGAAAAGTGCAGAAAGGTGAAAGATAAGAGGGTAGAAAAACGAGTGAAAACAAGTGAAAGGGCAGAGCGAGAGGAAGGGAAAATGAGCAGAAATAAGGCACAAAAGAGCAGAGATGCAGAAAAGTGCAGAAAGGTGAAAGATAAAAAAGGGTAGAAAAACGAGTGAAAGAGCAGAGTTAGAGGAAGGAGACAGAGGTCCACTGGACCACCAGGGATGAGGCGCAGGGAAACCTGCGGGTGGAGGAGGGCCTCGATCACCAACACTCGAGAGTGCAGGGGCAGGGGCAGGCCTCACTTAATGGTGGAGCTGCGAGGGTGGGAGAGCAATTTCACTGACAATGAGTCAGTGGTCTTGCTCCTGTTGTCCTGTTGTCCACTTTGAGTTGTCCTTTGAGGCGCGCCTGGTTCAGCACATGGACTCTGTCTTTATAGAAGAGGAGGCGGGCTACCACCGGCTGCGGTGGTCTGCCAGGCGGGGCTGCTCGAGCGGGGACTCTGTGTGCCCGTTCTAGGGCGAAGAATGTCGACAGGCCCTCTTCCGCCACTGCTGTGCGCAGCCAGTGTTCAAGGTATGTCACCATATTGTTCCCTTCAACTTTTTCAGGCAGGCCCGTGACCCTAATGTTATTTCGGCGGGCCCTATTTTCTGCGTCCTCCGCACGCTGTTCGAGAACCAGGACCCTTTTTTCTATGTCCGTGACTTTGCGTGCGGTCGCAGTTACCAGTGGCTTTCTACCTCCTCTTCTACGGTCGTGACACGGTCAGCTAGTTTTCTATGGCCCGCTCGTAGGAGGCCCAGGTCCTCTCGGATTGTGTCGATCTTGGTCTCCACTGCCATCTGCGATTTTTCTATGGCCTGCAGGATGTCGTGGAGTGATAGCTCCCCTTGGGGTGTCGCCCCTTCATTCCGGGTCCCCATGCGCGAGCGTGACCCCCATTTTTGTCACTCGCTGATTCCTGGTGCTCGGTATCGCGTTTCTTGGTGATCCGACCCATGTTGCCGTTGAAGTGGGTACTCGCTGTCCCTAGTGCAGTGATCAATGGGATGGCCCTGCGGTGGGTTGGCGGTCAACCCGTGTGCTCTGTACGCCTCCCTTGCTGTCCCTGGGTCCCAGGTTCGTTACTGCATGCTCTGCTGTTATGTATCAGGTAGGTGACTGTTCTTAGCTACCCTTGCAGGTATCTGTGGCATTCAGGGAAACTCCACAGGTGGGGGCGCCCCATAGGTCCCAGCAGGCAAGCGCAGCCCCGCTTCGGTATCGCCCTCAGGAATAAGCACCGGTGGTAGTGCCCTCGCCGATGTCGGCGCTGTGGATGGCAGGGCCGGGCCTCAGGTGGACCACTTGCGCAATAGCGCCAGAGGCCAATGCTCCGCAGTCCTCCTCCCTCAAGCAGGGCCCAGGGTCCACTATGTGTGGTACGAGTGGCTGGCGAGGTGTCCCCTCCCGTGGAAGCCCCAGGGGGAAAGCAAGGCGGGAAGGAGGTAGCAGTCCCCCGGTCCCCGGGGGCACCCCACGATGTCCCAGGCAGCCTCCACACACCAGAATGTGACACCATTCCCGCTGCGAGAGGCGGGCACTCTCTGGGGCTGACACAGTCTTTGGCTGCAGGGGTTCAGCAGCAGCGCCCCCGGGTCTTCAGGCCGCACAGCGCCTCCAGCTAGTAGGCGTTCGCGCTTATTGAGGATAGTAGAGTGCGTTCTCCCGTACCTCCGCCGTTGGGGCCCTCCGCCGCGGCACCTCCCCATGCTGCGCGGCGCACCGTTCTCTTGGAGGCCCGGTCTCTTGTTTCCTCGCTTCAGCTGGTAGCCTCCGGGCGCCACTAGTGCTGTAGATTCCGGGCCCCGGGCGCCATCTTGACTGGCCGCCTCGCTCCCTCAGTACGTCCGCTCCTTCATACGAGGCTTGCCGTTCCGCCCCAGGACTCTCCGATCCACGCCAGCCCTGTGTTCCGCCGTCTCTGGTCCTCGTCTATCTCCGATGCACAGGTCTGTCCGCGCCTGGTCAGTCCCCAGTAGGCTGTTTCATGTCGCGGGTGCCATCTTGAGGAGCATCGCAGTTCCCCCGGCCGGAGTGATTATGCGGCGAGGCCAGTCACGCCGCCGCCGCCATCCTGTTGAGCCCTGCGGCTGCCTCCTGGAGTTGCCAGAGTTGCTTCCTGGGGTTTTGCAGCCCTATTCCAGGCTATGTTTTGTGCTCAAGTCTCCCGCTCCACGCAGGGAGGCACGGGGCACAGTCCCCAATATGCCTGCTCCCGCTCTATGTCAGCGGGGGGTTTCCCTGCCACTCCCCCTCCGCTGCCAGACCCGAACGGCAGCTCCCGCTTCGCCTTGGCTCCGGAGCCCTCCGCCCCCGCTCCTCCTTACTGTTCTTAGGCAACAGGGGCTCCGGTTCTTAGCCGTTCTGTGGCAACGGACTTTACTGCCCAGTGTTTCGCCGAGCCTCTCGGCCACCGCCAGGCGCCGCCTCTCAGATCGCGACCGCGGGCTCCATTTTGCCCGGCCTCGCGGTCTTCCTTCAGGCTCGGCATTTCTGCTGCTTTCCGCCTGTTAGCCTCGTTTTTCCCGCGACCGCTAAACTCCTCTTTGCTGCTGGGGTCGGGGGGCACATTATCTGTTGTAGGGGCCCCCCAATATCGGGCAGGATGGTACTGGGTGGGGGATCACCGGCAGGAGCTCAGGTTCAGGCGCCCTGCTCCATCGGCGTCCGGCCACGCCCCCTCCTCATGGTGACCATAGTGTTGGTAACAAAACATGATGCCAAAATTAGTACCATCATACAATACATTATTTGAAAATGCAGCAGATGTTTCTAAGTCAGATAGCATAGTATGCACAGTTTCAATGTCCCAATCATCAGAGAGAGTACTAGAGGTGATGATATCACTAAGAGAAATTTTAAATAAATGCGGTATTCTCAAAAGTTCAGTAGGGCCATATAAATCATAGGAAACTCTCTCCCATACTATTTCTTCAGGAACTGGAAATGCTGTAATGTTCACTAAGGACAGGTCCCTCTGTTCACGGTGTGAATATGCATGTGGTTTCAGAACCAACTTCACATGTTGTACTGCAGAGTGTTCTGGGAGGTAATGTCCATTCAGGAGCAAGAAAAAGACAGTCACTATACCAATCCAAAGGACTAGGAACAGTAGACCTTTTGAAATCCAGAGCTGTAGCCAGGGAAAAACAAAGTAAGTCTTTTTCAGCCAAAGGTAGAAATCACAAATTCTTTGCTTGTGGGGAACAGGCAGTGGCGGTAACTCAGGTGGGTTCGCTTGGATCTGATAAGAAAGAGTCAAAATCGATGAAGTAGCCAGATGCTGTCCGATCTATCTTTGGTAACTCAGCAGGTTTTCTGGAACTGGCAGATGCCTCAGTTCAAGACATATTCACATAGACGTCGGTGTTAGGCCGAATTGAGATCTTGCTTCATTTGTAGTTTGATGTTGTTCAATTTCAACAGGTACAATTTGCATTCGATTGTTGGTAACTCCTGCACTTCGCGAAGTGGAGTCTTCAAAAGTTATTAATCTTTCCATCTGAACTTCCTGTATGGTAGCGAGTGGAGATCGGTGAATACCCAGGAGCCCACGCGCCCTACTGTTGAGTATCGGTCACATAGTGTGGTTTTATCAGATCAATTGAGACAAATCTCTGTCTTTGGATCCGGCAAGAGGCATAAGAAGTACTGTTCTTGTTCCTTCGACAGCCAGGAC
Organism: Calotriton arnoldi; assembly: GCA_963921515.1. Taxonomy (NCBI): domain Eukaryota; kingdom Metazoa; phylum Chordata; class Amphibia; order Caudata; family Salamandridae; genus Calotriton; species Calotriton arnoldi. Next base: position 3,824,193 of record CAWUFW010000325.1, read on the forward strand.
AGGTACAGGCCCAAATTCTTTTTTGTCCAAAATCTTTTCTCTGACCAGGTCCCCGAACTTCGGGACCCAGGCAGGTCCTGCCGGAACAGCTTTCACTTCTCCAGTGGCGATGCATTTTACGTGGATGTTGCTTTGTAATGCCCGCAATTCATTGAGTTCCTGTAAAACAGCCAAATGATCATTGATGTCAAATGGTTTTTCATCCGCCACTGTGCTGCCACAATCGAGGTCTGGTACCCATATTCTTATCCTAAACAGGACTTCATATGGAATACGGCCCCCCCAGGGATTTTCTGGGCATGTTGTTAAGTGCCCTCTGGACCCCATATCGGCGATTGACCCAACTGCCACCCAGCCTAATTCCCTAGCTGTTAAGGTTTGCTTTAAGTTCGGGTTCTTCCTCTCCACAATCGAATTTCCCTTGGATGATACGGGGAGGAGTACCGCAAGGCCACACCCAAACTTCCCATGGCTTCTTTGTAAGCCCCTGAGCTAAACGCAGGGCCACGGTCAGAATGTATTGTGCCAATCGCATATGTCCCTATGAAGGCTTGCAAATCCTTTATAACAGTTCGGGCATCAGCCAAGCACTGAGGCCAAACCCACAGGAATCTAGAGCATGAATCCACTGCCACCAAGATGTACTTGTAAGTTCCATCAGATTGTAAGGGCCGCAGTGGTCCAAATAGACACATGCGAGAGGTCTGTCTGATATCAGTAGTGGTGTTTGTTGTAGACGTGCTACGGTGGAACCTTTCATCTGCTGACAGATGTCGTACTTGAGGACAAAGTCCTTGGTCTGTTTAGTAAGACTTGGTCACCAATAACGCTGCTTTAGTAGTGAATTAGTTGCAGCGCTACCTGCGTGTGCTGAACCCAGACCCTCGTGTGCAGCTAGAATTTATCCTAATCTGCGATCCATGTTTGGTATTACTCTATTCCCCACTCCTGGAATTTGAGCATACAGAATGTTTTGTGCATCTAAATTGTAGGAGTACTTGAGTGGAAAACCTTTTGGCAAGGTTGAGCTGTTGAGCGTAGCGTTTACAGCTATCATTATTTGTCCGTCTATCCTCGTGCTTGAACGAGTGATTGCAGCAATGGCAGCAGTTCGCACTGTTGCCTTGGCAGCTTCATCATCCAATAAATTCCCTTCAACGTGCACGCCAACACGCTTATGACTCAATGTGTGAATTACATGAGCCTGTGGCAAGCATTGTTTCAACTTTGCCACCTGTTCCCAAAGCAACTTGTGCTTTATTGTCCAACCTTTGGACTCTCTAAACCCATTCCGGCCCCAATAGTGAAGACATTCATTGTATGAGTGGACACAATAAAATGAATCGCACACAATAAGTATGGGGAATTCCCGATCCGTATTTCTTAGTGGCAGTATAAGGGCTTTCAGTTCTGCCAGCTGTGTCGTGCAATCTCCTAGAGACTGCGTCTGTATATTGCTAGGACGGAACTTGCCATCCCGCATACGTCCCTTCATAATCGCACATTCTGTGCTGTATTGCTGTTTACTTCCTATGGCAGGCTGGGCAGATCCATCAGTATAAATGATGTATTCATACTGATCGAGAGGCAGGATTTCATTCAGGAGAGGATATTCTTGTTTGTATTGCAGAAATGCTTGTGTTTTTCATGTAGAATCAAATTTGTAGTCTACATCTGTTGCAGTGAGAGAATTAGCTGATTGCATCCATCGTCGATGCAGTGCTTTTGTGTTTGTAACACTTGCTTTGGTAACAGCCTCTAAGGTTGATACTGGAGTCACAACAATTATGCGTTTCCCCTGTGCTAGTGCTCTTTCTGTCACTACAGCAGTTTGTACTGCTGTCAGTATCTTTTCCGTGGATGCAAAACGCATTTCAGCATTTTTGTACAAATGTGATTTGTATGCTATTGGTACCGTTTTGCCTTCATTGAAGGTGAGGTGATTGCACCCTGATTGACCTGCAATTACAGGGATCATCAAATTAGAGGTATATACACCTGTATCTAAGTGTTTGGCAGCTATCATGTCAGTTGAACTGAATGGAGAATTTCTGTGTGTTCCAGTGTCCAATGTTGGACTGAAAAATCAGGTCTGATTAGGTCGTAGAAAGGGTTAACCCTTTCTGCGTAATCCAAAATGTCTGTTCTGGTAAAATTTAGGAATCCTAAAATGTATTATAAAACATTTCAGAGTCATTGGAGGTTGGAGCAGCGCACATTTTTCTAAAACATTAGGTGCCAGGTTTTTCCCTTCACTTGATAGTTCATATCCCAAAAATAGGTAATTGAGATAGGCAATTTTTGAATTTTTTAAGTTAAATCAGTAGCCCACATTGGCGAATCCCAAAATTATGTTGTTCACCCTGTTCAAGTGTTCCACTAACTCATCATCTGTCAGATAAATATCATCTACGTAGGACAATGCCTCCTCATCACAATTTTGATGTAACTCTGTTACTCTTGCTGAGAACAAACCGGAGCTATTCTTATACTCTTAGGGCAGTCTACAGAACTGGCGTTGAGTGCCGAGGGCCGAGAATGCTGCCAAATATCTGCTTCCAAGCACTATATTTTGGCAGAAAAAACCATTCAAGATATCTATTGTTGTTTTGTATTTTTTACGCACAATGTTATTCAGTAATGCGGCACTGTGTGTATTTTGTACTGCAAATGTTTGTGTGCATCTGTTCAAATGCCTTTAGTCTAAAACTAGACGATATGGATTGCCGGGTTTCATTATGGGAAACAAAGGATTATTCATGGAAGAGGTGCAATTTTCAATCACACCTCGGTACTCAAGTTGATCTAAGATCTCCCTGAGTTGCTTCTTTGTGTCATGTTTTATTGGGTATTGCCTCTGTGGAGTAGGAGTAGATTTAATGGGTTTTCATGGTGAGGTGACTCAGCATCCCACCCTACATGATTGCGGTAAAGTGCAGGAGTTAGCGCGAACACCCATTCCTGCGTGTATGAATATTTAAGTGACTCTGGAATGAAATCGGAATTTTTCCTGCGGGCCCTTATAAGGAAATACTGCTTCAAGTTGTGCTATTTTCTGTGCTATCCAGAACGGCATTTGCTCCCGTTTGGTGGGCATTCTTCCCATAACAGCGCTCAGCGTTTGTGTGCTGATATTTGTCGTAGTCATTTGAGGTTGACCAGCTTGAGTAATCCTCGCAGGTTGAATTGTGAGTGTTCACATTATGAACTGTGTAAGGTTTCTGTATAGTTTTACTACGTCTCTGTAAGGTGTACGTAATTCTTCTGCTTCCAATGTATCTATCTCTGGATGTGGTGTGTAAGCAGCTAGGACCGGCCAGGTTGATCCTTGTCTGCTGAGTGGACTGAGTCTCTCATTTGTTATGGTGTGGGGGAGGGCGCCTTTAAACCAATTAATATGCTCTTGGTATGTTAACGGGACTTCTACATCCACACGTGGAAAGTATTATTCAGGTGTCTCATTTCAAAGTAAGTATGAAACAAATGTGTGCGTGCATCTGCAAATGGGAATTTGACCCAAGAATAGAATACCTCTGTTCTGAATGCATCATGTGCCTCAATCATGAAGGTAACACTACCACCCATTGCTAGGAAGCCATATTCTATTAATTTCATAGTAATCCCATGTCTGTAATTTTCTGTAATGTTAAGAACAACTTCCTGATCTTCTTCCCCTGTATTCGCAACGCCATCACCAGTGACAGACATTGTGGGAGGAAGTAGTAAGGAAGAGAGATAATGTTTTGCACAATGTGGGGAAACTATAATCCTTCAGGCTTGAAAAACCTACAGCCGAAATATAGGGTCTACCTACTCAGCTGCAGCAGATTTCTCTTCCCACTCCAGACGTCTCTGGTTAAATGTGAGTAGGGGTCTCTGAGAAAGCACTACTGAACTACTCAGATTTGGCTGTTAAATAAGAACCAAACCAACATTGGCGGCGCCATGTCGTGTAGTTCCAAAAAATACATAGTATCTACGATTTGTGCTGGTGGTCAAATAAAGTTTTATGAAATTAAATGAAAAATGAGTTGTCATTATACTCAAACTTGTTACAATGGATGGACAACATATCCCTTCAAATTCCCTGGTGGTTGCAAATATATATATAAACCCAAACTCAGACAAAAAGAGGGATACAAAATAATATTTGATCAACATCTTGTACCGTCTAAGACCTGATCATCTAAATTCTACATGGCTACTAGCGGGTGACTTCAATTCCAGTCTGCTAATGACCCCGAAGGAGCAGGAATGGCTCAACAATGAAGACAAGCTATGGAATATTCCACCATTAAATACTCTCTTAGCTATCAGATGCTCACAGCTTAGTAACTCCTTAGCATTACATTGAACACTCTGGGTCTGCGTACTCTGAATGGCAGGAGCATCACAGACTGTTGCGCTGCATCCATGGATATGTCCCACCAAAGATTAGCAAAAGTAGATTATCTGTGGGTAACGATGCAAGACTTTCACCAGACCTCAGATTTCAAAATTGACCACACTCTTATAAGCAATCAAGCCATACTTTTTTTTTTTATGGTTACTAGATACTTTGGATTGCTTTGAGGGAACATTATTGAATTTTTTGTTTGTGTGCATTTTTGGGGCTTTTTGGATAATATTTTTCCCATTTTTAGTGGATTACTATTTTTGACTATGTGGGTACAGAGGAAGATCTGCAGCTACAGAACAGCAAGTCTTTCTTTCTTTTGGGTGGGGAATGTTATATTTTATGGTTTGTGCAAATATTATGCAATTGTTATTTTGAATTGTGTGGTTTATGTGTTGTAATTCATTTCAGTGATGGATTGAGTTTGTTTTTTCTATTTTCTCAATTGGTGATGGTTACATTTTTGATGAAATAATTTATATATCATTTTATTATCTCAGTCTTCATTAACATTGGAATTTTATTTAATTTTAAGACTGCTGTAATAAAAGAATATATTTATTATTTATTAAAATATTATTTGTCATATTGGTTTAGATTTTGCTATATTTTTGGGGACTTCGGTAGGTTACCAGTGATTTTATAATATACTTTTAGCTATCATTTCCAAGTGATCTACTCATTTGTTATTTTTGAAGAGCGTCACTTTAAATTGTAGCATGTCATACATTTGTTGGTTTGTTTGCTAAGTTTAGGGGCAATTTGGTAGACAGATTGCTCCATTTGTAGTTGTTGGTAGCCTTGCCTTTTTTGTAATGCTTCTATAAATTTATAGAGTGTAGGTTGGGTTATGTTATGTGTGGATTGGAAGCCATTGTGCCGACCTTCCAATGTGGTGTTTGTTTTGGCGTCCTGTGCCAAGGTGCTGTCTTAGACTTCCACCATGGTATTTGGAATTTGGTTGGCATCTGTATACTGGGCAATGCACCCTGCCAACCAAAGTGACTTTGAAATAATCCATTAGGGGTCTTAGTTTGTCTTCATTTATTTGGTGGAAAGGGCTTTCTATTAGTAAATTGTAGTGGTTAGCTACCTCTGTGACAGGAACATAGGCTAGTGCTATCATTGTCTTTATTTCAAAGGCAAATTGGCTGTTTGTAGAGTTTTCCACACCAAGTGCAGATTGTTGGAGCATCTCCATATGCTTTGATTGAAATGATAGTAACAGCCTTGTAGGGATGGGTGGGGGTACATTTGTAAAATCATGGCTTGCTGAAAGTCTATAATTATTTTGGGAGTAGTAGTTATTTGATTTATGTAAAATATGATTTAAGACATTATAGAAAGTGCTGCTTTGTTTTTTTGGTAGTAGGGCATAAGTAAAAGGGATATCTGTGTTTTGATATTTACCTTGTATGGTGTATATCTGAGTGAATGGTTTGGGACATATTTCGAAGGTCCCATCCATCATCCAGGATTGACAATGGCTTAGTTTTAGTGAGTTATTTGCTGTAGAGAATATTAGAATTTGTTTCCCATTGTTTAGGTTGTCATAAAAAAAGGAAAGGTTTCTAATTAGGTGTCATTGTAAAATGTTCAGATATATCTATGCCTTGTCATCTTCTAGGGTCAGGAGGAGTATCACTAGTGGCTGTTTTAGTTCATGCAATTGAACATTTCAGAGTGGGTATAGGTGGTAGTTGGCCTGGGATGTGTTCGGGAACTTTAGGCAGTATATCTTTAAGGATTTTGGTTGCGGGTTCCTGCGAGCTAATGCTAGTCTCTCTTATATCCTGCAATACCTCCCATACCTCTATTTATGTCACATTTGGGGGGTGGTTGTGCTCTCTTACATGAATTACAACATCATCTTTTGTAGTTGCCCTTCCATTGTATGCATTAAAGTAATATTCGGTACATTTCCAAATTATATTTTCTGTTGATGCACTTTCTTGGCTGTAGGTGCAGCCCATGTGATTTAGTAACCGCTTTCCTTTCTGTGGCGTTATGATTTTGCTGCCTCTTTCATTGTATCTGAAAGTAGTGCCATAGCATAAATAAATACAATATTTTAAAGTTTGTATGTTTGTTATTTACATGTAAATTTATGTATCTATCTCTATTTTGTATACTTACATGTAATTTCTGTTTAGATGTTTAATTCTGTTTTGCAGCTTTTCTGTTTAAGGTGTTTTAACGTGGAGGAGTTGCTTCCTTTTTTGTTAAATAAAAATAAACATTAGTTTAATTTTAAATGTTAACTTGTTAGTAGTTCGTAGAGGTTGAGGTCATTAGGTTTATGTTTACTCGCTATTTGGGTGAGCTTATAGATTTTTTTATTAATTTATGCACACTTAATTTCTTATATCAATTTTTAGCTAGCTTGTGATAGTTTCTTTTGGGCAGTTTATTGCTTTTCCAAGTCTTACATTTCTCTTTTAGGAAGTCTGTGTAAAGAGATAGAAGTTGGACAGTGTTTTTCTAATTATTTGCTATTTTACATTTTTAAACTTATTAACAAGTATGTTTTTGTTTAAATATAAGTTTTACTTACATGGTTAGGTAGTTGTTGAATGTAAGTGAGTACTACAAATATGTCAATAGACAAAGAGACTTGATGAACAATAATAAAATCTGTTTTAAAAAAAAAATGGTTAGGTAGTTGTTGAGATGTATATCTTCCTTCTTTAATGGTCTGGTCAGAGAATCAGAAAAGTTTCCTTTTCTTGAAGCATGTGTCATTTTTGAAGTATTTAGTTGTTTAAATTAGTGTGCCTTTTATATTGTTGATTTAATTGTTTGCCTGATATTATTGGTTACAAAATGTTATATTTTGATTTTATTAGTTGGTTTAGTTTCAGTTTGATTTTTTAAAATCAGTTTTGTCCTTCGATGCTAAATGCTAATTTAGGTTTCATTTATAATGTATGATATATAGTTTTTAATATATATTTTTATTAATATTTAAGTTATTATCTAAATGTGTGTAGATTGTGCTAATATATTTTTTGAGTTGTATTGTTATCATTTAGTTATATAATTTATTGGGGTGAATGTTAAATATTTTGGTGATGTAATATATTTATATTTAAGTTAAGCATGAGTATAAAATGTTTAGATTTATTTCAAATAATTGTTGTATGTATTTTGGCGATATTATTGTAGTCAATATTGTGTGAATTTATATTTCTGATGTATTATATGTTTATTTAAAAGTAACAACATTTTTCTTTCCAATATTTGTGTTTTCGATATAAGTAAATTCAATATTTAAAAAAGAAATTTGTGCTCGATATCTGTGGTTTTACTAGTTACGTATAGGAAGTGGAGATTTTTGTTATCGATTTTTAATTTCCAATATTTTGGTGTTTCAATATTGTTTCCGATATAAATAAAAATCAATAACTTCAAAAAAGAAATGTATTTTCTCTATCTGTGGTTTTACTAGTTAAGTATAGGAAGTTGATATTTTTTATATCAATATTTAATTTCAGACATTTTTGTGTTTCAATATTGTATGCATCAATATTAGGAAAGTGATCCATTGTTTATATATATGTAGAAAATTAGTGGTACCAACACACCTCCTTGCCTAACACCAACATTTATATCAGTGCTCTAGGTGCATTCATCAGCCTTACCACATCTAATCTTAGCAGTTGTGTGTTCATAGAATAGAATCAATGGGGCCGATTCCGATCTCGGCCGGTAGTGCTCCGAATCGGATTCGGGTTTACCGGATCCGATTCGGAGCCCTGTTTCCCGACCGAATCGTACGCGGGTCCGGCCGAGCGAGTACGATGCAAGCACCCGCGAAATCGCCGACCGACTCGTACGCGGCTTCAACACGCTCCGACCGACTCACATGGATACGACTCGCACCGCGCTATGGAGGCGTTTCCCGGCCGGGTAAGTACGATGCGCGCCGCGAGCAGTCCGACCGACTCGCGCCGTCCGGCTCGAAAAAGCTGTCGGAGCCAGACTTTGGGGGTCTGCGTCGGACCCCCCTGTACGCGTAGGCGCGCGAGTCGCACACAGGGGGGACCCATGGGTCCCCCCTACCTGTGCATGTACGCCGCGATGCGCATGGACGCGTACCCGCTGTAGGGGGCGCCCTTGTTCGCCTCGCACCCATTGAGTCAATGGGAGTCCGCGTACGTGTCGTACGACCGGCTCCCATTGACTTCAATGGGAGTCCGACCGAATCGAGTCCGATAGCATGCGAATGCATCGTACTCGTCCGGTCGGACTGCTAGGGTACGATTCGGTCGGAATTCTCTCCGGGTCCGGCTCGGTCGGAGAGATTTCCAGCCGGAATCGGAATCGGCCCCTAAGTGTTAAGAAGATGATCAGCAGTGCCCATATTTTTAACACCTTCCAAAGGCAATTTCTATCTACTGAATCAAAAGCAGTTTTAGATCAATGAAGTCCAGATATAGGTGGACGTTCTTTTATTGGGTGTACTTGGTCGTTAATTGGTATAGCCTCATAGCCTGGTTGATGGTATCAGGCCTTTACTGAAGCTTGCTTGGGATCCAGACAGTATGATGTTCACCCATTCATTCAGTTGATTCAGCAGATATTACCTGTAAGTTTGTCCTGTGCCACCTAGAAGCAAGATTGGTCAATACTTTCCTGGATTAAGATGGTTTTCCTACTTGTATACTGATACCACAATTTCTGATCTCCAGGAAGGTGGCATGTGGTAGCTATTGTAAACTGCATTAAATACTGACCACAGGGGAGGACCCCAAATTTGAGGCCAGGCTTTATAAACATCTATTGGAACTCTGCCGGGACAAGGGGCCTTGTTTGATTTTTTCCCCTGATTGACTTTGCTTAGCTCTGTAATTGTAAACTCAGGTCCAAAGGAGCAGGCTTAGTTTTCAGCTGAATTGGTACACAAAGGTGTTCTGCTTCTTTTGATTTCAAGATTCTTCCTCCTCCAAACCTTGGTATAAAGACTGTACAATACCTCTGCCGTTCATAAGTCCGACAGCCATACAGGTTTGAGTGTCTTTATAGACCCATTAAACCTGGTGAATCTTCTAGCATCTTTTTGGATGAGGATTTCCTTCAATCTCTCACAGCTTTCACATGGACTTGTTTCTATTTGTACCTGAATAGGGCTTCATTTTCTTGAATTTAGTTTTATGTGTTTTTTAGATTTCTTAGTCAAAGTAAGGTTACATTTTTGGACTAGATGAGCTGAGAAGACTATGAAAGATTTTTGAAAGATTGAGATTGACCCTTTACCATCAGTGTGTCACTGTGACTAATTTCTCCAATTTATTTTAAATGATATGCTTATAGGCAGTCAATGAATAGTGCTACAGTGATGCGTCTGTATTGGCACCGCCTGTCTGTTTTTTGGTTTGTTTTAGTATCTAAGTTAACCCCTTCCATGCGCAGGATGGCCGGGAGCCAATAGGCTCATTTCAGTTTCACTTTCTACGTGCTCAGGGGGCTATCTCAGCCCCCGAGCACGTAGAAAGATGGGAGAGGTATCATTGGAAAGGGGAGAATCTCCCCTCTCTAATGGTACCCCTTCCTAGTGGATCCCTGCTTGGAGATCCGGGCGATCCCCAAGCAGGGATCCACCCACTAGACACCAGGGAGGGGGGAGCAGCTCCCTGGGCAAGGGCCTTTGCTCCCGCCAATTACTTTTGGCCACGTCAGTCTTTCTGCCCCCCCGGGGGGCCGAAAGCCCACTAGAAACCAGGTTTTTTTAAAATTTCATGTAGGGGTGGGGGCTGCCCAAAATGGGCCTGACAATGCCCCCACCCATCCCCCCAGAGAAATTCCAGTCTTTGTGCCCCCAGGGGGGCAGACAGAGGCAGTAGCCCCCAATCTGACCCCCGGTGGGGCAGAAATCCCACTAGAAGCCAGGGATATTTTTACACTTGATTTAGGGGTGGGGGTTGCCCAAGATGGGCAGGCCAATGCCCCCACCCCCCCAAAAAAATGCAACAGTCTTTCTGCCCCCCCAGGGGCAGATGGGGGCAGTAGCCCCTGATCTGCCCCCGGGGTGGGAGCAGAAAGCCCTCTAGGCCTCAGGATTTTTTTTTTTTTTAATTCAGGGGTGAGGTCAGCCCAGAATGGGCATGCCAATGCCCACACCTCCCCCCAAAAATGCCAGTCTTTCTGCCACCCCGGGGGGCGGATGGGGGTAGTGGCCCCTGATCTGCCCCCCGGGGGGGGGGGCAGAAAGGCCACTAGGCACCAGGGATTTTTTTTTTATGATGTAGGGGTAGGGCTGCCCAGCATGGGCATGCCAATGTCCCCACCTCAAAAACAATTACCACAGTCTTTCTGCCCCCCCGGGAGGCATATTGGGGCAATAGCCCACTAGGCCTCAGGATTTTTTTTTAATTCAGGGGTGAGGTCAGCCCAGAATGGGCATGCCAATGCCGACACCTCTCCCCAAAAATGCCAAAGTCTTTCTGCCCCCCGGGGAGGGGCAGAAAGCCCACTAGGCGCCAGTGATTACGCTGGCTTTTTTATGCGTGGGGGCTGCCCAGAATGGGCATACCAATGCCCCCACCCCCACAAAAATATCCACAGTCTTTCTGCCCCCCTTGGGGGCATATCGGGGCAAACCCCACCGATTTCTGTCCCCAGGGTGGCAGAAAGCCCACTAGGCACAGACTTGTTTTTAGCAATGTGCCTACCTGTGGATTTTGGGCCCTAGCGCAGCCGGCACATAGGGAAACCTAGCTAACCTGTACATTTTTGAAAACTAGACACCAAGGAGAATCCAGGATGGGGTGACTTGTGTGCCTCTCACCAGGTTCTGTTACCCAGAATCCCCTGCAAACCCCAAACTTAGTAAAAAAACACATTTTCCTCACATTTCTGTGATGGAAAGTTCTGGAATCTGCGTGGATCCACAAATTTCCTACCACCCAGCGTTCCCCGGGGTCTCCCGATAAAAATGTACCTCACTTGCGTGGGTGGGTCAAGTACCCGCGACAGGCAACGGCCCAAAACGTATTGAGGAGAAATCAAAATGACCTATCACACAACAACCTGGTTTTGCAAGGGGGGTCACCTGGGTTTTTGCCCCGGGCTTGGGGGCCATCTTGGGAAACTTACCAAACCCACATATTTCTGAAAACCAGATACCTGGGGGAGTCCAGCGAGGTATGGCTTGCGTGGGCCCCCCAACGTTTTCCTACCCAGAATCCCTGCACTGGGCCGTTTCCTGTCGCGGCCACGAGGCCTATCCACACAAGTGAGGTATCATTTTTCTCGGAAGACTTTGGGGAATGCGGGGTGAGTGGAATTTTGTGGATCCACGCAGATTCCAGAACTTTTCACCACAGAAATGTGGGGAAAATGTGTTTTTTTTTTACAAAGATTGAGGTTTGCAAGGGATTCTGGGTAACAGACCCTGGTGAGAGCCAGACAAGTCACCCCATCCCGGATTCCCCTGGGTGTCTACTTTTCAAAAATGTATAGGTTTGCTAGGTTTCCCTAGGTGCCGGCAGAGCTAGGGTTCAAAATCTATAGCTAGGCACTTTGCAAAAAAATGGTCGGCTTTCACTGTGAAACTGTGGTGTGCCCAAGTTACATTTTGAGCCGTTTCCTGTCGCGGCCACTAGGCCTACCCACACAAGTGAGGTATCATTTTTCTCGGAAGACTTTGGGGAATGCAGCAGGGGTGGAATTGTGTGGATCCACGCAGATTTCAGAACTTTCCACCACAGAAATGTGGGGGAAATGTTTTTTTTTTTTACAAAGTTTGAGGTTTGCAAGGGATTCTGGGTAACAGAACCTGGTGAGAGCCAGACAAGTCACCCCATCATGGATTCCCCTGGGTGTCTACTTTTCAAAAATGTATAGGTTTGCTAGGCTTCCCTAGGTGCCGGCAGAGCTAGGGTTCAAAATCTACAGCAAGGTACTTTGCAAAAAAAGGGTCAGTTTTCACTGTAAAAATAAAGTGTGTCCACGTTGTGTTTTGGGCCGTTTCCTGTCGCGGGCACTAGGCCTAACCACACAAGTGAGGTACCATTTTTATCGAGAGACTTAGGGTAACACAGAATTGTAGAGCAACTGTTATTACCTATTGACTTTCGATGCATTTCTCCCTTCCAAATGAAAGACAATGTGTAAAAAAGAAGTCACTTTGAAAAATGTCCTATAATTCTCATGCTAGTATGGGTACTCACAATTTCGGAAATGTGCAAATAGCTACTGTTTCTAAAACTCTATATTTTGTTCCAATTTCAGAAATACATATGTATCTTTCATCCCGATTTTTCTCTGTATATATTTTCCCAAATGAATTGCTATATACCCAGTACACAATAAAAAACCATTGCAAGATGCAGCTCAGTTATTGGCTCTGGGTTCGCCAGGTTCTTGGTGAACCTACAAGTCCTATTTATCCCCACAACCAGAAAGGTCCAGCGGATGTAACAGTATATTGCTTTTAAACATCTGTCATAGTTAGAAGAAGTTACAGGTGAAAACGTTGGCACAAATGGCTGTTTTTTTCAACTCATTTTCAATTTTTCCTATTTTTAACTGTTAGTTTCTATGAAGAAACCTTAAAGGATCTACACAAATCACCCCTTGATAAATTCAGAAATTTGTCTACTTTTCTAAAATGTATAGCTTTCCAGGATCCATTATTGCTTTTATACCCATTTCTACCATTAACTGGAAGAAGGTTGAAAGCACAAAAAATAGCAAAAATAGGCTATGTCCCAGTAAAATGCCAAAACTGTGTAAAAAATGTTGGTTTTCTGACAAAAGTCTGTCAGTCCCTGAAAGCTGGGAAAATGGTGATTACAGCCCCACAAATCCTTTGTTGATACCATTTGCAGGGAAAAAAACAGACGCTTTCATTTGCAGCACTTTTTTTCCATTTTTCCCAAAAAAAAACAAATTTAGCTGTATTTTGGCTAATTTCTGGGTCCCCTCCAGGGGAATCCACAAACCCTGGATACCTTTAGAATCATCATGATGTTGGAAGAAAAGGACGCAAATTTGGTGTGGATAGCTTGTGTGGTCAAAAAGTTACAGGGGCCTAAGCGCTACCTACCCCAAAAAGCCAAAAAAAGGCTTAGCACAGGGGGGAAAAGGCCTAGCAGCGAAAGGGTTAATGGAAGCTAGGAGGATTTCCGCAGCTACTGCTTGCTACTGAAGGCCAAGTAAAGCCAAATAAATAGATGGAAGGAAGCAGTCGCTTTCAATCCAATGAAGGTCTGTCATGCTATGTCTTGATATTTATTGTATTGTATTTGTGTTGCAATTATATTCAAAGAGCATTTACTCCCCTGAAAAAGCATTGAAGAGCAGTACGGTGAGTAGCATGCTACTCCAGAACCAAAAGTTAGTGGAATAATCCAGTGGTTCCTATTGGTTGTCGTTGGTTTTTGCGATTACTTGTGTTCTCTCAAGGAAACCATTCCGTGCTTTTTCCTCAGTTTCTTTCTGGAAAATAAATAACAGTTAGGTGTGATCAGTGCTTAATATGAGCCGCTGGTTGCAGGGGGACCCCATCAGCCCTCCTTATTTCTCTTCAAAAGGTTTTCATCCAGAAAAGGAAATCACAAAATAGAAAAACAAGGAGGAAAAGAAAGATGGAAAAAGATTGCCAAAAGGAGAAAGCAGGAATGAAAAAGAACCTATAAAAGTGAGATACAGACGCAGTGAGTTGGTGATGGATTAAAGAAACATGAGGTGGAGTCAAGATGGTATACCCTTGTTATTCAACACCCCGACGTTTGATAGTGTCAGCCACAGATCTTTGGGCCTGGAACTTATTCTTTTAGAAACTAAGCACTGGATGTGATCATTAGTAAGTTCATGCAAATATTGATGCAATGATTGGATAGGCTAGAGGAAATTATTTTGTTTTAAGGTTGCAGGGATATCGTTTCAGAGAAGGAGAGTGTTAGATTTGGGGGTCTCTAGTTGGCAGAGGTAGGTACCTTTGACCAAATAGGGACCCTTGCGTCTAGTCAGGGTAAGGGGTACACTCCTAAAATAACCCCTGCTCACCCCCTTGGTAGCTTGGCACGAGCAGGCAGGCTTATCTCAGAGGCAGTGTGTAAAGCATTTTTGAACACATACAGTAATCAAGTGACAACACTACAGATGGACACCACACCAGTTGTATATTAAAAATATGTATCTTTTATATAGATTTAACACAAGACCACAAACGACAAAAATCCACAATACTGTACTTCAAAAATGGTAGAATTAGCTCAGTTCTCTTAAGATGGTAAATGCGACACTTTGAGTTCAATGTACCTTTGGATGCGTAACGATGTACAATGAAAGGGTTGCAGGGAAGGTGATGCGTCGGTTCCTTACATGCAAGAACGGTGATGCGTCGAGTCCCTACTGATGCGTAGGGGGATGTGTCGGTTCTTCTCCGTGTGATGCGTCGGTTTCTTACTGCGCTTCCGTGGCGATGCGACAAGCAGCGCCGTGATGCGATGAAGAACCGGTGCAATGAAACAAAGATGGCGTCTTCTTCTTGATGCGACATGATGCGTGCACGCCCGACGGCCGTGCGGCGACTCAACGATTCTTCTGAGCCGCGACAGGCCCTGCGACACGCTTCCCGGTGATGCGGCGGCATCTGATGCGACGTCGGTCCTCTTCTCTGGCGATGCGAGGCGCTTCGGCAACGATGCGACAGCGGCGGCGACACTCTTCTCCGTTGATGCGGCGGCGTCTGATGCGACGTCGATCCTTTTCTTCGGCGATGCGAGGCGCTTCGGCGGCGATGCTTCTTCTTCGTGAGTCGCGCTTCCAGCTCCTTGCGACACGCAGTCCCTCAGAAAGTCCAGCACAGCAGCAGGCACTTTCCAGAAAGACTCTTGGGGAGCTGGTTGGTGAAGTCTGTTGTCCCTGAGACTTCAGCAGGAGGCAAGCTCTTCTCTCAAGCCCTTGGAGATCTTTTACAAGTTGATGAAAGTACACACAAAGTTCCATTCTCCTTTCTTTGGCAGTCAGGCAACCACTGCAGGCCAAAGCCCCAAACAGCACTCACCTTGGGATAGTCTCCTCCTCAGTTTCTCTGGTTCCTCTCCTCAGCAAAGGTTCTTCTTGTTTCCCAAAGTGATCTAAAGTTCTGGGGTTTGGGTCCCCTCTTTTATACACCAAAATCCTTTGTCTCTGAAGGCAGAGAGGCCTTTGCCTAGTCCAAACCAGTTCTGGTCAGTCCTGGAGCACTTTGTTGACAAGCCTCCTTCTTTCCTTTCACAGTGTAGGCCAGGGACATCAGACGCACCACAGGAGGTGGAGCCAGCATTGTGGAGGGAAGGCACAGCCCTATTCAGGTCCCAGGTGCAACTCCTCCCACCCATCTACATGCAGATCTCTCTATTCAGCCCTGTTCTGACTCACCCTGCCTCTTGGAATCCCCCAGCCCCTGTCACTCAAACTCCAGACAAGGAATACACAACCTAGCAGAGGCAGGCTTGGATAGTTAGGCAAGAAAATACCTACTTTCTAAAAGTGGTATTTTCAAACACAGAATGTTAAACCAACTTCACTAAAAGATGTATTTTATCATTCTGAGTTCAGGCATACTAAATTCGTTTTTCTACCATGTTCCCTGGGTCAGTTAGGATTATAAGATGTAATAATCAAACTGCCCATTCAGGCCTATGGGGAACAGGTAGCCTTGCAATAGTGAAAAACGAAAATGGCTGTAATTCACTATTAGGACATGCCACACACACCAGGGCATGTTCTACCTTATACTTACAATGCACCCTGCCCTTGGGCCTACCATAGGGGTGACTAATATGCAGAAAAGGGAAGGTTTAGGGACTGGCAAGTGGGTGTACTTGCCCAGTCAACATGGCAGTACCAGACTGCACACAGGCTCGGCAATGGCAGACCTGAGACACACTTTTACAGGCTGCTTCTGTGGGTGGCACAACCAGTGCTGCAAGCCCACCAGCAGCATTTGAGTCACAAGCCCTGGGCACAACCAGTGCACTGTACTAGGGTCTGACAGTGAATCAAATAGGCCAAACATGGAGTCACTAATCCATACATCAATTTGTAACAGAGAGCATATGCACTTTAGCACTGATCAGCAGTGGTAAAGTGCCCAGAGTCATAAAACAGCCAACAACAGGTCAGAAAAAATACAGGAGGAAGGCAAAAAGTTCAGGGATGACCCTGCAAAAAGGGACAAGTCCAACAGAGAGGTTGTGATTTGTGAGCAATTCCAGAAATCCAATAACAGAGAGTAAGACAGACAGGCATGAGACTTAGTGTGGGCCACACCTAAAGAGCCTTTGGCATGCAGACGATGTAGGGTAAAGAGAGGATTGTTCAATAGAAAGAAAGTAGAGGTAAACAATCAATAGCTTTAAGTCAAGGTAAAATTTTCATGGTGGGTATTAGGAATATAAACTCAAAAGGAGCATGGATTTTGAGAAAGCATGCAACACGAGGATCTACAAATGTAGAAAGAAACACTATTTGCATTTGAGATAGCATATTGTACTGTATCATCTACAGTGCTCACAATGACAAGAGCATAGTGAATGTTGCTCTTCATAATTCCTCTACTAAACGTTTCTACAGCTGGTTGATTGGACCTTGCTTAGCATTTAGAGAGCACAACGTTCCAAAGGCCAGTAAGGTTGCTAGATGTCCACTTTTTGAGTATCTCTAGCAGGGAATATCAAGTACAGGTAGACCCAAGACTTTTTCTTCCTCTTGTATTTTCTGGATCATCCATTCTAGGTTTGGGTCTAGCTTTAAGATTGCCCCAAAACAAAATGAAATGTTTTGCCCTAATCTTGTGTGTTTCTTTAGAATTGGCAATAGTAGCTTGGATCTTGGGCATGGCTTGCTTCCCTTAGTGTTAACTACCTGGTGGTAAACATTATAGGCTTCAAATATGTAAATATTTTTTGGGGAGTTATTTGCTGAAGGGTCCATCCTAAGTCTAAAGAAGAAATGTGATTCTTTGTTGGAGTAGGTAAGACCCATGTTCCTATGCCATATTTCTTTTTTAGGTCTGGCATTAGCCAAGACCTTTTGATTTTACTAAAATGATATGTATAATATACTTACTTAAAGGGGTTTCAGCCAGTTCTCATCATACACTGGTCTGCTGTTGTGTCATTCACATTTCGCTTCCACCACTACTGAATCTAGCATGGAGCAATGGGTCAGCCTACTTCAACCAATGGCTAACTTCACTTTGAGTGAATGCATTTTGCTCTTTCCCAAGTAGCACATCCATATGTACCCAAGGTAGTTCCTGAATAATTTATGCATTCAAAAAGGTCTGTTAAAGTATTGCTTATTTATATAATAAATGCTTAATTTTTAGATTTTCCAGCATTAAATTATGTTTATTTATATTTTTAACTATTTAAAGCAATGTAATGTTATTTCGCATTATTTCCTTTGGAGTTTTATTTTAAGCCCCTGCCTCCATTGTTTCTATCAGAGGATGTTGCAGTATCAGTGGTTGGCTATGTGTGGTGTTAGACTTACTCCAGCTCTTAGCTGGAGTAATTTCCTACTGTTGTGAGTCCCTTTTTGGCTGTAGTAACTTTAGAAAGGCAGGGGCATATTTATGAGCCCCTTGCGCCGCTGCAGCATCCCTTTTTGTGACTCTCCGGCGGTGTAAACTACAAAATAATATCTATGAGGTCACGCAAAGCCATTTTGTGTGGCTTTGAATGAGTTCATTGATATGGAGTGAGGCAAGGCAGAGTAAATCGCTGCTTTGCCTTACTCTGCACTAGGCAGGCATGCGCCAAAACCTTACGCCTCCCCAGGGGAGGTGCAGTGAGGAGAAATTTCTTTATTTCTCCTCCCTTTTTCCTCTTTCCATGTGTACTGCATTTTGCAGCACACATAGAAAGAGGAAAAAGCCTCCTAGGACTGTTTCTGAGCAGAAAGGTGCTCCTTCCTGCACAAAAACAATCCTGCCAACAACACAGGCACCTTTGCACCATGGTGCAAGGGTGCCTGTGTTGGAGTTAGGCTGCTAAAACAGTGCCAGTGCAGGCAGAATGGACAGGAATGCACCATATTGGATAAATATGGTGCATTCCTGCCCTTTCACTTTGACATAGGGTAGTGCAACAAGGTGACTTGTTGCGCTGCCCTACACCAAAACCCCATAAATGAGGCCCACAGTTTGTGAATAGCAATAGGCTTACTGTTTTGTGGGTTAGAGCATGTCCTTTCCTAAACCCTTCTCAAACTCCCCATACCACTCCTTAGTCCTCCCAAAACCCCTCCCTGTTAGTAGTAAGTGTGCCCCTTCTTACAGCCACTCCACTCACTAAGTAGTTAACTCACACGAGTGAGTATCTCCCCATAGCCTTACATTCGTGTAGATCATCCCATAGAAAAGATAGGAGAGGTGGAGGTGCAGATTTACACTCATAGATTTGTAAATAGCATTTCATAGTACTTTAGAAGTACTATTGCAGTACTACTTTACTACTAAACGTACTAAAAATGCCGTTTGTGAATAGACCTCTTTTTAATGACATAACTTCTAACTTGTTAATATTTACTTTAAAACCAAAAAAATGTAAGCCAGCAGAAAATACTTTAAGTGGGAGCTTGGGTTAGAAATGTATAATATTAAATCATCTGCATGAGCTGAAAATCTAACTTTCTCATTAGCAATTTTATAACCCGTCCTATTGTGGGAGATACAATTGTTTTTCTAACTAGAGTCATGGGTCGATTCACAGAACTAATCTGAGATAAAATCCAAAACTTACTATTTTGGTATTCACAGAAGGCATTCAGTAGTAGTAAAGTTAGGACTCCTAACTTTACTACTACTAAACTGAGACAAAATCCTAAATTTACGACTTTCGGTATTCACAAAAGGCATTTAGTAGTAGTAAAGTTAGGAGACCTAACTTTACCTCTACTAAATGCCTTCTGTGAATACCAAAAGTAGTAAGTTTAGGATTTTATCTCAGTTTAGTAGTAGTAAAGTTAGGAGTCCTAACTTTATTACTACTAAATGCCTTCTGTGAATACCAAAAGTAGTAAGTTTAGGATTTTATCTCAGATTAGTTCTGTGAATCGGCCCCCCAGAGTTAAAATAAGTAGTAAAGGGGAAGGAGGACAATCGTACCTTGTTCCTTAATTGAGTGAGAAATATGAAGATTGGATATCATTACCAAATACTATAGTTTTGTGGGATGTACAAAACAGAGCTAAATACTGTTTTTTAGGGCCAAAACCATGCCATTTATGACAAAATCACAATTAACACTATCAAAAGGCTTTTTCAGCGTGAGGTGTAATTGCTGCCAATGGTTCTCATAATTTAGATGTGCCAAGAAGGACATTAAGAAAGGTCCTAGAATTATCAGTAAGTAAAACCTTTCACAAACCCATGATGTTAAATGTAGTATATAATCCTGAATGAGTGAATCACCAAAATGTTTGCAACAATTTTACTGTCAGCATTTGTAAATGGGTTTATGCTTTTTTACGAGAAGCTAAATCACAGGCTTTTTTCGGTATTAAACATAACACTGCTTCTAAAAATGACTTTTTGCATTGTTTAATGAATAGAAATATTGGACAAGCATAATCAGCTTTGGAACAAGAATCTTAGAAAACTGTGTTTAGAACTCTATGATAAAGACATCAGGCATAATGTATTTTCCTTAGGGATATTGGCTTGGCAACTGCTGCAAACATTTCATTTATTTCAATATCTCATTCTAAAGAGGACAGTACAACATTATCACCTGAACTTTTAGGTGTAGAATCAAAGATACCATTGAACACTTCAACAAATGAAACACTTTCGGGGTATATAAATTATTGTACTAATCAACATAACGATTTAATATATTGAATCTTTATAACATCTGTTGTCAGCTTTATCAATAATAACAGTAATGTGTGATTTTTGTTCTTCAATTTTGAGATCACTGGCTATCTTTTTCCCAGATTTGGCTTGCCATCCACAAGTAATCACATAACATTTTAGCACAGTACTGCACACTTCCTGAACAGACATTTTATTAAATTCTATTTTGCCTTTGTAAGACAAGTCAAGGAGTCTATATGACTAGAAAAGTAACATTTATGCTCCAATATCTTTATATGTCACAAAAGCTCAACAGACTGCTTAGGGCTTTCTTTTTTTTCAGAAGCAACACAGTTAATGATAAATCCTCTAGTGGTTGCCGTACAGAGTCCTATATTATGAATATATCAGAGTTGTGTATCTTATTAACTTTGAGGAACTCAACAGCAAACCTTTCAAATTCTTATGCAGAAGTTTTATTGTGCAACAGTGAATTATTAAATTGCCATTTAATTGATTGTGAGTTTCGCAATAAAAGATCCAAATCTAAAATAAAAGGAGTGTCGTCGGAAATTAAAATTGCATTATCTCAGTATTTAATATGGATTTAGCTACACCTTTAGTAAGCAAATATAATCTATTCTAGATGCACATTAATGTGAGTATACAGGGGAGTATAAAGTATATTCTAGAAGATCAGGATTAAACACTCTCCAAGAATCAATTTACCCCTTTATGATGCTGATCTCATTCATCTAAACATTTTTTGCATTTTATTAGGCACATGTTTTGTGGTCGACTTCTTAAAAGCAATAGCTTCCCGATATAAAATTCCTGAAGGGCTAGTGAACCCCACTAGGACTATAGACATTCAGATTTCAAAAACGGAATCCCATTATTGTTGACATACAAAAATAACCACCTTTCATTAGCATCACATTTAATAGGAATCACCTCCAAATGTAATGACTTATGAAATAATATACCTCCTCCATATTTGTTATTGATTGCAGATAAATAATATACAAACCCTACCCAGCATTTAATTATGGAATTAATATTTGTCAGTTAGATGTGTTTCCTGCAAAAGAGCTATCTTACAATTCTTTTTTGATCAATGCGTAAGAGCTCTTTGTTTCTTCCTAGGACTAAGTAAGCCCTTGGAATTCCAAGTTTTAACACAAAGATTATACTTCATAAACAATAAAAGAATCAATATAAACGCCACCTAGCATAGGAGAGAGTATCATCATACAAAGTGACTGACAGTACATCATAAACTTGAATCTGTAAAGAAGAGAAAATAAGCAAAGTTTGCAGCAGGTATAGAGGAAAAAAAGAAAAAAAACAACAAAAAGGGTTCGCATAAAACAACCCACATAATAAAGGACACAATATAGTGGGAAGGCATATTACCTTCAATAATATATTTATATCTAACATGAAACTATGAAAATGAGGAGTGTTGAAACACCAAGAACAAGATTGGCCACAACAATGTCTCCTCACAACATTGAATTAATAAACAAACGAATTTGGTAGATTGATAAGTACATCTAGAAAACGTAATTTCCAGTGAGTACCATACAGATGTCCTTACCCAATCAAATGCAAGGAGAAGGGAGCTAAAACTTCAGGAGACATATGATAGACTAGTAACAAGACAGACAGCAATGGACATTAGGAAACAATTGTTACAACCATCTTGAACAGCAGAAATGTAACTCCTTCAGTGCAGAGGACGGCTTCGTGCCATCTTCTGCACCAGTCCTCATGTGCTGGGAACAACTCCAACCCGTCCTCGCACTCAAGGCAGGAAATCCCTCTGGTGCGAGCACCAGAGGGATTTCCTTTTACTGGATTAAGCCTTGTGAGCTGGGAAAGAGCTTCCCCAGCACTCAAGGCTGTTTTTTCTTTCTCTGAAATGACGACCAGCGTGCATGGCACAGTGAAGTAATTTCAGAGAAAACGAAAGTGAAATGTGATGATCGGCTCATTTCACTTTCACTACACTGGTGCTCGGGGTATCTCAGTCCTCCTAGCAACGATTCAGATAGGACAGGTAAGTCAGAAAGGGGAGAATCTCCATCTTCCAATGGTACCTTTCCCTCATAGATCCCTGCTTGGGTATCGCCCAAGAACACTTTTCTGAGGGGGGAGCTTCCCCTTTTACAATGGGTTGGTACTCCCCCACACCTAGGGCCAAAAAGTCCCCCCCCCATACCTCCAATCTGCCCCAGGGTGGGAGGGCAGAAAGCCCACTAGACACCAGGGATGCTTTTTTGTGATAAATGCTGGGGGGGGGGTTTAGGAGGGGTGGGCTCTAGGCAAAGTGCCTAGAAGTCTGACCCCCACCCCTCCCCCCCAAAAAACAGCAGTCTTTCTGCCCCCATTGGTGGCAGATTGGAGGTGTTTTCTTCCAATCTGCCCCCGCCGGGGGACAGAAAGCCCATTAGACCACCAAGGAGTGTTTTTGTTATGGGGAGCCACCCCCTCACAGTGGGCTAGTGCTCCCCCTTCCCCCACTCCTAAAGTCTTTCTGCCCCCCTGGGGGCAGATTGAAGTTTATTACCTCCAATCTGCCCCTGAGGGGACAGAAAGCCCTCTAGGCACCAGGGAATTTATAGGGGAATAAATGGGTGGGTGCGGCCCAACCAGACATCAGGCTTAGCTCCCACCTCTCACAAAGAACCCCCAGCAGTCTTTCTGCCCCCTGTTGGGGGAAGATTGGAGGTGTTTTCCTCCAATCTTCCCCCAGCGGGAAGCAGAAAGCCCATTAGACCACCAGGGAGTGGGTTTTTAGGGGGGAGTGGCCCCCTCACAATGGGCTAGTGCTCCCTCTCACACCCAGGCCCCAAATGTCTTTCTGTCCCCTCTATTACCTCCAATCCGCCCCCAGGGAATAGAAAGCTCACTAGACGAAATGGAGGAGGCGGCCCACCTATGTATTGGGACTAACCCTACCCATCACATGAGCCGCAACAGTCTTTCTGCCCCTCCCACCGGGGCAGATAAAAGGTCTTCAACTCCAATCTGCCCCGGTGGAATGGGCAGAAAGCCCACTAGACATCAGGGATTTTTTCTGTTGCTACAAGGTGTAAGGATGGTCTGCCCACCTGCCCACACATCAGGCCTAGCCTCCACCACTCCCCTACCCCTGGGGACTAAAGCATCGCCATCTTTTTGGCAAGAAGGGAACTTTTATTTTTTATTTTTATATAAATATGGGTAGCAGATTTGGGTTTAGTCTCAATATCGTCCTACTTGTATGCCGAATGGCTGCACTTTTCAGGCTTGGGTCAGCTGCCACCAGAGGAAATCTTCCAAATCCAGACATTTCTGAAAACTTGACATCCTGGGGAGTCCAGTGTGGTATGCCCTGCATGGATCCCGTACAGTTTTCTTACCCACAATGCTCTCCAAACCTCAAACTTTGCCTAAAATTGCACATTTCCCTACATTTCTGTGACTTACTCTTCCAGAATTAACAGGAACCACAAACTTCCTACCACCCAGCATTCCCACATTTGTCCCAATAAAAATGCTATCCCACCTGTATGACTGTGAGTTACTTGAGATTTTACTGATGTAACAAAAATACCCCTTCACCCTAGTATTGAGGCCAAAGTCTGAGTACTTCATCGTGTAAAATGTGCTGCTCCTGCACACAATTTTGGATGTTAATGAGACAATGCAATGACTTCACTGCAGGATCCACATTGTTTTCAGAGTGATAATACAATGGTGATGGTAATACTGTTAGACAAACAGCATTACAACTTGTCCTGAATCCTCAATATTTGTTCTTAGCATAGCCTACTCAATATTCCATATGCTGTATGTCTATATCTACTCTGTGAAAACAGAGATAGCTGTTAATGTGTCTGTCTATAGTGTTACAAGCACCTTGCCTCAAGAGCCATTGAGCAGATCTGAAAACATTTTCCTTATTCAGAAAGTGTTCCTCTGCGGCAGATGGAGCAGCATTTGTTCTAAAGAATGTTTTCAGTCATTATCACTATACGAACAGGAAAGTTTCTGGGCCAGTATTCTGTTGCAGTAGTCTCTCTGCATAGTTAAGCAAAGGCGTTTGTCTTTATCACACTGTGGAGCCGCTTTTGAAATGGTAATCAATCACGGTGTACTGCCTGCGACCCACAAAGGGGCGGCTTTACCTTGTTTACACTTTTGTGGAGAGGCAATACATCAATTCAGAGTGTTCAGGTAGCTGCACATTAACAAAAGTACACTAATTAGCAGCTGCTGACAACGGACGTGCTCGGTACCAGAGCTGGAAGAACGTGGAAAAGAGTCCCTGCCACAACTTTCACAATGGAGCATACATTTCTGAAAAGAGAAGAGCTTAAATACAGCTCCAAACAAACAATTTTTTACTACTACTAAGGGTGCTAACATATGGCCGCACCAGCTCTACCCTTTTTAGGTCATCAATCAGACTAAATAGGGCCACATTGCATAAGCGGGGCATGAGTGGGGCCAATTTATGACATGCTTTACAGTATAAAAAGCATGCCATAAATTAGCACTGCCCATGCTGACTCTATGGATTATGGCCCTAAGGATGTTTGCTTTAATAGTGTTTTGTATGTTTCAACTCTGGGTAACTCATTGTCATTGAAAACAACTATGAACACATTCTGTAGTGCGTCTCCTTTCAACAATTTCTCTGAACGTTGTTTGTTATCAGCCTATCCTATTGTGGATTTAAACATTTGCAAATGGAAACTTATGTAATTATGAAACATATTTGTACAGCTCCTTGGAAGTGGAGACCGACTGAAAGCATCTGTTTCACATGAATTCAGGTTCCATAGGATATTAGATGTGTATTATTTGCTGATGTTGGCCTTGAACATATCTGAATGCAGTAAATGTATAGAGCCGATCTTTAATAAAATAGTGAAGCGTATAGAATGTAATTAAGATAGGAATCAACACACCAAGAACAGCGCCAAACCCATGTCAATACTTTCCATCTCTATTCTCTCTTCTGTCCTTCTTCTATCCTTTCATCCTTCCCACGTCTTCTCTTTTTTCTTCTTTCACTCTTTATATAAAAATAATATTATCTTTTATTGCATGGTTTTTATTGTCTCTTATCTATTTTATACATTGTTATACCTTTGATCCTAATATTATATTATAACATATCTGTTATCAGAATGTGTCATTACTCTATATATACTCAATAAAAACTATTTTAAAACAACATATCAATACTGAATATGCAAAAGGCACAGCACATCCGACCTCAGGCAGCACCTGTAAGGACGCCAGAGGTAATTGCTCCATGCAAACTGACAATATTTGCGGTGGAGAACAATACCGCTGGAAAATCTGACCCTGCACAAACCTCTGACATGCAGACTTAATCACACTTAAGTCCGCATCTCTCAAATACAATTTGGGGGCATATTTACAAGCCCCTATTGCCACCACAACGATGTTGTGGTGACGATAGGGGCTTCGCCTTATTTACAAGGCAGCGTTAAGCCACTTAACGCGGCACCCTTTCAAGTTATACTTAGCGTGAGAGGGGAGGGCAATGGGTGTTGCTGTGGGCGTTCCACCACAACAGCCATTGATTTTGATGCTGCCCCATATTTACAAAGGTGGCGTAAATATGGGCCAGTGCCAAAATTAAGAGCAGGGAAAACCTGGACTTACCCTGGCGAAACAAGAAGAAATGTTTAATTTCTCCTCGTTTTGGCTGTTTCCATGTGTGCTGCATTGTGTAGCACCAATGATTGTTTATGTGCAAGAAGGTGTCCCTTTCTGCACATAAACAATCATTTTAAAGAAATGACGTTTTGCAACTTCTATGTGTGTTGCATTGAGCAAAACACCATTTAAAGTTTGCAGGAGAAGATTGTTTATGTGCAGGAAGGTGTCCCTTCCTGCACATAAACAATCTTCTCCTGCAACGCAGACACACTTGCACTATGGTGGCTAAATTAGAGCCAGCGCAGTGGGAAATGCAGGGCTGCACCATATTCTTGTAAATAAGGTGCAGCCTTGCGTTTCTAAAGTGACAGAGCGTGTCGTTAGCCTTCTTGGCTTCTTACATATGGACACTGGTTATGACTGGTACTCACTTGGGGACTCAATCTTATTGGAAGCATTTCCACTTATGGTCTGTAATTTTTGCAATATTATGTATGCACCGTTATTACTTTATGTCACAAATATGGGTGGAATTATTTCCACATATAGACTGTAACTCTTGCAAGTTTGTGTGTGCACTGTTACTACTCTATGTCACGAAATACTCTATGAGGTGATTAGCCTTAAAGGAAAGCTACTCACATCTCGCTTTTCGAGTAAGGGGTGGATAGGCTGCATGGTGGCCTCCGTTATATATAGTATTACACACAATCAAAGGGGCGTTTGGATCTGAAACAAGCTCTTTAGGTTGTTAGCTAGTGGATGGCACATTGACGCAGGCAACGAAGAATTTGGAACTCAGACAGGACTCTGGGCCCTTTATGTTTATCATCGCCTGCACAAGAGTTGTAGTGGTAAGCGTATTTATGTAATTTTTTGGATGCACGTTTGGGCATGCGTCGGGGCATTTAATGAAAAGGTGATGAGAATCTTTGGGTAGAATAGTATTCACTCATTATGTTATGTCACTGTGGACATAAGATTTTGAATCTACTTCCGTAGTGTCACTCTAGTCACACTTACTTGGTGGTCCTTTTCTATCCCATTTAAATCTATCTTTCTCTGTCTCTATGCTGTTACGTTCTCAAAAGGAAAGGTCCACAAATATTGGACTGGTGTATTGAACACTTGTATCTTAAAATATTTTCTGTATTTTTTTTGTTGTCCTCATTTGCCTTATTTCCACCCTTCTTCTAACGTAACCGACCCCGGGTTTTCATGCCTCATATACTGGACGAAAGGGGGGGAGAAAAACACAAGGTGAGGCCTCCCAAGAAGGCACCCTCGTATTTCTACTGGGAGACCTCATCCCTTGTTCGACCACAAAACCAATCCCCAAATCCTTCTGCTTACACAGAGAAGACCATAACCAGCCGAGGCAGATGAAAGGCTTAATCATCGGACCGTTTTTCAAAGTACCCCAACCATCAGCCCCACCAAGACAGAAAGGGAGTCCAGAATTCATATCTCTTTCTCATCTGATCCGAAATATCCAACTTAGCAATGAATCTCATCGATTGCAGCCAGCCACACTCCATTGGGGAAGCAGAAGATACCCATAATTTACATATCTCTCTGCGAGCCAAGAGTATAGCATGAAATACCAGCTTTGCACCATCCTTAGTAACACTGCATTGCAGATCTAATCTCCCAAATATTATCAGCTCAGCGCTTACCTTGATCTGCACTTTTAGCATATTGGACAGGCAATTACTCATGGCCTCCCAAAAGGACTGGATCTTCGGGCAACGTACAAACATGTGTAGGTCATCTTCATTTGGACTGCCACACTTGGGACACACCACCACTCCTCCTGACCCAAATTTCGACAGCCTTCGTGGAGTCCAGTAGGCCCTATGCATGGTAAAGAAATGGTTCCTCCTCAGATACACAGGTTTGACTGTTTTGTAAAGCATAGACATAGATACATAAATGTAAGTGGGAGATTCATCCATCCTCGTGAGACTCGCACTAATCTCCTTCTTAACCTTATCAAAATTCACCTTGGTGAGATCTGCAATGTTCTGGGTAATCCTGACTCCTAGATATCTCATTTCTTTTTACATTCCATCCCCTCTATCTCCATATTCCAGGCCATAACTTCAGTTTTCTGCTCGTTGATGTCATAGCCCGAGATTTTTCCAAACTCATTCGTTATGCCCAACAGACACCTCATCGATTGTTGTAAATTTGTTGTGAAGATCAAGATATCATCAGCATAGAGCCCAATCTTTTTATTCCATCCATAAAATTCAAAAGGCAATATACCCTGACTACTCCTAATTTTTCTGGCCAAGGGTTCGATATAAAGGTCAAACAAAAGTGGGGGCAAAGGGCAACCCTGCCTAGTACCTCGCTCGATCTGCACCGGTTGAGTCAGTACCCCATTAACTAGCACTCTAGCTATCGGAGCATTATATATAGCTTTCAATATTTTACCAAAATTTGCTCCCAAATTGAGGAACTTTGCCAGTGTCTGCAGGTATACCCAATTTACGCGATGAAACGCTTTAGCAGCATCTAACTCTATTACTGCCAAAGGAAGATCGTAGGCCGTAGCCATATCTATAGATCCTATCAGGGAATATGTCAGCTCTTTCAAAGTTCTTCCTTTGATAAAACCCTTCTGATCCTCATGCACCAAGTGGGACATTGCCCCATTTAGCCTTCCTGCTATCACCTTCGCAAAGAGCTTATAATCGGCGTTTAAAAGAGAAATAGGCCTGTACAAGTCAACATGTTTGAATGACTTGCCAGGCTTTGGAATTAACGTTATATTGGCCTCTTTCCAAGACTCCGGCAGCTCAAAATCTGACAAAAAGATAGCATTAAAAAGCTGCCTCAGTACAGGTATTATCTCACTAGCCAATGCTTTATAGACCTCAACCGGAAGGCCATCCGGCCCTGGAGCCTTTCCCCTTTTTCCACCCCTAATAATCTCCTCCAACTCCTCAACAGAAATCTCCTTATTCAATACCCCCATAGCTTCTTGTGATAACGGCTCCATATAGTCCAACCAAGTCAGCACATCCCTCTCAGTAACCACCAGATCTTCCTTATATATTTTTCCAAAATACTCATAAAAGCTAATGCAATTCCACTACTATCACTAAGAACCACATCTGACCCTTCACAACTAATTTCTTTAATCCAATTTCTAACCTGATCACTTTTAGCCTTCTAGGCCAGTAGTTTGCTACAGCCCTCCCCATATTCAAAATGTGCTAACTGGCTAGATTCCCACTTCTCCTTAACTCTTACCCTTAAAACTCCTGACAGACTTGCTTTTAGATTTATATTTCATCCTTCTCCTTCTCACAACCTTCATGACTTCCTGAATTTATTAAAACTGCTTCCAACTTCCGGATCTGCTCTTCTAGGTCCAAGACTTTTCTGTAATAAATTTGTCTTTTCCCTGCAGCCAAAGTACCTAGCCTGCCTCTTAAATACGCCTTATGGGCATCCCGTACAATCCCAATCTTAGCCGAACCCTGATTCCTCTAAAAAAATTCCTTGGTTTCCTCCTTTAAAATCTCAATCGTCTCAGATTCAAATAGGATCGTACGATCCAGCCTCCATCTAGAACTAGTCGTTCCCTCTCCTACCCTCACATGTAACAGGATGGCTGAATGATCTGAAAGGTGTACCCCAATATGTTCAACCTCCACAACATCATCCTTAATAACTCGGTCTACCAGAAAATAATCTATCTGAGACTTATGCTTGTATTTTTTGTTATAGTATGTGAAACCCTTTTGAGAGCCAGCCTTACATCTCCATATATCACACAAACCCCACTGCACCATCAACAAACGCACTCTATCCGACATCTTGGGGTTAACTGCCGCTCTGCTACTTAGAGATCTATCTAATTTATGGTCCAAAACTGTATTAAAATCTCCTGCCATAATGATCTGGCCAGTAAAACCCAAAAGCTCATTAGCTAGTTCCTCCAAAGGGCCAGTATCATCCTGGTTTGGACCATAATAGCCCACCAATATAATGTTCTGCCCATACATTTTTAACTTAACAATTAACCATCTTCCTGCAGTACTTGAGGCATTACCTTCTATCAAAATACTTGTACCATGCTTTGCTAATACTACTACTCCCTTAGTAACTGCTGTCTGCCTCGTATAAATTGCGTGTGCAACCCATCTCTGTGCCTTAAAAATCTCCCTACTCTCCTCCTCCGTCAAATGTGTCTCTTGTAAAATAATAATTTGTGCAGAACAATCCTTCAAATACTGCATTATTCTATCTCTCCTGACCTTCACCCGAAGCCCATTCACATTCCACGACAAAACTTTCAACTCATTACTACTATTCCCTGTCATCCCCTAAACACCCACACACAACACACCCACACTGTGAAAAACAAGACTATGAAAACAAGACATCTGAGGTAATTTTTATACGTTTTTTCCCCAAACCCCCTCCCTGAGCAAACCTGCTCCCCACCTACCCACCCACAGAAAACCCTAACCTTCTTCCCATGGCAATAAGCCCTATGAGTGACCCCTCGGTGTGCGGCTAACAAAGAAGAAAAACCCTATATGCCCTTAGTGCGAATTAGACAATAAATTGAACAACCTTTTATCCTAAGCTTTTAAAAAAATAGCTCTAAAACAGAAAAACCTACCATCCATCCTCCTTCCTCCTAAATAATCACTTACTCATTCCCCGACTCAACCTGCTCAATGAACTTGTCAACTTCCTCGACAAAGCGAAAGGAGTGCATCTTATTGTTTAGCATCACTTTAAGAAGAGCTGGAAACTTTAACTGAACCGAAGCACCTAACTTCCTTAATGACTCCATTCTTTTGCCTAACTCCCATTGCCTATTAGATGTTACCACCGACAAGTCAGATCTTACTTCAATCCTTACACCGTCTACTTCAAGAGTTTTTTTCTTCAGAGCCTTGGCTAAAATCTTCTCTTTCAGAGTATAAGTAAGAAAATTTACTAGAATTTTCCTAGGTTTGGTTCGATTTTTATTTAACCTAAAGGGATCCCTATGTATCCTCTGAATGTCCCGGGCTATTTCTTCTTCAGTTTCTTCCGAATGGAGCTCTCTTCTTAGCATCTGAACCACAAAACCTTTAATGTCTCCATGGCAGCCGGCTAGTGGCGGGTCGCGGGTGTTCCGGAGGCGTGTGGCAGAATTTATCGTGCAAAATAGTAGCGATTAAGTAGATGAGTTAGCGTTAGATAGGAATCTACAATAGATAGTTTAGTAGCTCTTTGGCGGTAAACTTACGGTTGTGTTGGTTTGGAGCGGCGGCGGCGGCAGGGGATCCTGTAGCCGAGCACAGAGATACGAAGCTGGAAGGGGGAGTGGCAACCACGGCAGAGCAGCCGTGGGTCAGAGCGGCGCTGGAGCTATGCCGGGGACATCGTGCTGCCGCCAGGGTTCTTTTCCGGGGAAGTGGACGGGGAAGCGGACGAGGAGGTTGTAGGAAGAGCGAGGCTGGAGAGGCTAGCGAGGAGAGAGCCGGTAAAAACTTGGAGGAGCAGCTCGTGTGCACTGAGGTAACGGAGGCACTCTCACATTCTTTATCTCGACCAGCTCGGGAGCGGGGAGCGAACAGTGAGAGTCAGTGCACTGATAAGGTTAAAAGGAGAAGCGAGAGGGGTGAAAACGGCTCCAGTGCTACTGAGACTATTAGGGGGAGACCTAGAAGTGTCTCCAGATATACCTTGAGAAGTGTGGTGAGAGGGGGTGCAGTGGAGTGTCCTGAACTGTGGGACTTCCCACCTAAATGTGAAAAGGAGCGAGGGGTGAAAAAGAAAGAGGTAAAGTTCAGGAGTAGTCTGTCCACTAAAGATATTGTGGTTCAAAATAAATTGCCAAAAGGGGGATCTTTGGAGCGTAAGGTGAAGGTGACCCCATCTCTCAGGACCTACTTTAAAGTGCTTCCAAAAACCTTGGCACTGAGGAATAGCTCTATGATAGCGGCAGTGGAGCCCCAACAGATCAAACAAAATAAACAAATTGATCGATTAGCAGAGGGTGGGCACGCTGAAGGAACTGTGAACTTGGGGTATTGGTCAGCACATTTGAGCCCTAATCGTTTTCAAATCTTAGCCACGGAGATGGGGGAGGTAGGGGTGTCTCCACTCGAGGAGGTTTTTTCAAATAACCAAGAGGGCAATGTAGTGGGGGTATGTACTAATGAGGGGGTGAACTCTCTAACTATTGAAGAGATGCAGATTGAGGTGCAGACTGAGGTGCAGATTCAGTCAGATCATGGGGGAGGTAGTGGGCTGGCCCGGGAGTCCATAGGTAATGAGGGGGTAGATCCTGAGAGTGGGACCCCTCCATAGGTATGCTGTTTTCGGCCCTTACCACCCTTACTCGAGAGATGCGAGATAGGTTTGAGACGTCAGAATTGAACCAGAAGGACATTCGGTCTGTATGTGAAGTGGTTGAGAAAAAGATTGATGATTTGAGTGGGAAAACACTAGCACTTGAAGCAGAAGTTAGAGATCTAAAAGAAGAAGGGCAGGTTAACAGGAAAGAGATTGAGGGGCTTAGGGCTAGGGAGAGAGAGCAGGAAGACAGAGTTGAAAGGTTAGAGAATTATCAAAGGAGAAACAACTTGAAAATATTTTCTGTATTGATTAATAAAAGAAAGAAAATAAATGTTTTTTTAGAGGTGGGTACCAAAGGAAAAATAGAACTGTAGCTAGACACCACTGGTGGATTGGTTAATTATGTCACTGTTGGGTTTATTGTGGGTGTTCAGGCACCACTGGTGCCATCTTAGTCTGTCTTTTCGACCAATCTAATTGGATCAAGTGTTTTAATCAAATGTATTCATGTTGTCTTGTCCTTTTTAATGTAACTATGTTTCAGTCTATGTATATATATTTGTTTTTGTGTTTATTTTCAGCCCTAAAGAAGCCCTTGCCTGGGGTGAAAAATGTTGGTTGTATCTGTTTATATCAAAATTTCAAGTTTGAAAAAGAGAATTTTTTTTTTTTTAAATAATACTCAAGCAAAACTGGAATCTATGGACTAATTGGTTAATCATACTGATAGTTGATCATTACTGAATGGATTTGGTTTGTGATTATGTTGCATCCCATCCTTTTGTGATATTGTCCTTGATGCATGACCATGTGGCAGCTGGCCATTTAAGGTGAGCAACATTAGTGTGGAAGGATACAACATTTTTTTCTGTGACTATATTGAGTGGTGCAGTGACTAAATTCCACCTAGCTGCCACTATTTCTTCAGGACACTTCGATACTTTGCTAGTAAATATGCCCCTTGGATGGGTTCATTCTGCTGGATTTTCCAGAGAACAAATGTGCGGTAACAACAAAAATATACAGATCTTAGTGTAATAAGCACCAAAATATGCATGTAATAATAGATGATAATTATCGAAGCCGATAAATACTGAATCAATTGATGTCTGACATCAACTACTGTTGGGCACTTGTAATGCCAAAGTAGAATTCCCTTCTCTACAACGATTACAACAATTTAAACAAACATTGGCAAAGCCAATAGTTCTTGCCTATGTAAGAGCTATTGGCTTTGCCAATGTATTTTAGCCATTTTGTACAGCAGCCTGGCTGATGTTCAGCATAGCTAAATGTTAGTGGTGTGACATAGAGTAAAGTGGTGTAGCAGAGTGTGGAGTAGAGAGGCTTAGAGTGAAATAGCGTATAGAAGTGTTGAGTGGAGTGGAATGACGTAGAGTGGAGTGATGCAGACTGGAATGGCATAGACTGGAGGGGAGTAGAGTGGAGTAGTTTTGAGGTGCGTAGAGTGGAATGGCATAAAGTAGCATGGTTTAAATGAGATTGGTATAGAGGGGAGTAGCATAGAGTAGAGTGGCATAGGGTAGAATGGTGTAGAGTGGTGTAGAGTAGAATGGCATAGAGTAGGGTAGGGTGGGATGAGCAGAGTGCCTCACAGCAGAGTTGTGTGGAGTAGAGTGGAGTGGCGTAGTGTAGAGTGGTGCATAACAGAGTGGAGTGGTGTAGAGTGGCATGCGGTAGAGTGGAATGGAGTGGAATAGAGTAGAGTGGTGGAGAGTGGAGAAAGTATATAGCGTAGAGTGCAGTGGCATAGCATGGTGCAGAGTGCCATTGTGTGAAGTCTAGTGGCATCGGGCAGAGTGGTGCAGAGTAGAGTGGCGTTGAGTAGAGTGGAGTAGCATAGAGTGGAGTGGCATAGAGCAGAGTGGTGTAGGGTAGAGTCGCGCAGAGTAGAGTGGAGTGGTGTAGAGTGGTGTGGAGTGTCTTAGACTGGAGTGGTATAGAGTGAAGTGGCATAGTGAGACACAGATTTGAGTGGTGTAGAATGGAGTGGTGTACAGTGAGTAGGGTGGCATAGAGTGGAGCGGCATGGAGTAGAGTGGTATTGAGTGGTACAGAGTTGAGAGGCATAGCATCCCGTGAAGTGGCATAGAGTGGAGTGCAATGATTTAAAGTAGAGTGGAGTTAGTGGAACAGCGTACTGTGGCCTAGAGTAGAGTGGCATTATGTGAAGTGGAGTGGAGTGGCATAGAGTGATGTAGTATAGAGTGGCGTGGAGTACAATGGAGTGGTGTGTAGTGGAGTAGAGTTGAATGACGTAGACTGGAGTGGCATGGAGTGCCATAGAGTGGCGTAGAGTAGAGTGGCATCAAGTGGAGTGGCATGGTATGGAATAGAGTACAATGGTATAGAATATAGTGGCGTAAAGCAGAGTGGTGTAGATTGGAGTGGCATAGAGAGGAGTAGTGTAGAGTAATTTAGAGTAGAGTGAAGTGGCATAGAGTAGAGTGGAGTGACATAGAGTAGAGTGGAGTGGCTTAGAGTAGAGTGGTGTAGAGGAGAGTGGTGTAGAGGTGAGTGGTGTAAAGTAGAGTGGTGTTGAGTAGAGAGGGGTAGAGAGGTGTCGAGTAGAGTGGTGTAGAGTACAGTGGCATGGAATAGAGTGAAGTGGTGTTGCGTGGTGTGGCACAGAGTGAAGTGGCAAAGATTAGTGTGGCATGGAGTGGTGTAGAGTAGAGTGGAGTTGAACTGAGTGGCATAGAGTAGAGTGGCATTGAGTGGGGTGGCATAGAGTGAGGTGGCATGGTGCAGAGTGGCATGGAGTAGCATAGAGAGGAGAGGCATAGAGTGTAGTGGCACAGAGTGGCGTGGAGTGGCATAGAGTAGCATGGTGTACAGTGGAGTGGCATAGGGTGGAGTGGAGTGGCATAGAGTACAGTGGCATAGAGTAGAGTGGCGTAGAGTGGCACTCTATGGAGTGGAGTGGTGTAGAGTAGAGTGGTTTAGAGTTGAATGGTGTGGAGAAGAATGGCATATTATAAAGGGGCATTGAGTGGAGTGGAAATGGTGTAGAGTGGAGTGGCTTAGAGTTGTGTAAAGTGTCGTAGAGTACAGTGGCATGGATTATAGTGCAATAGCACAGAGTGGCACATAGTGGAGTGACATAGAGTGCGTGGAGTGAAGTAGAGTGGCGAAGAGTGGAGGGGCAAAGAGTGGAATGGCGCAGCGTGGCTTGCAATGACATATAGTAGAGCTGCATGGTGTAGAGTCGAGTGTCAGAGTGGAGTGGAGTGGAGTGGTAGAGTGGTGTCGAGTAAAGTGGCATATAATGGAGCAGTACAGAGTGGCAAAGAGTAGAGTGGTTTAGAATAAAGTAACATGGAGCACAGTGGTGTGGAGTGGAGAGGCACAGAGTTGAGTGGCATACAGTAAAATGGTATACAGTGGCATAGAGTAGAGGGGCATAGAGTGGGGTAGGGTGGATTAGAGCAGCATGAGGTAGAGTGGCATGGAGTAGCGTGGAGTGGGGTACAGTGGTCTAGATTAGGGTGGCATAGAGTGGCTTTCAGTCAAGTGGAGTGGCGTAGAGTGGAGTGGAGTTGCACAGAGTAGCACTTAGAAGATTAGTGTGGAGTTGAGTGGCATGGAATGGAGTGGCATGGAGTGGTGTAGAATGGAGTGGAGTACAGTGGAGTGGCTAAGAGTGGCACAAGTAGAGTCGCATAGAATGGAGTGGTATAGAGTAGAACGACGTGGAGTGATGTAGATTTGAACAGAGTGGCATTATGTGGAGAGGAGTGGCATGTGGTGTAGAATGAAGGGACATAGAGTGGTGTAGAGTAGAGTGCAGTAGAATAGGGTGGCGTAGAATGGAATGGCATAGAGTAGAGTGGAGTGGCATGGAGTGGCACAGCGGAGAGTGCTCATTGGAGTGATGTTGAGTGGCGTAGAGTGGCATAGAGTAGAGTGATGTAGAGTGTAGTAGCATAGAGTGGCATAGAGATCAGTGTCATAGAGAAGAGTGACGTAAAGTAGAGTGCCGTGGAGTGGTGTAGATTGGAGTGGCATATAGTGGAGGGGCTTAGAGTGGAGTGGCATACAGTGGCAAAGAGTAGAGTAGAATGGATAGAATAGAGTGGAATGGAATGGTATAGCGTATAGGGGAGTGGTGTAGATTAGAGTGGTGTAGAGTGGAGGGATGTAGAGTGGTATTGAGTAGAGGACAGTGGAGTAGAGTGGGGTGGGACAGAGTGGGGTGGCATTGAGTCGAGTAGCATAGAGTGGAGTGGCAGAAAGTGGAGTGGCATAGAGTAGAGTGGAATGGCATAGGGTGGAGTGGCACAGAGTGGAGTGGAGTGGCATAGAGTAGAGTGGGTGTAGAATACAGTGGCATAGTCTAGAGTGGCATAGAGTGGAGTGGAACAGAGTGGGATGAGAGAAGTAGAGTGACGTAGAGCAGAGAGGCATAGCATAGACTGGAGTGTCAAGGAGTGGCATAGGGTGGAGTGGAATGGATTAGAGTGGCATACAATGGAGTGGTATAGAGTGGCATGGTGTGTAGTAAAGAAGTGTGTAGTAGAGTGGCATGGAGTAGAGTGGTGTGGAGTGGGGTAGATTGGAGTGGAGTGAAGTCGAGCGGAGTGGTGTAGAGTGGAGCTGCATAATGTGGAGTGGCATAGGGTGGAGTGGCACAGAGTGGAGTGGAGTGGCATAGAGTTGAGTGGCGTAGAATACAGTGGCATATTGTTGAGTGGCACAGAATGGGATGGAGTAGAGTATAGTTGCATAGAGTGGAGTGGCACAGAGTGGCATGAAGTGGCATATAGTAGAGAGGCATAGTGTAGAGTGGAGTGTCAAAGAGTGGCATAGGGTGGAGTGGTGTGGATTAGAGTGGCATAGAATGGAGTGGTGTAGAGTGGCATTGTGTGGAGTGGAGTGGTGTGTAGTAGAGAAGTGTGTAGTAGAGTGGCGTGGAGTAGTGTGGCATGGAGTGTGGTAGATTGGAGTGGAGTGGCATAGAGTGGAGTGGCATAGAGTGGAGTGGCGTAGACTGGAGTGGCATAGAGTAGAGTGGGGTGGCATGGAGTAGAGTGACATAGAGTGGGGTGAAGTGGAGTAGAGTGGCATGGAGAGGAGTGGCATGGAGTACAGTGGAGTAGCATAGAGTGGCTTGTACCAATATTGATACACTGCCCAGGTATACAGATTTAACGTCCCTATTAATAGAGAGTACATATTATCCCATTGTTGGGGAGCATAGCAGATGTACAGTGAACTTTCAGAAGAAAAATCTGTTTTATTAGTATTTAAAGTGTAATATGAAATCTGAGAGAATTTGTGAATTAAATTTGATAAAGAATGAATGAAAGAGTCAGGATTAGTAATATAAAGTAGTACATCATCAGCATATGCTGACGTTCTCATAGCAACATCATTAATAATGATACCTTCAATTGCAATAGAGTTTCTGATGGCATTGAGTAAGGGCTCAATAGCAAGGAGGAAAAGTAAAGGTGATAATGGACAATCTTGCCTGGTACCTCTAAGAAGGACAAAATTGCTAGAGATTTGGCCACTCATGAAAAGTCTGGTGAATGGATCAGAATTGAGTGCTGATATCATGCAAATAAATTAACTGCCAAAATCAAATGCAGACAAGGTACGAAATACATACTGCCAATGGACTTCATCAAAAACCAGCATCTAATGCGAGGACTCCTGAGGGTATAGGCAAGGATGAACCAGCTTCAATCACATGGAATAATAGTCTTGTGTTGTTCATAGAATGTCTATGTTTCTTGAAACCAGATTGATCAATATGATTAAGAGTGTCAAGCACAGAAGCCAAGGTGGTTGCAAGAATTTTTGCATAAAGTTACAAACTTGTTCAATTAAAGATATAGGGTGATAATTTGAAACAATAGTGAGATCTTTATTAGGTTTCGAGAGAACTATAATCATGCTTCATGAACGACCCAGAAGTTTATTCTTACATACTAAATGGGGTAAATAGCTTAAGTAGATAAGGTAGAAGGTAAGGGGAAAATTCTTTATAAAATTCAGCAGGTATACCATCCGTACCAGGGGATTTAAGCATTTTTAAAGAATGTAATGGCTGTTTTAACCTCTTTTAGGGAAATCAATACATCCAATTCTTCTCTAACTGATTGAGGAATTACTGGTAAGCCACAAAACTCTAAAAAATGATCACTATGAGAAGTATCAGTAGATGGGGGAATATTGTTTAAAGCTGAATAATAATTCAAAAGTTCAATGACAATATCTTTGTGAGATAATGCAATTTTACCATTTGCACCATGAATTGCATTAATTTGAATTGTATCCTTTTTGATACGAAGATAATTTGCTAAAAGCCTTCCAGACCTATTAGCACTGAACCGAAATTTAGCCTTATTATTAGAAATTTGTATGCCTGCCCTCTTACTTAATATGAAGTTTCATTCATAAAAGAGTTTTTGTAAGCGTATTTTGTACTTGATATCACTAGATGTGATAAAGAGGCGTTCATAGTTAACTATTTCTTTATCCAAATCCTTAATTTTTGAGTTACATAACTTATTCCCATGTGCCATTAAGGATATGGTTATACCTCTAACATATGCGTTAAAAGCATCCCAATGATGTACAATTGAAGTAGCACTTTCTGGATTAAAAGAAAAATAGTCATGCATTGCAGACAAAAGTTTTGGTTTATTTTTTCAATTAAGGACAACATTTGTATTCATACGCCATCTACGCTGAGATTGTTGAGTGGAGTTAAGTTGTAAAACACAAGAAATTAGCACATGATCGGAAATATCAATATTATGAATAATAGGGTCAGAAATTGATTGAAGTAATTGACGGGAAACTAATAAATATTCTATTCGAGAATAGGAATTATGAGGGCTAGAGAAAAAAGTAAAATGTTATCATTTGGGTGATATCTACCATTTTAGTATTTATAAAAAAGGATTTGAGGAAAAAAAAAGCTTTGGGGGGACAATATTTGGCTTGAGATATTCTGTCTAACAAAGGGCCATATATTAGATTAAAATCACCACCAATAATAAGCAGAACATTACCTAATTTAAGCACTTCAGATGTAAAAAGAGACTACAAATTAGGGTCTTAATTTGTTGTACCATAAATATTAATCAAGTGTAAAACAGCATTATCAATTTTGATTTTAACTATAAGGTGACGACCATCAGAATCAGAACGCTTGTTTAATATTTGGAGATGTAGTTTTAAAAAAAAAAAAAGAATAGCAACTCCAGTTTTTTTGTTGACTGCAGGAGAAGAGATAACATTACCAACCTACCTTTTATTCATGTATTCTAAAACTGTATCATCTATATGAGTCTCCTTGAGTAAACAAATATCAGCTATATGTCTCACTAAGTAATCTAACAATCTAATTAATACATTAAACAGAGTGTCGTAACCCTTTAACATTAGGAGAAACAATTTTAATTCTATTAACGTTATCCATTTTTGTAAAAGAGAAAGAACAATAAGAAAGAAGAAAAAGATCATCTGTACGAATAAAAAGTAGCTTTTAGGATTAAATGAATAGAGAAAAAGGAAAAACAAAAACAAACATAGAAAAGACAACATAGAAACATAAATAATAGTTCTGAATAACACACACGCATGTGCAAGATTGACTCGCAAAGACAATGCCCTAGCAACGAAAATTGTATAAAAAGGATAGCTACAGGTAAATGTTAGACCAAATGATTCAATTACCAGTCTCATTCGTACCCATGGAGAGTGGAGAATGCTGGTCTAGAAAGGCATGAAGATCATCAGGGTGGCGAAAGGACTTGGAAAAACCATCTTTCCATTTTCTCATAGAGGATAGATCAAAAAGGCAGTATTTAAAACAAGAGCTTCTTAGTCGTGGTCACAGTTCTGTGAACGCTTTGCAGATTTTATCAGTGTCCTTGGTGGAGTCTTGATGGATCTTGTTACAGCTGACCATTAAAGACAGAATCTCCCTTGCCACTTTCCGAATCATCACTAAGTGATGATTACGCAGTACTTTAAAGATCATTTGGTGAGGTTTGATGTGAATTGGGTTGCAATGTAAAGGGATTCAGTGCGCCTTATCAATTTCACATTTTTCTAGGACTATAACTGCAATAATCCAGGTAATAAGTTTTCCAAATACTTTCTGCAGTCATTGCCTTCAAGATCTTCTGGCAAATTAAACATGTGCAAGTTGTATAGCCGATTGCGATTCTCTAGATCAAGTAAAAGAATATTCACGGGCATGATTTTTGCTGCAATGGGCATTCGACTGTCAATTGTAGTTTTGTTATTCTGAATTTTAATTGTATTGTCAGTGACTTTCATAGAGAGACTTGCCATGTCTTTACAGATATATTTTTATCTCTTACGCAATATTGTCTGTATTAGCATGAACTGCTTGTAATTCTTCAAATAAAAAGGATAATGAAGGTGTCATTAGTGTCAACAATTTTTGACTTGGCTGGTGTAGGAGCAGCTGTTTGTTTACTTTTGTTATAACCTGTACATTCTTCCCTTCATAGTAATAAAATAGTGTATAAGAAACCAAACAAAACTAAAGATGAAGAAAGGAATATTGAAAGTCAGGCTGTGCAGCAGCTAAAACCAACTGTGAGAGTGGTCTAGGCCTCAGCCGCGTCCTTTCCTTGAAGTAGCTCTGCCCTCCTGACAGGAACTTCAGCAGCAGAATGCAGGAGTGACCGGGAAGAGGTAAAAAAAGACAGCACAACGTTAAATCCCCTGGAAACTCTTCAAAAATGGTATCCTCAAGCAACACTGGCAGTATTTAAATGTATTATAGCCAAACAAAAAAGTAAAGCTAACCTATAAATGTATCAGCGATAATGAGGGCATCAGTAGGGCGCTAACGGGAGGCAGCCATCTTGCTTTGCGCGCGCGACTCCTGAATACCCAAAAGTCGAAGCTCGATCCACCAAGATAGTCAGACAGGGTTTTGCATCAACAACGTACACCTATTGGAATCACGCTGAAACAAGTGGAATTGTCTTCATTTTTCAAAGGAAACAAGGAATTGCTTCTCTGCTGCAGTACACAATACAAAGCAAATGCATGGGAACCTTCTTTGTTTGTCTGTGCTTAGGAATGGGTACCTGAAGTGTATGCATGCAGTTCAAATCCTATGATAATCATCACACACTCAACTCTGCATCATGGTGCTGGTCTGTATGTCATGCAGACTGATTGTATGCTAGTGCGGGGGTGACACCAGCAGCACACCAATCTTTGTAGATATTGTGCTGCACAGTGTTTTCCCTCTTGTACTGAGCAGCACAGCAAATTTGGATGCTGCATGTCAGAAAGTAGTAAATCTGGCCCTTTATCTCTTCCCACAAGTGAGACACATGTATATAATGTTCAGCATGAAGTACTGCTATCCGTGGGAATAATTAGAGCATTTCATGCTATCCCGGTGGAATATAGGCTCTGTGTACCTTGGCCTGTGACAGTGGCAAATGGAAAATACTGGTAGCCCCCCTGAAGGACGTCATGAGTGGCCCGAGTTTGCCATATCTCACATATATACATTGACTTCAGGTTGAGTGGTGGCCCCCTGAAGGGATGGGGGCAACCTAAAGTGTTTATGTTGGATGATTTACTGAATGCAAAATGGAGTGCTATATTTAAAGGGAATGCTCGATATGCTTGGCTACGTGGTTTGCCTAAACCAGCTGTGGCTTTAATCATTAAAAAACTGAATATGAATAATGTCCTTAGAAATGACTGCCATGTATGTGGTTTATCTGTTTCGCAGCAGGTGTTCTTCTATTTCTCAGCACTGCGATCAAGTTACCAAAGCACCTCGTGAAAATCAGTTGCAGCTTTACTTTGGAGAGGCTCACAAGGGGAGTCAGATGTGGCCATTTCAGTTTGTTTGTCTGGGTCCAACGTTTAAGGCAAGGAGAGAAAGAACTTAGGTGTTTGAGATGCACATACATGCATGTGTGTAATGCTTTTGTGTTTTTTGGACGGCAAACAATCAATATATTGCCTTTATTGCTGTAAATAATTGTACGTTCATGTGGAGGCAGCGTGCAGCAGTACAGGGGTGATTTGTTCCATATACTAGAGCTGTCCTCTGGTGTCAGACGTGTTATGGTGGACAGGGGTTCAGGGGCCAACGCCGATTTCTGGCTGCAGATGCACCTAGGTGTTCAAGCAGCCAAGTCACAGAATGTTAGAGATGTTCCGAAAGGTCCCACCAGCACCAGAGCTTGCTCTGCCCCCGCCGTTCAATCTGCAGCAGTCCACACCCACTGCTGACTACAGGTGGCCCCTGTCTCACTAGAGCATGCTTCAAGGTGCTCGTAGCATCCAGGTCGAAGGATGTCAAAGATGCTCTCTGGGCTCTTCACTTTCTTGTTCCAGGGCAAATGAGGATAAAGGCACTGCTATCATCATGAATGTCAATTCATCAAAAGGCCATTTGCCTTTTATGTTCACTCACACACATGCATACAGAATCGCACATACACTCTCTATTTCATATAAACATACTCTCACATGCACACATGCACACAACATACATTTTAAAGCCTTTTCTCCTTACCTCTGCTGCTAGGGAGGATAAAAGTATAGCTAATTGTACTACATTTTGTACTACACTAATACTATTCGCTATTAGTGTAATAAAAAATATTGACAAAAAACAAGGAGATTGGAACCCCAACCGATGTCTATAAGGACGAGCTGAACCTGTGTTCCTGGCAATGATCTTGCTACCTCTGAGGCCAAGGGTTGCAAATGTAGTGCCAAGGGGCAAGTCAGGGGTC
Source organism: Calotriton arnoldi (assembly GCA_963921515.1). NCBI lineage: Eukaryota > Metazoa > Chordata > Amphibia > Caudata > Salamandridae > Calotriton > Calotriton arnoldi. The sequence continues at coordinate 3,867,172 of CAWUFW010000325.1, forward strand.
GTAGCTGTGACCCCCGGCGACCCCCGGCGACCCCTGAAGGACGTCCATAGCTATTATATTGGAGTGCCAGCTCAGCAGGTGCAGTTGTGCAATGTTGTTCAACGTTGAGTGAAGACGCTCCAATTGTGTGGGTGCGTACAGATGCTGATTTATTGTTTCTACCTTGTTGGATGGCTGGAAACTTATATAAAGATCTTTTTAATTATTTTAGTGCAACAATCCATAAAATGAGCAGGGAGAAGAGGAAGGCATGAGAGAAGCTGCTCGCTCATCCCGAGTGCACTGTGACTTCATGCAAATGCCTGATGCATGCACTGGACGCACCGTGGGGCATATGTTCAAGGAAGTGAGGCTTTAGCCGTCATGGCTTAACGCCTCACTCCACCACTTCAGAAACGCAAGGCTGCACCATATTTACAACGATATGGTGCAGCCTTGCCTTTCCCTCTGCACTGGCGCTACACCTAACAGTGTTGCGCCAATGCAGGCACCCTCGCACCATAGTGCAAGGGTGTCTGCGTGCCATTTTGTTACTTCTATGTGTGCTGCTTAATGCAGCACACATGGAAGTCTCAACATGGCATTTTTTATAAAGAATTTTTATGTACAGGAAGGGGGACCTTCTTGTACATAAACAATCAACACATTTTGCTTTTTCCATGTGTGCTGCACAAGGCAGCACACATGGAAAAAGCAAAAACGAGGAGAAATTATGCATTTCTCCTCGTTTCGCCAACATAAGACCAGGTTTTTCCTGGTCCTAATTTTGGCGCTGTCTCCTATTTACGCTGCCCTTGTAAATATGGGGCAGCATCAAAATCAATGGATCTTGCGGTGGCCACCCTTTTCACGCTAAGCATAGCGTGAAAGGGGGCCTTATTCACAAGGCAGCGTTAAGCCACGTTAAGTGGCTTAACGCTGCCTTGTAAATAAGGCAATGCCCCTATCGCCACCAGAACGTCGTAAAAAGTGACGTTGTGGTGGCGATAGGGGCTTGTATGTATGCCCCCATGTGTGCACAAGAACCGTACTCCTCCCTATTCCACATGGATGCACATGTAGCAAAACAGCATTCACCGGCTGGCAGGAAGTAGTGCAGGCGGGACATTCTAGCCACGGGAAAAGGAGGGTGCCTGCTGGTTGATTGAAACTGCTTCATACCCAAGGCACAACGAATAGTTCTTGATTTCACCCACTCGCCCAGCCAATGCCACAACCACAGGCTGAACAATAAATGAAGAGGAACTTTCAGTTGTTCAGAACGATTGGCTTTGCTAGTGCTTGTTTTCTCCAGGAAAACGTCCAGACATGTGCGCTATGATATTGTACGCGTTAATGTACCTGCACACACTATGGCTTCCACACATCTCCTTTAACTTTTGCCCTGTATTGATGGACTTTAGCAGTAGGGTCGTTACGTGATGGAATTGATAATGTCATTGCAACAGAAATGACCCTTTTACATCGTGAGTTCTTAACAGAACAGCAGCAGTAATATTTATTTATTCTTACCTGTAATTAAAAACATACAGCAAACCATATAGTGTAAGTAGCGCACCGTGTCCCTGTTGCGAATATGATGTTCATTATTTTATGAATATACAGAAAAGCATACAATTTATTTTAACTGTGTGTAGTCCATATAAAAGACAGAGCATGCAATTATCACAATATTATTGTGATGTTTAAGGAAATCCTGTGTGGGTTGCCCTATCTACAGATTTTCTCCTTGGCAGCTTAATTTTTCAACCCTTCACTGTGACAAAATTAACCTTAAATGATTATGAAACCTTCATTTAAAAATGTGCTGCTGATTTCTCATTTCTTTTTCCTCTTCTTGCATTTCAGTTCTCCCTCCTTCCCACCATGTGAACCTAATTGACCTTGCCTAGAATGTTTTACGCCTTGTTCTTCCAAAATTGGGATTGTGTCATCATCTTTTCTTCAAAACTCATCTCCTTTGTTTCTTTAATTGAACTTATATGCACTTGTTTAGCAAGAAATGATTTCATGTTAAGAGTGTGTGGGGCATATTAGCAAGAACCTCGTTAAAATTATCGCCGTTTTAGCGGCAGGAAACTGCCGCTAAAACGGCGATAATGGGCTTGCTTATATGCGTTATAGAATTCCAATAGAAGCCCAGGTTAGATGTCCTGCACATCTAACCTGGACTTCAATTGGAATTCTATAGCGCATATTTCCAAGCCCATTATCGCCGTTTTAGCGGCAGTTTCCTGCCGCTAAAACGGCGATAATTTTAACGAGGTTCTTGCTAATATGCCCCTGTGTTTTTATTGTTAGTAGGAAAGTGAAGCCATTTTCTCACCTTTAGTGAAAATCGAAAATGTGCTCTTTTGAAATAAAATAGACAAGCTAAATAAAACCTCGGAATTCACCAGTTGAAGTCTTAGAAGGATTATTAAGGCAAAGAAAAATCAATGTAAGGGAATCACTGAATAAGTCATACCGATTGCCCCACCCCTAGAACCATAAAAAATGAGCTGCCCAAATAAAACCAGATTTATTTTTCTCCTAAGTGACTGTGTGCTGAGTCTTATGGTTGTGGCTAGGGCGGTGACAGTACTGGAGGGAGAGTGGTGGGCACTGTTATCAGCGCGCATGAAGGTTTGGGCGGCCGTCTCAAAACGGCCAAACCGCCATGCGCACTGAAGCTTTCTCCAACCTGAGCTGCGTTGCCAAGTTGGAGACAGCAGACACATACTCCTAGTCTGTCTAGGAGCACAAATTCACGGCACTCAGGCCAATCCCGAAGCTGCTCTCATGCTGAGAGCAACTTCGGGATTGGCCACAGGGCAGTCTGGAAGCCTGTGGCTGCAGTGGAGAGGAGCAGAAGAGCGCGCTTCTAGGGAGCAGCAGGTAAGTTCTTTTTTATATTTTATTTTTCTCCATCGTCCCCCATCCATCCAGCCCAATCCCACCCGCCCTGCCTCTTTTCCCTGACACGAGCCGCTCCTGAGAAGCATCCCAGGGAGGCTCGTAGAATGCGGCCGGGAGCAATAGAATACACAGGGGACAGCTATACAACTGGGCCTTTAATGGGTCCACCAGTACATTTATGTCTAAGGTTCAACCAATTGCGATCCCAAGCACAAATCCAAGGCACACTCCAACGTGCACAATAGACAGCAGAACACGGGCTGCACACAGTGAAGCCATACAGGCCGAAACAACAAGAAACAATGCTCATCCAGTTCTCGAAGCAAGAGGGCACCAAAGCAATGCACCATACATTCACAGCACAGTAGGACATGAGGCTGTGCCAGCTCCATTTGATCTTGAAATGCAACATCCATTGCTGAGCAAAAATATTAAAACCACTGTCCCAGCAATTAGGAACAGGGCTAACGGAAGACCTCCAAAGATGTTCTCGAGGACGGAGTGAATAAAAGATGGAATGATTCTGATAACTGTCTGGAAGGTGCTAACCAACCCAGATCCCAGACCTTTGAAACTTTGCGCGCTGGTGGTGTCATAAACTGCACTGAAAGTGAAATGCAGAAATTGGCATTGTAATATGCCCATGAATTATCCAATTTGAGGATGCTATTTCAGCAACGGTAAAAGGTAATTTCTCAAGATTTTCTATATGTAGCATAGTGTATTTTGCTTCCTTGCATGCTATGATTATCTGGTGTTCTGTAAATGATATGGAGAAAACAGACTTGTGATGTTAATGTGTCACCACGGCACGTGGCCAGACGTACAGTCTGTAATGTCCAGCTCAACAGCATAATAGACCAAAGGTGTGACTGCCCACGCTGTAAAGCAAACATGTCTAGTGGAACAATTTCTATTGCTGAGGATACTAGGTTACTCAAAGAGTAGATTCTAGATGATAAAGTGGTCATTCTGTTGTCTACTACTGCAAGAGCCCGCTCTAAGTTAGCCCTATCGATTTTGTGCTATCTTTCAGCAGCTTCCTGCTGCGAGACTTTCCAGATTTTGTTGTATATGGCATACAAGAAGTGTCTTTGACGTGGTTTTTGAGGAGCTAATAAAAAGTCCTGTAGTTCCAGGTCATCAGATAAAAGGAAGGAGTGCTGGTGTACCCGAGACAAATTTGAGGTTTTTTAGCCAATCAAGGAACAACTTCCCAACACTGTAAGTTGTCACAACCCCTGAATGTTCAGACTGCACGTACCGAATGTCAGGTCTGTTTGCAGTAACTCCCTTGGTGTTACCTAGGAATCGTGCCTAATGGCCAAACTAACCATCCCTTCCTATAGGGGTCTGATGAGTTGTGTGTACGGTTATACAGCATGGTATCTACCGTATCCTCACTGTATGTTGTCAGTTGTTTCAAAACGTGCAAGTGTGGGAACTCGTGGTGTGTCCTTCATTTTGGCAAGCCCAAGACACGTTGTTTGTTGCACAGTTTTGTTCAGGAAAATCATTTGTTGTGGTATCCTCAGTTCCCTGACCCTGCCAGTTTTTAGTCCCCCAAATAGACTTTACATCTATGGTATCCATCCAAAAGTCAAAACCTTGTACAGAGTTCTGGGAAAAAAAGAAGCAGAATAAATCCGCTTGGTGTCTGTCAGCATATTTGTCTTTGCAGGTGATGGTGCAAGCCTGTAGTAATAAGAGGCCGGGTCAGATGTGTCATACCCAGAAAAATAAACAAACTTCTGCGCAAATGCTTTCAAACTACCCCGTGGTGGTGTAGGGCAACGTTTCCATTGTCTGTAGTTGAAAACAGCACAAGGAAAACTAGCTTTAGGTAAAAAATTATGACCACAATATTGGAAACAAATCATTTCATCATAGTTATCTTTACCATCATATAACTCATGAGAAGAAAACACAATAGAATGCTCTAGATCTCCTAGCATTTCGTGCACTGTATCAATGTCCCAATCATCAGAAACAGTACTAGGGCCTTTAATATAATTTAAAAATATTTTAAACAAATGTGGAGTTTGCAAGAGTTCAGTAGGACCATACACCTCATATGATACCCTATCCCAAACAATCCAATCAGGAACTGGAACAGCTGAAATGTTCACCAGGGAAAGGTCTCTTTGCTCACCTTGTGATGATGTGTGTGGTTTGAGAACCAAGTTCACCAGTTGTACTGCAGAATGTTCTGGGATAAAATGTCCATTTAGAAGCAGAAAAAACACAAAACCAATTCAAAGGACCAGGAAAAGTAATGCAATTGTAATCCAAAGATGTAACCATGGAGAAACAAAGTATGTTCTTTTAAGCCAAAGATAGAAAACATGCATCTTCAGCCTGAAAGGAAGAAGCGGTGGTGGTTCTGATGTGTCGGTAGAAAAGTCATCAAAGTTGATGAAGTAGCCAGAGGCCACCAGGTCTATCTTTGGCAGCTCAGCAGGTTGTGTAGAACTTGATGAACATGTAGACCATGTTCTTTTCAGGTTTTCGAATCGAAATTTGAGTTTCTTTACTCGTTGACTGTACAGTTGATGAAGTCGTAGCAACAGGTCGAAGACATACTTCGTTGTTGTTTATAGAGAGGATGCTTCATTTGTTATGAAAGCTTCCATCTGAACTTCCTGCATCATAGCAAGAGGAGGCAGGTAGCTACCCAGGAGCTCACGTGGCTTACTGTTGAGAATCAACCACATACTGTGGTTTGATTGGATCAATGGAGACAAAACGTTTGTCTCTGCAACTGGCAAGGGGTGAAAAGAGTACAGTTATGGTCCCTTCAACAGCTAGGACAGGTACAGGCTCGCTATAGGATGGCCCAAATTCATTCTTGTCCACAATTGTTCCCCTGACCAGATCCTCAACCTTCGGCATCCAGTCAGGCCTTGCTAAAACTACCTTCACTTATCCAGTGGCAGTTTGTTTTACTTGGGCGTTGCTTTTTTCGTCCCGGAAGTCATTCAGTTCCTGTAAAACAGCCAAACGTTTGTTGATGTCAAATGGTGTTTCTGCTGCCACTGTGCTGGGATTGTCGAGGTCTGGGACTCACATTTTTACCCCAAACAGGATTTCATAGGGAGTCCGACCACCCAGGGATTTTCTTGGCATGTTGGTAAAAGCCCTCTGGACCCCATACAGGTGATGGACCCAACTGTTAAAGACTGCTTTAAGTCACAGTTTTTCATCTCCATGACCGCATTTCCCTCGGGATGGTATGGAGAAGAGAAACGCAGGGTCACACCCAAACTTCCCATGGACTCTTTGTAAGCCCTAGAGCTAAACGCTGGACCCTGGTCAGAATGTAATGTGGCAACTGTGTATATCCCAATACATACTCGTTAATCCTTTATAAAAGTTTGGGCGTCAGCTGATCGCTGAAGCCATACCCACAGGAATCAAGAGCAGGAATCCTCGTAAGCCCCATCTGATGACAAAGGGCCGCAATGGTCCAAATAGACACAAGCCAATGGCTTGTTTGAAATCAGTAGAAGCGTCTGTGGTGGACAGCTACGGTGGAACCCTTCATCTGCTGGCAGATGTAGCATCTTGAGACAAAGTCCTTGGGCTGTTTGTAAAGACCTGGCCACCAATAGTGCTGCTGCAATAATTAAATTGTAGCAGCCGCCCCTGCATGTGCAGAAGCCAGACCCTCGTGTGCAGCTAGAATTAACCCAAATCTGCGATAAATGTTTGGTATTACTTAATCCCCCACTCCTGGAATCTGATCATATAGTATGTTCTGTGCATCTAACTTATAGGAGTACTTGAGCGGAAAGCCTTTCGGCAGGTGGGAGTCATTGCGAGCAGTGTTGCAAGCCATCATGATGTCTCTGTCTATTCTCGTGTTAGAACGAGTAAGGGCAGCTACTGCAGTAGTGCGAACTGTTGCTTTAGCGGCTTAATCAGCCATGGAATTTCCTGCAACGTGAACGCCAACATATTGATGACTCAATGTGTGAAAGACATGAGCCCGTGGCAAGCAATCTTTCCGCTTTGCCACCTGTTCCCAAAGCAACTTGTGCTTTGCTGTGCAACCCTTTGAATCTCTAACCCCATTCTGGCTCCAATAGTGTAGGTATTCATTTTATGACTGTACACAGTTATACGCACACTATGAGTGTGGGGAATCCAGGATGCGTATTTTCCATTGCCAGTAATAGAGCCTTTAGTTCTGCCAGCTGCGCCGTGCAATCGCCAAGTGATTGCGTGTAGGTTTTCTCAGGATGGAATTCTCCATTGTGCATGCACCCTTTTACTATTGTGCATGCCACTGAGTACTGAAGCTTTGTCCCTACGCAGGCTGGGTAGAACCATCAGTGTTTATGATGGACTCATAGTGATCTAGAGACATTATTTCATTAGGTAGATATTATTCTTGCTCGTACTGCAGGAAGGCTTCTGTTTGTAAAGTAGAATTAAATTTGTACTCTACGGATGTTGCGGTGAGTGAGTTGGCCCATTTCATCCATTGTGGATGTAATGCTTTAGCGTTTGAAACGCTTGCTCTGGTAATCACCTCTGAGGTCGGCACCGGGCTCACAACACTTATGAGTTTACCCTGACCCAGGGCTCGTTCTCTCTTCACAGCAGTTGTAAGTATTTTTTCAGTAGAAGCAAAATGCATTTCATCATTGGTATATAAATGTGATTTATATGCAATTAGTACTGTGTCACCTTCATTGAATGTGACGTAAGTGTATCCTGATGCCCAGGCGATGACACTGATCACCATGTTTGTTGTGTTTACACATGTGTGTAGGTGTTTGGAAGCTATCATGTCAGCTTGTACGAAACAAAAGATATTTGTATATTCCTGTGTCCAGTGTGTAGTTGAGAAAACTGAATGTATCAAATTTTAGAATGGTTTAACCCATTCTGCATAATCTGGAATGTATGCATGTATGCCTTGCCAAAATGTAAGAATCCCAATATAGATTGTAGCCTTTTTAAGGTTGTTGGAGGTTGAAGCAATGCACATTTCTCTAGAAAATGGGTCGCGAGGCTCTTGCCTTCAGTTAGCAGCTCATATCCCAGAAACAGGACATTGAAGGTGGGCAATTTTAGATTTTTTAAAATTACATTTATAACCCATGTGAGCAAACCCCAGTATTATGCTCTGGTCAAGTGTTCCTTAAGGTCATCATCAGTCAAATATATGTCATCGACATATAACAATGCCTGGTCATCAACATTTTCTAGTAGTTCTGTGACTTTGGCCGAAAACAGCCAGGGGCTGTTCTGATAACCTTGGGGCAATCGGCAGAACTGCTTATGAGAACCGAGTGCACTGATTGCAGTCAAATATCTGCTTCCAGGCACAATATTTTGGATGTAAAATCCAGCAGAGATATCAAGTGTTGTTTTGTATTTTTTCTGCACAATGTTATTTATTAGTGTGGCGCTGAGTGCATTTTGTACCACAAATGTGTGTGTAGCTATGTTTAAGTGTCTGCAATCTAGTACTAGACGATATGAATGATCTGGTTTCATTACGGGAAACAAAGGATTATTCATGGAGGAGGTGCAATTTTCTATTACACCTTAGTATTCAAGTTGTTCTAGGATTTCCCTAACTTATTTATCTTCATGCTTTAATTGGGTATTGTCTTTGGGGTTGAGGGGTCGTCCTCAATGGTATGTCATGATAATGGGAACTGTCATCCCACCCCACATGGTTGCGGTATAACGAAGGAGCTAGCGCCCACTCCTTGGTGTATGAATGTTTCTCTGATTCTGGAACGAGGTCAGAAAAAGCAGTTAAAATTACTGTTTCCCCGTTTGGGCAATCCATTATGAAATCAGGTGGTCAATCCTTTTCAGCCAAAAGAATGTCGTAACTGTGAGTCAGGTCCTCCCAAAAGAGAACATTAATCAATCTGGGTATATCCCCCTCCAATTGGAGTTATATTTCGTATAAACAGTGTGGTGTTGGCATGGGTAAATACGATGTCATCGAATGCAATGATATGTACAGGTCAGATGATGGCAATATCAATAAATGCAATGTCAACGTATGCCATAACCTGTGCCTGCATAACCATGTCAATACCCATAAATGCAATGTTAATGTATGCTCTAATCAATGCCCACCCAACAGTGTCGATTCGAGCAGTACGATGCCAATGTAGGCCATAACACATGCATGAATGACAATATTGTTACCAGTAGAAACAATGTTGATGTATGCTATGACCTAGGCAAGCATGACTGTATCAATATCAATAAAGACAATGTCAATGTACACCATGACAACTGTCGGCACAATGTTAAAAATGAATACCAGTAACTGCTATTTTATTCTCTGGAGTTCCAATGAACTTGTGTCATTGCTTTTGGATTTACCCAAGGTCACCTCCCCATCAACCCCGAGTCAGAGATATGTGGTCAGGCAGGCCCTGCAACCCGCACCAACACCTATCGAGTGACAGGTGGAGTCTCTCTTAACCCAAAGACAAATGCGTACCCAGGGAAAACTCTGATGGATCCCACAGATAGATAGTTGCACCACAAGCAGGCCCACGGAAATTGGCCCCAATAAAACACGTTTGGCCAAAGGCTCCCATTCCCCTAAAAATACCACAAAGCTAGATACCACATGTAGACAGGAACACTCAGCCAATCAGGACATGACATGCACATCACACATAATGAACACACGCTTTTCATGCTGGACATCTGAACACATACACACTGGCCACACAAGCTCTCCACAAGGTCGAAAGCCATTTGTGTCCTTAGCTGATGCCCAAGCTTGTTAATTTATTACTGAGATACTTTTCAGGAATGCAGAAATTACTTTATTGTACCTCACGAGATGTATATAATACCAGCCAAAACGTTGTACACCGAGAGACTTTCCTCAGACCCATTCTGTCGAGACTCTGCCGACTGCTGCTTTCAATTAAACCAACTTGTTCCTGTTTTGCCAAACGTCTTTTGTCTTTTCATTTCTTTAAGGCCGAGCAACAGTGGGACACTTACCCTTGTATCCGATGTTTCCACCCAGATGTACTAACTCAGTGCTACTCCCACCAGAAATCTATGAGGTTTTGGTGAACTATCATGACTTCTGCAGCACTGTCCAACAATGTGACTGCCCATTTCCTGCTCAGAAGCAGTCTTCAATATCTCTAGGGCAAGACTGACCTTAAGTCTGGCTACCTTCTTCTTTTTGAATTGAGGTTTTGGTGTTTTGTTTGTCTTCCTGTTTAATGATGTTGTCAGACGAGCGCTGTGCATCCTTCTTCAGTTTCATGTGCTCCTCCAATCTCTGCTCTGACCGTCCACCTCTTACCGAATGTTTATCAGATGACTCCTGAAAGGAATGAAGTAAACATGTATCAGTATCCTCATACCTGTCAGGCGGTCTATCATTATCACGGTTTCAAAGGTTACAACGTTTCTTAGTGGTTTTCTGGTGAGGAGACCCACCCAGTGATTTTATTTTGTCTTGATTTTTTTTGTTATCCCACTTTTTCTTCATTGTAGTGTCTGGTGCTTGCTTAGAGTTATCCTTTTCAGAATTACTATTTAATTATGATTTACCAGGTCTGGCTCCCACATTATCTCAACCTAGCGTAGTACAGGTTTCTTCGATAATTTTAGGCATTTCGTGTCCCTGCTGTGCAGATACCAAATCCCTTATGCAGTGGCATGTAGCCAACGGTGCTGCTTCCGATTTTATGTTACTTTTATGTTACTCAAAATACCAGCAGATACTGCGGCAAAATTGCCCATCAGTTTCATCCCCAAGTCCAGGGCAGGTGCTGCCCCATACCCATTCTGGATCTGTTTCAGCACTTCAGGCAAAACAGCTGGTGAAGGGGTACTATGTGTTCTGGTATATACTGCAGCAAAGACTGTACACCAAGTTGTGCAGTCTTCCACAGGAGGAACCATCCCCATTGGCAAGAAAATTGTTAATATTCTATGTTTTTTCTGTGGATTCATATGGGGGAACACCGCTTCAAGCTGACTTGTTTTTTCTGCAGTCCAAAACGGAATTTCCTTTCGCTTGTTGGGGACCTTATCCATTATTGCATTTAGTGTTTGTGGGCTAATGCCTGGTGTAGCCAATTGTGGTGGTGCACCTTGAGCAGCCCGCTCAGGGCTAAGTGTTAATGTTTGCATAACAAACTGTGTAAGACATCCTTATATTATTACTAGATGATTGTATAAAGACAGCGTCTGGGCTGCCGACAAATTGTCAACATTAAGGTGCGGCGTGTATCCGGCTAAGACTGCCATGTGGCCCCCTCATTGCTGAGTGGACCCAGTCTTATGTTTTTAGTTGTGTGTGGGAGGCGCCTTTAAACCAATTTATGTGTTCTTGGTAAGTTAATGGTATTTTTAAATTTTCTATATTTTCATATGGAGTATAGTTATCTGGTATTTCATCCTCAGTATAGGTGTGAAATAGTTGTGTTGCATTGACTGCAGCTGGGAATGTAACTCAAGAATAGAACATCTTTGTCTTATTTGTGAGACCATGTTGTAGTATTTTCTGAGTAACCACATGTCTGCAGTTCTCAGCAATGTTTAATGCCTGGTCATTTTTGTCTCCAGACATAATTAAAAATGAATTACAGAGTGGGTAACACAATGCTTTCAAGCTTGAACTATCAACAGCCAACATAGGAAATACCTACACAGCTGAGGAGGATATTCCCTAACACCGGTTAGGAGGTATGCAGGGGTGTCTGAGAAGGTGTGATTGAACTACTCAGATGATACATCCAAAATAAGAACCCAACCAATGTTGGTGGTGCCATTTTGTGTAGTTTCCACTGTACAGTAGGAACTGCACGTTTGTAGACAGCATAAACATTGGGATGTTACTGGACTTATTCAGAGCACCTCCTTAGGATATGTTGTCCCATAAGCCAGCTAGCTCACAGTACCACCATAAGCCCCCCCTAAACCCAGACAGGGAGCAAATCGTTCTGCCAACCACTGAACATGACAACCCTGATCCCTCAGGAATTGTGGTAACAGATCTTGAACCCTTTTGCTTAGTCACTCATGCTCTCATTTTCTCAGAGAAATATGCAAGGAATACACAGAGGGACGTTTTAAATGTTTATTGAATCAATATGATTCTTATATGTGTCTGTTCTGCCAAGAATCCCCATACTGAATCATCCAACCTCATTACCTTATGGGGAAAGAATGTAGGACCCCGTCTTGGTAACAAGCAGGACACCCGTTGCTGTGATATCAGCAGGCTGCTGGGCCGGAGCATCAGTGTGTAGGGACCTCACAATGACAGCAGAAGTGCTCCTCTGCTAACACCTGGAAGCGGATGTTTATTTATAACAAAAGGCATCCTTGCCTTGGGCCGAGATCTTGATCAGGCTGCCATTGTTTGTGTGCTATAGATAGCTATGTTGCCATATGTACGAAAACAATAAGCACATTTGCACAACATATGTATAAACCTTGTACATGGTGTCAAGGTAGCATGATAGTGGTCTTGCAAAGTTGATTCTGTAAGCAAGATTAGCTTTCCAAGAAACAAATCCAAACTGTCATGAATGCAAATGTGTGTCAAAGGTCGATGTGTAAAAGTGAGGGCAACTTTAGGAAAGACCTGTGTACATGTAAAAAGGCAATGTTTCCTTCTAGGCCTAACTGGGACACATGACAGGGCCTGTAGCACCTATTGTGCCACCCACTTAAGTAGCCGTTTAAAAATGTCTCTTTGCAGCCTGTGTGCAGTTTTAAACTGCCAAATTGACCTTGTTAACATTGATGGCAATGATACATGTGTGCATGAAAACGAAATTGAATCACTGTTGTCATAATCACCAGATATCGACCCATCATCCCCGAGTCAGAAATATGTAGTCAGGCAGGCCCTGCAACCTAAGCCTGAGGCAATTGATTGACAGATCACAGGTAAGGTGGTGCGTAACCAGCAGGACAAACATGCGAACAGAAAAAAACAGATTAATCCCACAGATAGGCAGTGGCATCACTATGGTCCAGGGAGGTTGGCCCCAAAAAAGCACACATGGCCAGAGAGGGCACGCGTTCCCAAAACACCATAAAGTTAGATGCCACATGAAGCTAGCAACACGGAGCCAATCAGGACCCAGCACACACAGTGATCACGTGCTCCCCATGCCAGACATCTGGACACATTAACCACTTGCCTGCATTGTGCCCACGCAAGGTCGAGACCTACCTGCATTTGCTGTCAGGTGGAAATAATTTATGGTTACATGCATGGGCCTACCTTCCTCTCTCTAAACAGGATCTATGAATTGTTTTATGATGCTCCAAGAAATGTATACAAAGGTGCTCAAAACGATTGTACTTTGAGACAGTCCTCAGACCCCAACTCTGTAACTGTGCTTCCGGCTGAAGTGTTTGATTAAACCAACTGTTCCTGTTTTGCCAAACGCCTCTTGTCTTTGTTTTTTTAAGGTAAATTCACATTCATGCAAATTTTGGCAAGCCAGCCAGGAGAGATTAGTGCTTTGAACCTGACAGCAGAATGAAAGGACCCTGCTCTGACAGATTCGTATCTGCGCAGCAAGGAAGGGGAGCAGATCCCACAATTGCTTGAAAGTTCTGCTGAACCTGCGGGGCAGAGGTCCGTCCTGAAGCTGCCGTCAGTGGGTATGAGACTACATCTGATCCCTAGTCCCAGCATATGGCAAACTAGGAAGAAGCACAAAAATTCATCCTGAGCGCCATGCCACTGACAGAAATCTGACTTATTGCCTATTTTATATGTCCAAACTGAGTAGTCGCAAGGCGGCCTAGGAGGATCCGCACGGAGGTCCCCTTTCTTCAATGGTCAGCACACTAGGAAAGTTGAAGGTTGTTAGTCGCTTGGAATGCTGGGGGTGATACAGATGGTATGCTTGTCCCCATGGTATGATACATGGGCAAGGCATCACCGCTTGGACCACTGGGCGTGATACAAATGGTATGCATAGACGCTGGGTATGATATAGGGCCAGCACCGTGATCTTATTTTTTAATCTAAAAGTGTTTTGTCAGTGCTACTAGTTTCTTAACACTGCTTGTATCTGAAAGATGTGAGCGGTGTTATTCGCTTGGGCATGATACAGATGGTATGCATGACCTCTGGGTGTTTTATAGGGTGTTATTTGAACATTAGGGAAAATTCAGACCTTGGAGATTAGGTGTAGCTTGTGCTTGGCCAAGGAGGGCCTATGGTTTGTAAGTTGTTCCTCACTTCCACATAAATTGTTGCTATCTTTGTCCCAGAGATGATATTGACAGGCTATCGGGCTCACTTAGTCCTGTGTACTGCTCAAAGTCTCCCCTCGTCATCGGTTAGCATGCGCTAAGGAGCGGGCTAAGGTATTTTTTGACAAAGTCATCATTTTTACTTTCTCAGTTTTTTCTCTCTTTTTTAATTGTGGTTATTAATTGATGCATTTTTGATATTGTGGTGCTTGTCTTGAGTGTTGTGTTTTGTTAATGACTCAATGTGCTTATGAAAATGCTGCTTTCTTACAATCATTTTTCCATATCTGCTATTTTACTGCAGAATTTACACATTTAGAACTAACAATTGCACTTTCTTTCAGGTTGTGACCGTTCATATGCATTTTTCGTTTGTGAACTGTCTATTCTGATGCATCTATATATACGTGCCACCTCATCTGTATATATATATATATATATATATATATATATATACACAAACAATTCCCACTGCATTCCACCACTCGAGGCTGCAGACGGGCACGGACTCCAAGGCTGCTGTTGCAATATATTATTTATTGCTCGTTGCAAGTCATGATGCCTTTGGTCACCTCACGTGACATTGATCAACTTGTTTTTCATATATATATATATATATATCTATATATATATATATATATATATATATATATATATATATATATAAAACATTTTTCTCTCTATCCAACGATCAGAGTAGATTTGAATATTATTTGATCCCGAGAAGCTACAGCATATCAGTCCCTTAAAAAGTTCCCAGGTATCATGGAGTCGCCGCTAAAGCACATGCAAACTAGGTTCCCCACACAGGTTAAAAAACTTAGCAAGTATTGCCATGAATGGCACGCACACACTAAGGCACACGCGTTCCCCTGGTCAGAGGGGGGAACCTTCGACACTAACATAATCGAACACACGAGAACACACATTCGGACCAAATACATACAGCAAAAGAAGACCAGAAGAGAAGCACCGTTAGAACTTTGGGCCATCTTTGAGCAGGTCTAGACCGACAATCCTATCCTAGAACCCGCAAGTAAGGCATTCGCGCCTCCCCCACCGTAGGTAGAAATGGATGTGCTCTCTCCAAGGCCTGCCATCCCCGCATTAGGTTATACGAATCCACCAGTTGAGGGAGCCTGGGGCCCCCCCACTGAACAACAAACTACTAGATTAAACATGGGAGGCCAACAGGTCAGCAGGCCCAGACAATCCCAGCATCACCCCAGGCTAGTGCTAGAGCTCCCTGAAGCTCAACCCCTGTCCATTGTGTTTAAACCATCTGCAAGACAAACTGACCCCAAGGGAGATAGTGACCAGAGAGGAAGGGGAAACCTTTGCGTAACCATTCTGCCACCTGCTAGTCTGCTCGACCGAAAGGGAGGGCCAGTGTGATAGACCCTGGCCGAAGGAAGGAACCTTCAAACCAGAGGACATGGCCATTGTGGAGGACTGTATCCGGCATGGAAGGGGAGACCCAAGTGGAACTTCCCCTACATGTAGATTTGCCTAAGAAAATGGGAGCGCCACGTTAGAGAGAAACCAGCAGCGCTGCCCCAAGCCAAGATGTGTCTGCTACTGCAGAAGGGCACGTCAGGGACCATCTATGTGCCATGGGCCCAGATGGATAAAGGAGCTCAGAAACAAACTGCTGCCATTGATGGATGGGGTGAGGAAATGGATCTCATGTTTTGAGAAGAACACTGGAGGGATTAACTTAGCAATAAGAGATGTCAAAAGTCTGCTAAGCAGTCTCATCAGAGAGCGGACTAACACGCTGTTCGCCCAAGCCCGCATCCCCACAGTCACGCTGACAAACACCGAGCAGGAGGGGGCTGCCTTCAATTCGTACAGGCACCCAATATGAATGGCCCTGAGGGTACTATTCCCCGATCATCCAGATGTAAGAGGATTGATGGCAGAAAGTATGAAGCCTGGGGGGACCATAACGGACTTTCTAGACAGAATGAGGGAACGATGGGGACAAGAGACAGGAAAACTGTGCACCGATACGGGCCCCAGCTCACATTCTTCTATAACATCCTCTAAAAGTGGCTGCCAACTGAAATACAAAGTCGATTGGACAGGGCAGTAGGGTTAGACACCAAACCCTGGCGGAAAATACAAGCTCACATATTACATTGTTACAGAAAGAAACAGGAAAAGAACATGGAAAAACAGCAGCAAGCCCAGAGAGATACCGCCTAGCTGGTCCAACACAAATTGAAAAAGACTGCCCTCAAGGGGGCGGCGTTGGCCGCAAACCTACAAATGGTACCAGCCTTGAAGGGGGCTCCTTCGCAAATCCCTAGACGGTTTCAACCCAGTTATAACCGCAGAGGTCAGGGAGGTTTGCAGCAGCCAGACCTAAGAGAAAGTTATTATTGCTACTGAATGGGCCACAGGGCTGACCGATGCCACTTAAAAGCATATCACGAGCAGAGATGGATAAATACGGACCAATCCCCGCAAAATTTCCATCTCAAAACCAAGCCCAAAGTAACCCGAATGCACCTTACGCTCCTCTGCAGGGAGGTCTGACGGCCACTGCACCACAGGAGTAAGGAGCAGTTGGTTGGGCAAACACGTGGCAATAGCAACAACAGACAGGGACCCCATCCCAACAAGGACTGCAGCAGGGAGGGGTAAATGTCTGGGGAGGCAATGCCTTTTCACAATCACAAAACCCACCTACGCAGTAAGTTCATACCCCCAATGCAAAACATACACTTCACGCACACCTCAAAACACATTTCAAAATAAGGACTAGTAAGACATCATTAGGAATTCCAAGTCTTTACTTGTGTTCGGGAAAACTCAGGACTGCTGTACGTCGTGTCAATCGGGAATCCGCACTAGAGTCCACCATTTAGGTGCAATGGGAGCCAAGGCCCCACTGTGCTGCTGATTCCTCAGGTGGGGTTGGCTGGCTAAGCCCTAGGGGGAGGGCAGCCTGACGAGGGGGTAGGGTGGCTCCCCATCCAGTGCATAAGAGCAAGCACCCAGGTCCCCTCACCCTAGTCCAATTGGGACGGGTTTCAATACCAGATCAAACAGACCCCATTCTCGGGCCTCTTACCCGGGACCAAAATTCTCTCATGGCATGTTGTCCCAACCTCAGCCAAAAGCCTCCAGGCCAATGGAGGCCCCTTCTCAGTTCCAAAATAAAGCAATGTTTCACTGATCACCAACAACACCTAATTTCGACACGCCCCCTCTTTACACATCACCTCGCGCACATGTAGGCCAAAAAACACGCCCAACACTCCCTCACTAGGGAAGGTAGGATATTAGAAGTCTATCGACACCCATAAGACATTAGTTAAAGATCCAAGACCATCCTCAGGCTCACGAAAACCACCCCTTAACAAAATACATCTTTTCCTGTCATGGTGCTGGGGAGAACCGATGACCATTAAAGCAAGAATTAAGGTGCCTCACTAAAAAGAACACGTAAGAATGTAAAAGCACCCCCCTGAAAAATAAAGGCACAGGAATCCCCAAGAATGCAAATGTTTTCTGAACTTAATCAACAAACAACAGCTCTTATCCAACAGGTCTGCAATTGAGCCACGAAAGTGCACCACCTATACAGCGGCCCACCATCTCTTCAGCTATCACTTCTATAATCCTAACAAGACAAAAGTGTTCAAGCCCAAGACCACAAACTTTTATCACAAACTTTTCCACCAAACTCTTTTGGACCTTTCCAGAGTAAAGAAATCCCCCAACCACCGGAGGACTACAGACCTCTTTCCTGGATCCATCCCAGAGATCTACAAATTTCATTAGGTTATGTATTGTTGTACAATTGTATACCCTCTGTTTACTATGGGTGAGGCCTCATCCATACGTTGCCAAAGATCTGCCTAGTCATTTGCACAGCACTTGCGTAGGGACCTCTCCCATGTCACTTATAATTACACCAAACCCAACACCAGTATTCCACATGTACTACACTGCACACTCTTACACAACACATGGTATCAGCTCATGACCGACGTGGGCACCCAGACATGAGCCAGGTCAGGTTTCGTCTGTTCACTGATACCACATGCAGTAGGCACAAACAGGCTTTACTTGTCCCAAGAGATAGCCCCCAAAAAAGCGAAATGGTTTCTCCACCTGTACCTATGTAGTATTAGGGCCTAGATACAACCCAACAGAGTAGAACCCCATGGAGTAGTAGTGAGCGTGACCCTTTACAAGTCCAATCCCACAGCACTGCACCTCTTCAGCGATCCTAGCGAGATTCAAACAAGGCTAAATAGGATACACAGGTGGGGCACCATAGTGGAGGATTCTGTTTGGCACCAAGAACTTTCCATAAAAGAGATTCTTGGAGGTAGCAAAGCCACTGCACCAGTGCACAAACACATCCGCTCCAGCTTCCATCTGTGCTCCCAGGGTGGCCCTTAGTGTGTCTGGGGCAGTCTTCTTTAATAACAAATGCACACCAGACAAGAAACCCTAATTGTATGAAAACTTACACAGTACTCCTTGGGGCATATTCTCAAGGACTTATCGTCGATTTATCGGCACTTTAGCGCCGCAAAAGTGGCGATAGATTTATCGCCCTATTCTCAAGCTGGTGCAAACTGCCGATATCGCCAGTTTTCCAGTGATAGCTGCCGCAAAAAACATCGCCGTGCTAATGCTAATGATATGCAGTGTAGGTGTTCCCGTGCAAAAACACACGAAAACACCACTTCGCGATATTCTCAACAACCAGCCAGATCGGCGAAGCGATCCAAAAACAGGCGATAAGGCGCATTAGCAGCAGGGATTTAACACCTGCCTATTACTGGTGTTAAGCAGGACGACAACCTGCAGTAGAAAGGGAGCCCAGCCCAGAGCCACATCTGAAGACAAACAGATGCCATGGAGCCAATGATCATGCAGCTTGGAGTCCCAAGAGGGCCACAACACCCACCGCCACCACCCCCAGGACACCCCCCCCCCGGACCACCCCTCCTGGACTACCACCTAGGCAGCGCAGAAGAAGACAGCGGATGTTCCTTAAATGCACCAGCCTCAGACACTCAACGCCAGAGGATGCCATTGCCCACTACAGGCTCAAAAGGACAACCATCCTCCGCATCCTGACCCACATTGCCCACAGGCTGACGGTACCAACACAGCGGAGAACCAACATCCCTCCGCAGACAAAGCTGCTGGCTGTGCTGCACCTGTTGGCCTCTGGTACCTTCCAACCAACAACTGTCAGAGTCGGAGGAGTCTCACAGCCAGCCCTATCAAACTTCCTCACACATGTCTTGGATGCATGTCCACAAAAGCAACGGCGGGCCCCTGTATTCGCACCACACGCTAGTTCCAATTCGTAGTGTTCCTGCGCAACCAACCCCAACGCCAGCCGTTGCATGACGCCTCTGTGCTCCAGATCCAAGATTGTAGTTACTGAAATGGGGGTGCGCCAGGTCATGAAGTAGTGTAAAAACAGTTCTTCATTACAAATACATAAATCAACAATACGAAAAGCTCAGCCAACGCGTTCCATTCCCAACGGGGAACTTCATCAGGGCAATGTGTGGATTCAATTAACTGCATATGCTGCGGGAACTCCCCAATACAATTCCATATTCCGAAAGTCAGTATTCAGAAACCTGTTGGAGAAATGGTGACAATGGTCAAGCGTCCGTATAGTCGCAAATGTAATCTGGTACAGTGTATTACACTTGGACAAACCGGAATGCTAACAGGAATGATAAATCCTGCATAAAAAGACCGTAACAGAAGTTCGTGTGGTCGTAACCTTCGTAGGAAAGAAAAGGAAGGTTACGACCACACGAACTTCTGTTACGATCTTATTATGCAGGATTTATCATACCTGTAAGCATCACGGTTTGTATCAACTTGATACCCCTGCACCTTCACTTTCCCCACACTGCGCAGGAACAGCTGGAGACCAAGCAAGGGAACTACGCCATAGCTGGCTTCCCGCACGTGTTGGGGGCAATTGACTGCACACATGTACTACTTGTGCTCCCTGCCTACACTGCACACAATAACCGCAACAGAAACCACACGCATTCCATCAATGTGCAGGCAAAAGTGGACCACCGGGGCCTGTTCACGAATGTCGTCGCAAACTTCCCAGGCAGTGTGCATGATTCCTACATCTTCCGCAAGTCCATCACCAACCAGCGCTTTGAGGATGGCGCCTATGGAAATGCACTGCTCGTCGGTAAGTACCAACTGAACACACCAAACACCTCAAATCCACAATCATACAACTCACAACTGTGGGAATGCACACATTACAAAAATCACATACAACATGCCAATCAACATGCCCAACTACCAGACACGACAACACAAGTAACTGTGGTAACCGTGCCCAGCCAGGTAGACAAACCATCCACGGCATGGCACCTCTGCCACACAATTGCAGAATGTGGGGAGAGGTGGGAACCAACTATGTGCGAAGGAGGCAAGTGACCCATCAATAAGAATGTACACAATGCCAAGTGTAGCGGTGATGTGCTGGACAGACTTCAGTATGCAGAGCACAGACATGTCCATGTGGACATATACTGCTGGTGTTTGTAGTGTTGTGGACAGTGGACGCAAACAGGTTACCTCAGGCAGTGTGGAAGACCTTGGACATGTAACTTTGTCGTCCCCCCCTGTTAGCGTGAGCGGAGTGGCCTTGGCCGGTGTATGTCGTGGATAAATAGCCCGGGGCTCTGGGCGTGGTTCAGTTCCGGGATGGCCACCAAAGTAACTACTGCGTATGTCTCTGTGTCCGCCATATCCTGTCCATAGGCCTACACACACGTGGCCGACCTCCTTCAACGGCCAGATTTACACTGGAGACGAGGTGGCTACGTTCCAAGCCAACCCGCACACATCTCGTCATCGCATGCAGGGTCGTGTCTGCCAGGCCTGCCACCCAGCCATGAGGCCGCCGCCGTGACCGGTGGTGCCTGCGTGATCCTGTGGGCCTGCTGCATCCCAGCCCTGGTCCCCAGCCCGGTCCGCCGCCCAGCGATGACTGGCCGCCCCTGCGCACCCAGGCCTCAATGCTCACCTGCCGCCACCGGCGTGTCTCCAAGAGGGCCTACCACATGCCGGTGCAACCTCCTCAGCCAATCGCTGGATTCCGCGCCACAGGCCCCCAGCGCACCCTGCGGCACCGCACCGCGGAGTCATGTGTGTGCTGACTGCTGCCTTCGGCGTACACTGCGGTCCAGCAGGGCTCTCAATTCAAATCGAATCTTGATTGGCAGGACGGCGTATCAAGGTCTACGCATCATCGCAGGCTGCACACCCGCTCAGCTCTTCAGGTGCCCCTACCTCAGTGCACCGCAAGTCACCGTCCCGTGGCGGTAGGCCCGTGCCGGCGCAGTGCATCGGGTGCCACCAACTCTGTGCACCGCAAGTCACCATCCCGTGGTGGTAGGCCTGTGCCGGCCGCAGTGCATCGGGTGCCACCAACTCTGTGCACCGCAAGTCATCGTCCCGTGGCGGTAGGCCCGTGCCAGCCGCAGTGCATCAGGTGCCACTAACCCAGTGCGCCACAAGTCATGGACCCTTTATGATTGAGTCTCGTGGTGCGGACGCCATCATGTCACCTCCGGCAGTGGGGAATGTGATGTGGTAGGCCCCTTTTATTGGCAGGGTCACATGTCCTGTGACGCCTGTGCTGGATGGGTGTGATGTGGGTGCAAACCAGCCCTCAGGGAGTGGCTCTGGCATGCTGACAACTAGACCAGTGATCAGCAGATCACTACAGGGAAGACCTGGGACACGTAGCTTTGTCGACCCCCCCTGTAAGAACAACAACAACAGCAACTCCACCACCCTGATCGACAACCTCGCCAACCTCGGACTGAGACAGCTCGTCACAACACCGACCCATTCCGCCGGCCATACTCTTGACCCCGTCTTCTCCTCAAGCTCCCACGTCTCCTTCAGCCACACCACCGAACTCCTCTGGACCGACCACCGCTGCATCCACTTCACCTTCCAGAAACCCACCACACACCACCGCACCCAACAGATCCCACGCCGCTGCTGGAG
Organism: Calotriton arnoldi; assembly: GCA_963921515.1. Classification (NCBI taxonomy): domain Eukaryota; kingdom Metazoa; phylum Chordata; class Amphibia; order Caudata; family Salamandridae; genus Calotriton; species Calotriton arnoldi. The sequence continues at coordinate 3,889,354 of CAWUFW010000325.1, forward strand.
CAAAGTCACCGAAGACCAACTACGGGCAAACCTCGCTCTCAGCCCACCCTCCGACCCATCCGACACCGACGACGCTGCCTGCAACCTCAGGCGATGGATAGACGACTGTGCCAACACCCTCGCCCGCTGAAAAAACTCACCTACAGTGACACCACCAAAAGAGCCAGCTGGTTCACCCGGAACTCCTAGCTTCCAAGCGTACCTGCCGGAAACTAGAGAAGAAATGGCACAGTGAAAAGACACCGGACAGCCACGCAGCCCACAAAGACGCCATCCGTAACCACCACCACCTCATCAGGTCCGCCAAGAGGATCTCCTTCAAAGACCGCCTCGACAACAACGCACACAACAGCAAGGAGCTCTTCAACATCGTGAAGGAACTCTCCAACGCCAGCTCCAACACCAACGACATCCCGCCGTCGCAAGCCCTGTGCGACTCCCTCGCCACCTTCTTCCACCGCAAGATCGCCGACATCCACGGCAGCTTCAACACCCAGACAGCCCCAACTGAGACCGATGCACCAGACCCGCCGCACACCATCGACCACGACCCCTTGCCAGCCTGGGCCAGCGTGAACATCGATGACACCATCAAGACCATGAGCACGATACACTCCGGCTCCCCGTCAGACCCTTTCCCGCACCACATCTTCAACAAAGCCAGCAGCTCCATCGCACCCCACCTGCGCAACGTCATCAATCTCTCCTTCGAGACCGCGACCTTCCCAGAGAGCTGGAAACACGCCGAGATCAACGCCCTACTCAAAAAACCCAAGGCGGACCCGAGAGACCTCAAGAACTTCCGGCCCATCTCCCTGCTTCCGTTCCCAGCCAAGGTCATCGAGAAGATCGTCAACAGACAGCTAACCCGATACCTCAAAGAAAACAGCATCCTGGACCCATCCCAGTCAGGGTTCCACAGCAACCACAGCACTGAGACTGCCCTCATCGCCGCCACCGACGACATCAGGACCCTGCTGGACAACGGTGAGACCACAGCCCTCATCCTGCTGGACCTCTCCGCCGCCTTCGAGACTGTCTGCCACCGCACTCTACGCGCACGCCTCCACAACGCAGGGATCCGAGACAAGGCCCTGGAATGGACCACCTCCTTCCTCGCCGGCAGAACCCAGAGAGTCCGCCTCCCACCATTCCGATCCGAAGCCTTCGAGATCATCTGCGGCGTACCCCAGGGATCATCCCTCAGCCCGACACTGTTCAACATCTACATGGCCCCGCTCGCATGCATCGCCAGACAGCATGACCTCAACATAATCTCCTACGCCGACGACACTCAACTGATCCTCTCCCTCACCAAGGACCCCCTCACCGCCAAATCCAACCTCCACGAAGGAATGAAGGCCGTTGCCGATTGGTGAAGAACAGCCGACTAAAGCTGAACACGGACAAGACGGAGGTCCTCATCCTCGGCTCCAACCCCTCAGCCTGGGACGACTCCTGGTGGCTAACGACACTGGGGGCAGCCCCAACACCCACCGACCACGCACGCAACCTGGGAGTCATCCTCGACTCAACGCTCTCCATGGCCAAACAAGTCAACGCAGTCTCCTCCTCCTGCTTCAGCACCCTCCGCATGCTTCGCAAGATCTACAGGTGGATCCCGACAGATACAAGAAGAACAGTCACCCAGGCCCTCGTCAGTAGCAGACTCGACTATGGGAACGCCCTCTACGCGGGAGCCCCGGCCAAGCTCATCAAGCGACTGCAACGCATACAAAACGCCTCCGCACGCCTGATCCTCGACGTACCACGCCACAGCCACATCACCCTCCACCTGAGGAACCTGCACTGGCTCCTCGTCGACAGGAGAATCTCCTTCAAACTCCTCATCCACGCACGCAAGGCACTCCACAAGACCGGCCCAGCCTACCTCAACAGACGACTCTTCTTCTACGTCCCCAACCGCCAGCTCCGCTCCGCCGACCTCTCCTCGCCACCATCCCTCGCATTCGAAGAACAACCACCGGCGGCAGATCCTTCTCCCACCTCGCCACCAAGACCTGGAACACCCTTCCACTCAGCCTACGACAGACCCAAGACCTGCTGACCTTCAGGAGGCTACTCAAGACCTGGCTGTTCGACCAGTAGCGGCACCCCCCCCTTTTTTTCCCCCAGCGCCTTGAGACCCTCGTGGGTAAGTAGTGCACTCTACAAATTCTGTGATTGATTGATTGATTGTAAGCGTAAGCGGAGTGGGCTGGGCTGGCGTATGCCAGTCCAGCGTTGGGGTGTGAACAATGAGCCCGGGGCTCTGGGCGTGGTTCAGTTCTGGGCTGAACAAGAAAGTAACTAATGCATGTGTCTCTGTTGTAGTGTCGGCGCCACCCAGACCGCAATCGGCAATGTTGCACCCTGTGACTCAAGTCCCACAACATGAGCAACATGGACGTAAGGGGGAATCACTGACCCTACATTCATCATTACTTTCATACTTGAATGATCATAGACATGACACATCTGTGTAAATTTGAATGTTTTATTCACATTCAGTGGAGTGTTGAAGCTGGAGCAGTACAGGGCCATGCAAACCCCACTTTACATTGTTGCCCCGTGGAGGGCCAGCCAGGGTCCTTTAGGGAATGACAAGTTCATCAGAAGAGGAAGAGTTCAGTCCGCAGTCTGATTGCTATGTCATTGGTAACCAAATAGAATATGGCAGTCCATGTTGAGGTCCAAGGTGAGTGTCGCAGAGTGTATCAGGGGACAGTGGAAGGTGATGATGCAGAGGGCAGAACCAAGCAGAAACAGGCCATATGGCGGAGATGAATGCTACCGCTTCCTTCTTACCACTAAGGCAGAATCATCCGCATCTTCGTCCTCTGATGTTTCATGTGCCTCACATGTGGGTGGTGTTGTTTTGTCTGCATCACTGTGTGGCAGTGACACATCAGTGGCCGGAGGTGGATTGTCTGCAGCACTGTGTGTCACTGACACATCAGGGGGCGAAGATGTGGATGTAGAAGCAGCAGCAGCATTCATCGGCGCCAGGCCTTGTGGCAGCAATGCCATGATGAGGATCCGCAGGGCATGGAAGATCCCAGCTACATCTCGCTGGTGTGCAGCCGTGGCAGCCATTTTTTCTGCCTGCATCCGCTCCCTGTTCTCCATGATCCTCGGCATGTGTCCCAACTCCCGGCTGACATCGCTGGAGCCACTCTGACTAGACAGTTGTCCTTGTCTCAAAGTCAGGACTCCAGCGATGTCAGCCATGGATCGTTGGAGAGCATGGAGCGGACTGTGGGTGTACGTTAGGGACTGTAAGTGGTCCCTGATGGGACTTAGACACCCACGTATGGCATCTAGTTTGGCTGCCATGAGGTCGAACCCCACCCGCACCTGATCATCCATCTTCTCCTGGCACCCTAACACACAGCGTTGTCAGGCCATGTGTTGTTCGTGGGGGTCCTGGGAGACAGCCGTGGTGGTGGGTGCTTCCTGCTGTGTGGTCTGTGCAGGGGGTGAGGTCTCCTCGATGCAGCTGGGCTGCCCTGCTCCTGGAGGTGAGGTGCCGAAGCTGTCCATGAGCTCGTGGAGGGCGTCGGTGTCGAAGGTGTGGAGGCCATCTTCGTCATCAGTGAAGAGATGTGCGGTCTGCTCTGCAGGAGGTGTTGATTCTCCCTCTGCAATGTGAAGGGGAGATGCAGTTTAACATTGTGTTCACATGTATGTTGACGCATTGTACAAGTTTACATACAGACTGCATGACAATGTACATTGTGACTGTTTGGGAGGAGCTGCCTATTTGATGCGGGACAGTGGACATTTTGACAACATCACAGATGTGTGTTTGTACTTGTACATTATCATCTCACATTTCCCTGCTATGCCAAATGTGATTGGCCAGTTTCTACACACAAGCGGCACCAGTTGTGTCCTCTGTTCTGTTGTGAACGTGTTGCAGTTTGTACCACATTGTTGTCAAAGTTGATGTGCTCTGAATGTTATGTGTGTGTGCTGCATTTTGGGAGAGTCGCCCCTGCAGCTCTGATTTTGCTGCCCCTTATCCCTTTCAGGCGGTGTGCCTTTGACTTCTGTGCTTATACAGTGCTGAGATGTTGCATACTTGTGTAAATTGGGCTCTTGGTGGGAGTTGGGACTCTGGGGCATGGTTTGTTCGCAGATGTGTTGTTGACGTCCGGGGTTGTTTGTGCACGTGGATGTGTCAGAGTGTGACCTGCTCCTTTACGGATGTGGTCCACACTCAGCCACCTCAGTGTCGTGGCGTGCAACATGTCATGATATATTGACTGCAGTCATGCTATTCGTCATGCATTGTCACTTGCATTGTCAGTGTGGCTCACAGACACGCCGCTTTGCTGGGTTTGGCACATGTGCATGGGTTGGTTGTGAGATTGGTGATGTGTGGGAAGGGCCCCCTCTGGGCACATAGTCGACGGGGGCCTACTTGCTGTTTCTAGGTGTGCTGCAGTGTGTCAAGGGGATCAGGGACATGATCCAGAGTCATTGTGGGTGTGCACAGTACTATACTTAATTGTGCATGTGTGACATTGTGCCCATCTCCCCCCGTCCCCCCAGTCCCTGGTCGTTACTCACCCTGTTGCTGTTGTGTCAGGTCATGTTGAGCAGTGTCCGGTCCCCCAACTCCTGCCACCGTCTCCACACTTATGACTGTGGACACCATTTCCTCCATCTCATCCAGCTCCTCCTGTGGCGCTGGACTCCCACCTCCAGTCTGCATTGCTGCCTTCTGGTTGTTGCCGAGTTTCTGCTTGGTTTTGCGCTTCACATCATTCCAGTGCCTCTTGAGCTCTTCCATTGTCCTCCTCAGCGCTCCGACTGCATTCACCTTGTCCACGATGGACTGCATTATTCCATTTTTTTTTGCCAATGACACAGTGGAGGTGACGAACAGTTGTTGATGGTGTTCTATCACATCCGTTATCAGGATCCTGTTTTCCTGCGGACTGAACCGCGTCTTCCTCTTCTTCTTCTCCTTGCCCTTCCCTGACCCCGAGGTCCCAGGCTGGTCCTCCGTGGGGCTTGTGGGGTTCTGGTTGTCCTCTGTACTTGCTCCGGCTACCTCCATTGTGCTTCGCAGTTGTTTTGGTTTTGTTTGTGGTTTTTTTCTGCTTTTATAGTGATTTTTCCTGCCTGACGTGTGTGAGTTGCAGGCCTTGTGCAGCTTATCGCTGATTTTTTTATCGTGGTTGGGCCCATCGCCACTTTTTTCACGTTCAGCTTTAGATTTTTATCGCCGTCCCGGTAATTATATCGCGGACATTTGACGCGTTATTGGGAAACTATCGCATGTTACCGCTGTGTTGAGAATAAGACGTTCACACGGCGTTATTTTCCCGCGATAGACGGCAATATGAAAAATTGCGTTAACCTATTTTGGCGATGATTATCGCACGTTCTTGAGAATATCCCCCCTTGTGTTTTCAGAGGTAAAAGAATGATTCCCCTCAGCACAAATGAGAACTGTGGCTCAATACTGCACATAACAGACATGTAATGAGGCACTTCCATGCTGATGGATATCTACTGGCAGTGAGGTGAATTTGCCTACACCCAGCTCGTCCCTGGATGGCTGGGCCTGTGCTCCCGGGTCACTGTATACCCGCCTACCCTGGCCATTCCTGGAGAAGATCTGTCAGAGTTGCACCAACATCCGCTACAGAAGAAAACATCTCTGTTGCATCAGGCTCAAGAGAAAAGACCTGCTGATTATTTTGCCTGGGCTCAGTTCAAGGACATTTTGGAAGAAGTTAGACTCTTTTCTGACACATAAGTCAATGCGAGAGGGTCCATACTCTTCTTCACCATGCAGACGAAAGCAAACGCTGCTGGTTGCAAATAACCAGATGGGAAATGATGAAAATAATGAACAGTACTGAGCTCGCCCTTAATGCAATAAAGGAAGAACTAAGAAACATCCGCCTCATGGTGATGCAACATCGATATGTGTTGGACTTGATGACCGCAATGGAGAGAGTGGTGTGTGTCAAGAGCGGTGCGTCCTGTTGCATGTTTATCTCAGGGAATGATATAATGGGACTCTGACTCTTGCCATCCAAGCACTGCATCATTTACAAACTGACATGCATAAGGAGGGAGGTGCCCCTGAGCATCAGTTGGTTCTCCTGGCCTCCCTGGTGGGTGACTGGACTGTGTACATCATTGCTGCCTATTCTCCTGTTTGTGCCGTTTTTGTGTGGTTTCCCATAACTGGGGATTTCCTGATGTAAAAATGCAGTAATCAAATTGGGTAGAATGCAAGTAACTAGGGAAGTAGTAATAGTTAAAACTAAAAGACAACAAGCCCATAATATTGTAACTGTCATGAAGTATGGGGTAAATGATGCAGTTGAAAATTGAACTAGAGGGCGGAATGTTAAAATCAATGTCGATGTATGCAATGATACATGTGTGCATGAAAATGAAATCGAATCACTATTGTTGAAATCACCCAATATGACCTCTCCATCAACCCTGAGTCAAAAATACGTGGTCAGGCCGGCCCTGCGAACTAGGCCTGAGACAACTGATTGACAGATCACAGGTGGGGCACCACGTAACTAGCAGGACAAACGCGCGAACAGGACAAACCCAGATTAATCCCACCATAATGGTCCGGGGAGACTGGCCTCAATAAAGCACACATGCTGGAAGCGCACATGTTCCCAAAATACCATAAAGTTAGATGGCACATGAAGTTTGGAACGTTCAGCCAATCAGGATACAGCACACACAGAACACGCAGTGATCATGTGCTCCCTGTGCCGGATATCCTGACGAGTTACCCACTGGCCCGCATTGTGTCCACGCAAGGTCGAGACCCACCTGCATTTATCAGTTGGAAATAATTTATAGTTCCATGACTACGCCCACATTCCTCTCCCTCAACAGGATCTATGAATTGTTTTATGATGCTCCAAGAAATGTATGTAAAGGCGCTCAAAATGATTGTACTTTGAGCCAGTCCTCAGACTCCGACTCTATACTGTGCTCCCAGCCGAAGTGTTTGATTATACCAACTGTTCATGTTTTGCCAAACGGATCGTGTCCTTATGTTTTCAAGGTAAATTCATATTCAAGCAACAGCCTAAAACTCCCTTTTTGATACATATAAATCACCGCTAAGGTAGGCCCTAAACTGCCCAGAGGGCAGAGTGCATTGTATTTAAAAGTTGGACATGTACTTTTAAGTTTTACATGTCCTGCTAGTGAAAAATTCCTAAATTCATTTTTCACTAATATGAGGCCTACCTCTCCCATAGGATAACATTGTATTACCTTATTACATTTAATAGGTGATAACATGTGTTGGGGAACAGATAGAAATGTCTTGTTTGGTGTCAAAAGCATTGTAATTTAAATTGCCCTTTAATGATAAAGTAATTTTTTGTTGTTGTAATCATTTGGTGCCTGCACCCTGTGTCCTGGGTCAGATGATTGTGATTAGCATGGCAGTTGTCCTTTGTGTATTCCTCCCAGACAGTGAGACAAAGGGGGAGGTAGGTGTTGGCAGGATGGGTCATTATCCCAGAATGTGTGGGGTGGAGCTGTTCCCTACCCCACTTACATTTCAAATGAGCTGTCTCATCACACTCACAAAGAACTACACACCAGCCCTTTGTCATCCCAGACCCCTTAGAGCATGGGCTGGGAGGAAAGAAATCCTGGTGCCGCCTGTGGGTGGAAAACTCCAGATGTTTCTTCCACTTCCAAGCTTGCACCAGGTATAAAAATATGACCTCAGACCCACTCTTTAGTTCACTCATGGACCTGCTGAGGACACTCCAAAGTCCTGCCCTGCACTTCAAAGTACTGCCCGGCAGCTTGAAGCCTGCTTTGTACTTCAAAGGACTGCCCTGCTGCTGGAAGCCTGCCTTGAACTATCAGAGGACTGCTCTGCTGCTGGAGGATTGCCTTTCTGCTTGACCCAGGACTGCCAGAGTGACTCAAAGGGATAGTTGGCTGGCCTCCTGTTCTGAGACATAAGGACACAAAAAGTTCCAAGAACTTGAACACTGCACCTGGACCCTGCCTAAAGATAGTACTGCCCTCCTTGTAGTGCCCACCCAGTCTTGAACCCCATAGAAGTGGTTCTAAAGGTGCCTGAACACCCTCAATCCAAAACTTGGGACTAAGAGGAGACTGGGACCTAGCTGCTCGACAATTTACTCAAGGTGCATTGCTGGCCATCCTGACTTTGCTGTAGCTCCTGCTATGTTCTCCAAAGCAGCAAATCCTGCTCAGGGGCTACTCAGAGAAGGGCATCTGGCCTTGTGTAGCCCTTGTTGGCCTACATCTTCATTCCACTGGACATCTTTGAATTCCAAAAAAGAGACTAAGTCCAAATGTAGAAATCTTCACAGCGACTTCATCCAGTTGCTCCCCAACTACGACGCCTCCTCCTCGGACACTCCCGGCTGCCTTGCCTCGCTGAACTTTACCTTCTCAGACATTTTCTTCAAATATTCTTCTAAGTCCGAAGGTGAGGGGAGACCAGGTTGAATTCTCCTTGCGTATCCGAACCGTGCTCCATTGCAGTCAACCATAACTTTCTACTTTTCCACGGTCTTGTGTGGCCAGACGTCCGTGGTTGGTGCTTTGTTCTTTTTCTTTAAGCTGCTGGTTTTTAATACAAATTTCAAAAATTCATAACTTAGGTTCTACTGATTGGATTTTTGCAATGTTGGTGTTAAAAATGTATTATATCTTACTCTATTTTTCTGAATTGGTGTGGGATTTTTCTTGTGTTGTGTTTTCACTTTAATACTGTTGAAGTGCTGCATAAAGGCTGTGCTTTTGCTTTTGTGCAAAACTACCAGAGAGTTAAGCACAGGTTTATTCAGTGACTTTTTGTGGTTTACCCTAACAAGGACTTCAGGTTTTGATCGAGAAGGCCTCACACACCCTCAACCTAAAACCCAATTTCCTACAATGACCAAAATCGAATATTCAAACCATGTACCTTAAAATATGCTGTATCTGTAGGATCCCAGCAGACACAGTGGCAGGAAACTTGAACTGGTATCTACCAGAACTTCAGATCTCTTTGCCCAAGATGGTTCTCTTCCCAAGAATAATACTATTTCTCTAATATCTCACCTATTCTCACTGTGTGTTTCTTCCATGATCTAAATTCTACATTAAAAGAATTAGTATTGGATTCCAGTAGGCATAGTGGGGCCCTAACGTTATTGTACTGATAGATGATAGAAGATATAGCTACCAATAGATTAGGGAGGCCCAGAGCCTCCCAATTTTGAGTCCTATTACCTAGCAGCACACAACCTCCAATGGGTGGCAGCATGGCCGACTCCGATGGGACATCTTGATGAAAGATACATAAACTCCACACTAGATGACATACCAAAAAGCGGTCGGCAGCACCTGAGAAACCCTCCAATTCTCTTGAAAACACCAAAAACACTGTTGTCACAGACAAGTACAAAATATCAAGCAATAAGATGTATATATACACCGGAAGTCCCTTTATGGTCTCAATCTAAATTCAACGGTGCTCAGACGGGAGCAAATCAAGCAGCTTTGACAAGGGTGTTATGTCTCCCTGAATGGGAACTGTGAGACTTCAATGACCCCATTAAAAAAAGACTGGAACTGCGAGTCTTTGCAGAACCCCCTTAGTTGGTTTGAGCAGCAGAATCCTTGAATCCTGCTTGCCTCTTAGAAACACTGACAGGAACATAGTACTTATAAAACACAAGTCTTTGGGAAAAAGAGGTATACTTACCTGCAGTTGACACTCCTTCTTCTTGAGGCCACATTTCTTTGAACAATGTCAAAAAGGAAAGAAGTTTGCAATTTGTGTATTTATAAGATCTGAGACATCTAGCGGTAGAAGGACAACACAACATATTCTCAGTAACGTGAAGTATGAAGTTATTTTATGTGTCTTGCCAAAGAAAGATGATGGTATTCTTTTTCCTTGGTAAATGGCAGAGGTGCCAGCACTAGTCTTCTATAAAAATGTTCGAAGTCTGGCCAGTAGCCGCTGCAACCGGACGGGGGTGGTGGGGCGGGGAGGCCGCGGGAAAGGTGGGGGAAATGAAAAGGATTAAAAAAAACACTTACCTGGCTACAGCCAGCCGGCAGCCAACCCTCCCCTGTCCTCTTCATCTTCTTCTCTTCTTCCTGTCTGGAGTCCCAGCAGCAGGAAGCACCCGAGCCCCCAGGCTCCACTAAGCAAATCGCAACGCTGCAATGCAGTGTTGTGGTTGGTCTGTGCGCCGTGGTTCGGTGCTCAGGCAGTGACTGGGAGCCTGGGCATGTTCTCCAACCCAGGCTGTAATGTAGCCTGGGTGGAGAACATGCCAAGTGATAATGACTGTTTGGCCGGCCTGAGAGGGTCAGCCAAACTGTCATGTAAACTTGGAGAGTGCCACCACTCCTTCCCCTTCAGTGCTCTGGCATCACAGAGCCCAGCCCCGCCCTCAGGAAACAACCGAGCCACTGCAGTGGGAAAAATAAAATGAAAATAACGTCAGGTTTTTATCATTTTATTTTTCCTTTTTTCACTGCTCGGAGACACTCGGTGTCACTCCTCCGCCTTAGGAGAGGAGCCGCCCCTGTGGCACATGATTGCATACTTCTACAGAGCTGTTAGTGCAAAACTGGGGCAGGCTTGCATCCCTAAAAGACAGCTAAGAAAAAGACCTGGGGGAAAAGCTAACAGACATTAAGTAATCCTCCAGGCACATATTGAGAGACTCTAGGTGTGTTCAAAATACGTTTATTCAGTTTATTCATCTATTACATCAAACACACACCACACAGTATCTTCTCTGGCATCTCAAGCAATTGCCCCAGATGTGACAGTGCACAAGCCACATTCTGTCACATGGCATGGCATGGACCCATGATCATTAAGTTTTGAAATGAAATAATAGAATGCATTAATGAATAGACAGTAAAGCAATATTTATGTGACACCAGAACATGCATGTTACATCTGATACCTGGACCTATATCAGACAAAATCAATATGACAGTTTATGGACTTGTAGACAAATAAGGGACTGGTTCTGTCAGAAATATTTAAAATAATTCAGATATTTGTGGAGATTCTATCAAAGTTTATACTCACTCAAGAACATCAATTGTATAGATTCAGTTACAAACAAAGACATACAAATAATGTTGACTTAATAGGAGATATATTGTTTCACAATAGTCCAATTCACTACATAAGCAAAATAAGCTCCATGCTCAGTGTAAAATGTACTTGTGCAAAAAGTGAATGTGCATGAATAGATATGTACAATATTGATAAATAAATCTTAGTTGTTCAAGTCTGTCCATCCATACAAATACATTTGCTTCAGACTGGGTAGGTTATGGACTCCTTGAGGTTGCCTGAGTCTTGGTAGAGCTGTTATAAAAAGAATTAAAGAACTCTAACAAATTTGTTGTTTTCTTGACAAAATTTCCATCTGCCAGAGTGGTAAGTGTTTTTGGCCACACTAGTGGGTAAAATATGCCACCATCAGAGGTCCCCACTATTCAGCAGTGTTTAGCCATTGTAGTGCTTGTCGGAGCATTGGAAGGGTCCATCCACTCATATCACTGAGGCACAAATATAAATAACTTTTTGATAACACAGAATCATCATAGACCTGAGTGGAGACAGCAGAAGAGTAATTTATATAGTGATCTGACTACGATGTTTCTTCTTCACTTTTGTATTATTCAGGTCTCTACACAAAGCACCAATAGTAATAACCTCTGATAGATGCTTTGCCTCTTATCCTTGTAATCTGTTTACTTTTCTCTACCAACTTCTCTTTCTCTTTTCTCTTTATCCAGCCATCCTTTCGGTAAGAAACTGGGTATTAGTTGAGACGGGTGGAAGCCCCTCTCAAACAGTGGGCAGTGGCGTAATTAAACTTGATGGGGCCCCCCTACAAAGTACATGGAGGGGCCCCCCTCCGGACTTACTCGGGTGCACTCAGGCAAGGGTACTGTGCTGAGGGGGCCCCCAGGGAGCTCAGGGGCCTTTGTTACAGCACTGCTCTCAAATAATAAACACAATTGGGGAAGAGGAGTTGGTCTAACGGCTAGGGCGGTCGACCTCAAATCTGGGGACCCGGGTTCAAGTCTCGGCAATGACGCTGAACATCCTGTGATTCTGGGCAAAATCACTTAATCTCCCCGTGCCTAATAAAAATGAATGTGTCCTCATGTAACGCAACTGGTGCTATGTAAAGCGCTCTGATACCTTCGGGTCAAGTGCGCGCTATATAAAACTCCGTAAAAAAAAAAAAAAGAACAATCCTTGCCAGGGTGAAACACAAAAGTCACTAAATAAACCTGTGCCTAATCCTCTGGTAGCTTGGCACAAAAGCAGTTAGGCTTAATTTAGAGACAATGAGTAAAATATTTATGCAGCAAAACAATAATAAACCAATTTAGAAAAATAGAGTACATTTTAATAAATAAAATTACACCAAAATGACTATCAGAAGAACCAGAGATATGAGTTCTCAAAGTTTTAGGTAAAAATAGCACTAAAAGCACTAATTGCGTCGCTATGGAGAACAACCGAGATGGAGTGCGTTGGACACATGACACATGAACCAGGATCGTACCACTGAAGAGTTACGCTCTCAAGTCCCTGCGGGGCAAAGAGCTGCAAGGAGGGCACGAGAATCAGGTCAGGAGTCGTGGATGATCGCTGCTGTAGCACAAAGAGCCAGTTGTCACTGTAGCATCAAACTCGCGGTCGACGCGTGCTGTCAATTCTTGGTACGAACCGGTCACTTTGTGGTCACTAGGAACCCAAAACATCTGTATCATCAATTTTCTGTCAGAAGGAGTACATTCTTATGTCAACCAAGGGTCGAGAACCTGGGGGAGACCTCTTGAGGATTAGGGCTCATTCCAGCAGAGGACAGCAGCAGGGCTCAGGCATGTACAGGCAGGTCTAGTTACAGTGCTGGTAAGCTCGGCAGTTGCAGATCAGGCCTATGAAAGCTTGAGTCCCTGTAGCTCAAACAGGAGGTCTGCCAACTGACCCTTGGAGTCACTTCTGGATTGAGCCTGGGTTCAAGGCAAACAGGTCGAACCATCCATTTTCAGACAGCAAAGTAGTCCTTTTTCTGAATCTTGCACAGGTGCAGAAGTGTTCTGATAAGGGGTTCTGAATGTGCCTCTTTTAGACCCAGCCTTTGTGTGTGGAATTCCATGGTCTACCCCAAAACTGGTTCTGGCCAGTTCTTCCTCTCCCTGGGTTTGGCTCCAAACTCTCTATGGTGACCAAGGCAAGGGCAGGCCTTGTGTCAGGTTCCTTTGTGTGCACTGTAGGCAGGGCCCTTTGAAGTGGCATCAGGGAAGGGCACAACTCTCCACCGGCCATCCTGTCAGGAAGATCCAATCCTTCCACACCTAGGCCTTGTTTGTCTAAATTCTTCCACACCTAGGCCTCTTATGTCCCTATGCTTGTAAGCAATAAAAAAAACACCGTAGAGCCATTCATAGTCATGTGATCCTGGGCACAGGCAGAAAGGGATGTTTAGGGCAGAAACATGACAACTATCTAAAAGTGAAATCTTTGGAATAGTAGCCTAAAATTTGACTTCACCATTTAAGAGGATTTTAAATTACAATTCATTTGAGTGTAAACAGCATTTCTCTATCTGGTCCCAAACTGAAGTTATCACTTATTAAGTGTAATAAGGTAACCCTGTGTCAGAGAGATAGCCTTACAGCAGTGAAAATTGACTTTAGGAGTTTTTCACTGTCAGGACAGTAAAAAACAACTTGAGGAGCTCTTCACTGTGAGGACATGTAAAACTTAAATACACATGTCCTACTTTTTAAATAGAGTACACTCTGCCCCAAGAGCCCTTAGAGCCTACCTTATGGTTAGCTTAGAAGTTCTAAAAAGAAAGGTTTAGTCCTGAAAAAAGGTTAATTTTGTCAGGACAGAATGGCATTTTTACAACTGCACTACAGCCTGCAATGCAATTTGTGCAGCAGGCGACTAGTAGCATTTAATTTGAAGGCCCTGGGTACATGTAGTACCATATACTATGGACTTACAAGTAGATTAAATGTACCAATCACATGTATGCCAATTTTACCATGTTTTCAAGGAAGAGCACAAGCACCCTACCTCTGTTTAGCAAAGAAAAAAGAGTACTAAATGCCAACATCAACGGGTTAAGCAAAATAAGGTAAGAGAGGGCGAGGTCCAACACTTCCCTTTCTAACTGTTGCTTACCTTACTACCATCATTATTCTAAAATTCTTTGCTATTCCATTCCTGATACTTTCCTTCCCTATCAGCTTCACTCTCCTTTATTGCTCCACTACAGTTATACACACTGCATTCTTTACTCCCTTCATATGCATTCTGCTCAAAGAATACTAAATACAAGTCTTTCTTCTCTCACTTATTCATACACATGAATGTAATTGTAGGGTCTATCTTACTGGCATGTTAGACCTGCTTAGCACAGTGAACAAACAACACCAACCAGATCCAGCCTCCAGCATGGACTGGCCTCTTAAAAACACCAGTGCACACAGTGGTTCTCTCACCTGCATATACATGCCTAAGATGGGGCAAAATGGACATCCTTTCTGGTTTGCAAGACCTTGTGGTATTTTGAATGCTTCCGCCTAAGGTACTGAAAGAGTGAAAGTTCCATGTCCCTGTCCAGATGTGTATCTGCTCCTTTGACACCTTTTATGTTGTGTCTTGGATTCTCCTGCATATCTATTCTTTTTAGCACAGTTTGTGGGAACCCTAATCCCAAGTGACTCCTCACACAGCACATGTTGTACTTTTGAGGGTACTGTTGGTGTACTGTGGCAAGACATACCCTTAGTTTGCTACTCATCCCATCATCTCAAGGCGGTCACCCCACTAAGCCCTTTTAGGTGGGTTTGGGTTTGTGGCTGGATTTATAGCCGTAGCTGCCATAAGGGGTAGTATCTAAAATAAATCAAGTGACCATGAGCTAAAGGGCCTCATCAATTTAAATTTTTTAATGAAATTCATGTGCATGTTTTTTGCAATAACTATCCAGCACACCAATGCATCTGTTGTTAGGATTGTCTTTGGGTGGTTGTTAACATCTTATTATTTGTATGAATGGCATTTGATGAAGGACGGTTGCTGCCCACAGTGGACAGCAGGAACAGCCCATTCACCACTTCATATTTCTTTTTGTGTCAGTTGTCTCCAGGTCCTGTCTGAGTGAAATATGCAAGGTTTACCGCAGTTCTTTGGAGGTTGCACATGACCAGAGAGATTGCAACCCTAGAGCTAACCAGTTTATTGGTAAGTTGGGGGTTGCTCACTAACTGAGAACCTTATACTTGAATAGTGGGTACTAGTGGCTTGCTTGGCCATCACATACAACAAGACTTTCTTCCCCACGCACCCATGTGCTGTTGTGACCTGGATAATTTTTCCTACCTAGATGAGATATCACTGTAAAATGACACCTTAAACAAGTGGTTCTTAACCTTTTGACTTTTATAGATCCTTGCTTAACAATTACTGGAACCCAGGAACCCCCACTGAATCATTATTGGAAGGAATCTGGGTCCCTCCACATTGGTCCCCATTATGATGTCGGGCGGAAAGCCATCCGACAGCTCGCCGGAGACTTTCCGTCCGACTGCCGTATTATTATACTGGTGGTTGGAGGGAAACCCGTGGGGGAATTCCGCTCCGCTTCCAACGGGCTCGTGGAGCCTGTTTGGGCGGCGTGTGAAATTGTAATCCCAAAATGGCAGCGAAGCCAGCCTCGGCTCTGCCGTCGGGATTACAATGTCACTTTTCGCCTGCCGTTTCATGGCGGTCCGCCTGCCATGAAAAGGCAGGCGGAAAGTGACTTTGGGGGCCAGTAGCAGGGCCCCCTTCCCACCTGGCCTTTCCCTATGGGGCCTGGGGAGGACATGTAGTGCCCCCATAAACGTCCCCACCACACGGTGTAGAGATGTTTGAAAACATCCATTTTTCTATTGCAGCTTGTGCTGCGGTCCTTTTCCGGCCTCCACACAAGCTGCAATAGAAAAACGGATGCTTCCGACCACCCATAAGCGGTCGCATCCTAATACTGCGGGTGGAACCGCCGACATAGTTGGGCGGATTCCATCATGCTACGGTGTCTGTCAGATGCTCGTGCGGACCGACATCGTAATAGGGTCCTTATTCATTACTAGTAACTGAGGACCCTGCCTTAGCATTTTCAATGACTTGAACCGCAAAACAAAACATAACACAATAAATGCAGAAACAAGCATTCGTCAGACAAATAAGCAGATCCTGAAATGTTTTATTTAATTCACAAACAAACATAATAACATTTTGATAGAAAGGTTGGAGCTTTTCTAAATTCAACTGAGGCCGCTCATCGTCCATACTAGGTTATGTTTGAAGCACTTGCACAGCTCCCAAGAATCAATCTGAGCATACTAGCTTAACTTTTAGCCATGAATTTCAAACAATTCTTTCACATTTACAAAACGTTTTAAAATGTGCAGTTGTACATGTTGCTTCTTTATTTATATATGCTTTATTAGCTGTTAACAATATTTAATTTTCTAAGTAGTCGTGGACATCCTGAGTAGGGTTCGCGGACCCCTATAACAATCTCACAGTCAAGACAATAAAGTGTCATAGGCTCAGTAGTCTATCTTTCAAATGTGCCCAACAATGATGTGGCGATTGTAACTATATTTTCCAGGGTTGTCCTGCTAGGAGGCTTCATAGGGATTACATATCTGACCATGTGGAGCTTTGCCTTGTTGGCAGATTTTCACTTTCAAAGTGATGCAGTCTAAAAGTAAAACTCCTGAGGGTGAACCATTAAGCCATGCCTGACAGCACTTCATAGCCAGTCAGCAGCTGAAGGTACTACTTGTGCCATGTTTGGCATTTCTCACAGAACCCTGCTTTTAATTTTAGGTGCCAGGTTGTTTCGATTGTGTGGAAGCTCAGCTACAGCTCATATAACAAGCATTGGAAATGCAATAGGTCTTGCATTTGTTTGATTTTGAGCTTTTGGCGTTGTAAATGGCAATGTTTTGTACCCATGTGTTATGGAGTGTATGTATGTGGTGTGTAGTGGAATATTTTGAGTTGGATTATAATTGTTATTTGTGGAGCACCATGAAGCATCAGGAAGGAGATTGAGGAGGTGAAGAGCAGCATGAGGCACAAGGACGGAGAGTGAGGAGAAGAGAAGCGTGAAGCACAAGGAAGGAGAGTGAGGAGGAGAGCAGCATGAGGCACAATGGAATGAGAAGAGCAGTGTATTGCACAAGAACGGAGAGCGAGAAGAGCAGCATGAGGCACAAGGACGGAGAGTGAGAAGAGCAGTGTGAGGCAAAAGAAAAGGAGAGTGAGGAGAAGAGAAGCGTGAGGCTGAAGGAAGGAGAGTGAGGAGAAGAACAGCGTGAGGCACAAGGACGGAGAGTGAGGTGAAGAGCAGTGTGAGGCATAAGGATGGAGAGTAAGGAGGAGAACAGCGTGAGGCAGAGGGATGGAGAGTGAGGAGAAGAGCAGCGTGAGGCACAAGGAAGAAGAGTGAGAAGAGCAGCGTGAGGCACTAGGACAGAGAGTGAGGAGGAGAGCAGCGTGAGGCATAAGGACATAGTGAGGAGAAGAGCAGCACGAGGCAGAAAGACAGAGAGTGTGGATAATCGCAGCAAGCAGCACAAGGAAGGAGAGTGAAGAGAAGAGCAGCATGCGGCACAAAGGAGGAGTGTGAGAAGAGCAGCATGAGGCACAAGGACGGAGAGTGAGGAGAAGAGCAGCATGAGGCGCAAGGACGGAGAGTGAGGAGAAGAGCAGCGTGAGGCAGAAGGAAGGAGAGTGAGGAGGAGAAGAGCAGCGTGAGGCAGAAGGAAGGAGAGTGAGGAGAAGAGCAGAGTGAGGTATAAGGATGGAGAGTGAGGTGAAGAGCAGTGTGGCACACAAGGACAGAGAGTGAGAAGAAGAGCAGCATGAGGCACGAGGACGGAGAGTGAGGAGAAAAGCAATGTGAGGCAGAAGGAAGTAGAGTGAGGAGGAGAAGAGCAGCGCGAGTCACAAAGAAGGAAAGTCAGGAGAAGAGCAGCATGAGGCAAAAGGAAAGGAGTGAGAAGAGCAGCCTGAGGCATAAGGATGGAGAGTGAGTAGAAGATTAGCGTGAGGCAGAAGGAAGGAGAGTGAGGAGAAGAGCAGCGTGAGGCACCAGGAAGGTTAGTGAGGAGAAGAGCAGCGTGAGGCACAAGGACGGAGAGTGAGGAGAAGAGCAGAGTGAGTCACAAGGACGGAGAGTGAGGAGAACAGTAGTGTGGGACGCAAGGACGTAGAGTGAGGAGAAGAGCAGCACTGAGTTTGGAAATGATTAGGGAGGAGATAAGACTTACATCAACAGAGCAATTGTATTAAGATTTCATTAAAATAGGTTCCAGAACTTCCAATCGGAATGAATTTTACTTTCAGGGTCACATAAAAAGGAGGATAATTTGTTAAAAAAAAAAGAAAACTGACAATAGCACGTTAAGTGATCAATAATAAACTGCTTTTACTTAAATGATCAATAAAAAACTGCTTTTACTTGACACACGCACAAACCTTCACGAGGGAGTAATTTTCTAAATAAGTTGTAACAAGAGATTCCCCAAGCTGTAAATGAAACGCGGCGACTGATGATTTACATCAACAGCGCTACTGTATTAAGTTTTGGGAAAATATTTGGGTGGAAGGGCAGGGCTACTGTGGTGTCCGGTGAGATGCGCTGGGAATAGGCGGGTGGCATTGTTTTGGGCAAGATCTCAGAGCAACGAAGTTAAAATTACACAGTTGTGATTACTGTGTACACAGATGTGGTTACTATGTTTTAAAGTTTATCATCAAAGCAGCAAGCTACCCACTCAGTGAAAGTTCCATATGCTCCAGTGACAGAAACAAACAACTGTGTTCCCCTGCGGACATCTTTAAAAAACTGACAATAGCACGTTAAGTGATGTATAAAAAACAGCTTTTACCTGGCACAAGTTATGTGTTCAGTGCGCACATAAACCTGCACGAGGGAGCAATTGTTTTTAATAGGATTCCCGTGCTCTACATGAAACGCAGCTACCGATGAATTACATTGAGAGCACTACTGTGCTAAGTTTTGTGAAGATATTTGTGTGGAAGGGGCATTGGTGGAAGGGTGGCATTGGTAGATAGGGGGAGGGGGTCATGTTCCAGTGAAAGAAACAAACAATTGTTTTCCCTGCAGACATTTTTGTAAACACAGGGCAAGACTTGTGCTGAAAGCATACACTGAATGAAAATTGATGCAGCGTACCACATTTGAGTTGTCACTGTGTTAAGTACAGTTTATTTCCTGTATAATACTGGGGAGTGCGCGTGCCAAGATTTCATGAAAATATGTTCTGGAACTTCCGATCGGAATCAATTTCACTGTTAGCGTCACAGAAAAAGGAGGATCACTTGTAAAAAAAAAAACCTGATAATAGCACGTTAAGTGATCAATAAAAAACAGCTTTTACTTGACGGAAGCTCTGTATTCAGTGAGCGCACAAACCTGCACAAGGGAGGATTTTTCTTTTAATAAGTTGAAACAAGGGACTCCCCCATGAAACGCGGCTACCTCCCGCCATGCTTATTCGCCGTCTGATTAAGAGAAAAACTTTATTTGAGATGGGAGGGATATGGGGGGCAGAAGCAATGACGACGGAAAGCAACGGCGTGCACGAACCTGCACAAGGGAGGAATTTTCTTTTAATAAGTTGCAACAAGGGAATCCCCCATTAAACGCGGCTACCCCAGTCCGTGCTCATTCGCCATCTGATTAAGGTAAACCCTGTGTTTGAGCTGGGAGGGTGGAGGGAGGGCGGAAGCACTGATGACAAAAAGCAACCTTTAAAAACAAGGAGCGAGGGGCGGGTGGTGGTTAGGGGTGACAACACCAAGGAAAGCGGCTGTGCAACACCGAGGAAAGCGGCCGTGCAACACCGAGGAAAGTGGCCGTGCATATTAAACGTTTGCGCGAACCATGCGCATTGTCAAAAAAACAACGAAGTAGTCCCTACATTAAAAGATACCGCCCTGCATCGTAAGTTAACTGTAGTTGGTTGATGCTGCTTCCTCCAGAAATGGAAGAAAACGGAAGTGACGTATCGGACCACTAGCCAACAATGTGCGAGATAAGAAGAGCAATGCCAGATTTCACCAATGGCAAGCGACAAAACAAAGAGAAACGCAATAGGTGGAGTTTCACTAGTAATACTGATTACTTGATGCCTCGGAGAGGCAGCGCATGCGCTGCCTATGCGAGACCTAAAAATGGAAGCCTCTTTTCAACACAGAATAGCAAGCATGTTTCCCACACCAGGCTTTTTAAATTCACTTTATCAGGACTCGAAAGAAATCCAAAGCTGTGATGGCAAACGGGATAAACTTTCTGTATCATTAATCCAGAAACATAAAAAGCCCTGGTGAGTTCTTCATGTTTTTACTACTTTTGATCAGTGGAGGATGGGTGCGTTTAGATAAAGGTTTTAACCATTGGCCAACCCTGGCAAAAAGCTGATGTTCTTTAAATTGTTTGACACCTCTATCCGTTATATATTTCTAACCCAAACTAAGTACAATGTTCCTTTTAATTTTTTCATCTCTAAATTATTGAAAGAGGGCAACTTTAAAACCTTATGCATTTTTCTCCGTGTTTGGCTGAATGTGGTACAATGCAACCGCAGGCCAAACATTTACGTGGACTCATCAATCTGGCATAATACATTTCTCCCATAGTTATCTAGAGAGAAAAACTGCAATGAATTAAAATCTTCTGAACTGTGAAAGGTTGTGCAAATATACCAAGACTTAGGGCCATATTATCAAGAACGGCGCAAAGATTATCGCCGCTTTAGCGGCAGGAAACTGCCGCTAAAGTGGCGATAAGGGGCTTGATAATATGCCCTAGAGAATTCCAATAGAAGCCCAGGTTTGATGTCCTTGACACCAGAACCTGGGCTTCTATTGGAATTCTCTAGGGTATATTATCAAGCCCCTTATCGCCGCTTTAGCAGCAGTTTCCTGCCGCTAAAGCGGCGATAATCTTTGCGCCGTTCTTGATAATATGGCCCTTAGTCTTTCAATCATTCTCACAAATACCTTTCCAATATTGAATTTCTGAAAAGTAATTTTTGAAATAGTCACAAATTGGATATTTTTTTACAAACTTCTATAAAGGTTACCTTTAATCGCATTTGTCCCTTTAGTAAGCTAATTACAGCCTCTGCAGTTTCCTTTATATTTCAACTCTATCGATTTTATTTGTCCTAATGAGCTGAAACAGGTGATGTATTTACTGTGTGGATAGGAACATGTGTGAGACAGCGCTTTGCTCTTTTTCCATCACTTTTGACTGTGAGCAAGGAGAACATAAAGTGTGCTGAGCCCCAGCTTCAGAGTGATAAGCCTGTTGACCGCCCTGACCACATTATCAGTTGTTAGTTTTCCTGATGGTACTCAATGATGAATGAGTGGGGCTTCATGAACTCCAAATTCTACTGAACCTTTTGCGTTTAAAAAGATAAAGGCAACAAGGAGCAATGGTACAGAAGGCAAGCAGCAGAGATGCATGGTTGTTGCAAAAGACATTCATGCACTCTTAGAAAACGTGCGACCTAACAGGAAATGGAGACCAAACGATCTATATTAGATCCCATGTTATACCATTAAGGACAGGTAAATACATAAGTAGCTTCTACAACTCTGTCATCAAAGGTCAGAGACAAGTTGCAACGAACACATTTTATAATTGGTATAACCTTGGGCACCGTTGACCAGCCAGCCCTACTTGCAAAGAGGATTGCCCCAAATTTGGTGCAGAATGTTTGGGAGTTCCAATAGTGTGAATTCTGATTTAAATTCTAAGTGAATAACTTAAAAGCAAAATTAGAAAAGTACACTGAATTTGGCAGCTGCTTTCAGTCGCTTTTGTGGGTTTGGTGAGTTCTTGTCCAGCCCTTTTAAAGAAAAAAAGGCAAAATGTTCTTGTTATGTCCTGCTGCAAGGCCGCAGATGATGGTCGAATTAAAACACTTTAAATCTAGGATGCTACAACGTTTACAAACAATGACGGTTAGTGTGCAATCAGCATTTGAATGCCCTGGATTGGCTAACGAGGGCTAGAAATATTTCACAATACCTACGTTGATAAGCATTTTACATATTGAAAGGAAGACACTACGCAGAAATGGGGTAAGTGTCCAGTTTATTCCGTCCGACGTCCTCCAGGTCCCGGCAGCAACTGCCTGCCTGAGGACTCCACATTCTAGAGTAGAATCACCCCCGATGACACAAGCTCCTAACGAGCCAGCGTTCCACAGATCCCAACACACCCCCCTTCCTTCACAATGAAAACGGAAAAAGTAAGGATAAGCAAACAAAAACAATAAGAAGAAGATAACAGGAAACAGGATATGCAGAAGAACAACATCATTACATTTTGTAATCTTGGAATTTTACAGGAACAAATTTCAATCTGGTGGAAACAGCTCTGGAAGAAACATGATCGGAATGCACAGGTTCCATCCCGTGGGTATTGGTCGGCATTGATGTTGGGGAAGGAACAACACCCAGTCTCCTATTGACATAGACCAGCATTGACTCAGGCACAATGGAAACAGCAGACTTGTTCCAAACTTTCCCATTCTCCAACACCACCACGTGATTTCTTACAGCTGACACTCTTTTGGGAGCAGAGAACCGAGACTCCCCTTGCGAAGAAAACCCGGTCTTTTGATCCTCACCCAATCCCCCACCTTAACAGATATGGGACAACGAACTCCAGGCCTGGTGTCGTACTTGGCCTGAACAGCAGCCCTGACGTCAGTTACAACAGACAATTTCTTAGTGTCCACCACCCTCCTGGACATCCATTCCTTGTTTAATTTGGAGCCAGCAACCCTTCCCTGAGTAAGGTAAACGGGGCAATGCCGGTACTAACATGGGGAGTGGTCCTCACAGCCCAAAGCATGTTGCTGACCGCTTCCCGCCAATGCAACCCATTCACCAAAGCCAATTGCAGATGTTCCTTGATTACGCGGTTGAAGCGCTCAACCAGGCCATTGCTGCGGGGGTGATAAAGAGAAGTAAGAATGTGACTGACACCTATGTCCTTGAGGAATTTCTCCATCTCACAAGAAACTAACTGGGTACCATTATCCGACACCAGCTCCTCAGGAAACCCTCCTTGAGAAAAACATCTTGCAAAAAGTTGATAACAGATGAAGAATTAGCATTGTCAACGAATCTGACCTCTGGCCATTTTGACATGTAGTCAATTAGAACAAGGGCATACTTTGGAGAACTCCCAATGAGTCCAAAAGGACCCGCGATGTCAAAGGCCAATTTAGTCCAAGGAGTGTTTTTCACCACCACAGGTGTAATCGGGGAAGGGTGGGTCACCTGGGATTTGTCACTCGTGACACATGCACAACAGTCACGAACATAATGCTCCACATCCTTATCCAGGGCAGGCCACCAAAAATCTTGTCTAACTCTGCGTTTCATAGCTCGAATCCCAGGATGGCCCTCATGAGCTAAATTTAAGATCTTATCACGAATGGATAAAGGAACCACCAACAAACCCCCTCTCCTTAATACTCGATCCACTAAGGATAGCTCATCCTTAACCCTTTTGTAAGGGACCAACTCGGAAGGGCAATCTTTGTCGCTAGGCCACACACCGGCTAAGAGGTCAATCACCTTTACGACAACAGCATCCTTAGACATGCTCTCCAACCATTCTTGTTCGGTGAGTGCACTACCAATGGTGCCCTCCAACGAGCACACGGCACAAACCATTTCCAAATCATCACACTCCAATACCTCCTCCATGCCAGAAAGGGGTAACCTAGACAGGCAATCGGCAACATGGTTTTTGGCTCCAGCCACATACTCAAGCCGATAGCGGAACTCTTGTAATCTATACTGCCACTTGGAAATACGTGGCGTGGCTCTCCCACCACCTTTGGTTGTAAACAAATCAACTAAGGGCTTATGGTCGGTTCTTAAAATGAACTCATTGCCCCCCAAAAAATTCTTGAAGTGTTGGACACCCCACCACAAACCTAAAGCTTCCTTTTCTATGGTAGAATAGGTGCTCTCGGCACCTCTTAAAGTCCTTGAAGCAAAGGCAATGGTTTCTTCACGACCATCACTCCTCCTCTGAAGAAGTACTGCCCCCAAACCAACATTACTCGCATCAGTGGATACAATACATAAATCGTTAATGTTGAAGTGTTTAAGGGGGTGAGCATGTATAATTTCCTGTTTGATACATTCAAAATTATTGTTGCAGTCAGCATCCCACACATACTTGACGTTTCTCTTTAACAAATTCCGCATGGAAGCAGTTTTAGTAGAGAAATTGCAAACAAACTTGGCATAATATTCCACTAACCCTAAAAAGGAACGAAGTTGGTCCTTGTTCACGGGAGTGGGTGCATTCTGAATGGCCTCAATGA
This sequence comes from Calotriton arnoldi, assembly GCA_963921515.1. Lineage (NCBI taxonomy): Eukaryota > Metazoa > Chordata > Amphibia > Caudata > Salamandridae > Calotriton > Calotriton arnoldi. The sequence goes on from CAWUFW010000325.1 coordinate 3,913,855, forward strand.
TCTTGAGTTTGGGTTCAATGCCCTTGTGTGAAATGTGATGACCAAGATAATCAACACCTTCTTGAAGGAACTTGCACTTATCAGCCCTCAATGTTAAACCGCTTGACCTAATATTATCTAGCACATGCTTGACTCTCTCATCGTGTTCAGACTCCGACTTCCCAAAAATGAGAATGTCGTCCTGAAAAAATACGACACCCGCTATGTCCTTAAACAAATTGTTCATTAATCTTTGAAACACAGCAGAAGCTGAAGCAAGACCAAAAGGCATGCGAATGTAGCGATAAGCACCCTCTGGAGTGACAAATGATGTTAAGTGCCTAGACTCCTTACTCAGCTCAATTTGATGATACGCTGAGGAAATGTCGAGTGAAGTGAAAAATTTGGCACCCTCCAGAGTAGCCAACATTTCGTTGATGTTGGGTAAAGGTTGACGATCAACCCAAATGTTAGCGTTGAGATCTCTCAAGTCAACACACATCCTGAGAGATTTATCGGATTTTCGTGCTAAAACAATGGGAGCCAACCATTCAGAACCTTCGATAGGTTCAATCACCCCTGCAGTACACAATCGTTTCAACTCCCGCTTGAGTTCTTCTCGTAGACTTAAAGGTACCTTGCGAACCTTGTGAGCCACAGCTATCGCACTGTCCTTAAGTATGATGCGATGCTGAAAGCCCCTAAGCTTCCCAAGTTCCCCACTGAATACTTCAGGAAAGATGTGTGCCCACTTGTTATTAGCTGATTGGGTAACGGCATGAACAGGTGATATGTCATGGGGAGTGAGATTGTAGAATTCCCAGAGGGCATTGCGGGACACTACCATATCAGGATGATTGGGGTCCAATATGATGTTGAGAGCACCTTGCTCGTCCCATCCCAACAGATTTGCGCCCTCCTTAACTACAAACACGGTTCCCGTAGTTTGATCATCATTGAAAGCCAGTTTTGCTGAAAACTTTCCCAGCACTTCGACTCTTTTACCACCATAAGCAAAAATTTTGATGTTGGATTGTACCAAATGGACATCAACGACCTTGTCAAAATCCTTAACATTGATGATGGTAAAAGGCGAACCTGAATCAGCAAGGAAACTTATACTAACCCCATTGACCTTAATGTTACATGAAGGAGATTTCCTTTTGTGGGACCCCCCCAATGAAGATAATTCAACTACACCTTCAGCGTGAGACGATGAAGGAGACAACATCAACAGTTCATAATTCTCATCATCAGAATATGTGAGGTCCTCAGCAATAGCCTTCACTACCTGAGATGAACTCTTCTTAACCATGACTGCTTTGCACATTCTGGAATAATGGCCTTGCTTACCACATTTGTAGCAGGTTTGATTCAGAGCAAAACAAAATTTGGCATTGCCTAAATGTGACTTGCTTCCGCAACGAAAGCACACAACTTCATTTGGTTCAAATTTGGGTTTCGGGTAGAGTGTAGGACGTGAAGTGCTAGGAGAGGGAGCCTTTAGAATGGATGACCTAGATGATTTGGGGACAGATTTGGCATTTAACAGTTTGACTTCATTGGTTGAAACAGTGCTACTCATTTCTTTTACACAAAATTGAGAATGCTCAATAGACCTGGCCAAAGTGAGTGCAGTTTCTAAGTCAGGATCATCAGAGGATAACAATTTCTCTTGGATCTTCTTGTTGGATGTCCTTTCAATTAATTGGTCACGGATGATTTCATCACGAAACTCCCTGTAATTACAGGTGACAGCTAGAATTCGAAGAGCAGCAACGAAGTCATCAATAGACTCACCAGGAGTTTGAGCGCGTTGCAAGAATTTGTGACGTTCAAGAACTACATTCCTTTTAGGACTGAATCTCTTGTCAAGAGTCTTGACTACAGAAGCATAGTCGTCAACGAGAAGTGAATCTCCACTGTCACCACCACTTACAAGAGTACTTACAACCTCTAAGGGTAAAGTTTTCAAGATGTTTCTGCCTTCAGGGCCAAGATTGTAGATTAGAAGCGCTTTCTTCTTCTTGGGGGTAAAGGTTTCACCATCAATGGCTTCTAAATAAGCCTCGAACGTCTCTTTCCACTGTTCCCAGTGAACAGGTGGAGTACCAACAGATTGTAGAAAGGGTGGAGGCGCCGAAACGCGATCCATGGCAAACGTGGGTGAGTTGCTGCCCAACGTCAATACAACAGTATTTTAATGGTGCCAACTAGATGCAGGGATGACAATGAGTATAGGGAAAATAAAGCATGAAATAGTTAACAGAAGGTGTGCATAAATAAGACTAGCAGGTGTGCGCATCACCGAATGCACATCAAGGATGAGAACAGAAGTAATCACACATGAGTAGTAGGGGTGTGCGCATCACCGGATGCACAACATGGCATAATCACAGCACATTAAGAGCTGCAACTTACGATGGAAACGAAGAAAAGGTGGGCACATCACCGATGTGCAACGTCGATAACCAGAAGTCCTCAATGTAGGGTTGAAGATGAGGAAAGTAGAAACGATACTTGAAGCGGTGAAAACGAAACAGCCTGATCCTAAAATGGCCGCTGCCGCCGATGCGTGGTGACGTCAGGCGTAGTGGGCGTAGAGCGACGTCGTAGGCGTAGAGGAAGAATGCCAACAATCAGTTACGTGGCAACGGTAGGGGACGGTGCGCGAGCCTTCGCCGCACCACGGGGACACACCAACTGGCACAGAAGAGGAAGCGATTGCCCAGCAGGAAAGCGAAGCGGAAGGAAACTTGCCAGACCACGGTGAACCTCGGCAACAGCACACTGAAGCAGGACAGCAGGATGAAGCAGGAGGAACAGGCAGACCAGAAGGCCAAGAAGACCGCAGGGAATTTAAGTTCTCTCAGCAGAACACAGGATACGGCGTGGCACAGCTGGGGGTACTTCGTGGGGATCCTGAGGCGTCGGACCAACTCGTCGCCACTGAAAGGAAGACACTACGCAGAAATGGGGTAAGTGTCCAGTTTATTCCGTCCGACGTCCTCCAGGTCCCGGCAGCAACTGCCTGCCTGAGGACTCCACATTCTAGAGTAGAATCACCCCCGATGACACAAGCTCCTAACGAGCCAGCGTTCCACAGATCCCAACACATATGTTCACACTTACATGCATCCAGTACTTGGAGCAGAAGCAGCAAACGTCCTGTGATTCTATTCACTCGTAGGCAGTGCACCAAGAAAGTTCAATAAAAGAGTTCATGTCTATTGCACTGTTACAATTTCTGTCAAAATAATTGCAGACACCTATTAGGCACCAAGGAATGTCAGTAGAACAATGAAAACGACCCAATCCCAAACGGCGTCCCTAAAAATGTAAGAATGTACAATATGGCAACTCACGTGTAAATGTGAACGCTGCAATGGTGGAAATGTCATTACATTGATTACAATCATTGTAATGCTCGGTTTGAGGTGCAGGGAAGCATTACAAAGAGCACGTGTGAAAAACACGCCTGAGCACAAAAGCGAACGCAGTGAAAGGGCACTGGGGGCAGAATTAGCAGGCTGTGTTTCCTGCTGGCTGTAGAGGAGGGAGTGTGGGCATGTGACTGGGTGCAGAGCACAGTAACGTCCGACACTGAAGGCCTCCGTTGGCCACAAGTTACAGCTGCACTGAAAACTGGTATAGCATTCAACAAGCCTTTGAAATTCACAGGAAATATTTGGTGAAGCTACAAATAAGGTTTTTGGGAGCTTTCAGAAGACCTTACGGACCTAGGTGCTCTGAGATATCAAGCATAACACTTGCAATTTAACAGTTAAGGCAGCTAAGGTCGGGCTGGTAGTCCAATACCTTCCTTGATGGAAATATTCCAGTCTCACTTCCTTTCCTCTCTCACTCTATCTCTGTCTCCATCAATTCATTCTCTCTGTCTTTTCTTTCCTTTCTCTCTTTCCCCTCCTCTATCTCTTGCAGGCCTCAGGGAGCTGAAAAGGTAACAAAGGCACCAATAGTGGCCTGGGCATTCAAAAACCAGTCTTAGGTGGCGCCAGTCCCCCAGGGAAATTCCCGATGGAATAAATGACCTTTCTGGCCCTGAAGGTAGTGTAACCTGGACCATCATCCACACCATGCGCTGCTCAGGTCCTCACACTTCGTGTCTAGATAAACATTATGATTGACATCATAGTCATCATTACATCTCACATCTCTATTAGCACATCAGCTGCTCAGTGTCTTAGAACTGCACTCATTTCGGTGCTGGGGAGGAACACTGGCTGTGTCCAGCAGGTTTTGGGCATGAAACTTGGTCTTTGGCTATTCCCAGCACTTATTATCTGCACCCTAAAGGCCTGATGAGCATTGCCCTTTGCTGGTCCAAAGATTCTATCAAATTAGCAGTGCCAAGAGGAACCTCAACCATTTCCTTCACATCCAGCCTTGTAGGGCGATAAGTACCGCCAAGCTGGCTCTCCCTCTATAAGGCACTGTGAGGTCATGAGCTGTACAAGGTGGATTATGTTAAAGTTGTGTACGTACCTTAATTGGTGAATTGAAGTGTTTTTAGTTTGTGAGAATTAGATGCCATAACTCAGCAATTCATTTTTTTTTTCCTGCTAACCTCTTCTGAATCTTAAATAAGGTTAATGTACAAAATGACAAGTTTATTGTATTGTAACTGTATTTATGTAGCACTTACTACCCCTGACGAGGCGTCAAAGTGCTTTTCGGCAAGTAGCACAGTACTCCGGATCCAAAAGGATTACTGGTGGATTAGTATAGGGAAATATGAGTATAGTATTAACATAGGGAGGTACGAGTTAATTTGAGCAGAGGACATGTGAGTCTGTTAGTTGGATTGAATAGAGTAATGGAGGGATAGAAGAGGGAAGAAAAACAAAAGCGTTAATTGGGAGATCATAGTAGAAAGTTGAGGTGTAGGTAGAGTAAAGGAGAGATGGAGGAGGGGAAACTCTGTAGAAATGGATTAGGGGCAAAGATAATCAGAGTAGAAAAATGAGGTTTGGGAAGAGTCAAAGGAGAGATAACATGAGGGAGAATTTATGTGTATCTGCACAGTGACAAAACACTTTTTATTTCATGCAGGGGCAGCTGTTTTTTGCTAATGTTCATTACCACCCCTTATGCTCTCTTGTACAAAGGGTTGCACTAATACCCCACAGAGGTCCAGTGGAAGAACGCAGGGAAGCTAGCACTACCCCTTGTGAAACTGAAAGATGGAAGCAAGAGATTTTAGATACCAGGACGATTATATAAGCATAATGCAATAAGTTGTAGGAGCCTCCCTAGTATATTATTCCTATCATACGAACTGCTTCCTCGGCATAGTGCCACACTGTGGGAACATTAGGTGAGTATTTAGCATATCTAACACCAAGCCTCGACATAGACTATGGGAGGAAAAGTGGCATTGGAGTTTGCTAAGTGCAACACTGTGCATAAGTGGCATGCATCCAACCTATATACTTTAGTATTCATTTACTGAGACCGAGGCCCATGTTTACTAATCTTTTACACAACGCAATGCAGCAAGGGAACTTGCTGTGCTGCATTGAGTTAAAGGGAGAGAGCAGAAATTCTGCCTTATTTATTATGATATGGCTCACTTCTGCTCTCCCCCTGTGCTGGCAAACTTGTGGCAGCCTAGTGCCAACGCAGGCACCCTTGAGCAAGGGTGCCTGCATTGTGGTCAGGTTTCTTTTTGTGCAGGAAGGGACCCCTTCCTGCACAAATACAATCCTTAGAGGCTCATTCCTCTTTGTGCTTGTGCTGCAGAATGGTACAAAATGCAGCACACATGCAAAGAGGAAGTGAAGAGGAGAAATATTTATTTTCGTTATGCTAACCATGGGTAGGCGGGTGCCCAATTTTGGCGCAGACCCTGGTTAACCGGCCTTAGTGATAAGCTGGCTTGCACGTGTTAGAAACGGGGTAGCGTGGTGCGGAGCGGGAAGGCTAAACCAGGAGCATTGTGTAAAGCATCCGCGCAGCACACACAGGCGACACACCAGGCACCCTACAAAAAGGAGACCACACCAGTTTAAGTAAGAAAAATAGCATATGTATTATGCAACAGCTTAGCAGATGGTAACCACAGCGGTAACACGGCGCCAACCGGCACCCGGTAGACATAAACAGTGGGGACTATTTACAGGGCAGCGCCAATCGGGCCGCTGCCAGAATCATTATAAGCACAGAATGAATGCAAGTTCACTGGTAACAACAGGCGTACTCAGTCCGTACCTGTGGGGTAAAAGACAATGAATAAAGCCTCACTGCCGTAAGCAGCAATCATCAGGCATGGACATATACCTTAGGCATCATTCGCAAGGGACACACTGGGCGTAAAATGCCTGGAACATCATAGGGCATTAGCAACATTATGCAGGACACTAACCCCCTTCCGGCACGTACTCTGAGCATAGAGACCTTAACAGGAAACAGTATCATAACTCACAGGCCTGTTAGGCATAAAAGCAGGTTAGGCACGACAGTAGGCGTAAAACGCAAACATCTTTGTATGGTCTTCGACCTCCTCTTAGGCATAAACGCATGGTAGGCATAACAATACGCACCCACCTCATTGGCATGAACCCCTAACCCTAGGCATAAATCATACAAGCATAGAGGTACCTTCCCCTTGGCACAAACCACATTGGTATGGAGCATAAACATGTAAACGTAGGGGCCTCTTCATCAGGAAGGTACAAGCATTAGCCCCCTTATGCACAACTTCAACATCATACTAATCAATAACTGCGATGCCCCAACCGTTGCCACTGCCCACTGTCCAGCGGGGCAGTGGTGATAAGCACTGTCCAGTTCTGGGGGAGGATGGAAGATGGAGCCCCTCTTCCGGGACTCTAGGCCAATAATGCCCCCAAAAAGAAAGTACTGGCCAGTGAGGGGGCCCGGGGCTAGAAAAATGCCTCAACGTTGCAGGTACCCACAGCTGTGGCGTCGCTGTGGGGCACTGTGGCCCAATCCGGCGTGGAGCCCCACGGGGCTTCAAAAACAAATGTGGCGGCACGTTGCAGCTGCCCACTGTCCAGCTGGGAGAAACAAGGCCTGCGCAGCTCTGACCCCGGGGGAGCCCCCCTCCTTGAGGGCTTGGGGCCACTGGGGGAAAGGCACCGACACCGTGCCTCGACCAACCCCCCCCCAGGCCCGACACGCAGCCCCACTCACCGGCAGTCCTGCTTGATGGCTCCGGTCCCAGGCAGACTTCTCTGCAGCAGGCTCAATACGCGGGGCTCTCCTCGGCTTCTGGGAGCCCCGCAAACAGCAGCACCTCTCCTGACTTCACCCGGACCCCTCCTGGGACCGGGACTTTTGGCTTGGAGCCCGTGAGGCTCCTGACGACTCCGGCTGCACGCGGGGCTCTCCCCAGCTCACGGGGAGCCCCACAGACAGCAGCACCTCCTCTGGCTTCACCCGGGCCCCCTCCTGGGACCGGGACTTTTGGCTTGGAGCCCGCGAGGCTCCTGACGACTCCGGCTGCACGCGGGGCTCTCCCCAGCTCACGGGGAGCCCCACAGACAGCAGCACCTCCTCTGGCTTCACCCGGGCCCCCTCCTGGGACTGGGACTTTTGTCCTGGAGCCAGCGAGGCTCCACACGACTCCGGCGGCGCTCGGGGCTCTCCTCCGGTCACGGGGAGCCCCCACCACTTCCTTCCTTTCCGGAGCAAAGTCTCCGGCGGCGTTGGGGCCAGCGCGGGGTAGGCTCCCGCCTGGCTTCTGGTTCCCTCCTTCGGCACAGCCCACACGGGGCTCTCCTCAGCGCATGAGAGCCCCGCCTCCCGCAGCACCTTGCCGGACTTCACCCGGGTCCCCTCCTGGGACCCTGGACTTCAACACGGATCCCGCTTCTTCTCGGGGCTCTCCCCTGCTCACGGGGAGCCCCCACCTACTTCCGGCCGGCTCGGCTGAGGTCCCCACTACCTCCGGGTCGCCGCAGGCAGAGCGGCGGCCCTTCGCTGGTTCCCGGGGTTGCGGCGGTGATTTCTTTTAGCGATCCCAGAGTGCAGGGTGGGCTCCCGCCCTGGGTTTAAGTTGGCAGGAAGGCGCGGGATAGGCTCCCGTGGCACTTCCAAATAAGCCACTCTCCTTCCCGGCCCCACGCGCTTCCTCACTTCAGCGCGCGACAGCGCTCCCGCGGCGGTGATCTTGGCCACTTTCTTTGTGCGGGCACAATACGGGGTGGGCTCCCGTTGGTTTATTAGGCCCCACGTCGCGGTACACACGCGTGGTGGGCACCCGCGAAGGCTGGCAATGCGGGGTAGGCACCCGCTCCTCGTTCAGCAGCGCAGGGGGGAAATCCCACGCACACCAGGGATCCCCTCGGGACACGTGGCAGCCTCGGCGCTGCAGGAGTCAGCTCCTCACCTCCTGGGCAGAGTTGCAGCGCTCATGAGGCGCTATAGTCCTCCCACATTCAGGGTCCCACAGGGGAAGGTCGCGCCCACGCTCCTCACCTCCTGGTGATACGGACAGTCTCAGTATGGCGCTCACGAGGCGCTAGGGGCCAGGAGACAGGTAGTGCAGGGCGAGATCAGCGGCCAGCAGGGCGGCTCACCAGTCCTGAAGCAGCAGTTCCTAGGAACTTTCATCCTCCATTATGGTTGCAATCCTGCCAACACAGCAGCCTCCACTCCGGCAGTGTCTCTTTACTAGCCCAGGGGGACAACAGAGGGGTGTAGATGGGCACAGGGGCCAGCACACAGGCCCAATGTGGCGGTACCTCCTGGCAGAGTTCCCCCTCGGTCACTTCTCCTGCTCTGTCACTGAGCACATGGCAGCCCAGCCCCCTATATATCCGCCCTCACCCCACCTACCAGAAAAGGCTGGAAACTTCTGGAAGGTTCCCTGGGGAACCGGTCTTAACTGGTTTAGGGGAGGTGTAGGGCACCCTGGCTGCCAGGTTTCCCTCCAAAAGCTGGGAGTGCTGGGAAACAACATCTAGACCGCCACTCAACTCAGTCAGGCGGCACAAGGGCAGGCAGGAATGGCGTCCATTTTAAAAGTGACAGTGACACCATTACACAGTATTACCCATTCACATTTGAGACACAACATGTAAATACATAGGCCAGGGGGGAAAAGCGAAAGATTTTGGGAAAATATGGGCCAAGTCCAACAGCATGACTTTTTGCAGAATTGTGGCGCATAGATTTGCAAATCAAGAATATCATGGCTTTGTAAATCCCAAATAATATTTGAGTTGTGGCTGCGCCATAGATGTGGACAAACCAAAATGCAAAATGCTAGTATATCTGGGCCTGACTTTACGGATTTTGGCACCTAAATACATTTAAAATACATTTAAACACAAACTGTACAACTATCTGTAAACGACAATATCCCAGTGGTGTATTTCATTTAATCTATTGAAATGACCATTACTGTGCTAACTCAATACACTTTTATATAATACACGTGATAATTAAGTCTTCAAAACAATGTTCAATGAACCAGTGTAAACTCCGCTTTAAAATCAGAAGACATGAATGTAGATCCCCACAGAGACAAAGACTCAGCCACAGTCAATGAACATGGCTTTACATGGCATAGAAGCACGGTGCCTGTGCTATGGTGATTGTATAACTCGGGGGTAATTAAAAGTTGGAGGATGTGTGGCATCTGCCCTATAAGGGCAGAAGCCCCGTCTCCACACCTTCTGGTTTCCGTGCCACATTTATAAGCAGGGGAGCTGCTTTGTTTCCATAGGTGGAGCTTCAGCTGGGATGGCCATTGGAAACAGGCTGTTAGTATCAAACATCACCAGAAAGCCTTCCCTATTTAGGGTGAACCATTCGATTCTGATTTTTCTTGCCATGGCCAGCTTCGCCAAGCATGGAAGTTTGGGCACCAAAAATGTGAACTATCTCAAATGAGCAGGGAGAACACTCTATACACACCAAGAACATTGCATTTTTGTTTTCCCGTAACAAAACACTGCTTTGGGTTATTTCCAGAAAATTAGAAAACGCAGAGTAACATAATTTTGTTTGCTGATAATATTTGTGTTTTGTCTATAGGATCATTTTTGTCGAAAATCCCCAGCTGGCCCTGCATGGAATTTGAAATGTGGTGTATGGGCTTCTTTGGGCCATGGAAGGCAGGGCCTCTGCTGCCCAGCGGTAGGTGGCCATCCCTCCTAGGGTAAATGAGGCTTTCAATCAGGAGGCGCACTATGAACAGAGCGCCACTGTCTGGCATCAAGAACCCTGAAGCTCCCTGCAAGGATGCTGGATAGTAATACCCAGTCTGGAGCACATACAAAACACACGCTCCTCAATGATTAACTGCTCCTTGCTTACAAATTGTTTATCTACTAGAGAGTTGCCAGGTTGACATCAACTCAGTGTTCACACAGCCAGCGCAATTTATTTCAAAGTTTTACCAGGATCTATAAACGTCACAGCGATGAGCAGCGAGGGGCTGACAGCCCCTCTCGTTATTGTGCAGGTTTGACAAGCATGAGCTCTCATTAAAGCGTGTAGGCAGTATGGTTGTTGTGAATCTCCTGCTGAGTGCATGATGGTTCTTCTCAGCCTATACACAGAGGAAGGCAGTAAAGTGAACATACATTGATTTTCGAACAGATGAAACCTCTGAGTGATTAAGAAATTATGCCCTCGAACAAATTATTCGAACATCAGGTACAGCTGAAATACATTTTTCTCAAATTGTTTCCTAAAGTCATTCAAACAGCGATGCACAATTGTTCCATTTGCCAAATTGTATAACTAATTGCAATGAACACACTGTCGTGTGGAGGCCAGAACAAGCTGCATTTTCTAAGCAACATATCTCAGTAAAATGTGCCTTTAACATCTTGAATAAGCTGAAACCTACATAATCTTCTTTTCAAAATGTAATTCTTCAAATAAAGTTACATACCATTTTATACCTACACGTGGATGCATTATTCAGAGATGTAAGAGTCTCAAAAACATTTTAAAGAAAGGCTGCGCAATGTTGCATACAAAATCTTCCTTGGCTACAACAGTATCAACTAACTTTTGGACCATCTATTCTGTCAATTGCCCAAAAAAGTAAAATATCTGCTGTTTACCAGCTCAAAGTGCATCTGGAATTAGACCCTTCAGATGGCGGATGAGGCAGCTAGATTACTGCTTGAAATGATAGAAATCTTTGCCTATTTTGCTACAGTTGTAACTGGCACTCTCTGCAGGGTCGCCCCTAAACTTTTTGCCTTCACCCATTATGTTTTCTGGCCCTGTTTTCTGGTGGCTTTTAGGACTCATTTTGCCACTGGTAAAGTGCTTCTGCTCTTCCCCTTAAACATTGTACAGGTGGCTAATTACTGATTGGTAAATATATTTTACATGTAAGTCCCTCGGATATGGCACCCAGGACCTGTAAATTAAATGGTACTCGTGGGTAGCAGCACTCATTGTGCCACCCACTAAAAGTGCCTTTTAAACATGCCTCAGGCCTGCCATTGCAGCCTGTAGTGCAGTTAAACTGACAATTCGACCTGGCTCCTAGGAGCTGTATTAATTTATTAAGGGGTGGGGCCCCCCAGTCTCTGAGCCTTTACTGGCCCCGGGTATCCCATCTCCTGGGATGTGTTCTTTCTCTAGGGTAGGGGTTGTGCAGCCCCCCCCCGAGTCAATACTAGCTCTGGGGACCCCATCCACCGGGGCCTCAGGTAGGTCCTGGTGCCCACTCGAGGCACCCACAACACAGAACATTGGAGGCCATGGAGGAGCCTAAGGGCCCCTGGGACTTTGCTGGGTCCCCGTGTACACCCATCCTGGGTGCAGTGAGAGCCAGCTTTGCTCCCGCCCGGCAGGCACATTTTTGTAGCTCCTGCTGAGTGGGAGCCGAAAGGTTTTCCCTCCCCATGTTCTTGCGGACAGGGAAACAGTGTCCTGTGTTCGAAACGTTTGGACACATCGCTTGAGCCTTCTAGGGGGAAGGGGTTCCGGGGATGATTGGTCCCTCAGGGATGGGAGCTGCATGCCTCCCTCCCTCATAAGTAAATGGCTGCCCTGAGGGATGGATTAATCAGTACCTTGTTAAGGCTCGGGGAGGGGGCTGATTGAACCCCTTTCCTTTTCAAGAATTTCAGCCCCAGGGATATAGTCCCCCTCCACTATTTCATATTCGCGCTGCTCCCATGGGCCCTGGACCACCCGGCCGGATAATTTATTTCAAGCCTATGCTTCTTTTTCTCAATTGTATCGTAGATTCGCTGATCCAGCTTGAATTAACAGATACCCTAGGCCCCACCGGGCCTAGGGTATCTGTACCATGTCCCTCTTATATCTTTTTTTATGCTTTTTCTAGAACTCAGTACTGAGTCCAGAATCCTTACATGGCTGGCGCCACATTGTGAATCGTGACAAGGCCACTATTTATAGTTCCTTTGGTGCCATGTGGGTTTGGCCAGAGGGCCTGGCCTGCAGCCAGGCCCTGCATCCAACCCCTCACGGACAGACAAGCGCAGCCATACAAGGCATGGTGTTGGCCGCAGGCCAGGCCCTGGGGCTAACCCCTCTGCTGCCAAACCCCCTTTTGCTCCTGAGCCATGGACAGGGGAGGGGGGAGGTTGAGCACAGGGCCTGGGTGTGGGCCTATTGTCTTTATGAAGGGATCAGGATATCAGCATATACAAAGCACAGGTATTTCCTGATAACTGATAATCACAAAAATGTATATTTCAACAATTCACACAGTGCAAGGTTTAATAAAAGTCATTGTCATAAGAAAATGTAAGGAACTGTAAAAAAACAATAAAAGCAGCAACATATCTTTGAGCATTTTCTAAAAAAATTCAAGCTGCAAAGTGCAGCCATAGAATCGACCAAAAGGGGGTTAGGGGGGGGAAAGGTGGGTGGCTCCAGCTAGGATTGCTTTAAAAAAATATACTAAGCTCTCCTGGGGTCACAGACTTAATGAACCAGGAGTCTTACTGTTGTTTTTTAATGTGGCTGTGGGACTGCTACACTCTCTGCAGCCCGCCACAACATTATAAACAAGCATTTGGAATACAATAGGTCTCGCATTTGCGAGAGTTTAAGCTATTGGCATTGTAAATGACAATGCCTTTTATTGATGTTTTAAAAACCAAAACATAAATAAAAGCTATTTCTATTATGGAGGGTGCACCAGAGACAAAATCAAAAGCATCAGGATAAGTCCAAACAATTTTTCTTTTTATTCTTCAAAAAGTCAGAATACGGACATCAGCCAACGCTTCGTTCAATAAGAACTTCATCAGGGCGTTTAATATTGATGAGAATAGAATAATCCAAAATATCTTAAAATTACAAGGATGAAGTGTACGTTGTAAAGTACAAGAGAAACCCCACGGTCCTGGGTAATTGCTGTACCATCCAGCATTGATACTCTGCAATGGTTCATTCGTAGAATGACGATGCTGTCAATGTAAGACGCCTTACATTGACAACATCGTCATTCTACGAATGAACCATTGCAGAGTATCAATGCTGGATGGTACAGCAATTACCCAGGATCGTGGGGTTTCTCTTGTACTTTACAACGTACACTTCATCCTTGTAATTTTAAGATATTTTGGATTATTCTATTCTCATCAATATTAAACGCCCTGATGAAGTTCTTATTGAACGAAACGCGTTGGCTGATGTCCGTATTCTGACTTTTTGAAGAATAAAAAGAAAATTGTTTGGACTTATCCTGATGCTTTTGATTTCGTCTCTGGTGCACCCTCCATAATAGAAATAACTTCTGCTCTGGATTACAGTGGAGTCTTATTGTGGCAGGCTCTGGAGGTGCAATGCACAGAAAGCTTATTGAACACTGAATAGAGATTGTAGTGCATAACATATGGTCAGCCACTCTTTGTCTCTTGTCTTCTTACATAAATAAAAGCTGTTGTGTTTACAATGCCAATAGCTCAAACTCGCGTAAATGCAAGACTTATTGCATTGCAGATGCTTGTTATTAGTAGTATCTTTCTAGTAGACAGCAGTTGAGTGCTGCTGTACACCGGGGGGCGCATGTTAAGGTCAGGAGGGCTGCATGCAGCCCAGGCCGTATTTTGAGTATCGATGTGTCAAACAAAGCCTACCTCCGCTGCCTTCTCATCCTTTTACCCACTCCCCCTCCCCCAACCCCAAAGCCCCCACCCCAATCCATCCACGTCAAGGCATGGCCAAAGGTTTCCGTGTCTGGTGCAGTAACTCAGTACTACTCTACCCTGCAGAACAAGAGACGGAGCGTTTGGGTAATTGGCAAACAAACAGATAATGCACTAACGGTTAAGGATCCTAGCTCTCAAACAATAGATCTGCTGGTCTAACACTTCCGATTTCAGTGTTAAATAAAATAATTAAAAAAACACTAAAGCCCACCTGGAACAGATAGATCTGCAACCATGTTATTGTCATAGTGCTTAATTGCAGGTCTTTTAAAGCTACAATAAGTTGCACCTTAAAGTGACTGTAACAAAGGTTTAAGTAGGATATTGAGCGCAGTTTCACAATTTAGTGCGTTGGTTTCCCTGAAGCTAGCTATTGTTTGCTTTATTATGAGCTGTTGAAAGTCTGGTATTGTGGTTTTCAGATGAGACTTACAGCCTCCCCCCACCTTGCTGCCTGTGTCTTTCCTCCCTCTGCCAGCCCCCTGAGCATTGGCATCATATTATACAGCGTCTCTGGTTGCTTATGTCACACACAGCAAAACAGCGTTGAGAAATTGCGTTTTCTTTTATCCTAGCTAGAGAACAGGCTTTCACAACTAACAACGGATGTAAATGCCAGCTCCCCTTTCCTGACCTTAAAATGAAAAAACAGGACTGTAGTATTTTATTTTTGTGATTTCTATTGATGAGTCACGAGAAGTGTTAGGAAGCCTCGATGTCCTTACGCATATCATCAAAACACTAGAAAGAGTACACAGGGGGCTTCATCTGGGTCCGGAGGTTTTGCATGGAAACAACAAGAAAATGAATGCTTTTTTACAGATAATTAGGAACATTATACGGCTCTTGAATATGGGTGGAGATCTGGTCAATGAGCTATATAGTTTATTTGGCTCGGGCGAAGCCCAGCAACTTCGTATGCGTGTTTAATTGGCCATGCTCTGGAGCCCTGATATCGACGTACTGGCTCAGGAAGGGAATGCGCACTGACATGGTGAATGAAGATAACAGGACGAGCGTGCGCTCGCCTAGGAGACACTCTGCGCTCCAGCCTCTTCCTGGGTTGCACAGCTCCGGTGAGTGGTTGCCCGAGCCTCAAAGCACACGAAAAGGAAGGGGATGGCTACACTGGCTGGGACAGCTGAAGCACCGCACGTCGTAACTGCACGAAGAGAAACTCATTAAAGAAAAGAGTGCTTACAGACAAAATAACACGTACCGCGTATCAACCAAAGTAAAAAGGCCAGTGGCCATGGGAGGTTACAAATGAAGGCAAGGCGGTACTAAGGAGGGACTAACAAGTCTATTTACGAATCAGAAGCCAGCATTTATGAAGGACAATGACACAAGTCAATGACAAATATGGTAAGAGAGTGGGCGGGGCTTCTATGCTATACACCAGTACAGCAAGTCTTGCAGAGCAGCGCATGCACGCTGACTCTAGGCTCGACCTAAAATGCTTGGTGGTGCCCCTGCCCCTTCTAGGGACATCATCAAGGTCTAAAAGAAAATGTTTAAAGAGCCCTTGCAGGGCATTCTTGGAAGCTCCTTGAAGAAACTGAGAATAATGAATGAGCATCTCCTATCTACCATTAATTATCTGTGTTTTAAAATTGTACATGTATTTTAGGTGTCCCAGATCCTTTGGGCACCCAGATCCTTATTTTTTGCTAGGTACTGCAGGGAGTGCCCCAGAGCCCCTGCAGCCCTGCTGGCTCCTCTACCAACACCCATTCCAGTTGCCGGCGAGAGCCAGCAATACTATATTTATACCTCTTTTATAATTATTTGGTAGGGGTGTGCAGTCCCCCCTCCTCAAGCTTTAATTGGCCTGGGGACACCATCCCCTGGAGCCTCATTCATTTATTAAAGAGAGGGGGCATGCAGCCCCCCTCAGCAAGCCATTACAAGCCTGGGATCCTGATCCCGTGTTGTTTTCTTTCTTAAGGGGAGGCAGCACGCAGCCCCCCAATCCAATATTTGGGACCCCATACCTTGGGGCCTTAGGTGGGTCCTGGTGCCCACCTGGGGCACCCACAACACAGAACCTTGGGGGTGAGGGGGAGTCTCAGCACCCCAGCGACCCAGCCAGCTCTTACATGCATCAATTCTGGGTGCAGCGAGAGCCAGCATTTCTCCCACCCCCTGGGAGCAGGTTCTTTTTCTGCTCCCATTGGGTGGGAGCAACCTTTGTTTCCCTGCCCTCAAAAGCGTGGGCAGGAAAGCAAATGTCTGCTCCCACCCGGCAGATGCATTTCTGCAGCTCCCCCCGGGTGGGAGCAGTCAAGTTTTTATTCACGCGCTCTTGCTGGCAGGGAAATAATGTCCTAGGGACACATCATTGGAACCGGCATGGCGCATGAAGTCACCAGAGTCTTTGGTCTTTCACGGATGGGCACCACATGCCCACTTCCCCCATAATTAATCTCTGCTACTGGGAATGGGGTCCCCTTCCCCCATTACCTATTTGCACAGCTGCTATGGGCCCTGGCTCACCCTCGTTAATTTATTTCAAGCACATGAGCCCACGCTTTTTTTTCTTTATTTTATATAAGATTCATGGATCCTCCACAAATTCATTAAAGAATTATAAAAGAAATTATTTTTCGCCCTCTGGGACCCACACCAGGCCTGGGGGGGAGGGTATCCCTCCACTGCCCCTTTATATCTTGTATTTGTGCTTTTTCTACAACTCAGGAATGAGTCCCGAGTCCTAAGATGGCCGCCGCCACATCGCTGTTGATGTGGTGGCAATCAAGCAGATATTATCTTGAGATCTGTCAACTCCAGGGATCCTCCGCAGTGTGAAATTTCTTTATTTTGTTAGCTTTTATTGCTCCAAAACAACTGAACGGATTTACACCAAATCCTAAAAAACATACTTTCTGGACCAAGATCTAACTTTCTGCCATATGTGGTGTAAACCCATTGCACTGTTTTGGCTGTAGCTGTGTCTCATTTTCCTATGGAAAAATGAATGAGGAAAAAGCAAACCCCTATCCTTGGCCCCCACTTTATGGATCACCTCAAAACATTCTGGTTAGGAGCTGATGTGAAAGAACTGGGTTTTTGGAAGGCTTCGTGAAGATTCATCAAATTGCGGCAAAAAACAAATAATGCACGATCCTAGCTATAACTAATATATTTAATATTTGTAATGTATTTATTTGACCACTTCTTTCTAACAAAGATTGTGGACACAAGTGTTCTCTGGCGCAAGAAAGACATTTATTTATGTATTTGGTATCTTGTTTGTAGTGAACAGGCCACAAGATTTTTAAAGTTGATAGTGCCACCTACACAAATGAATGTAATGTTTGCATTAGAGAGTGCCTGCATCTACTGTCTGAGTATCGAATAAACAGTCATGTAATACTTTAGTCTGTCTCTATGTACTTGATAGAGTGCAAAGTGCACGTGTGATGCAGAGTTGTGGGGCTTGCTGGCAGCCTGACAGGGAGGGTGTAGGACTGGAGGGTTGAGAGTGGCATGGACGTCAAGTAAATCACACTGCCCGGATTCTGTTCCAGAGTGACCCAGGTGCTTGCTTGTGCTGATTTAAGGGATATCACTAGGCTAGTCTGATATCAGGGCTGTTGGCATTCCTCTGTGACTCGATAATGTGTCACTAATACAGTCTCAATCTCTGTGAGGTGCAGGACACAAAGGGAGACTGATTGTGCTCATCAATAGCAAAAAAGTATGACTGGAGGGGAGTAGCAATATCATTTGTAGGAAGCAAACAAATTTGTAGGATAGAGAATTAATGTTGGGGTGGATTATAAGTTAAAGGGAGGTACCGGATGGGTGAATGAGACCGTGCAATGTTAATTTATACCTGGAAAAAATGCCCTTTTGTTAAGAGTAATGCTAAATTAATCATTGTTATTTTATCTTACCTCATTTGTGCAGAACCAAAGAGAACCAAGTAATAGGTCAAGAAGGGGAGAAGCGCCACCACCACTAGGAGTAGCAGACATGCCAGGGCTCAGGGTGATGGTGCTGCAGGTGGTACCCCAGCCACAGAAATTGTTTATGCTGGTACAGGTAAGTCATCATGTTTATTAATTATTTCTTGCCTAACTATTCCCAACTACCACATATTATGGCCTTTGGCATTTTCCATCTTCTCAACTTCCATTGATTAAATGTTCATTCTTTGTTTTAGCTATATTCTCTGCTTCTATAGCAGTTGACTTCCTCTTGTCTATAGCTTCCTTTATCCACCTGTTAGACTTTCTGTCCTCACTAGTTTTGCTGAACTTGTTTTTGTTGGCATTACCAGCTAACCAGTGGTAAAGTGCTTGTATTCTTTCCCTAAAACATGGTAAAATTGGCCTATACCCAATCTTGCATATTTCATTTTCTTATAAGTCCCTAATATATGTCCCTAGTACATAGTACTGCATGTGCCCAGGACTTGTAATTTAAACACTACCAGTGGGCAGCAGCACCCATTGTGCCACCCTCCAAAGTAGCACTGGAAAACATATCTCAGGCCTGCCATTGCAGCCTGTAGTGCAGTTTTAAACTGTCATTTTGACTGGGCAAAATAAACTTTAAGCTCATAAGGCCGGGTGAATAGCATTTAAAATGCAGGACACGTGTAATTAAGTTTTACATGTCCTGACAGTTAAAAATTCCTAAAGTCGTTTTTCACTGCTGTAGGTCTGTCTATCTCTCCCGTAGACTAATCCCGAATACGAATCACTGACATAATATCGACAACCACAATATCGACATGCAAAAATATCAGCACAAAATTATCAATAACACTATTATCGACTAACAATACTTATTTAAGAAACAACACAAATATAGAATCCATATTATCGTCAACAATAAATATCAGTAAACAACATTATTGAACACACAAATATCGTTAAATAAAATATCGACATTTCTTTAAAAACATACAATATGTCCTAAATATCGAATACTAAAATATAGACAGCAAATTTATCAAATTTATACAAATATCGACTTTTTAAAAATAACTAAAAACGGGATATCTTGACCCCAAAATGTATTTTCACAATATAAACACTCACTACCCACATTATAACTATAATATAATCTTATTATAACATATAAACATATAAAAGCATAAAATAATAGCAAAACACACTAATATATATTAAATAAAATATTATTAAACATAACACATACAACATTTAACATTATAACCAATGTAAAACATACATAAGCAAACAAATCTGTTAAAAAAAAAAATTTGCACTAACAACTTCTTAATTAGCGTTTCCCATATATGGAAAACAACTGCCAAAAACTAAAAAGAAATTAACAACAACAAATGAAACCTCATACTAATAAAATACACCAATGAAATAAACCTATCAATTAAACAAACACTATATAAACAACGAAAATTTACATTTAATATACACTACAACTCTACAGAAAAAAAGAAGAGGAGACTCTGCCGGATTACTTCCAGAACGCAGATTTACATTACAGAAAGAAGCTTTGCAACTGCACTAAGTAAGTAAAACTGCAGTTAGAATAAAACACTACTTATAGTCTTCACCAAAAAATATATAAAAATATAATTCACTAATATATCTCTCTTAAACTTATATCTCCTCTACAGATACCTTCTAAAAAGGAACCAAAACTACTTCTGCTGAATCAACAATAAAGTTACTAAAAAGTAAGTATAATATAATTTTATATTGAGCAACTCCCTAAAATCCCACCCAAAAACCCACTTATCCACAATGTCCCCATCACCTACAACACAATAGAACAAAAATATGAACATTATATTTTTTCTTCACAACAGAAACATCTTCAAGAAAACGAAAATAGAAGTTTGAAAAATATTCAACACCATCTTTACTGATATCAACAGCAACATTGTAAGTATATGCAAAGAAATGTATATGTATTTACTTAAAAACTATACAGTATTATTTCAATTAATTTTTATAAATATTTTCCTTAGAACTAAAAAGACCACCATGACTGAAGGCGCACAATTTATTACGTCGCAAAAAGGGAAAATGTTATTGTGTTATATGGGTTGAAATGAAAATGAAATGAAATAGGGATTTATAAAGCGCACGGTTACTCACAAAGAGTGTCCCGGCGCTAATCTCCAAAAACCACCAGACAGAAAACCACAACCTACCCTACCATCGTATTATTGCTGGAACAACCATGTTTTAAGTAATCTTCTAAAGGGCAGCAAGTCCTGAGTCAGTCTAAGATGAAGGGGCAGAGTGTTCCATAGACAGGCCGCTTGAACCTGGAAAGAGCGACCACCAGTCCGAGAACGAGTGAATTTGGGAATCACCATCAGGGATTGTCCCGAGGACCTTAAAACACGTTGAGGCTGATAGTGCTGGATCCTATTTCTCAGATAGACCGCACCCAAATCGTAGAAAGCACGATAGGCAAACACCAGAGCCTTAAACTGAATCCTCTTTCTCACCGGGAGCCAGTGTAGTGCTTTCAGATGAGGCGACATGCGTGTTCTGGGGCTAACCATAAGGATAGCTCTGGCTGCGGCATTCTGAACTACCTGCAGCCGATTGAGCAAATATTCAGGGAGCCCCAGATATAGGATATTTACATAATCCAACCTGGATGTAATTAAGGCTTGCACTACGATCTTCCGGGATTCAACCGGGAGAAGAGGAAGGAAGTTTTTTGCCATTCTGATCAGCCCGATACAGGTACCAGCAACAGTTTGGATCTGGGACTTCATTGATAGACTAGTGTCCAACTTAACTCCCAAGTTTTTACTGTGTCAACTGGAGCAGCCGGAGGAGACATGTCACACGGCCACCATGAGCTCCAGTTGACGCATGGAGGACATCCAAAAACATGATTTCTGACTTTTCAGGGTTACACTTAAGTTGATTAAGTTGCAACCAGGAAAAACCTCCGTTAAGCATCTATTTATCTCCATTCCCTGGAAATTCGCCCCTTTGTCACACGTGAACAGTAATTGAGTATCATCGGCGTAAGAAATAATCTTCGCTCCATGTGACTCAGCCAGACATGCAAGTGGGGCCATATAGATGTTAAAAAGCGTAGGGCTCAAAATAGCGCCCTGCGGGACACCCACTTGCATTGAGGGAATAACAGCTGTAAAGGGCGGGGTCCAGATTTCCTGCTGCCGCTCAGACAAGAAAGAGGCAAACCAATTGTACACCGCGCCACCAATGCCGCACTCGGCTAACCTGCACAAAAGCCGGTCATGGGGCACGGTGTCAAAGGCCGCGGACAAGTCCAACAGTATCAACACCGCGCTGCCCCCTTTATCCACCTGAGATTTGATAGTCTCCGAAACCCCAGGAAGAGCAGTCTCAGTGCTAAGGGAAGGTCTAAAACCTGACTGACTGTCATGGAGAACATGGTTAGCTTCAATGTAATCTGTTAGCACGGAGTTGACATACCTCTCAAGGACCTTGGAGAAGAAAGGCAGCAATGAAATGGGCCTATAGTTGGAAGCAACCTCAGGGTCTGCAGTAGGTTTCTTCAGAAGGGGAACAATTTTTGCCTTTTTCCAGCAACTGGGTACCATACCCTGGCCAAGCGAAGAGTTGAGGACTGAATTAACCGCAGAATTTATAGGTGCCGCGATATTCTTCAGAATCCTAGCTGGGCAGGGATCAGAAGGGAGCCCGACTTCAATGTTCCAATAATGTCAAGAGACTTTTCCAGAGAAATGGGAGGAAATTGGGTAAGGGAATGACTGGCCCTCGACAACAAATCATAGGCATTCCACATGCCACCAGTTTCAGATGAGTCCCTAGGGGAAATGACTGTTGTATCAGAGAAATTTTGTTATAAAAGAAACCGGCCATCTGATGAGCCCAACTAGAGGTAGGGATAAATGCCTTACTCATAGCGCTGGGGGATGAAAAATCCTTAACAATTTTAAAAATGTCCTTGCTTTTATTGGCCGCATCTTGTATTTTTAAAGAAAAATAATTTTTCTTAGCCGAACGGACCTCATTGTAGTAAGCCTTTAAAGCTAGCTTAAGAATAGCTTTATCCTCAGAGTCAAACTTGGTCCGCCACGTTCTCTCCAACCGTTTACAGGTTATGTATACACACAAGAAAAACAAACTGGTTTAAAAGTATTTTGGAAATGCAGCAAATATTATTAGAATAAATGCTATGGAAGAGCTATTACACAGGAAACTACTGTTGTATCTGTAAAAGAACATAACCACCCCCCAAATGTAACTGAGGTTGAAGTAAGAGATGCTCTTGAAACAATAAAAGAAGCTAGCACTAGTACAGATAGACCTACCACAGAAATACTAAAAGAGCAGTTACTAAGAGTACCCCAACATGCATCTAGCCAATTACCCTCTATTGATTCTTTAAAAAGGACAATAGCTAGACAAAAGAAAGCCACTACAACTACTACACCTGCACCTAAAACCTTTCAAGAGGTAGAGATTCTCCCTGAACTAAGTATAACACACAGTAATGAACCATTTATACTATTTGATAATAAATGCAAAGAAAAAGAATTATTATGTTTGCTACTACAAACAATTTACTTAAATTACAACAATGTAACACCTGGATGATGGATGGGACCTTCAAAATTTGTCCCAAACCATTTTATCAGTTGTACACAATCCATGTTTTTTTTCAAAATACTAATATTCCATTTATCTATACCCTACTCCCCAATAAACAACAAGCTACCTACCTTGAAATTCTAAACCAAATAAAAGATAAAACCAATAATTATTTTCCCCAGAAAATAATTATTGATTTTGAGCAAGCCATGATTAATACTATACTAAAATACTACCCACATACAGCAATCCAGGGTTGCTATTACCATTTTAATCAATGTCTATGGAGACATCTGCAAAAGTCAACCCTAATTGTGGAATATGCTACTAACAGTAGTTTTGCATACCAAATAAAAAAACGGATTGCACTGGCCTATGTCCCAGTAACTGAGGTAGCAGAACACTATAACCTCCTAATAGAAAGCCCCTACTATAAAATAAATGAAGAAAAACTAAGCCCACTTTTAGATTACTTCGAAGATACCTGGGTGGGAAGACTCCACAGATCAGGCCACAGAAGACTACCCAAATTCCACATTCCATGGTGGAATGTGTACTTGAGCACACTAAACAAACAAGCCAAAACCAACAATGCTGTTGAAGGATGGCATAATGCCTTCCAATCAACAACAGGGAGAGGGATACCTACCCTACATAAACTACTCCAAGCCCTCCAAAAAGAACGACGCAGTCCGCCCGCCACCGCAACGGCAGATGGGACCGCCCTCAAGAGGTGCGGTGGTCCCGCAATGGCAATTAGGATGCCACGGTGGCGGTGGTATCCCGCATATATTGCATTGCGGCAGGCGGTGCTGTAAGCAGCACCCGCCACAATGCAATATATGCATGTTGTGCATTGGCATGCACAACGTGACAGGTACCGCGCGGTGCCTGCCACCTTGTCCATGTGAATGTTGAGGGGTACCATAGGTACCCCCCAAGTGCAGCCCGCAACGGGCCCCGATGCGAAAACCGCATGCCTTTCCATGGCGAACTCTCCGCCATGGAAAGGCACCATATTATGGGCCTTTTCCGCCCAGTAGGCAATCGGGACAATTGCCTACCGGCGGAAAAGCGGCAGACGGACTTTCCGTCTGCCGCGGTACCCCCGCCATAGTAATATGGCGGGGGTAAATTGTGTTGTGATGGCGTGCAGATCGCCACCGCCCGCCACCGCTGGCCGGGCGGTGGCGATCCGCACGACATCCTAATAGACTCCAAAGTTATCAGGAACTTAGAAAGGAACAATCTGTGACCCAAATAGGCCCTAAACTGACCAAGCAAACCAAAAAAATGTACGAATTACTACAAAGTCAGGTAACACTATACCCAACCACAAGAGGCCTAGAATACCTATCACTAATAGCTAAAACAATACTTTAAATTACTAATCTAAAATAATTTAAAATAGCTTTCTTACAAAACACAAACTGTAACTGTACATATAATTTTTCTTAACTTTGTAAAATATAAATAATTTGTCATATATATTTAATTTAATAATATAAACATATATATTGACATTTTAATTACATTGTACAAAAAATAACACATATATAAAATATTATCCTCAACATAAAATAAATTACTTACGGTTTCTGTAGCTGAAGAAAACGTAATCCAAACATCGTTAATCCATCCAGGTATCTCTCAATCCAAATGAATGTTAAAATTAGCCCCAAAAAAAATGTAAAAATACAACTGTTCCAAAAGGTAAATCCAGGGTCGATAAATCCAACGGAATTAAACCATAAAAACCCGAAAATATTTCTTAAAAAGAAACACTCCAGGAAAACCTGAAAAATTAAGAAAGTGTTAAATAAATATTAGTATTAAATACTAATACACACTTCTTAATAATAAAAAAACGCTTTCCGCTCCAAAACGCGATTCCGATAACGAAACCTGAAAAATGGAAATAAACATACCCACTCACATAAACATACACATACACTATAATAAATTACATGTAAAAACACTTTAGTTACCATATACACACATTTCTATACATATCCTACCCTCTCTACCCTAGGCCTCAAACACAAACTCTCGACATCTCGCTAAAACATAACTAACAACTAAAACACATGAAAAACACAACGACCTAACACTACACATACTACCTACCACCTAACTACATTCACATACAAGTAAAAACGTAGGGGTCTATTAGGATGTTGTGCGGATCGCCACCGCCCGGCTAGCGGTGGCGGGCGGTGGCGATCCGCACGCCATCACAACACAATTTACCCCCGCCATATTACTATGGCGGGGTACCGCGGCGGACGGAAAGTCCGTCCGCCGCTTTTCCGCTGGTAGGCAATCGTACCGATTGCCTACTGGGCGGAAAAGGCCCATAATATGGTGGCGGTGCCTTGCATCTTAGCATGTGGCATTTTCAATGCCTTTCCATGGCGGAGAGTTCGCCATGGAAAGGCATGCGGTTTTCGCATCGGGGGCCCGTTGCGGGCCCCCAGGGGGTGGAGGGGTGGGGGGCTGCACTTGGGGGGTACCTATGGTACCCCCCAACATTGGCATGGACAAGGTGGCAGGCACCGCGCAGTGCCTGTCACATTGTGCATGCCAATGCACAACATGCATATATTGCATTGTGGCGGGTGCTGCTTACAGCACCGCCCACCGCAATGCAATATATGCAGGATGCCACCGTGGCGGTGGCATCCTAATTGCCATTGCAGGACCGCCGCACCTCTTGCGGGCGGTCCCGTTTTCCGCTGCGGTTGCGTGCGGACACAGTCCGCCCGCCATCGTAATAGACCCCTTAGTTTAAATAAAGAAAATTACACTTTTCTTGCTCGACGCGATGCAGCATCTAACCGCGAGCTTCTCCCCTGTGAAATGACCCAAAACAACAGTAAGCGGTTACAAAATAGTACCTGTAAAACAAAAATGGCTGCTTAAATAATAAAACACATAGAAAATAATGTCACAACATATAATACAGTCATAAATAAACAACTTTAATATTTTCTAAAAATATTAGAATAGTGCAGTAATATGTTAAAAATAAATTAATTTTTTTCTACTTTGTAAAATTATAATAATAATTAATATAAAACATAATAATTATTATAATTACTTATTTATTTGTATCATTTACAATGCTTATCTAAAAATGCCTAAAAATGTATAAAATGTTCAATAAAAACTTACCTTTTGAAAAAAACAGGTTTGTATAAAAATTAACAATGTAATAATTAATATTATTAATATTTCATATATTAATAATATTAATTAAAAATATATATTAAATGTTCAAAAATAATTAACAAGTGACAATATGATTTTTGTTTGGCAAAATATGTATAATGTGATATTGTTTAATTAAAATGAAATATATATATATTTACTAAATGTTAAAAATGCAAAAACAAAACTAAAAATATATGGCAAAAATAATGTATGCTATAAAAATGTTAGAAAATAAAATGTCAAAAATGTTTTCTGCTACAAAAGATAAATACCTGTTTTCTAAAATATAAGAATGTTAAAAACATGTATGTTCAAAAATATAATATATGTGAATAAACATATATCCCAATTATTTTATTTTTCAAGAAAAAAAATGTGTATTTATTTTGTATATTTCCTCACTTGTATATAATTGCCTTAATAAAATATGTTTTTTTACCCTAAGTATTTTATTATTAAAAAATAAAGATCATTTAAAAATTGACAAGTGTTATTCTTTTTCTATTAAGTTATTATTATTAAATATTTTCCTTAAATGTATATTTTAATGCAATGTATAAATTTTTTAACTAATAGATATCATCTCAATATATGATTATAATTGTAAAGATAATATAAAATATTACACATTTCCATCACTACTAGAAATTATAAAAACATTTTAAACTCACACACCTATAAACATATATAATGTAATATTTCTACACCAATTAGTATAAAGTAAATTTATGTGCTCTACACTACACATAAAAATGTACTATTCCCACTACAATTAATATACACTGAGGAAGTTTCTGAACATTAAAGATATATATGTTACTATTCCCACTCAAGTTAGTATTAAGTCAGGGAAGGTGCAGGACACTAAACGTATATAAATTACTATTCCCACTCCAGTTGGTATTAAGTCAGGGAAGGTGCTGGACACTAAACTTTTATATTTTACTATTCCTACTCCAATTAATATATACTCAAGGAAGGTGCTGGACATTAAAGATATATAATTTACTATTCCCACTCCACTTAGTATTAATTCAGGGAAGGTGCTGGACACTAAACCTATATAATTTACTATTCCCACTCCAGTTAGTATTAATTCAGGGAAGGTGCTGGACACTAAACCTATATCATTTACTATTCCCACTCCAGTCAGTATGAAGTCAGGGAAGGTGCTGGACATTGAATCGGTCGGGAAAAAGGCCTCCGAATCGGATCCGGTAAAGCTGAATCCGATTCGGAGCCCTACCGGCCAAGATCGGAATCGGCCCCTAAACCTATATAATTTACTATTCCCACTCCAATTAGTATTAAGTCAGGGAAGGTGCTGGACACTAAAGATATATAATTTACTATTCCCACTCCAATTAATATATAGTCAGGGAAGGTGCTGGACATTAAAGATATATAATTTACTATTCCCACTCCAGTTAGTATTAATTCAGGGAAGGTGCTGGACACTAAACCTATATCATTTACTATTCCCACTCCAGTCAGTATGAAGTCAGGGAAGGTGCTGGACATTAAAGATATATAATTTACTATTCCCACTCCAGTTAGTATTAATTCAGGGAAGGTGCTGTACACTAAACCTATATCATTTACTATTCCCACTCCAGTTAGTATTAAGTCAGAGAAGTTGCTGGACAGTAAACTTATATAATTTACTATTCCCACTCCAGTTAGAATTAATTCAGGGAAGATCCTGGACACTAAACCTATATAATTTACTATTCCCACTCCAGTTAGTATTAACTCAGGAAAGGTGCTGGACACTAAGGGGTCGATTCCGATCTCGGTCGGTAGGGCTCCGAATCGGATTCGGCTTTACCGGATCCGAGTCGGAGGCTTTGTTTCCGACCGATTCGTACAGTCGTCCGAGCGAGCAAGTACGATGCGAGTGAACGCGAAATCGCCGACCGACTCGTTTCCGGGTCCGAACCGCTCCGTCCGACTCATTCGCACTCGGTTCGTGGCGCGCAATGGAGATGTGTTACGACCGAGCCAGTACGATGCACGATCCAGACAGCCGGATCGAGTCGGAGCCTCCGACACGAAAAAGCTCCCGGACGCGGACTTCGGGGGTCCGTGCCGGAACCCCCTTCACCCGTAGCCGTACGAGTCGGACACAGGGGTGACCCATGGGTCCCCCCTATACATGCGTGTACGGTGCGGATGGCACCAACGCGTACCCACTACAGGGGGCCCCCTTGTGCGCAACGTACCCATTGAGTCAATGGGAGCCCATGTACACGTCGTACGACCGGCTCCCATTGACTTCAATGGGAGTCTGACCGAACCGAGTCCGGCAGCATACGGCCGCATCGTACTCGTTCGGTCGGACTGCCGGGGTCCGGCTCGGTCGGAAAACAATCCGGATCGGTCGGAGAGCTTTCCGACCCAGATCGGAATCGGCCCCTAAACCTATATAATTTAGTATTCCCACTCCAGTTAGTATTAAGTCAGGGAATGTCCTGGACACTAAACTAATATAATTTACTATTCCCACTCCAATTAATATTAATTCAAAGAAGGTGCTGGACAATAAACCTATATAATTTTCTATTCCCACTCCAGTTAGTATTATGTCAGGAAAGGTGCTGGACACTAAGGGGTCGATTCCGATTCGGGCCGGAAGTGCACCCAACACTATTCGTCCGGAAAAAAACCCAGCCGAATGCGTGTTTCCCGACCGATTCGAACAGTCGTCCCAACGAGCAAGTACGATGCGCATAACAGGCCAGATTCCGAGCGAGCCGTACTCACCCATTTCAGCTCCTGTTCCCCGCCCGAGCCGGATCCATAGACGCCCAATCGAGTCGCACTGAACCAAATACACAGCACCTTCCGGCCGGACTAGTACGATGCGCACTCCGTACGCGCTGAACCCGTCGCTACGTCCGGCACGTCAGAGCATCCGGGAGAGCTGCACATAAGCTCCGATTCACGCCACCAGACGATCCACGGCTACGAGACGAACAAGCCAGCGACGAGTACGAGTCGAAGCCACGAGAAATCCGAACGAGACGAACAAACCATGAATCCCATTGTGCAGGTCCTACCAATACTCTACATCTATTACCGGGACCGGTATGGACGCGTACGGCAAAGAAGGTAAGTCAAACACCCACTACACAAAGAAACAACACGTACCCAACATATGTCACACACACATAGGGATGCAGAAATGACGTACACTAGCAACAGCAGAACCATAGGGGCTACCACCAATGCCATACACACCCATAGGGGGATGGATGCCTACCACTACCACCACCCCTACTCAGGGGGGCCTGGATGCCTGTCACTACTACCATCCCCACTCATAGGGGGATGGATGCCTACCACTAACAGCACCCCTACTCAGGGGTGCCTGGATGCCTACCACTACCACCACCCCTACTCAGGGGGCCTGGATGCCTGTCACTACTACCATCCCCACTCATAGGGGGATGGATGCCTACCACTACCACCATCCCCACTCATAGGGGGATGGATGCCTACCACTACCACCACCCCTACTCAGGGGGCCTGGATGCCTGTCACTACTACCATCCCCACTCATAGGGGGATGGATGCCTACCACTAACACCACCCCTACTCATGGGGGCCTGGATGCCTGTCACTACTACCATCCCCACTCATAGGGGGATGGATGCCTACCACTAACACCACCCCTACTCAGGGGTGCCTGGATGCCTACCACTACCACCACCCCTACTCAGGGGGCCTGGATGCCTGTCACTACTACCATCCCCACTCATAGGGGGATGGATGCCTACCACTACCACCACCCCTACTCAGGGGGGCCTGGATGCCTGTCACTCCTACCAACCCCACTCATAGGGGGATGGATGCCTACCACTAACACCACCCCTACTCATGGGGGCCTGGATGCCTACCACTACCACCACCCCTACTCATGTGGGCCTGGATGCCTGTCACTACTACCATCCCCACTCATAGGGGGATGGATGCCTACCACTACCACCATCCCCACTCATAGGGGGATGGATGCCTACCACTACCACCACCCCTACTCAGGGGGCCTGGATGCCTGTCACTACTACCATCCCCACTCATAGGGGATGGATGCCTACCACTACCACCATCCCCACTCATAGGGGGATGGATGGCTACCACTACCACCACCCCTACTCAGGGGGGCCTGGATGCCTGTCACTACTACCATCCCCACTCATAGGGGGATGGATGTCTACCACTACCACCACCCCTACTCAGGGGGTCCTGGATGCCTGTCACTACTACCATCCCCACTCATAGGGGGATGGATGCCTACCACCACCACCATCCCCACTCATAGGGGGATGGATGCCTACCACTACCACCACCCCTACTCAGGGGGGCCTGGATGCCTGTCACTACTACCATCCCCACTCATAGGGGGATGGATGCCTACCACTACAACCATCCCCACTCATAGGGGGATGGATGCCTACCACTACCACCACCCCTACTCAGGGGGGCCTGGATGCCTGTCACTACTACCATCCCCACTCATAGGGGGATGGATGTCTACCACTACCACCACCCCTACTCAGGGGGTCCTGGATGCCTGTCACTACTACCATCCCCACTCATAGGGGGATGGATGCCTACCACTACCACCATCCCCACTCATAGGGGGATGGATGCCTACCACTACCACCACCCCTACTCAGGGGGGCCTGGATGCCTGTCACTACTACCATCCCCACTCATAGGGGGATGGATGCCTACCACTACAACCATCCCCACTCATAAGGGGATGGATGCCTACCACTACCACCACCCCTACTCAGGGGGGCCTGGATGCCTGTCACTACTACCATCCCCACTCATAGGGGGATGGATGCCTACCACTACCACCATCCCCACTCATAGGGGATGGATGCCTACCACTACCACCACCCCTACTCATGGGGGCCTGGATGCCTGTCACTACTACCATCCCCACTCATAGGGGGATGGATGCCTACCACTACCACCATCCCCACTCATAGGGGATGGATGCCTACCACTACCACCACCCCTACTCAGGGGGCCTGGATGCCTGTCACTACTACCATCCCCACTCACAGGGGGGATGGATGCCTACCACTACCACCATCCCCACTCATAGGGGGATGAATGCCTACCACCCACACCACCCCTACACATAGTACGGGAAATGCATGACACAACCAGCCTACTCCAACATAAGGAATGTCTGAAAATACATCCCACCAACACCATGACCAGCGTGTGTAGTCTGTGTCAAATGCCTACAACACTGAACATGACATTGAGCATACAGTGTGACCCTCTATCACATGTGTCACACATAAATGTGTGTGGCCTCCACAATGCAAGCAGACCATGACCACTGTGGCAATGGGGTATAACACCCCATCATCACAGTGACCAAAAGGTAAGTGTGGGGTCCATAGCTGAAGCCCAATTGAACATTGTGGCAATGGGGTCTAAACCCCCATCACCACAGTGACCAAAAGGTAAGTGTGGGGTCCATAGCTGAAGCCCAATTGAACATTGTGGCAATGGGGTCTAAACGCCCATCACCACAGTGACCAAAAGGTAAGTGTGGGGTCCATAGCTGAAGCACATTTTGAACATTGTGGCAATGGGGTTTAAACCCCCATCACCACAGTGACAAAAAGGGAAGTGTGGGGTCCATAGCTGAAGCACATTTTGAACATTGTGGCAATGGGGTCTAAAACCCCATCATCACAGTGACCAAAATGTAAGTGTTGTCATGGGAAAAGCTGCAAATGCCAAACAGCAGGGATGATTCCTGGTCACAGAACAACAAACACATCTGTGGCATAGTAGTGCTTGTGTCCCATAGCAACATACATTGGGTGAGGCAAACAGTGCAGTGCAAATAAGATTTACCTTTGGCCATGTGCAGACAAACATCACCCATGGGGGCTGACATTGTCAACATTCGTCAATAACACAATGACAGAAGTGACCATCATAATGCAGCCCCACATATCTGCACCAATGGACACACAAATGTAGATATTCTGTGGAGACTGTAGATGTCAGGTGAACAAATACCATACCATGGCAGCAATGGGACATACAAACCATGATCATTGTGCTGACTGATGACCTAGGAGTCCCAGGGACAGCAGGGGAAAGCCACCAAACAACATACAGCCAATGGCACACTAAAGATATGCCAATGCAGTGGTGCAGATGCACAAACACAAACAGGCAGCCTCACACTGCATATCAAACACAACAGGTGATGGGGGTGTGCCAGTGTCCCCAGGCAACCACACAACACATGAGGAGGCTTGAATCACAATTACACAGATGTGTATACAGTGCCACACAAAAGTAACTCATGGATCGGATTCCCCTATGTGGGCAATCAGGCATTGTTAGATGAGAGGGAGCCCAAATTACACATGTCACACAAGCTTGTAGGAACAGCAAATAACACAGCAAGAGACAGACCCACCACAGCACTACCCCCAGGGACCCCACATTGTGGTGACCCTGGCCTGCATGATAATCCCACTGTGATGACAAAGCTAGATGTCGTTCACACTGTGAACCACAGTCATGTGTCCTGAGTTACAAACTACCATCACACCTACACAAGCACAAATCAATCAGCACGGCCTGTCAGCCAAGGCCAACATGGAGGTAGGGGTCTAGCCGTGCAACAACTCTCATTTGCACACACTCATCACCACACACCTTGATCTACACCAATGTGCAGCTGTGAAGCTCACATGGACTGGTGACATTGCACATGCACCCATGACAATCCCAGGGGTGGTGGTGGGAACTAAGGTGCAGAAACCCATCACACATGGCCAGTCAACAAGACTCGTGAATGTCTGACACACTGCACAGTACGCCGTACATGGGCATGACGTGAAATCCACCACAATCAATGTGATCCCGGACACAGTCACACACCAATGAAGAAGTCAAGGTCACCCACAAAGAACACACATAGACAACTTCCAACATTGCAGCTCTGACCCTGAGGAGTGGCAGCAGTCACACACACAACGTGTCACAATCACTGAAAGCTAACACAAACTGTAAATTACATGACTTGTGTAACCAACAAGTGCCAAGGGGAATCCTGACTGTGTCTCATCTGCGTTTGCCCACAAACTCAGCCCTGACAGCAAACACACCTATGGATCACACCCTGATGACCAGTAATGTGCCATGCACCCACATCCCAGAGAACCCAGTGCGAAGATTTGGGGGGAACATAGGTCAACTCAGCAAGCATCACAATCAGGAACATCACTAGGGATCCCAGCCTGTGTTGCAAAATGGAAGTGAACACACACAGACATGCTCACACAACACACACCTTGGGCTCAGGCAATGTCACGGAATTACACACTGCCATGAGGGGACTCCACTCGTGTGTAAGGAAAGCTGTGCCATACGTTGTCTCTGCAGGGCTCTATCATGTCAGCAGTACACTTGGTCACTCAGTCAACAATTAGCACAAAATGAAGGCTCTCGTCACATCAGCCTGGTCATGGGAGTGTCACCGAAATCATCTGCACAGATCCAACACATGTATAGCAAGTTGCACTGATAACACAGATGAGTCCTTCCCCATTGATGCCCAAACTTGCATGTCCAGTGGAGATGGTCACACGGTCAGGGAAACAGACAAATTGAACAATGGCAAGCACAACTGATGTGCAGGGGTGTAAGCCACAGATGTGATATTGCAAATAAATGTAGGAAATCACATTGGCAAATATTGAAAACATGACACCCTCATATTGCTGCAAAGGATGACATGGCTACACACCAGGATAGGACACATTCCCCCTGGACCACATGGGATCCTGCACAGTAACACTTCATTTTCATGATATCAAAAATCACCATCACTGCAGCAAGGGCATGGTTAGCATCATCAACATCATGTACATCTGAAGCTAAACCACCAGAGAACAGAAAGGAGCTTTATTCAGCATATGTGTGTGAAATATGAAAGTCCAGCAAAAATACAAAGGCCAATGGTCAGTCCAACAGTTCAGTCCGAACAGGGTGACAGTGGCAGATGTCACCCTCTGCTTGCCTGCACTGATACGGACCAGGGACATTCCCCTCGGAGGGGCATACGGGGGGCAGGCCAGGCACCGCAGGGACAGGATCAGGGCTCACCAGAAGGAGGCAGGGAAGGGGTGGCTGGTGCTGGAGAGTCACTGACAACTGCAGTGGAGGTGTCTGACATGGTGTGTGCCGGCACAACTGGGGGGCATGAGTCAGATGGTGTGGGTGCCGGCACGACTGCAGTGGTCTGGCCAGATGGAGTGGACAGGTTCCCCACTGCAGTGCCCAAGTCGGACGGGGTGGTAGTGGACTCCACTGCAGTGCCTATCTCCAGGGGAGTAGAATGGGGTTCAGGTAAGGTGGGCAGGACAGAGGGGTGGACACGGTCTCCACACCAGTGGCACAAACATGTGCAGCAGGGGGTGTGAGGCTGGAAGAGCAAGTGGTAGGTGGAGAAGGCCGGATCATTTTGGGGATGGTGTATCTGTGGGTGGGGGAACCTGGGGCAGGGTGTGGTGGGGGAACCAGTGTTGTGGGGGCCTGAGGGATGGAGGAAGGAGACTGTGTGGTTGAGCTGCAGGGCGGTGGCGGGGTCTTGCTCTTCCGGGACCGGGGGACTTGCGTGTGGGGGCCTTAGTTTGTCCGTGCCTGGGGGAGGGTGTCCGGGGGTGAGGGGCACTCCCTCTGTGTGGGTGGACTTCCTCTTCCCCCTGTATGCTGGATCAGCTGGATCAGAGAGGAAGAGGCCGAGGTCACAGAGGAAGAGCTGCTGTTTAGGTGGGGTTGCAGGTGAGGCAAGGGAAGGGGTCTTGGAGGGAGAGGATTTGGAGGACTGCGGCGTGACTGTGTATGCCTGTGTGTGTGTCTGTTCCCCATCCCCTGTGGGTGTGGTATCAGTCCCCTGAGGATGCTTGCGTGCACGTTTTGCCTTTGTTTTGGTTGTTTCTGTGCTGCTTGTGTCTGTGTGTTTGGGTGATTGTGCAGGTGTGCATGTGCTTGGGACAGGTAGGGTGCCAGGAAGTGTGGATGGGGCAGAGGTAGGAGGGGTGAGGGACTGTTGGAGGAGAGACACTGCTGCCGTCATGGAGGAGTCCATGGACGTATTGCTCCTCTGTAGGGCAGACATGCCAGATGAGATGCCCTCCATGAACAACACCAGCTGTGTCAACAGAGTGGTGTGTGCATGGAGGACACTCAGCATAGCTGTCTGCCCTACATGGAGCTGGCAAAGTAAGTACACAGACTCCTCACTCAGGGCAGCAGGGGACACAGGGGCAGGGGGTGCGGTGCCTGGCACGAAGGAGACATGCTCCCGAACACGGGAGCCTCCACGGACCTCTGGAATGGGAGCCGATGGGAGGGCGGTGGTGGTGGTGGTGGCGGGGCCAGCCATACTAGCTGGGGTGTGGTGGCTGCTGACACCCGCCTCCACAAGGGAGTCATCCTCCGAGCTGCTGTGGTCCTCAGCTGAGGTGGATGGTGCTGAGGACTCCTCGGTGTGGCTCCCCTCGCCCTCTGTGCCACTGGGTCCCTCCGACCACTCATCGGCTGCTGACCCAGCCTGGCTCTGCAGCTCCTCCTGGTCCATGGAGCTGCCCCCTCCTGTGGCCGTGGATGTATCTGCAAACAATTATGGAAACAGACAAACATCAGTCACCTGCACTGACCGCACACACCAGAGTAAGTACAGCACATTACAGAGCATGCCCTGGCATCCTTAGTTGAACATTGCCAAAAGTGCTCACACAGATTAGGAGAAGCCAATTGTCAGTCTGATGGTCAACCATGGCACTCACACCCCTCCTGGGCTTTGTAGTAGGGTTCTGTTCTACCATATAACCCAGACCTATGTACCTTTCTGCTCTGCCCATGAAACATGGCACTCCCATATAGGCCCCACCAGTCAGGCCCTGATAGATGACCTAAGCTGTCCATTTTTCTTTTAGCCTTTTAGTACCTGTCACAGTGGTCCACCCCCCCTTAGATACATACACTTAGGCCCAAACCCACCTCCTTAGATGCACACACACATGTAGGCCCAAGAGGCCACTGCCTCATGCTATCAGTTTTTCTAATACAACAAATCTTGTAGGCCTTTCTGACCTGACAGCAGGGACCTGTGCCATCCACCGCGGCACCAGCCCCCCTTGTAAATATCCACAGTCACAAGAATAAGGTTAGCCCACACGTATGTGACACTCTGCTGGTACATCTTGCTCTTTCACAAGCAATGTTTGCAAAATTTTAACTTATGAAACTTTCCACGCTTGCTCCACTGAAACTGAAAAGGCGGCTACGTGACAGAGAAATAATATATAAAATTCTCAATTTCTGAGCATCTTACGGTAAAAGTTATCTTTTTCTTATGTTTGCGGTCAAGAGCACCGACCACCTGCTAAAAGCCCCTGTTTTCACCATGATACCACTTCTCTGTTCTTCAAAAACTTTCCACAGTTACTGTAAGCGTGTGGTCAAGGACCCACGTCAGGGCCCACGTCAACTGTGGGTAGGAGTTCTGCATTAAGCCATATAAAAGGTTTGCACCCATGTCCACACCCTGAACTCTTCATACCAGTGCATTGCATGGTGAGGGTTCCCGGTCGGCCGTTCTCCTGATCTTGGGCCTCGAACTTCTACTCTCAAGGTGGTAATGCTCTTTTCTGTTTGCTAGCCTTTTGCCTTTGTCAGCCTCTCTAATTTAGCTCATCCACACCCAATTCATTGCATTTATCCTAGCTTAAACTGTGTAGCCTTGGATGGTTCTTGCTCTCTTATTTAAGATTTGCCTTCTAGGCGCTTGCCTATTCATGATCCCTCTTTTAAGACTTTCCCCATAGGCTGTAGCTCACTGGTAGATAGTTACATAGATCTTTGTGCTTCACTTAAAATATGATTTGTAATATTGTTGATGCTTTCATTTTCATCCTGCTCATGTGTTGATGAGCAGCATTAAATGAACAGTTCTCGGTGTTACTGAATTGCTTAACAAAGTGCCACTGTATTTCACACCATTGTTCCTTCTTTTCAAGTGAACGAGCAGAGTGCGGGTCGTGCTCTCATGAGCCGGTAAGCAGAAGGTTGTGACCACCCATTTACCCTCAAACAGCTTGCACCCATCTGTCTGGTGCCTGCCGGATGGTAATACCCCAGTGTGGACACATGCACCACCTACCCAGTTGTTGGACATTGCGAGGGAACACGGTGAAGTATGTGAACATGCACACATCACATCTCTTGCCACTGAGTCAGTACAGGTGTCCGGATGAAGGGATGGCCAGAGTCTAATTTGAAATGCATGTGATGCATACCAGCACCAGACACCATGATGCACCCATGTCCTCATAGTCAATGCCACAATGGGGTGCATGTTGCACATGTCACTCCCCTGCAGGATCACTCTTAGGAAGTTTAATGCCATGGCACATGCATGCCTGCAAAGTCATACATCACTGTCTCCAGTCACATGGGCAGGGCAGCCAGCCAACAACAGTCTGCACTGTGTCACAATCCTAGGTCATGGGGAATGCAAGTTCTGTAGCTGACAAGTGCACATGTCCATCCCCCCCCACCACATCATCTGAACTCTTATTTGTCCACGTCATCCCAATTGGACATATGGGAGACATGAAACACAACTCTCTGAACCTGAGCACCTCACAGTCTGCTGTGAATGAAAAACAGCTGCCTGAACTTCTCAGTCGCATGCACCAGTCTGCACAGTCAAGTGATCAAACACCTATATGTCACCCAAGTATCGTCTTTCATGGTCACATCTCAGATGGCGTGCTGAGCCATAACCGATAAACACCCCACTAGTCCTGACAACGAAGCCACAGCACAATGACACAGAGGCAGACACCTGAGGGAACATTTCACTGAGCACAACGTGTCAGCTGATACACGGGAGTGGGAGTACAGAGTGTATTGTATGCCCTGGAGTAGACATGACTGTCCTGCTCCACGTGAAAGAGGGATGAGCCCTGGACAGTAGGCGTGTGGCTAAGCATGTGTGACACACTTGATATACATACCCCTGAGGCCCAAACATTGTTCCCACCCGCAGCATGGGGGTGT
Organism: Calotriton arnoldi; assembly: GCA_963921515.1. NCBI lineage: Eukaryota > Metazoa > Chordata > Amphibia > Caudata > Salamandridae > Calotriton > Calotriton arnoldi. The sequence goes on from CAWUFW010000325.1 coordinate 3,951,881, forward strand.
GCCAAATACCCCAGGCACATGTGGTGAGTCAGATCAGCAATTGGAACACATATCAAAGTTACACGCCGATTACATGTCAGAACTCAGGCATTGTGTAAGCAATTGACCCACCCATGAAGCCCACCACAAAGGTACGGTAACAAATGCTGGCCCCCACCCTGAGCTAAGCAAAATGCAAGGACACAGTACCCAAGTGACACAATTTCCAGACTGTAAGGGCCACACCTGGGTATCAGATGAGGAGTGGGCATGTCACAATTGAGGGACATGGGTCCTGGACCACAAGACTGATGTACTGTGGAGGTTTAACCAGGCCAGAGGAGGGCACATAGCATTTCAGACAAAGTTCACAGTGCAGTCATGGACTCACCCCCTCCTTGCTGCTGTCTGGCCTTCAGCTGCCCATCCAGGTCAGGGAAGACCACCGCCAGGATCCGGAGCATGTGGGGGTCAGGGTCCGGTGTCTGCCCCTCCTGCGAGGAGGCGACAGCTTCAGCTGGACCCTTGCGATCCTCCGGGTCCAGCCCCGAAGGTCCTGCCACCTCTTCTGGCAGTTGCGGATCCGGCGCTTGTAGTCCCCCACGGATCCTACTGCCCGGACGATGGTCAGCCAGATCTCCTGCTTCTGGTGGGCATCAACCTGTGAGGATGACAAAGTGAAAAAGGCCATTACTACACATGCAACATATCCGTGCATCACACAGTTGGATATACATGTCTCAATCACAGGGGCACATGGTGGACACAGGCAGTGCAACTATCGCTATGAACAGTTTACCAGCAGTTACTAAATGGTATCATTGCCTGGGAAGTCAAACCTTGTTGGAATGCACTGTTACTGCACTATACCTGTTCAGTGCATGTAACTACACACTTTGGGGGGTGAGAACTACTCAGTGAGCATGCTAGCCAGTGGTGTGCACACTGGAAGTCTTGCTAGTCAGACAACATGCACATTTAGTAAGGCAGTGGACAGCACACTCACCTGCTCCCCTGGTTTCCCATACAGCTTGCTGTACTGTGGAAGGAGGCTGTCCAGCAGGGCCTGGTTCTCCTCAGTGGTGAAGGCTGGGGCTCTCTCCACAGTACGTGCCATTGCAGTAGCCAGAGGATGCAGAGACAGCAGCAGTGTTGGTGGCAGATGTCGTCCTGGAACATGTAGTGCAGGCAAGTGAGCTCTCAGGGGAACAGCCAGCATTATATGTGTGCTGCAGAGGCAGATATTGTCCCATGTGTCCAAAGTGATAGGTCCAACTCGTTTGCATCTTCTGAATCTGGCCAATCCATGGAATTGCACCACTTATACACGCCCACAGCATCCTTCAAAAGTTAAACTTCATGACACCCATGAATTTGCAACATTGTTGTGGCTGGCCAACTGACTTCACTGCATCAGACTCGTTACAGATTCGAAAACGCGTCCGTTGCAATGCCAGGCCCTAGCCAATGCGTGCGCACTGATCGGACCATTGCTGTACAACGCATACCCGTTCACATCATATGCAATGGCCAATGCGTGCGCACCGATCGGTCCATTGCTGTACAACGCGTATTTCAAATAACAACGCGTACCCGTTCACATCAAATGCAATGGCCAATGCGTGTGCACCGATCGGTCCTTTGCTGTACAACGTGTATTCGCTCACATCATATGCAATGGCCAATGCGTGCACACGGATCGGTCCATTGCTGTACAACGCTGTATCCGCTCACATCATATGCAATGGCCAATGCGTGCGCACCGATCGGTCCATTGCTGTACAACGCTGCACTGCTCACATCAAATGCAATGGCCAATGCGTGCGCACCGATCGGTCCATTGCTGTACAACGCGCACTCGCTCACATCATATGCAATGGCCAATGCGTGCGCACCGATCGGTCCATTGCTGTACAACGCGTGCACTGCTCACATCATATGCAATGGCCAATGCGTGCGCACCGATCGGTCCATTGCTGTACAACGCGTATTTCAAATAACAACGCTGCACTCGCTCACATCAAATGCAATGGCCAATGCGTGCGCACCGATCGGTCCATTGCTGTACAACGCATACCCGCTCACATCATATGCAATGGCCAATGCGTGCGCACCGATCGGTCCATTGCTGTACAACGCAGTATTTCAAATAACAACGCTGCACTCGCTCACATCAAATGCAATGGCCAATGCGTGGGCACCGATCGGTCCATTGCTGTACAACGCGTACCCGTTCACATCATATGCAATAGCCAATGCGTGTGCACCGATCGGTCCATTGCTGTACAACGCGTATTTCAAATAACAACGCGTACCCGTTCACATCAAATGCAATGGCCAATGCGTGCGCACCGATCGGTCCATTGCTGTACAACGCGTATTCGCTCACATCATATGCAATGGCCAATGCGTGCACACGGATCCGTCCATTGCTGTACAACGCGTACCCGTTCACATCATATGCAATGGCCAATGCGTGCGCACCGATCGGTCCATTGCTGTACAACGCGTATTCGCTCACATCATATGCAATGGCCAATGCGTGCGCACCGATCGGTCCATTGCTGTACAAAGCGTATTCGCTCACATCATATGCAATGGCCAATGCGTGCACACGGATCGGTCCATTGCTGTACGACGCATCCCTGTACAAGTCACTCGCATATGTCACCATGCTTGTCACTGGTGAACGTATGCCAGCCACATTTACTTGCCAGGGACTCAGGGGCACACCTACGACACCACAGCCTGTCCACATTGTATCCTAAGGCATGTAAGGCTGCATTACCTTTTCTGTGTATGGGGGGAAACGTGGTTTTTTGGGTGGCACTTGGGGGCAGCCACTCCCAGGCTGTGCACGTGTTCATGGGGACAGAATCCTTTGTGTGTTGTGCACATGACCACTGTGATGTGCAACTGTTCATTTCAGAGCATGTGGCATGGTCACATTTCCAGGTTGTGTATGTGTATGTCATGTCACATACCCCCTGAGTCCCATGTGGGAAGGTATGTACGTCACAGGGTGACCCATTGCCACAATAGTGATGGCCCTCCACAGTCTGTGTGCATGTTGTGTTTCCGATGTCTCTGATTCCATGTGCACAATGGGAGACAGTCTCCACATCCACGTTGTTTGTGCATGGACTTTGATGTTGTGCGTGTGTGTGTCACAGACGTCCATGTCTGTCCTGCAGAGGCAACAGGGGCCACTACCTGTGGGAGTCATGGTTGTTTTGCTGACGTGTACATGATACGCCATGTCATGCCAGTGTCCATGTGGCAATACAGGGTCCCTGGGAATCTACCTGTCAATGAGCTGTGATGCCTGGGGCACATCTGTCCTGACATGTCACTGTGGTGTGTGTTTGGAACGTGACAGCAGTAAATGGGTACTGTGACACAGCCTAATGATTTCCCATAGCACAACCTGTAACTTATTGTCAACACATGTTGAACTGTGATGTTAGATGTTGGCCATGTAGGTGCCATATATGTCCAAACAGAACGGCACACACATCAGGTACTTGTGTCTCGTAATGATGTATCATGTGATATTGAGTATGGTCAATGGCACATATGTGGGGTGACTGACAATCTTTCTTTCTTCACCTATGCCCTGCAGGGCACCAGCTGTCCATAGACCATTCCCTGACCTTGCAACGATGGTGGAACGTGACTGCATCCGACGGTACCGCTTCAACAGGCCGCTGATTGAGGAATTGGCGGTGCGGTTGGCCCCACATTTGCAACCTGGCCGGCCATACCCTACAGCGCTGACCCCCAAGGTGAAGGTGATGGCAGCCCTACACTTCTTTGCCACCCGTACCTTTCAACACACTGTGGTGTCTGCTGGTGGGATGTCACAGACCATGTTCAGCCGTGTGCTACGCGATTTTTTGGAGGCAATGTTGAGATACCTGAACCAGTACATCTATTTCCCTAAACGTCAACAACTCACTGACGTCAAGAGTGACTTCTATGCCCTGGGGAGGATGCCACATGTCATTGGCTCCATTGATGGGACACATGTGGCTTTGGTACCACCACAGGCACATGAGCAGGTATACAGGAACAGGAAACATTATCATTCTATCAATGCTCTGGTGGTATGTCTTGCAGATATGAGCATCTCACATGTGTGTGCCCGTTTCCCTGGTTCGGCACACGATGCCTACGTGATGAGGAGTAGTCGCATCCCGAGGATGATGTCACAGATGCAGAACCAGCGTGCCTGGCTTGTCGATGTGTACTGACTTTGTACCATTGTGTGTGTTCTGCTATGTTGTATTCCGCCCTCTTTTCCAACTCAGCTAATGTGCAATTGTCTGTCTGTAGGTGACTCCGGATACCCCAACATGCCGTGGTTGCTGACACCCCTCAGGAACCCTGTGACACCAGCCCAGATGCGCTACAATGAGGCACATGGTCGGACCAGGAGAGTGATTGAGCGGACATTTGGTCTCCTGAAGAGCCGCTTCCGCTGCCTAGACAAGACAGGAGGGGCCCTCCCATATGCCCCAGCAAAGGTGTGCAAGATTGTCATCGTCTGCTGCATGCTACACAACCTGGCAGTGCGGAAGGAGTTGCCTCTCATCCTGGATGACGATGACCAACATCCGCCACCTGTGGAGGATCCTGGCCTGGGCCACGATGCCAGTGATGATGATGAGGGTGATGTCCGCACACAGCTCATCACCAACTTCTTCAGCTGAATGTGAGTATCCAGAGATGTCATGTCAATGATGTGAGTTTGCATGATATGTGTGGGTGGTGCTCTGGTGCTGTTTGAGTGTGGCCATGTGCTACTTGACTGGATGCGTGCAGCGATGTGTCCTTACAGGTAGTCTGTACTCCCCAACAGTGTTGACATGCTAACTTGGTTTTGTGTAGGTATCTTGTGACATGTATTGGGCATGAGTATTGCAGTTCTGTCCTGTTCTTCAGTGCTTTTGACTGTGCGTCATGTCTGTCCTTCACAGGGTGCTTTCAGAGTTGTTTGTTCAACTTGGATCCCCCGACACCATGATTCAGCTTTCAGGGTGGCAGCAGTCGTTTCCCTACAGGTGATGTGCCACACACCCCTGGACTTTCTTTCTTCTACACTTGTTGACTGTGTGGCCACTGCCACGTGGGATTACCTTGCATCTGTAGTTGCAAATGTGTAATAAACCTGTGCTTCACTTTGGGATGTGCGTTGTCTGTGGTCACACATCTGACTGACATTTTTTACTGCACCTGTGGGCTAGTTAACACATACTCTGAATAGGTGTGTTGTCTGTGCATTCCACTGTATTTCCTGGCAACATCAGTGTAGGCAATGAGTCCGGTGGCCCTGGTGTGTATGTGTTGTGTAGCCCTAGTGGTGTGTCTCCCTCATATGTGTCACGTCGCCATGACTCACATGACGGTGTTGTACTTGCTGTAGCAGTTAGCATGCACAGTGTCATTTAGCAGATCATCATCTCCATGACAGAAACCATGTTGGAATCACAACAGAGGCAAGTATGGTGTATTAGTGAGTTTATTTACATACATGTGTGAGTATAGTGCACAGGATGGTGGGTGCTGTACATTGGGATTATGAACCAAAGCACATCTTGGTAGCAGAAATGTCCTGAGTAAAGTCAACAGTCATCTGATACATTGGTCCAACTTAAACTCCCCATGTCATGTGGGAGAGTTGGGTTGCATTCGACAGGGTGAACAGTTTGCACACAAAGGAGAATTTCCAGAACAGGTGTTGGGTTCCTGGGGGATGTACATGGCCATCGACCTGTCAGTTTTCCTTCCTCGGACGACCCCTCTTCTTTGGGGGGGGACCCTCACGTGCAGGCTGCTGCGGTGTAGGGGACTCTCCGCCAGATTCCTCCTCCCTCCCTGTGGCAGTTGCAGTTGTTGCAGAACCAGATGTTGTGGGCACACAGGGAGGTGTGGCCATGTTGGTGCTAATCTGGCGGAGGCATGTCAATATGTCCCTATGCACCGCTGTCAGTTCTTCCAATGTGTCCCACTTGGACTCCATGCCAGACATGTGTGTCTCCACACGGGACATGTGTGTCTCCACACGGGACATGTGTGAGTCCAAGCGGGCATGATGGGCAGCCTGCTGCTGTTGAATGTCCTTGAGGATCCCCACTACCTGGCTGACCTCTCCGGTGCTATTCTGGTACGCATCAGCATTGCGTACCAGTTGTGGGTCATCATGCAGTCCAGACCCCTCTGCAAACAGCGACCTATGTCTACCACCCCTCCCACCACCCCTGGCGACACGTGCGGGAGCTGCGGTGGCACGCACAGGTGACCCTAGGCCCCCTTGGGGGTTGTTACTGGGGTCATTGCCCGTAGCTCAACGTTGGGCCAGGGTCCCTGTGCTGTTGTCATCGGTGGTCCTTGGTCTGTCCGTGTCGGTGGGGGTGGTCTGTGTGTTGGCAGTTGTTGGAGGGGTGGGTGCAGGGGGTGCAGATGTTGGTCCTGCTGGTGCTGCATGATGACTCACACCGGAGGGGCCAGGTAGGTCTTCGCCATCCGAGGAGGGCAGAGGCTGTTCCACACCAGTGCGCTCAGTGTCCCCCGGAGCCTGGGACAGGGACTCCTCATCGTCTGCTGCTGTGTCCCCATCATCACCTGTTTTTGGAAGAGACACACAATGTATGTTATGTTTCTACAGGCATCAATGGTTCACACACCTGACAGTTGTGACTGTACCTCTGGATGCGGGCCTGTACATTGCATTGTCCTAAGTTGTCACAGTAAGAGGTTGATATTGGTGTAGCACATTGTCCTGCAAACCTGAGGCATTTCAATGTGAATGTTGAGGTGTGTGCATGGCCAGCATTGGTTGTATTTGGTGGACATCCGGCCCTCCTTCTCCCCCCAGCCCAGTTATCCCACCATGAAGCATGCCACCCTTGCAGTGGGTTCAGGTTGACTCTCAGGATGTCAGTCAGTGGTGTCCTGCTGTTGGTTGGTGCCCAGTTCCCAGCAGGGCCTTGTGCTCCACACAGCAGTACCCAGTTTCAGCCATCTTGTCAGTTGTTTTCCACTCCCTGTGATGTGAGCATGGTTCAGAGTGGTGTTGATGGGCCAATTGTGAGGGTGACCAATATCTGTGACTACAACTCCCATCATGCTATTGCCTACACCTCCCTTCCCAGCATGCCCAAACTTCCTTCCTTTTGAGTGGACTTCACTGTGTGTGAGTGTGACAGCAATGGCAAGATGGCTGACAGTGTGATCCTGTTGTTTGTTGGTGCCCAGGTCCCAGCAGGGACTTGTGCTCCCCACAGCAGTACCCAGTGTCAGCCATCTTGTCAGTTGTTTTCCACTCCCTGTGATGTGAGCATGGTTCAGAGTGGTATTGATGGGCCAATTGTGAGGGTGACCACTATCTGTGACTACAACGCCCATCATGCTATTGCCTACACCCCCCTTCCCAGCATGCCCATACTTCCTTCCTTTTGAGTGGACTTCACTGTGTGGGAGTGTGACAGCAATGGCAAGATGGCTGACAGTGTGATCCTGTTGTTTGTTGGTGCCCAGTTCCCAGCAGGGCCTTGTGCTCCCCACAGCAGTACCCAGTGTCAGCCATCTTGTCAGTTATTTTCCACTCCCTGTGATGTGAGCATGCTTCAGTGTGAGCTTGCTGGGCCATGTGGGTGGTGGATGTTGAGCTGTGACTACCACTCCCATCATGCTATTGCCTACACCCCCCTTCCCAGCATGCCCATACTTCCTTCCTTTTGACTCTGCTTCCCTGTGGGGTAGTGTGCCTGTGCTGACAGGATGGCTGACAGTGTTGTTCTGGCGTTTGTTTGGCTACAAGTCCCAAAAGTGTCCCTGTGCTTCACACAGCATAACCCAGTGTGGTAGTTCTTTGTGGGATATTTAATTAGAGTGTGAGGCAAAGCATTCTCCCAGGTGAGTTGTGTGGAGTTTGTGTTAAGGGGGTGTGTGAGTGAAGCTGCTGGTAACTATGGTCAGAGCTGTCAGTCCTCCTTCCCACCCAGCCAGATATCCCACCATGGAACGTGCTTCCATTGCAGGGAGTGCAAGTTTGCTTTCAGGATGTCAGTCAGTGGTGTCCTGCTGCTGGTTGGTGCACAGTTCCCAGCAGGGCCTTGTGCTCCCCACAGCAGTACCCAGTGTCAGCCATCTTGTCAGTTCTTTTCAACTCCCTGTGATGTGAGCATGGTTCAGAGTGGTGTTGATGGGCCAATTGTGAGGGTGACCAATATCTGTGACTACCACTCCCATCATGCTATTGCCTACACCCCCTTCCCAGCATGCCCATACTTCCTTCCTTTTGAGTGGACTTCACTGTGTGTGAGTGTGACAGCAATGGCAAGATGGCTGACAGTGTGATCCTGTTGTTTGTTGGTGCCCAGTTCCCAGCAGGGCCTTGTGCTCCACACAGCAGTACCCAGTTTCAGCCATCTTGTCAGTTGTTTTCCACTCCCTGTGATGTGAGCATGGTTCTGAGTGGTGTTGATGGGCCAATTGTGAGGGTGACCAATGTCTGTGACTACAACTCCCATCATGCTATTGCCTACACCTCCCTTCCCAGCATGCCCATACTTCCTTCCTTTTGAGTGGACTTCACAGTGTGTGAGTGTGACAGCAATGGCAAGATGGCTGACAGTGTGATCCTGTTGTTTGTTGGTGCCCAGTTCCAAGCAGGGACTTGTGCCCCCACAGCAGTACCCAGTGTCAGCCATCTTGTCAGTTGTTTTCCTCTCCCTGTGATGTGAGCATGGTTCAGAGTGGTGTTGATGGGCCAATTGTGAGGGTGACCAATATCTGTGACTACAACTCCCATCATGCTATTGCCTACACCTCCCTTCCTAGCATGCCCATACTTCCTTCCTTTTGAGTGGACTTCACAGTGTGTGAGTGTGACAGCAATGGCAAGATGGCTGACAGTGTGATCCTGTTGTTTGTTGGTGCCCAGTTCCCAGCAGGGCCTTGTGCTCCCCACAGCAGTACCCAGTGTCAGCCATCTTGTCAGTTCTTTTCCACTCCCTGTGATGTGAGCATGCTTCAGTGTGAGCTTGCTGGGCCATGTGGGTGGTGGATGTTGAGCTGTGACTACCACTCCCATCATGCTATTGCCTACACCCCCTTCCCAGCATGCCCATACTTCCTTCCTTTGACTCTGCTTCCCTGTGGGGTAGTGTGCCTGTGCTGACAGGATGGCTGACAGTGTTGTCCTGGCGTTTGTTTGGCTACAAGTCCCAAAAGTGTCCCTGTGCTTCACACAGCATAACCCAGTGTGGTAGTTCTTTGTGGGATATTTAATTAGAGTGTGAGGCAATGCATTCTCCCAGGTGAGTTGTGTGGAGTTTGTGTTAGGGGGTGTGTGAGTAAAGCTGCTGGTAACTATGGTCAGAGCTGTCAGTCCTCCTTCCCACCCAGCCAGATATCCCACCATGGAACGTGCTTCCATTGCAGGGAGTGCAAGTTGGCTTTCAGGATGTCAGTCAGTGGTGTCCTGCTGTTGGTTGGTGCACAGTTCCCAGCAGGGCCTTGTGCTCCACACAGCAGTACCCAGTTTCAGCCATCTTGTCAGTTGTTTTCCACTCCCTGTGATGTGAGCATGGTTCAGGGTGGTGTTGATGGGCCAATTGTGAGGGTGACCAATATCTGTGACTAAAACTCCCATCATGCTATTGGCTACACTGACTTCACCAGCATACACAGAATTCCTTCCTTTCAGTGAGCTTCCCTGTGAGGTGGTGTTCTGGTGGTGGCAACATATCTGACTGTGTTTGTTTGTTATATTTGTGCCACTGTCTTGCTCTATTTGTTGTTAGGTTTGTACATGTCATGACACAGTTACATATCACTATGAGATGGCAGGTATTGTGTTTCTCTGACTAACATACACATCTTGGTATGATTATCTTTTGGTTGCTGTGGATTTGCTAAGGGTGCATGGTTTGACTATCCCCTTGACAGTGATGTGTGTGTATTGTCACACAATATTGTGTATATTGGTTGTGTACTCACCAGGCTCTGGGATGTTTGATAGTCCATATACGCTCACTGGTGGTAGGATGGCCCGTACCTTCTCCTCCCAGGGCCTGAGGTATAGTGGTTTGGCAGGAGGGCCACTGCCGGTGCGCTGACTCAAGATGTAATCCTTCTTTAGTAGGTCCTTGACCCTCCTGCGCACGTCATACCACCTGTTCTGGATGTCTTCTTTTGTGCGCAAACATGGTGATTGTGCGTTCACCCTGTCGACGATCCTCTCCCACATCTTGGTTTTCTGTGACATGGGGGTCTGTTGGACCAATGTACCAAACAACTGTACCTCTACCCTGAGGATCTCATCTACCAGGACTTCCAATTCACTGTCTAGGAACTTTGGATTCTTCTTTGGGGGCATGGTGATGGGTGATGGTGGTGATTGATGTGTGTGTGTGTGCAAGTGAGGGTGTGTGAGTGTAGGTTTTGCTGGGTGTATGTGAGGGTGCTATTTGGGAGGTGCTAATGGTGTGTGGCTTGTGTGATGGATGAGCTGTGAGTGTGTCTGTGGTTGCTGTCTGATGGTGTTCTGTGCTGGCAGGTCAGTTGAATTTGCAAAGGATCATGGTAGGGATTTGTGGCCTTTATATGGGTGGAGTTGTGGGTGTGTCTTTGTTCCATGTTTCCCCCAGTATTTATTGGCTTTGTAATTGCTTGTTTGGCCCTTTTTTTGTATTTTTCCCTTTGTACTTTTTGTGCATGTAGGAGACGTTCTTCTGACCGAGTAGGACGCTGCAGTTGTCTCGTGCGAGCTTCTCCGAGTCGTTCACGCTGTGTTTCTGCTAGGTTTCATGTGCGGCGTACGCATCGGTCGCGGAGTATTGGGTTGCTTCGGCTGGGTTTTGTATGCGTGTCGGTCGTACGGCTTGGGCTCCGTGTGACTCGGTCTGGTTTTACACGCATTGCATCGTACTGCGCGGGTCGGATGTCGCGGGTACGTTTCGGTCGGGTTCATTCTTGGTGTGTGTCGGTCGGTTCGATTTGCGTGGTTTCCCGGCCGGATAGCTTGCTTCCGTGCGGTTCGGTCGTTCGGCTTGTGTTCTGTACGAGTCGGTCGTGATTCACATGCATTTCATCGTACTACGCAGGTCGGGCAGCGCCGGTACGTGTCGGTCGGACTATATTCCCGTACTGAGTCGGTCGGTATGTTTTCCGGCCCGAATCAGAATCGGTCCCTAAACCTATATAATTTACTATTCCAACTCCAGTTAATATTAATTCAACTAAGATGCTGGACACTAAACTTATATAATTTACTATTCCCACTCCAGTTAGTATTAAGTCAGGAAATGTGCTGGACACTAAACTTATATAATTTACTATTCCCACTCCAGTTAGTATTATGTCAGGGAAGGTGCTGAACACTAAACAAATATAATTCACTATTCCCACTCCAGTTAGTATTAATTCAAGGAAAATGCTGGACATTAAAGATATATAATTTACTATTCCCACTCCAATTAGTATTAATTCAGGGAAGGTGCTGGACACTAAACCTATATAAGTTACTATTCCCACTCCAATTATTATTAATTCAGGGAAGGTGCTGGACATTAAAGATATATAATTTACTATTCCCACTCCAGTTAGTATTAATTCAGGGAAGGTGCTGGACATTAAAGATATATAATTTACTATTCCCACTCCAGTTAGTATTAATTCAGGGAAGGTGCTGGACACTAATGGGTCGATTCCGATTCGGGCAGGAAAAAGCACCGACCGACTCGGAGCCGGAATTTATTCCGACCGACACGTACCTGTGGCGTCCGACACGCCAAGTACGATGCAAGGCGTGCAAAATCCGACCAACACGTACCGAACCCAAGCCGAACGACCGAGCCGCACGGAAAACAGCAATCCGGCCGGAAAAACACGCGAATCCAACCGACCGACACGCACCCGGAACAAATCCAACCGAAACGTACACGCGAACTCCAAACCGCTAAGTACGATGCAAGGCGCGAAAACCACGACCGAGTCGAACGGAGGACAAGCCGTACGACCGACACGCATACCAAACCGAGCCGAAGTAACACAAAACACCGCGACCGACGCGTACACAGCATAGAAAACTGCACAAACACAGCGTGAACGAAACGGAGAAGACCGTACGAGACAAATGCAGGGTCCGACTCGGTCACAAGAACGTTTCCAACATGCACAAAAAGTACTAAGGAAAAATACACAAAAAAAGGCCAAACAAGCAATTACAAAGCCAATAAATACTGGGGGGTGGGGACAGAGAACAAAGACACACCCACAACTCCACCCATATAAAGGACACAAATCCCAACCATGATCCTTTGCAAATGCCATTCTACTGCCAGCACTCAACAGACAGCAACCACACACCCACAGCTCATCCCTCACACAAGCCACACACCATCAGCACACCAACAAATAGCTACCTCACATACACCCAGCAAAACACACACCCACACACCCTCACCTGCACACCAACACACACATCACTCACCATCACCACCCATCACCATGCCCCCCAAGAAGAATCACAAGTTCCTAGATTGTGAATTGGAAGTCCTGGTAGACGAGATCCTCAGGGTAGAGCCACAGCTGTTTGGCACACTGGTCCAACAGACCCCCATCTCCCAGAAAACCAAGATGTGGGAGAGGATCATCAACAGGGTGAACGCACAATCACCATGTCTGCGCACAAAGACTGACATCCAGAACAGGTGGTATGACGTGCGCAGGAGGGTACGGGAGCTGCTCAAGAAAGACTACCTCCTGAGCCAATACACCGGCAGTGGCCCTCCTGCCAAGCCAGTATACCTCAGGCCCTGGGAGGAGAAGGTGCGGGCCATCCTTCCGCCAGTGAGCGTCTATGGACTAGAGAACATCCCAGAGCCTGGTGAGTACACAACAAATGTACACAATATTCTGCCACAATACACACACACATCACTGTCAAGGGGAGAGTCAAACCATGCACTCATAGCAATTACACAGCAACCAGAACAGAATCATCCCAAAATGTGTATGTCAGTCAGATAAACACAACACATGCCATCTCAAAGTTACATTTAACCGTGTCATCACATGTACAAACACAACTACAACTACAGCTAGGCAGTGGCACAAATAGAACTAACAAACACATCCAGACATGTAGCCACCACTACAACACCAACACACAGTGAAGACCACTCAAAGGAAGGAATTCTGTGTATGCTGGGCAAGTCAGTGTAGCCAATAGCATCATGGGAGTCGTAGTCACACATATTGCTCACCCCCACAACTGTCCCATCAACACCACCCTGAACCATGCTCACATCACAGGGAGTGGATAAGGACTCACAAGATGGCTGACACTGGCCACTGCTGTGGGGAGCACAAGGCCCTGCTGGGAACTGTGCACCAACAAACAGCACAACACCACTGCCTGACATCCTGAGAGACAACTTCCACTCCCTGCAATGGAAGCACGTTCCATGGTGGGATATCTGGCTGGGTGGGAAGGAGGACTCGCAGCACTAACCATAGTCATAAGCACCTCCCCTCACACCCCCTCAACACAAACTCCACAGAACCCACCTGGGAGAATGCAATGCCTCACATCCTAACTCAAGATCCCACAAAGAACCTCCACCCTGGGTAATGTAGTGTGAAGCACAGGGACACTCTTGGGACTTTTAGCCAAACAACTGCCAGGACAACACTCCCAGCCATCCTGTCAGCACAGGCAGCCCACCCCACATGGAAGCAGAGTCAAAGGAAGGAAGCATGGGCATGCTGGGAAGGGGGTGGAGGCAATAGCATGATGGGAGTAGTAGGCACAGATATCGCTCAGCCTCACAACTGGCCCATCAACACCACCCTGAACCATGCTCACATCACAGGGAGTGGATAAGGACTCACAAGATGGCTGACACTGGCTACTGCTGTGGGGAGCACAAGGCCCTGCTGGGAACTGTGCACCAACAAACAGCACAACACCACTGCCTGACATCCTGAGAGACAACTTCCACTCCCTGCAATGGAAGCACGTTCCATGGTGGGATATCTGGCTGGGTGGGAAGGAGGACTCGCAGCACTGACCATAGTCACAAGCACCTCCCCTCACACCCCCCTCAACACAAACTCCACAGAACCCACCTGGGAGAATGCAATGCCTCACATCCTAACTCAAGATCCCACAAAGAACCACCACCCTGGGTTATGTTGTGTGAAGCACAGGGACACTCTTGGGACTTTTAGCCAAACAACTGCCAGGACAACACTCCCAGCCATCCTGTCAGCACAGGCAGCCCACCCCACAGGGAAGCAGAGTCAAAAGGAAGGAAGCATGGGCATGCTGGGAAGGGGGGTGGAGGCAATAGCATGATGGGAGTCGTAGGCACAGACATCTACATCAGCCTCACCACATGGCCCAGCAACGCTCACACTGCACGCATGCTCACATCCCACAGAGAGTGGATAAGGACTCATCAAAGATGTCTGACACTGTTGCTGCTGTCGTGGGGAGCACAAGGGCATGCTGGGAACTGCACACCAACCAACAGCAGGACACCAATGTCAGCCATCTTGCCATTGCTCTCACACCCACACACACTGAACTCCCCACAAAAGCAAGTAAGTATGGGAATGCTGGGAAGTGGGGTGGAGGCAATAGCATGATGGGAGTCATAGTCACAGACATAGCTCACCCCCACAACTGTCCCATCAACACCACCCTGAACCATGCTCACATCACAGGGAGTGGATAAGGACTGACAAGATGGCTGACACTGGCTACTGCTGTGGGGAGCACAAGGGCATGCTGGGAACTGCACACCAACCAACAGCAGGACACCAATGTCAGCCATCTTGCCATTGCTCTCACACCCACACACACTGAACTCCCCACAAAAGCAAGTAAGTATGGGAATGCTGGGAAGTGGGGTGGAGGCAATAGCATGATGGGAGTCATAGTCACAGACATAGCTCACCCCCACAACTGTCCCATCAACACCACCCTGAACCATGCTCACATCACAGGGAGTGGATAAGGACTGACAAGATGGCTGACACTGGCTACTGCTGTGGGGAGCACAAGGGCATGCTGGGAACTGCACACCAACCAACAGCAGGACACCAATGTCAGCCATCTTGCCATTGCTCTCACACCCACACACACTGAACTCCCCACAAAAGCAAGTAAGTATGGGAATGCTGGGAAGTGGGGTGGAGGCAATAGCATGATGGGAGTCATAGTCACAGACATAGCTCACCCCCACAACTGTCCCATCAACACCACCCTGAACCATGCTCACATCACAGGGAGTGGATAAGGACTGACAAGATGGCTGACACTGGCTACTGCTGTGGGGAGCACAAGGCCCTGCTGGCAACTGTGCAACAACCAACAGCAGGACACCACTGACTGACATCCTGAGAGACAACTTCCACTCCCTGCAATGCAAGCACAGTCCATGGTGGGATAACTGACTGGCTGGGTGGGAAGGAGGGCCGACTGTCAACCAAATACAACCAATGCAGACCATGTTCATACCCCAACAAATACATAGAAATGCCCAAATAATGCAGGACAATGTGCTACACCAATATCAACCCCTGACTGTGACGACTTAGGACAATGCAATGTACAGGCCCGCACCCAGAGGCACAGTCACAACTGTCAGGTGTGTCAACCATTGATGCCTGCAGAAACTTAACATACATTGTGTGTGTCTCCCAAAAACAGGTGATGATGGGGACACAGCAGCAGACGCTGAGGAGTCCCAGTCCCAGGCTCAAGAGGATGCGGAGCTCACTGGTGTCGTACAGCCTCTGCCCTCCTCGGACGAAGAAGACCAACCTGGCACATCCGGTGCATGTCAACATGCAGCACCAGCAGGACCACCAGCTGCAGCACCAGCAGGACCACCAGCTGCACCCCTGCACCCACCCCTCCAACGACTGTCACCACAAATACCATCCCTGCCGACATGGACAGAACAAGGAGCAACACCAGCACAGGGACCCTGGACCAACGTGGGGCCATGGACACCACCACCACCACCAACCCCCAAGGGGGACCAGGGTCATCTGTGCGTGCCACTGCACGCACTGCACATGTCGGCAGGGGTGGTGGGAGGGGTGGGAGACAGAGGTCGCTGCTTGCAGAGGTTGCTGGTGTGCATGATGACCCACAACTGGTACGCATAGCCGATGCGTACCAGTCCAGCACCGGAGATCTCAGCCAGGTAGTGGGGCTCCTCAGAGACATGAAACAGCAGCAGGCTGCCCATCATGCCCGCTTGGACTCACACATGTCCCGCGTGGAGTCCAAGTGGGACGCACTGCAAGAGATGACGGCGGTGCACAGGGACATTTTACAATGCCTCCGCCAGATGAACAACAACCAGTCCACACCTCCCTGTGTGCCAACAACATCTGGTGCTGAACAAACTGCAACTGCCACAGGGAGGGAGGATGACTCTGGCGGAGAGTCCCCTGCACCGCAGCAGCCTGTACTTGAGGGCCCCCCAAAGAAGAGGGGTCGTCCGAGGAGGGGCAAGTGAGAGGCCGATGGCCAAGTGCAACTCCCAGGAAGCCTGAACCTGTTCTGGATGTTCACCTTTGTGCACAAACTGTTCACCCTGTTGACGGCAACACAACTCCCACACATTACATGGGGAGTACAAGTTGGACCAATGTCTCAGACAACTGTGGCCCCGATACTGGGGATTTTGTCTACCAGGACTTTCAATTCACCTAGGAACTTCTGATTGCAAGATATATGTACAGCACTAACCATCCTATGCACTATTCACACAAATGTATCACAATAAACACACTAATACACCATACTTGCCTCTGTTGTGATTCCAACGTGGGTGCTGTCATGGGGATGATGAACTGCAAAATTACACTGTGTATGCGAACTGCAACAGCAAGTACAACACAGGCATGTGAGTAAAGGCAACGTGACACATATGAGGGAGACACACCACCAGGGCTACACAACACATACACACCTAGGCCATCTGACTCATTGCCTACACTGATGTTGCCAGGGAAGACGGTGCAATGCACAGACACCACACCTATTCCCAGTTGTAGTCAAGTAGCCCACAGGTGCAGTAAGCAAATGGCAGTCAAATGTGTGACCACAGACAACGCACATCACAAAGTGAAGCACAGGTTTATTACACAGTTGCAACATGTCGTAACCACTACAGATGCAAGGTAATCCCACCTGGCAGCGGGCACACAGTCAACAACTGTAGAAGGAAGGAAGTCCATGGGTGTTGCGCACATCACCTGTAGGGACACAACAGCTACCACCCTGGAAGTACAATCACGTCGTCGGTGGACACAGTTGACCAAACGAATCTGAAAGTACCCTGTGAAGGACAGAAATGACACACAGTCAAAAGCAATGGAGAACAGGACAGAACAGCAAAACTCATGCACAATACATGTTACAAGATACCCACCCAGAACCAAGTTAGCATGTCAACACTGTTGGGGAGTACAGACCACCTGTAAGCACACATCGCTACACACATCCAGTCAAGTAGCCCATGGACACACTCCAACAGCACCAGAGCACCACCTACACATATCATGCCAACTCACATCATTGACATGACACCTCAGGATACTCACATTCAGCTAAAGAAGTTGGTGATGAGCTGTGTGCGGACATCACCCTCATCATCATCATCATCACTGGCATCGTGGTCCAGGCCAGGATCCTCCACAGGTGGCGGATGTTGGTCATTGTCATCCTGGATGAGAGGCAACTCCTTCCGCACTGCCAGGTTGTGGAGCATGCAGCAGACGATGATAATCTTGCACACTTTCGCTGGGGCATATGGGAGGGACCCTCCTGTCTTGTCCAGGCAGCGGAAGCGGCTCTTCAGGAGACCAAATGTCCGCTCAATCACTCTCCTGGTCCGACCATGTGCCTCATTGTAGCGCATCTGGGCTGGTGTCACAGGGTTCCTGAGGGGTGTCAGCAACCACGGCATGTTGGGGTATCCCGAGTCACCTACGGACAGACAAGTGCACATTAGCTGACTTGGAAAAGTGGGCGGAATACTACAGATCAGATCACACACAATGGCACAAAGTCAGTACACACCGACAAGCCAGGCACGCTGGTTCTGCATCTGTGCCATCATCCTGGGGATGCGACTACTCCTCATCACAAAGGCATCGTGTGCTGAACCAGGGAAACGGGCACACACGTGTGTGATGGTCATATCTGCAAGACACACCACCAGTGCATTGACCGAGTGGTAGTGCTTGCGGTTACGGTAGGCCTGCTCCTGGGCCTGTGGTGGTACCAAAGCCACATGTGTCCCATCAATGGAGCCAATGACATGCGGCATCCTCCCCAGGGCATAGAAGTCACTCTTCACGTCAGTGAGTCGTTGCAGTCTAGGGAAATAGATGTACCGGTTCAGGAATAGCAACATTGCCTCCAAAACATCGCGGAGCACACGGCTCAACATGGTCTGTGACATCCCACCAGCAGTCGCCACAGTATGTTGGAAGGTACCGGTGGCAAAGAAGTGTAGGGCTGCCATCACCTTCACCTTGGGGGTCAGCGCTGTAGGATACGGCCGGCCAGGCTGCAAATGTGGGGCCAACTGCACTGCCAAATCCTCAATCAGCTGCCTGGTGAAGCGGTACCGTCGGATGCTGTCCCGTTCCACCATCGTTGCCAGGTCTGGGAATGGTCGATGGACAGCAGGAGCCCTGCAGTGCAGAGGAGATGAAAGCAAGATTGTCAGTCACCCCACATATGCGGCATTGAACACACTCAATATCACAACATACATCATCATGAGGCACAACTACATGAAGTGTGCAGTTCCGTAAGGACATGTATGGTACATACATGGCCAACATCTGTCATCACGGTTCAACAAGTGGCATCAATAAGTCCCAGGTTGGCCCATTGGATATCATGAGGCCGTGTCACAGTTCCCATCTCCTGCTGCCGTGTCACAATCACCCCCACAGTGATCGGTGCTCCCGACCGGCCAGATTGCATCCAATGTGCGAGTCACAGCGTCATACCTGTACAGCGTACATACCGCAATGGACCGCTCGTATTGCCACATGGACACTGGCCATTGCATTGAGTATGCAGGTACGCGTTGTACACCTACACGCAAGACAACGCAATGGACCGATCGGTGCCACCGGTCGGTCCCACTTGCATTCAATGCGTGCGGGTACAGACATTGGACGCCTGTACGCACACACGCACATGGACCGATCAAAGCTCCGATCGCCCATTGCATTCAACGTGGATGTGGTACGACGTTGTAACCCTATGTGTGATCAGCAATGGACCAATCGATGCCCAGCCGACCCATTGCATTCAATATACGGGTACGAGTTGTACCACTACACGACTGTGCCGCAATGGACCGATCGGTACCCTAGTCGCCCATTGCATTCAACGTGCGGGTACGCGTTGTACCCTGTACGCGTTGTACCGCAATGGACCGATCGATGCCCGGCCGCCCATTGGACTCAACGTGTCGGTACGCGTGTACACTGTACGCGTTGATCAGCAATGGACCGATCGGTGCAACCATGTGACCATGGCCTAGCCT
This sequence comes from Calotriton arnoldi, assembly GCA_963921515.1. NCBI lineage: Eukaryota > Metazoa > Chordata > Amphibia > Caudata > Salamandridae > Calotriton > Calotriton arnoldi. Next base: position 3,971,464 of record CAWUFW010000325.1, read on the forward strand.
GGCAACAGACGTATGAATAGTTGCAAACAGTCGACTGCTGGAAATTCAGTTGGTCACCCATAACAATGTTGCAGGATCATGTACGTCACAGTTGAAGACGTGCAGGATGCTGTGGGCGTGTATTGGTGCTGCTATTCCATGGATTGGCCAGACCCAGCAAGATGCAACGACTTGGACACCATCACTTCGGACACAATGGGACAATGTCAGCCTCTACATGCACTTATGATACAGTTTGGACAGGCTGTTCGTGTTGTAGGCTCGCTTGCCTGCACTACATGCTCCTAGGACGACTATCTGCCACTGCACTGCTGCATGTCTCTGCCCTCTGAGACCCGGCAATGGCACGTACATGTTGAGAGAGGCCCAGCCTTCATCCTTGATGAGAACCAGGCCCTGCTGGACAGCCTACTTCCACAGTACAGCAAGCTGTATGGGACACCAGGGGAGCAGGTGAGTGTTCTGTGCACTGCCTTTCTGAATGTGCATTTTGTCTGACTAGCAAGGCTGAAAGTCTGCACGCCACTGGCTAGCAGGCTCACTGAGTAGTTGTCACCCCCCATAGTGTGTAGTGACATGCACTGGACAGGTATGGTGCAGTGACAGTGCATTTGAACAAGGTTTTACTTCCCATGCAATGATACCATGTAGTGACTTCTGGCAAACTGTCCATGGGCAGCGTTGCACTGCCTGTGTACATCATGTGCCCCTGTGATTGAGACATGTATATACAACTATGTCATGCACGGATATGTTGCATGTGTAGTAATGGCCTTTTCACTTTGTCATCCTGACAGGTTAATGCCCATCGGAAGCAGGAGATCTGGAAGGACATCGTCCGGGCTGTCCGGTCCGTGGGGGTCTACAAGCGCCGGATCCGCAACTGCCAGAAGAGGTGGCAGGACCTTCGGGGCTGGACCCGGAGGATTGCACGGGTCCAGCTGAAGCTGTCGCCTCCTCGCAGGAGGGGCGGAACACGGACCCTGACCCCCACATGCTCCAGATCCTGGCGGTGGTGTTTCCAGACCTGGATGGGCAGCTGAAGGCCAGACAGCAGCAAGGAGGGGTGAGTCAAAGACTGCACTGTGAACTCTGTATTACATGCTATGTGCCCTCCTCTGGCCTGGTTAAACTGCCACAGTACAGCAGTCATGTTGTCCAGGAGCCATGTCCCTCTATTGTGCACTGCCCACTCCTCATCTGATACCCAGGTGTGGCCCTTACATTCAGGGAATTGTGTCACTTGGGACTGTGTCCTTGCAGTTTGCTTCACTCAAGGTGGGGGACAGCATCTGTTTCCCTAACTCTGTTGTGGGCATCATGGGTGGGTCCATTGTTCACACAACGCCTGTGTTCGGACATGTAATCTGCGTGTTGCTTTGATATGCGGTCCACTTGCTGAGCTGAGCCACCACATGTGCCTGGGGTATGTGGCACACGCCCATGCAGCGGGTGGGAACAATGTTTGGGCCCCAGGAGTGTGCAGATTACGTGTGTCACACATACATAGCCAGCTATCCACTGTCCAGGGCTCATCCCTCATTCATGTGGGGCAGGACAGTCATGCCTACTCCAGGCCATGCAATGCACTCTGTACTCCCACTCCCGTGTATCAGCTGACACATTGTGCGCAGTGATTTGACCTCTCAGGTGTCTGCCTCTGTGTGAGTGTGCTGTGGATTTGTTGCCAGGACTGCTGGGGTGTTTCTCGGTAGGGGCTCAGCATGCCACTGGAGATGTGACCATAGGAGACGATACTTGTGTGTCACATAGGTGTTTGATCAGCTGCCCGTGCAGACTGGGGTATGCGAATGTGAAGTTCAGGCAGCTGTTTCCCATTCACAGCAGATTGTGAGGGGCTCAGGTTCAGAGGGTAGTGTCACAGGTCTCCCATATGTCCAATCGGTATGACCTGGACAGATGAGGGTTAAGATGATGTGTTGTGTGGGGATGTACATGTGCACTTGTGCAGCTCCAGGACTTGCATTCCCCATGACCTACTATTGTGACACAGTGCAGAGTGTTGTTGTCTGGCTGCCAAGTCATACATCACTGAGACAGTGATGTATGACTTAGCAGTCATGCCTCCGCCATGGCATGTGTCTACTTATTGGTGATCCTGCAGGGGAGTGACATGTGCTACATGCACACCATTGTGGCGATGGCTATCAGGACATGGGTGCATCATGGTGTCTGTTGCTGGTATGCATCACATGCATTTCCTATTTGACTCTGGGCATCCCTTTCATCCGGAAACCTGTACTGACTCAGTGGCAAGAGTTGTGATGTGTGCATGTCCACATGCTACACCGTGTCCTCTGCACTGTCCAACTACTATGTAGTTGGTGCATGTGTCCACACTGGGGTGTTGCTATCCAACAGACACCAGACAGATGGGTGCAAGGCCATGTGGGATGTGAGTGCCATGGTTGGCATCAGACTGACAATTGGCTTCTCCTGTTCAGTTAGGGCACTTTTAGCAATGTTCAACTAATGATGCCAGGGCTTGCTCTGTAATGTGCTGTGCTCACAGTGGTGTGTGCGTTTGGTGCAGGTGACTGATGTCTGTCTGTTTCCCCATTGTTTGCAGATACATCCACGGCCACGGAAGGGGACAGCTCCACGGACCAGGAGGAGCCGGAGAGCCAGACTGGGTCAGCAGCCGAGGAGTGGTCGGAGGGACCCAGTGGCACGGAGGGCGAGGGGAGCCACACCGAGGAGTCCTCAGCACCATCCACCTCAGCTGAGGACCAGAGCAACTCGGAGGATGACTCCCTTATGGAGGCGGGTGTCAGCAGCCACCACACCCCAGCTAGTGTTGCTGTCCCCGCCACCACCAGCACCACCACCGCCCTCCCATCGGCTCCCATTCCCCAGGTCCGTGGAGGCTCCCATGTTCGGGAGCGTGTCTCCTTTGGGCCAGGCACCGCACCCCCTGCCCCTGTGTCCCCTGCTGCCCTGAGTGAGGAGTCTGTGTACCTCCTTCGCCAGCTCCATGTAGGGCAGACAGCCATGCTGAGTGTCCTCCATGCGCACACCGCTCTGTTGACTCAGCTGGTGTCGTTCATGGAGGGCATCTCATCGGGCATGTCTGACCTACAGAGGGGCAATAGGTCCATGGACTCCTCCCTGACGGCAGCAGTGTCCCTCCTCAGACAGTCCCTCACCCCTCCTGCCTCTGCTCCATCCACATTCCCCAGCACCTTACCCGTCCCAAGGACACACACACCGGCACAGGCACACACCAGCACACACACATCCAGCACACAGACACACACGCCACAGACAAAACGCACACGCACGCACAGTCAGGGGACTGAAACCAGACTCACAGGGGATGGGGCCCTGGAACACACACACGCATCCACGAGCACTGCGCAGTCCTCAGTTGCCTCTCCCTCCAAAGCACCCTCCCTTGCCTCACCTGCAACCCCAAAGACCCAGCGGCTCTTCCTCAGTGACCTCGGCCTCTTCCCCTCCGATCCAGCTGATACAGCATTCAGGGGGAAGAGGAAGCCCACCCACACGGAGCAGAGTGCCCCTCGCCCCCGGACACCCTCCCCCAGGCGCAGACAGACTGAGGCCCCCACCCGCAAGTCCCCCGGAGTCGTAAGAGCAAGACCCCGCCACCGCCCTGCAGCTCAGGCACCAGGTCTCCTTCCTCCATCCCTCAGGCCCCCACTCCACAGGTGCCCCCACCACACCCTGCCCCAGGTTCCCCCACCCACAGATATACCATCCCCAAGAGGATCCGGCCTTCTCCCCCTGCCACTTGCTCTCCCGGCACCACACCCCCGCTGCGCTTGTCTGTGCCACTGATGTGGTGAGGGTGTCCTCCCCTCTGTCCAGCCCACCTTGCCTGTTCCCCATTCTCCTCCCCTGGTGGTAGGCACTGCAGTGGAGTCCACTACCACCCTGTCTGACTTGGGCACTGCAGTGGCGGACCTGTCCACTCCATCTGCAGGGTCCACTGCAGTCGTGCCGGCACCCACAACATCTGAGTCATGCCCCCAGTTGTGCCGGCACACACCATGTCAGACACCTCCACTGCAGTTGTCAGTGGCTCTCCAGCACCCACCACCCCTTCCCTGCTTCCTCCTGGTGAGCCCTGATCCTGTCCCTGCGGTGCCTGGCCTGCCCCCCGGTTGCCCCTCCTAGTGGATTGTCCCTGGTTTTGTGCAGGCATGCGTAGGGTGACATCTGCCACTGTCACCCTGTTTGGACTTTGACAATGGACTGGCCATTGGCCTTTGTGTTTTTTCTGGACTTTCAGTTTTCATTACACACATATGCTGAATAAAGCAACTTTCTGTTCTCTAGTGCTTATGCTTCTGATGTACATGTTGTTGATGATGCTAACCATGCCCTTGCTGCAGTGATGGTGATATTTGGTCTCATGATAATGAAGTGTTACTGTGCAGGAACCCATGTGGTCCAGGGGGAATGTGTCCTATCCTGTGGTGTATCCATGTCATCCATAGCAGCATCTGAGGGTGTCATGTGTTCAGTATTTGGCAATGGGATTTCCTACTTACATTAGCAATTTCACATCTGTGGCTTCCACCCCTGCACATCTGTTGTGCCTGCCATTGTTCAATTTGTCTACTTCCCTGACCGTGTGGCCATCTCCACTGGACATGCAGGTTTGGGCATCAATGGGGAAGGACTCATCTGTGTTGTCAGTGCAACATTGCTATACAAGTGTGTTGGATCTGTGCTGATGATTTCGTTGGCACTTCCATGACCAGGCTGATGTGACGGGAGCCTTCATTTGGTGCTAATTGTTGATTGTGTGACCAAGTGCTCAGCTGACATGATGGGGCCCTACTGAGGCAACATATGGCACAGCTTTCCTCACACAGGAGTGGAGTCCCCTCATGACAGTGTGTACTCCTGTGACATTGCCTGCGCCCAAGGTGTGTGTTGTATGAGCATGTCTGTGTGTTCACTTCCGTTTAGCTGTGCATGCTGTGATCCCTAGTGTTGTACCTGTTTGTGATGCTTGCTGAGTTGACCTATGTTCCCCCAAAGTCTTCTCCCTGGGTTCTCTGTGATGTGGGTGCATGGCACATTACTGGTCATCAGGGTGTCACCCATAGGTGTGTTTGCTGTCAGGGCTGAGTTTGTGTGCAGACGCAGATGGGTCACAGTCAGGTTTCCCCTTGGCACTTGTTGTTTGCCCCTGTCATGTGATTTCCAGTTTGTGTTATCTTTCAGTGATTGTGACACGTTGTGTGTGTGACTGCTGGCACTCCTCAGGGTCCGGGCTGCAATGTTGGTTGTTGTCTATGTGTGTTCTTTGTGGGTGACCTTGGCTTCTTCATTGGTGTGTGACTGTGGCTGGGATCCCATTGGTTGGTGTGGTATTGCCGTCATGTCCATGTACAGCGTAGTGTGCAGTGTGTCAGACATTCAGCAGTCTTGTTGAGTGGCCATGTGTGATGTGTTTCTGCACCTTGGTTCCCACCCACCACCCTGGAATAGTCATGGGTGCATGTGCAATGTCACCAGTGCATGTGTGCTTCACTGCTGCACATTGTTGGAGGTCGAGGGGTGTGGTGTTGAGTGTGTGTAGATGAGAGTTGTTGCCCGGCTAGGCCCCTGCCTCCATGTTGGCCTTGGCTTACTGGCCGTGCTGATTGATTTGTGCTTGTATAGGTGTGATGGTAGTTTGTTGCTCAGGACACATGACTGTGGTTCACAGTGTGAACGACATTTAGCTTTGTCATCACAGTGGGATTGTAATGCAGCCCAGGGTCACCACATTGTGGGGGCCCTGGGGGTAGTGCTGTGGTGTGTCTGTGTCTTGCTGTGTCAGTTGCTGTTCCTACGTGCCTGTGTGACATGTGTGATTTGTGCTCCCTCTCATCTGACAATGCCTGCTTGCCCACATAGGGGATTTGGATCCATGAGTTACCTTTGTGTGGCACTGTATGCACATCTGTATGATTGGTATTCAGGTCTCCTCATGTGTTGTGTGGTTGCCTGGGGACACTGGCACCCCCTCACCTGTTGTGTATGATGTGCAGTGTGGGTCTGCCTGTTTGTGTTTGTGCATCTGCACCACTGCATTGGCATATCTTGGGTGTGCCATTGGCTGTATGTAGTTTGGTGGGTTTCCCTGCTGTCCCTGGGACTCCTAGGTCATCGGTCAGCACAATGATCATGGTTTGTGTGTCCCATTGCTGCCATGGTATGGTATCTGTTCACCTCACATCTACAGTCTCCACAGGGTATCTGCATTTGTGTGCCCATTGGTGCAAATATGTGGGTCTGCATTCTGATGGTCACTTCTGTCATTGTGTCATTGATGAATGTTGACAGTGTCAGCCCCCATGGGTGTTGTTTGTCTGCACATGGCCAAAGGTATGTCTTATTTGCACTGCAGTATTTGCCTCCCCAATTTATGTTGCAATGGGACACATGCACTACTTTGCCACTGATGTGTTTTATGTTCTGTGACCAGGAATCATCCATGCAGTTTGGCAGTTGCAGCTCTTTCTTTGTCAACACTTACATTTTGGTCACTGTGATGATGGGGGTTTGGACCCCATTGCCACAATGTTCAAAATGTGCTTCAGCTATGGACCCCACACTTACATTTTGGTCACTGTGATGATGGGGGTTTGGACCCCATTGCCACAATGTTCAAAATGTGCTTCAGCTATGGACCCCACACTTACATTTTGGTCACTGTGATGATGGGGTTTGGACCCCATTGCCACACTGTTCAAAATGTGCTTCAGCTATGGACCCCACACTTGCATTTTGGTCACTGTGATGATGGGGGTTTGGACCCCATTGCCACAATGTTCAAAATGTGCTTCAGCTATGGACCCCACCCTTACATTTTGGTCATTGTGATGATGGGGTTTTGACCCCATTGCCACACTGTTCAAAATGTGCTTCAGCTATGGACCCCACACTTGCATTTTGGTCACTGTGATGATGGGGGTTTGGACCCCATTGCCACAATGGTCATGGCCTGCTTGCATTGTGGGGGCCACACACATATATGTGTGGCACATGTGATAGGGGGTCACATTGTATGTTCAAAGTCATGTTCAGTGTTGTAGGCATTTGACACAGTCTACACACGCTTGTCATGGTGTTGGGGGATGTCTTATTCTTGCATTCCCTAGGTTGTGGTGTGCTGGTTGTGTCATGCATTGTCCATCCTATGAGTGGGGGTGGTGTTGGTGGTAGGCATCCAGCTCCCCATGGGTAGAGGTGGTAGTAGTGACAGGCATCCAGCCCCCTGGGTAAGGGTGGTAGTAGTGGTAGGCATCTGGCACCCCTGGCTAAGGGTGGTAGTAGTGGTAGGCATCCAGCCCCCTGGCTAAGGGTGGTAGTAGTGGTAGGCATCTGGCACCCCCATGGCTAAGGGTGGTAGTAGTGGTAGTCAACCAGCCCCCCAGGCTTAGGGTGGTAGTAGTGGTAGGCAGCTGGCACCCCCCTGGGTAAGGGTGGTAGTAGTGGTAGGCATCCAGCCCCCCCTGGGTAAGGGTGGTAGTAGTGGTAGGCATCTGGCACCCCCTGGGTAAGGGTGGTAGTAGTGGTAGGCATCCAGCCCCCCTGGGTAAGGGTGGTAGTGGTGGTAGGCATCTGGCACCCCCTGGGTAAGGGTGGTAGTAGTGGTAGGCATCCAGCCCCCTGGGTAAGGGTGGTAGTGGTGGTAGGCATCTGGCACCCCCTGGCTAAGGGTGGTAGTAGTGGTAGGCATCCAGCACCCCCTGGGTAAGGGTGGTAGTAGTGGTAGGCATCTGGCACCCCCTGGCTACGGGTGGTAGTAGTGGTAGGCATCCAGCCCCTCTGGCTAAGGGTGGTAGTAGTGGTAGGCATCCAGCCCCCTGGCTAAGGGTGGTAGTAGTGGTAGGCATCTGGCACCCCCATGGCTAAGGGTGGTAGTAGTGGTAGGCATCCAGCCCCCTGGCTGAGGGTGGTAGTGGTGGTAGGCATCTGGCACCCCCTGGGTAAGGGTGGTAGTAGTGGTAGGCATCCAGCCCCCCTGGGTAAGGGTGGTAGTAGTGGTAGGCATCTGGCACCCCTGGCTAAGGGTGGTAGTAGTGGTAGGCATCCAGCCCCCTGGGTAAGGGTGGTAGTGGTGGTAGGCATCTGGCACCCCTGGGTAAGGGTGGTAGTAGTGGTAGGCATCCAGCCCCCTGGGTAAGGGTGGTAGTGGTGGTAGGCATCTGGCACCCCCTGGCTAAGGGTGGTAGTAGTGGTAGGCATCCAGCCCCCTGGGTAAGGGTGGTAGTAGTGGTAGGCATCTGGCACCCCCTGGCTAAGGGTGGTAGTAGTGGTAGGCATCCAGCACCCCTGGCTAAGGGTGGTAGTAGTGGTAGGCATCCAGCCCCCTGGCTAAGGGTGGTAGTAGTGGTAGGCATCTGGCACCCCCTGGCTAAGGGTGGTAGTAGTGGTAGGCATCCAGCCCCCTGGCTAAGGGTGGTAGTAGTGGTAGGCATCTGGCACCCCCTGGCTAAGGGTGGTAGTAGTGGTAGGCATCCAGCCCCCTGGCTTAGGGTGGTAGTAGTGGTAGGCATCTGGCACCCCTGGCTAAGGGTGGTAGTAGTGGTAGGCATCTGGCACCCCCTGGCTAAGGGTGGTAGTAGTGGTAGGCATCCAGCCCCCCTGGCTAAGGGTGGTAGTAGTGGTAGGCATCTGGCACCCCTGGGTAAGGGTGGTAGTAGTGGTAGGCATCCAGCCCCCCTGGGTAAGGGTGGTAGTGGTGGTGGGCATCTGGCACCCCCCTGGCTAAGGGTGGTAGTAGTGGTAGGCATCAAGCCCCCCTGGCTTAGGGTGGTAGTAGTGGTAGGCATCCAGCCCCCCCTGGGTAAGGGTGGTAGTAGTGGTAGGCATCCAGCCCCCCCTGGGTAAGGGTGGTAGTAGTGGTAGGCATCTGGCACCCCCATGGCTAAGGGTGGTAGTAGTGGTAGGCATCCAGCCCCCTGGGTAAGGGTGGTAGTGGTGGTGGGCATCTGGCACCCCCATGGCTAAGGGTGGTAGTAGTGGTAGGCATCCAGCCCCCTGGGTAAGGGTGGTAGTAGTGGTAGGCATCCAGCCCCCCCTGGGTAAGGGTGGTAGTAGTGGTAGGCATCTGGCACCCCCATGGCTAAGGGTGGTAGTAGTGGTAGGCATCCAGCCCCCCTGGCTCAGGGTGGTAGTAGTGGTAGGCATCTGGCACCCCCATGGCTAAGGGTGGTAGTAGTGGTAGGCATCCAGCCCCCTGGCTTAGGGTGGTAGTAGTGGTAGGCATCTGGCACCCCCTGGCTAAGGGTGGTAGTAGTGGTAGGCATCCAGCCCCCTGGCTTAGGGTGGTAGTAGTGGTAGGCATCTGGCACCCCCTGGCTAAGGGTGGTAGTAGTGGTAGGCATCCAGCCCCCTGGCTTAGGTTGGTAGTAGTGGTAGGCATCTGGCACCCCCCTGGCTAAGGGTGGTAGTAGTGGTAGGCATCTGGCACCCACCTGGGTAAGGGTGGTAGTAGTGGTAGGCATCCAGCCCCCCTGGGTAAGGGTGGTAGTAGTGGTAGGCATCTGGCACCCCTGGGTAAGGGTGGTAGTAGTGGTAGGCATCCAGCCCCTGGGTAAGGGTGGTAGTGGTGGTGGGCATCTGGCACCCCCTGGCTAAGGGTGGTAGTAGTGGTAGGCATCCAGCCCCTGGCTTAGGGTGGTAGTAGTGGTAGGCATCTGGCACCCCCATTGCTAAGGGTGGTAGTAGTGGTAGGGATCCAGCCCCCTGGGTAAGGGGTGGTAGTAGTGGTAGGCATCCAGCCCCCCTGGCTAAGGGTGGTAGTAGTGGTAGGCATCTGGCACCCCCATGGCTAAGGGTGGTAGTAGTGGTAGGCATCCAGCCCCCTGGCTTAGGGTGGTAGTAGTGGTAGGCATCTGGCACCCCCTGGCTAAGGGTGGTAGTAGTGGTAGGCATCCAGCCCCCTGGGTAATTGTGGTAGTGGTGGTGGGCATCTGGCACCCCCTGGCTAAGGGTGGTAGTGGTGGTTGGCATCCGGCCCCCCTGGGTAGGGGTGGTGGTGCGCATTCAGGCCCCTGTGTGCATATGTGGCATTGGTGATGGGCATCCCGCCCCTATGGTGCTGCTGTTGCTGGTGTAAGTAAATTCTGCATCCCTCTGTGTGTGTGTGTGATGTGTCGTGTACGTGTTGTATGTGTTTTGTGGTTGGTGTCTGACTTACCTTCTGCGCCGTACGCGTCCGTGCCTGTTCCGGTAGTAAATGTAGAATATTGGTATGATCGGGACGAAGGGATTCATGGTTGGTTCGTGTCGTTCGTCTTTCTCGTTGCTTCGCGTCGTCCTCGTCGCTGGCGTGTTCGCCTCGTAGCCGAAGATCGTGTTGTGGCGCGAATCGGAGCTTATGTGCGCCTCTCCCGGATGCTTTGACGTGCCGTGCGTAGCGACGGGTTCGGCGCGTACGGAAAGCGCATCGTACTTGTTCGGCCGGACGGAGCTGCATTTTCCCTTCCGTGCGACTCGATTCTGCGTTTCCGGATTCGCCTCGGTCGGAGGACAGGACCTGGATTGGGTGAGTACGACTCGGCCGGATTCTGTGCTGTTGTGCGCATCGTACTTACTCGTTCGGTAAGCTGTACGGATCGGTCGGGAAACAGGCATTCGCATGGCTTTTTTCCCGACCGAATGGTATTGGGTGCGCCTCCGACCGAGATCGGAATCGGCCCCTAAACCTATATAATTTACTATTCCCACTCCAGTTAGTATTAATTCAGGGAAGGTGCTGGACATTAAAGATATATAATTTACTATTCCCACTCCAGTTAGTATTAATTCAGGGAAGGTGCTGGACATTAAAGATATATAATTTACTATTCCCACTCCAGTTAGTATTAATTCAGGGAAGGTGCTGGACACTAAACCTATATAATTTACTATTCCCACTCCAGTTAATATTAACTCAGGGAAGGTGCTGGACATTACATTTTATATTATATAAATTACATAAAAATTAATATTTTTATATAATATTAAACTTAAATACATAGACATAGGGCGAAATAAAAGGGCAGTGGTTTAGAGTATAGGAATAATGGCGCCACTCAGGAGAATACCATCTAAATCAGTATAGGGTTGTCTATATCGGTGACGGTGCTGAAAGGTGAGGAGCACCACCAGTCTCCCCAAGCTATCGGCCTGTGCCAATTTTTGTAAACAGAAGAAATGTCCCCAGCACACGTAAGCAGTAATGCAATAGTTAGAATGCACGTTGTGAGCATAAATATACACAAGTGAGTTGTTTCTTGTAATTTTCTTTCTTTTATTCTCTGGTTCTTTAGACAGCCGACACGTGTTTCGTCGCAAACAGGGTAATACTCCCGCGACTTTATCAAGGCTGTTCGGAAAACAAACAAGAGCAAGCAATGTACCACCTTACAGAATAACAGGTGTACAACAAATCCACAGTAATAATCAAAGACATGCTCGAGTGTCTACACGATAACTTCGTGCAAACATGCACAAGGTGGAAATCAGATGAAACTCCCGGATAAGTTCCGAATAGTAAAGAGGGTAACAACGTACCCAAAGTACCAAAGGATGGAAAAGAAAGGTGTATGTCACTATTCAAAAGCAACTACAAAGTAGGTGCTGTGCAACCAGTGCATTCAAACAAAATTGAGACTTGTGAGTAAGAAAACACTAAGCCAAATGAGATAGGGTGTCGATACGGCGTGAAGAAAAGTGAAAATGACACCGCCTTGTATAGCCCAAGTGGTAGTGAGAATAAGTGAACCACGATAAATACCTATGTCCTCCTTGTAGTCAAATCTATGAAATAAATAACAACACGGCTAGAATGAAAAATCTATCCTCTAGTAGATAGAACATATACAAGTGGCCAAAAGCTCCTTACTTAAAAATCAACACCTACTTATTTTGTGGTGATAATTCCAACCCACAAAATGGGGTTCCGTAGCTTGCGACGTCTCACTCTGTAGTTCATCCGTCGAAGGGATCCAATTACGTCCCAAACTCCCAAAGTCTCAAATTCTACAACAGAGGATACCAAGAATGTATCTCACAATACCCAAGGGGTGAATGACATATAAACGTATGTTGACCCTAAGCATAGCTAGCTCTAGGTAACGCATTCGGACAGTACTCACTGCATATATATCCCAAATATCCATGACGTAAACTGACCCCTTTATTTAAAGGGTGCGTTCCGCATTGTCCATAAGACCAACACACCCTCCTGTGTCAAACGCACAATATGAAATATGCCGTAATCTTATCTAGAGTCGGTATTCCAGAAAACAAGCTGTGTGCCTGCAGACTTCTATTTCCCTATTTCATATTCCAGCGGTGTAGCGTAAGCATTCAGCTATCCCCCTAAGGTCCACGGACATTGGAGAGCCTGATAACTTTCTCGCAGAACTCCACTCCTCCTTACCGGTATATCGTGTGTCAAAATTCAAGACGTCGCTCAGCGTGCCATTCCGAGTACAGGACACGAGTCAAATGCCGGGTGAAGCCGTAGATATAAAGGCTACCATCCGAACGCCGTAAACACAAACGAAGGACTCCAACCTGTTGGCCTCCAATGCGGTCAACAAAACAGAAAGCAGACTCACCACGTAACCTCTTATGTGGCGGCCATCTTGGAATTGCCAAAGTGTATTGAAACAGAGGTAAAGATTCACCTAGTGAACACAGGCCCCTCATCACAATAAGAAAGAGTGCCTATATAGATGACATCACTCAAAATCATAAAGACCATCGTGGTTCTGGCTAAGGGACCGAGATTGCATATAGGCATGGTCCTCTAAAATGCTGAAAACTAGATATGAGAATAATCATCTCTAGTTGATATTTACAGTGGTATATCAGAGAAAGCATGTGAGAGCATTAGTGCACATATCCGTTACAATCTCAGTGTCGGTTAATCTCGTGAATATCAGATGTGTTTGTGTAACTCCAGTAGACTACATTCAAACTCATCCATCTCTCATGGTAAAAATTGATAAAATAATGGTAATAGATTTTGCGGTGTACACAACGTACCCGATTATAGTTTGGCACCGGAGAAAACACTTCATTTAAGACAATTCATACAAAATGAAATATATGATAGGAATACAAGTATAGTATCCTATAAACCATTACTAAGTATGTAAAATGTAAACAACAATTTCTGTACATCGTAATTATGATAACGGTAGACGTGCACACAGTGTGGCAACTCTGTGCACTCATTTGCCCAAGAAGTAATGCAGCTCATGGTCCACATTGAGCCCTAGTTCCGTACTGCGCAATCTAAGGATCCAAAGTGCTTCCCGTCTACGAAGGGCCAGCTCCCTGTTGCCCCCCTTGGGTGTCTGTAAGTCTGTTCGATACCGAAAAACTCAAATTGTTTGTGTGTCGTCTGGGCTGGGCATTGTGTTATATGTGCGGCAATGGGATACTTGACATCACCTTGCTTAACTGCTCTTATATGCTCACCCATTCTTTCACGTAGTGTCCTGATCGTGCTGCCGACATATCTTCTTTTGCACCTACACTCTATTATGTAGACAACAAATTTGGTCAAGCAATTGATATTAGACTCTATCCTGTATGTTTCGTTATCAGGGCCCTGGAATTCTGTTTTGTGGTTACATGCCCATTTGCAGGCACTGCAGTTACTACATCCATGGAATCCCTTTGTCCGTTGTGTCAACCAAGTCTCCTTTCTTTCTAACCTCGGGTAGCTAGGGCTCAACATATTCCTCAGAGACACCCCTCGTCTGTACGTGATGGTCGGTCTGTCCGTGATGTGGTCATTGAGAGATCTGTCTGCCCTGAGCAAATGCCAGTGTCTCTTAAGACTACGCATCAGTATGCCTGACCAGTTGTTATATCCAGTTATCATCCGTACTCTGTCTCCCTTGTTTACGTGCTCTGTGCGTTCTCTGAGAGTGTCCTGTCTCTTGATCCTGTGTATCCTTTGTTCAGCTTTCTTAAGTGTGTCCCTATTATAGCCCCTGTTCTGGAAGCGGGCCATCATACTCTTTTTGCATTCTTCAAATTCTGGGTCGAAACTACAGTTACGTCTTACCCTAACAAGTTCACCATAGGGAATCGACCTGATCTGGTGGAAAGGATGGGCACTGGACGCATGTAATACCGCATTGCAAGCTGTTTTTTTGCGAAAAAGTCTACTATGTATTGCATTATCTCTGATGTATAATTCAACATCCAAGAATGAAATCCTGCTCGTGCTATACTCAAATGTGAATTTAATGTTGTAATCATTACCATTCAGGTAATTGAAGAATTCCGTCAGTTTGTGTGTAGTGCCAGTCCAGATCATCAAGCAATCGTCAATATATCTGCCCCAATACAAGATGGAATCGTTCCATTGTGACCCCATGGTGCCCCAGATCCTCATCTCCTCGAACCAACCCATAAAAAGGTTCGCGTACGAGGGAGAAAATCTGGAGCCCATGGCCACTCCTTGCTTCTGTCGGTACCATTTTTCTTTGAAAAGGAAAACATTGTTGTCAAGTATTAGCTCAATCATTTCCATCAGCATTTCAGTATGACTCCATGCACTCGCTGATCTAATATTCAAAATCTTCCTGATTGCCCCCAGGCCAGATTCTCGCCTGATACTAGTGTAAAGGGCAATCACGTCAAGGGTCACCAAAGTCATGTTCTCATCCCAATTAAGATCTGCCATGATACCTAGGACATGTTTCGTGTCGCGTATATATGACGGCAAGTTCTTGACCATGGGTTGCAAGAAAGTGTCTACATATTCTGAGATTCTCTCAGTCGGTCCTTCATTCCCTGATATTATGGGTCTGCCTGGTGGGAAAGGCAAGTCTTTGTGTATTTTCGGTAGTGTATAAATGCAGGGGTACCTCGGTCTATCAACTCTCATGTACGTAAGTTCATTATCATCAAGTAACCCCTGCCCATGCCACTGTCTCAGATGTCTGTTGATATGGTCTGTAAGTGCCCAAATCGGATTATTCGGGAGAGGCTCATAACATAGTTGGTCGCTGAGTTGTGATAGGATGTCATTATCATAGTCGCTACTGCGCATCACAACAATGTTTCCCCCTTTGTCAGCTTCTTTAATTGTGACATCTTTGTCACTCATGAGGTCTCTCAGGGCCCCGCGTTCACCATGTGTTAGATTGTCTCTCTTATTCCTGGCCTGTTTCTTCTTGTTGTCAGTTTGTCTGTCAAGATCTGCAATCACTAATTTATGAAAGATGTCAATATTATTCCCTGAAAATAGTGGCGGAGTCCATTTCGATTTTTCTTTCAGTTTACTGGTGATGCTAAAGTCACTAGATACGTCAAGATCACGCATAACCATTTCTGCAGTCACTACTTCATCCTCACAGTCAGTCAGGGACAGTAGTAATCTAGTGTCTAAAATGTCCTGTATCGTGTGTTCACTTGAAACAAAGACCCCATGGTTTGGTTGCAGATTTTTATTGTCACACCCTAACATTTCAAAGTGTTTCTTGATTTTTAGCTTTCTTACAAATTTATACAGATCTATTTTTGCTTCACATATGTCACCTTTGCTGCTCGGACAAAAACTCATACCTTTTGTTAGTACAGATAATGTATCATCCGAAAGACATTTATCTGACAAATTGACAACATTGACAATATCAACTTCATTCATTTCTTGTGGTTCCAGGATCGGGTTCTCACACCTGGGCGGTCGTTGCCCTGCGCTCCCTCTTTTTCCCCTCCTGGTTTTTCTAAAGGTACGGGTCGTCTCTTCTCCCTGTTCCCTCGTTTTATTCTTTGGACCTCTGTTAAAAAACAGCTCCCATTATTGGAAACATTATTGACTCCCTCTCCTCTATCCGACTCACTGCCACTGGTCTGTGCTGTGTCCACGGATGTTGAACTAGAGCTCATTGATTTGCCATCACTGGCACCTGACTGGCTTCCTTTGGGAACTAGGTGGTCGTATTTTTGGGCGAACGTGAAGATTCTGCCACATGAATAGTCACGTTCGTCCCTTTTAATTTCCTGGTCTTACGTTGTTTGATGTCTGCCAGGTGACGTTGTAGAACATCATTGAGGATAACATAATTTTTCTCTGTGGCCTCAGTTAAGTTAAGTTGTATAATTTCTGATTCTACGAGATCAATATCCTTTTGAAATTGGGAAACTTTCCTCTCACAGTTCTCTATAAGAATCCCCATAAGTTTGTTGGAATTCTCGGTCAGTTCCCTTTCCCAAGCAATTAAAAGGTCCGCCTCCAGGTCATCATACGTAGGTATGATTTGTGACCGAAGTCCCCTGGGAATACGTTTGACTCGAATGTATTGTTTAAGGGTGGCGGCGTCCCACCATCTAGACATTTCGCTTCTCCTTAGTCTCTCCAGTTTAATAAATTTCTCTCTTAGACCCTCCTGTCTGGAGGGTTGTCCACCTTGCGCTGCTGTAGTATTGGTACTATTTCCTGACAAATTATTAAAAAGGTCCTCGGCCTCTCTATCTCTATTTAATCTTTCCTTGGTAAACGTCGTCATGATGTCTCCTGGGCTGCCTCCTAACCGGACTTAATGCGAAATAAAAGGGCAGTGGTTTAGAGTATAGGAATAATGGCGCCACTCAGGAGAATACCATCTAAATCAGTATAGGGTTGTCTATATCGGTGACGGTGCTGAAAGGTGAGGAGCACCACCAGTCTCCCCAAGCTATCGGCCTGTGCCAATTTTTGTAAACAGAAGAAATGTCCCCAGCACACGTAAGCAGTAATGCAATAGTTAGAATGCACGTTGTGAGCATAAATATACACAAGTGAGTTGTTTCTTGTAATTTTCTTTCTTTTATTCTCTGGTTCTTTAGACAGCCGACACGTGTTTCGTCGCAAACAGGGTAATACTCCCGCGACTTTATCAAGGCTGTTCGGAAAACAAACAAGAGCAAGCAATGTACCACCTTACAGAATAACAGGTGTACAACAAATCCACAGTAATAATCAAAGACATGCTCGAGTGTCTACACGATAACTTCGTGCAAACATGCACAAGGTGGAAATCAGATGAAACTCCCGGATAAGTTCCGAATAGTAAAGAGGGTAACAACGTACCCAAAGTACCAAAGGATGGAAAAGAAAGGTGTATGTCACTATTCAAAAGCAACTACAAAGTAGGTGCTGTGCAACCAGTGCATTCAAACAGAATTGAGACTTGTGAGTAAGAAAACACTAAGCCAAATGAGATAGGGTGTCGATACGGCGTGAAGAAAAGTGAAAATGACACCGCCTTGTATAGCCCAAGTGGTAGTGAGAATAAGTGAACCACGATAAATACCTATGTCCTCCTTGTAGTCAAATCTATGAAATAAATAACAACACGGCTAGAATGAAAAATCTATCCTCTAGTAGATAGAACATATACAAGTGGCCAAAAGCTCCTTACTTAAAAATCAACACCTACTTATTTTGTGGTGATAATTCCAACCCACAAAATGGGGTTCCGTAGCTTGCGACGTCTCACTCTGTAGTTCATCCGTCGAAGGGATCCAATTACGTCCCAAACTCCCAAAGTCTCAAATTCTACAACAGAGGATACCAAGAATGTATCTCACAATACCCAAGGGGTGAATGACATATAAACGTATGTTGACCCTAAGCATAGCTAGCTCTAGGTAACGCATTCGGACAGTACTCACTGCATATATATCCCAAATATCCATGACGTAAACTGACCCCTTTATTTAAAGGGTGCGTTCCGCATTGTCCATAAGACCAACACACCCTCCTGTGTCAAACGCACAATATGAAATATGCCGTAATCTTATCTAGAGTCGGTATTCCAGAAAACAAGCTGTGTGCCTGCAGACTTCTATTTCCCTATTTCATATTCCAGCGGTGTAGCGTAAGCATTCAGCTATCCCCCTAAGGTCCACGGACATTGGAGAGCCTGATAACTTTCTCGCAGAACTCCACTCCTCCTTACCGGTATATCGTGTGTCAAAATTCAAGACGTCGCTCAGCGTGCCATTCCGAGTACAGGACACGAGTCAAATGCCGGGTGAAGCCGTAGATATAAAGGCTACCATCCGAACGCCGTAAACACAAACGAAGGACTCCAACCTGTTGGCCTCCAATGCGGTCAACAAAACAGAAAGCAGACTCACCACGTAACCTCTTATGTGGCGGCCATCTTGGAATTGCCAAAGTGTATTGAAACAGAGGTAAAGATTCACCTAGTGAACACAGGCCCCTCATCACAATAAGAAAGAGTGCCTATATAGATGACATCACTCAAAATCATAAAGACCATCGTGGTTCTGGCTAAGGGACCGAGATTGCATATAGGCATGGTCCTCTAAAATGCTGAAAACTAGATATGAGAATAATCATCTCTAGTTGATATTTACAGTGGTATATCAGAGAAAGCATGTGAGAGCATTAGTGCACATATCCGTTACAATCTCAGTGTCGGTTAATCTCGTGAATATCAGATGTGTTTGTGTAACTCCAGTAGACTACATTCAAACTCATCCATCTCTCATGGTAAAAATTGATAAAATAATGGTAATAGATTTTGCGGTGTACACAACGTACCCGATTATAGTTTGGCACCGGAGAAAACACTTCATTTAAGACAATTCATACAAAATGAAATATATGATAGGAATACAAGTATAGTATCCTATAAACCATTACTAAGTATGTAAAATGTAAACAACAATTTCTGTACATCGTAATTATGATAACGGTAGACGTGCACACAGTGTGGCAACTCTGTGCACTCATTTGCCCAAGAAGTAATGCAGCTCATGGTCCACATTGAGCCCTAGTTCCGTACTGCGCAATCTAAGGATCCAAAGTGCTTCCCGTCTACGAAGGGCCAGCTCCCTGTTGCCCCCCTTGGGTGTCTGTAAGTCTGTTCGATACCGAAAAACTCAAATTGTTTGTGTGTCGTCTGGGCTGGGCATTGTGTTATATGTGCGGCAATGGGATACTTGACATCACCTTGCTTAACTGCTCTTATATGCTCACCCATTCTTTCACGTAGTGTCCTGATCGTGCTGCCGACATATCTTCTTTTGCACCTACACTCTATTATGTAGACAACAAATTTGGTCAAGCAATTGATATTAGACTCTATCCTGTATGTTTCGTTATCAGGGCCCTGGAATTCTGTTTTGTGGTTACATGCCCATTTGCAGGCACTGCAGTTACTACATCCATGGAATCCCTTTGTCCGTTGTGTCAACCAAGTCTCCTTTCTTTCTAACCTCGGGTAGCTAGGGCTCAACATATTCCTCAGAGACACCCCTCGTCTGTACGTGATGGTCGGTCTGTCCGTGATGTGGTCATTGAGAGATCTGTCTGCCCTGAGCAAATGCCAGTGTCTCTTAAGACTACGCATCAGTATGCCTGACCAGTTGTTATATCCAGTTATCATCCGTACTCTGTCTCCCTTGTTTACGTGCTCTGTGCGTTCTCTGAGAGTGTCCTGTCTCTTGATCCTGTGTATCCTTTGTTCAGCTTTCTTAAGTGTGTCCCTATTATAGCCCCTGTTCTGGAAGCGGGCCATCATACTCTTTTTGCATTCTTCAAATTCTGGGTCGAAACTACAGTTACGTCTTACCCTAACAAGTTCACCATAGGGAATCGACCTGATCTGGTGGAAAGGATGGGCACTGGACGCATGTAATACCGCATTGCAAGCTGTTTTTTTGCGAAAAAGTCTACTATGTATTGCATTATCTCTGATGTATAATTCAACATCCAAGAATGAAATCCTGCTCGTGCTATACTCAAATGTGAATTTAATGTTGTAATCATTACCATTCAGGTAATTGAAGAATTCCGTCAGTTTGTGTGTAGTGCCAGTCCAGATCATCAAGCAATCGTCAATATATCTGCCCCAATACAAGATGGAATCGTTCCATTGTGACCCCATGGTGCCCCAGATCCTCATCTCCTCGAACCAACCCATAAAAAGGTTCGCGTACGAGGGAGAAAATCTGGAGCCCATGGCCACTCCTTGCTTCTGTCGGTACCATTTTTCTTTGAAAAGGAAAACATTGTTGTCAAGTATTAGCTCAATCATTTCCATCAGCATTTCAGTATGACTCCATGCACTCGCTGATCTAATATTCAAAATCTTCCTGATTGCCCCCAGGCCAGATTCTCGCCTGATACTAGTGTAAAGGGCAATCACGTCAAGGGTCACCAAAGTCATGTTCTCATCCCAATTAAGATCTGCCATGATACCTAGGACATGTTTCGTGTCGCGTATATATGACGGCAAGTTCTTGACCATGGGTTGCAAGAAAGTGTCTACATATTCTGAGATTCTCTCAGTCGGTCCTTCATTCCCTGATATTATGGGTCTGCCTGGTGGGAAAGGCAAGTCTTTGTGTATTTTCGGTAGTGTATAAATGCAGGGGTACCTCGGTCTATCAACTCTCATGTACGTAAGTTCATTATCATCAAGTAACCCCTGCCCATGCCACTGTCTCAGATGTCTGTTGATATGGTCTGTAAGTGCCCAAATCGGATTATTCGGGAGAGGCTCATAACATAGTTGGTCGCTGAGTTGTGATAGGATGTCATTATCATAGTCGCTACTGCGCATCACAACAATGTTTCCCCCTTTGTCAGCTTCTTTAATTGTGACATCTTTGTCACTCATGAGGTCTCTCAGGGCCCCGCGTTCACCATGTGTTAGATTGTCTCTCTTATTCCTGGCCTGTTTCTTCTTGTTGTCAGTTTGTCTGTCAAGATCTGCAATCACTAATTTATGAAAGATGTCAATATTATTCCCTGAAAATAGTGGCGGAGTCCATTTCGATTTTTCTTTCAGTTTACTGGTGATGCTAAAGTCACTAGATACGTCAAGATCACGCATAACCATTTCTGCAGTCACTACTTCATCCTCACAGTCAGTCAGGGACAGTAGTAATCTAGTGTCTAAAATGTCCTGTATCGTGTGTTCACTTGAAACAAAGACCCCATGGTTTGGTTGCAGATTTTTATTGTCACACCCTAACATTTCAAAGTGTTTCTTGATTTTTAGCTTTCTTACAAATTTATACAGATCTATTTTTGCTTCACATATGTCACCTTTGCTGCTCGGACAAAAACTCATACCTTTTGTTAGTACAGATAATGTATCATCCGAAAGACATTTATCTGACAAATTGACAACATTGACAATATCAACTTCATTCATTTCTTGTGGTTCCAGGATCGGGTTCTCACACCTGGGCGGTCGTTGCCCTGCGCTCCCTCTTTTTCCCCTCCTGGTTTTTCTAAAGGTACGGGTCGTCTCTTCTCCCTGTTCCCTCGTTTTATTCTTTGGACCTCTGTTAAAAAACAGCTCCCATTATTGGAAACATTATTGACTCCCTCTCCTCTATCCGACTCACTGCCACTGGTCTGTGCTGTGTCCACGGATGTTGAACTAGAGCTCATTGATTTGCCATCACTGGCACCTGACTGGCTTCCTTTGGGAACTAGGTGGTCGTATTTTTGGGCGAACGTGAAGATTCTGCCACATGAATAGTCACGTTCGTCCCTTTTAATTTCCTGGTCTTACGTTGTTTGATGTCTGCCAGGTGACGTTGTAGAACATCATTGAGGATAACATAATTTTTCTCTGTGGCCTCAGTTAAGTTAAGTTGTATAATTTCTGATTCTACGAGATCAATATCCTTTTGAAATTGGGAAACTTTCCTCTCACAGTTCTCTATAAGAATCCCCATAAGTTTGTTGGAATTCTCGGTCAGTTCCCTTTCCCAAGCAATTAAAAGGTCCGCCTCCAGGTCATCATACGTAGGTATGATTTGTGACCGAAGTCCCCTGGGAATACGTTTGACTCGAATGTATTGTTTAAGGGTGGCGGCGTCCCACCATCTAGACATTTCGCTTCTCCTTAGTCTCTCCAGTTTAATAAATTTCTCTCTTAGACCCTCCTGTCTGGAGGGTTGTCCACCTTGCGCTGCTGTAGTATTGGTACTATTTCCTGACAAATTATTAAAAAGGTCCTCGGCCTCTCTATCTCTATTTAATCTTTCCTTGGTAAACGTCGTCATGATGTCTCCTGGGCTGCCTCCTAACCGGACTTAATGCGAAATAAAAGGGCAGTGGTTTAGAGTATAGGAATAATGGCGCCACTCAGGAGAATACCATCTAAATCAGTATAGGGTTGTCTATATCGGTGACGGTGCTGAAAGGTGAGGAGCACCACCAGTCTCCCCAAGCTATCGGCCTGTGCCAATTTTTGTAAACAGAAGAAATGTCCCCAGCACACGTAAGCAGTAATGCAATAGTTAGAATGCACGTTGTGAGCATAAATATACACAAGTGAGTTGTTTCTTGTAATTTTCTTTCTTTTATTCTCTGGTTCTTTAGACAGCCGACACGTGTTTCGTCGCAAACAGGGTAATACTCCCGCGACTTTATCAAGGCTGTTCGGAAAACAAACAAGAGCAAGCAATGTACCACCTTACAGAATAACAGGTGTACAACAAATCCACAGTAATAATCAAAGACATGCTCGAGTGTCTACACGATAACTTCGTGCAAACATGCACAAGGTGGAAATCAGATGAAACTCCCGGATAAGTTCCGAATAGTAAAGAGGGTAACAACGTACCCAAAGTACCAAAGGATGGAAAAGAAAGGTGTATGTCACTATTCAAAAGCAACTACAAAGTAGGTGCTGTGCAACCAGTGCATTCAAACAAAATTGAGACTTGTGAGTAAGAAAACACTAAGCCAAATGAGATAGGGTGTCGATACGGCGTGAAGAAAAGTGAAAATGACACCGCCTTGTATAGCCCAAGTGGTAGTGAGAATAAGTGAACCACGATAAATACCTATGTCCTCCTTGTAGTCAAATCTATGAAATAAATAACAACACGGCTAGAATGAAAAATCTATCCTCTAGTAGATAGAACATATACAAGTGGCCAAAAGCTCCTTACTTAAAAATCAACACCTACTTATTTTGTGGTGATAATTCCAACCCACAAAATGGGGTTCCGTAGCTTGCGACGTCTCACTCTGTAGTTCATCCGTCGAAGGGATCCAATTACGTCCCAAACTCCCAAAGTCTCAAATTCTACAACAGAGGATACCAAGAATGTATCTCACAATACCCAAGGGGTGAATGACATATAAACGTATGTTGACCCTAAGCATAGCTAGCTCTAGGTAACGCATTCGGACAGTACTCACTGCATATATATCCCAAATATCCATGACGTAAACTGACCCCTTTATTTAAAGGGTGCGTTCCGCATTGTCCATAAGACCAACACACCCTCCTGTGTCAAACGCACAATATGAAATATGCCGTAATCTTATCTAGAGTCGGTATTCCAGAAAACAAGCTGTGTGCCTGCAGACTTCTATTTCCCTATTTCATATTCCAGCGGTGTAGCGTAAGCATTCAGCTATCCCCCTAAGGTCCACGGACATTGGAGAGCCTGATAACTTTCTCGCAGAACTCCACTCCTCCTTACCGGTATATCGTGTGTCAAAATTCAAGACGTCGCTCAGCGTGCCATTCCGAGTACAGGACACGAGTCAAATGCCGGGTGAGTTTTTCGGTATCGAACAGACTTACAGACACCCAAGGGGGGGCAACAGGGAGCTGGCCCTTCGTAGACGGGAAGCACTTTGGATCCTTAGATTGCGCAGTACGGAACTAGGGCTCAATGTGGACCATGAGCTGCATTACTTCTTGGGCAAATGAGTGCACAGAGTTGCCACACTGTGTGCACGTCTACCGTTATCATAATTACGATGTACAGAAATTGTTGTTTACATTTTACATACCTAGTAATGGTTTATAGGATACTATACTTGTATTCCTATCATATATTTCATTTTGTATGAATTGTCTTAAATGAAGTGTTTTCTCCGGTGCCAAACTATAATCGGGTACGTTGTGTACACCGCAAAATCTATTACCATTATTTTATCAATTTTTACCATGAGAGATGGATGAGTTTGAATGTAGTCTACTGGAGTTACACAAACACATCTGATATTCACGAGATTAACCGACACTGAGATTGTAACGGATATGTGCACTAATGCTCTCACATGCTTTCTCTGATATACCACTGTAAATATCAACTAGAGATGATTATTCTCATTTCTAGTTTTCAGCATTTTAGAGGACCATGCCTATATGCAATCTCGGTCCCTTAGCCAGAACCACGATGGTCTTTATGATTTTGAGTGATGTCATCTATATAGGCACTCTTTCTTATTGTGATGAGGGGCCTGTGTTCACTAGGTGAATCTTTACCTCTGTTTCAATACACTTTGGCAATTCCAAGATGGCCGCCACATAAGAGGTTACGTGGTGAGTCTGCTTTCTGTTTTGTTGACCGCATTGGAGGCCAACAGGTTGGAGTCCTTCGTTTGTGTTTACGGCGTTCGGATGGTAGCCTTTATATCTACGGCTTCACCCGGCATTTGACTCGTGTCCTGTACTCGGAATGGCACGCTGAGCGACGTCTTGAATTTTGACACACGATATACCGGTAAGGAGGAGTGGAGTTCTGCGAGAAAGTTATCAGGCTCTCCAATGTCCGTGGACCTTAGGGGGATAGCTGAATGCTTACGCTACACCGCTGGAATATGAAATAGGGAAATAGAAGTCTGCAGGCACACAGCTTGTTTTCTGGAATACCGACTCTAGATAAGATTACGGCATATTTCATATTGTGCGTTTGACACAGGAGGGTGTGTTGGTCTTATGGACAATGCGGAACGCACCCTTTAAATAAAGGGGTCAGTTTACGTCATGGATATTTGGGATATATATGCAGTGAGTACTGTCCGAATGCGTTACCTAGAGCTAGCTATGCTTAGGGTCAACATACGTTTATATGTCATTCACCCCTTGGGTATTGTGAGATACATTCTTGGTATCCTCTGTTGTAGAATTTGAGACTTTGGGAGTTTGGGACGTAATTGGATCCCTTCGACGGATGAACTACAGAGTGAGACGTCGCAAGCTACGGAACCCCATTTTGTGGGTTGGAATTATCACCACAAAATAAGTAGGTGTTGATTTTTAAGTAAGGAGCTTTTGGCCACTTGTATATGTTCTATCTACTAGAGGATAGATTTTTCATTCTAGCCGTGTTGTTATTTATTTCATAGATTTGACTACAAGGAGGACATAGGTATTTATCGTGGTTCACTTATTCTCACTACCACTTGGGCTATACAAGGCGGTGTCATTTTCACTTTTCTTCACGCCGTATCGACACCCTATCTCATTTGGCTTAGTGTTTTCTTACTCACAAGTCTCAATTTTGTTTGAATGCACTGGTTGCACAGCACCTACTTTGTAGTTGCTTTTGAATAGTGACATACACCTTTCTTTTCCATCCTTTGGTACTTTGGGTACGTTGTTACCCTCTTTACTATTCGGAACTTATCCGGGAGTTTCATCTGATTTCCACCTTGTGCATGTTTGCACGAAGTTATCGTGTAGACACTCGAGCATGTCTTTGATTATTACTGTGGATTTGTTGTACACCTGTTATTCTGTAAGGTGGTACATTGCTTGCTCTTGTTTGTTTTCCGAACAGCCTTGATAAAGTCGCGGGAGTATTACCCTGTTTGCGACGAAACACGTGTCGGCTGTCTAAAGAACCAGAGAATAAAAGAAAGAAAATTACAAGAAACAACTCACTTGTGTATATTTATGCTCACAACGTGCATTCTAACTATTGCATTACTGCTTACGTGTGCTGGGGACATTTCTTCTGTTTACAAAAATTGGCACAGGCCGATAGCTTGGGGAGACTGGTGGTGCTCCTCACCTTTCAGCACCGTCACCGATATAGACAACCCTATACTGATTTAGATGGTATTCTCCTGAGTGGCGCCATTATTCCTATACTCTAAACCACTGCCCTTTTATTTCGCATTAAGTCCGGTTAGGAGGCAGCCCAGGAGACATCATGACGACGTTTACCAAGGAAAGATTAAATAGAGATAGAGAGGCCGAGGACCTTTTTAATAATTTGTCAGGAAATAGTACCAATACTACAGCAGCGCAAGGTGGACAACCCTCCAGACAGGAGGGTCTAAGAGAGAAATTTATTAAACTGGAGAGACTAAGGAGAAGCGAAATGTCTAGATGGTGGGACGCCGCCACCCTTAAACAATACATTCGAGTCAAACGTATTCCCAGGGGACTTCGGTCACAAATCATACCTACGTATGATGACCTGGAGGCGGACCTTTTAATTGCTTGGGAAAGGGAACTGACCGAGAATTCCAACAAACTTATGGGGATTCTTATAGAGAACTGTGAGAGGAAAGTTTCCCAATTTCAAAAGGATATTGATCTCGTAGAATCAGAAATTATACAACTTAACTTAACTGAGGCCACAGAGAAAAATTATGTTATCCTCAATGATGTTCTACAACGTCACCTGGCAGACATCAAACAACGTAAGACCAGGAAATTAAAAGGGACGAACGTGACTATTCATGTGGCAGAATCTTCACGTTCGCCCAAAAATACGACCACCTAGTTCCCAAAGGAAGCCAGTCAGGTGCCAGTGATGGCAAATCAATGAGCTCTAGTTCAACATCCGTGGACACAGCACAGACCAGTGGCAGTGAGTCGGATAGAGGAGAGGGAGTCAATAATGTTTCCAATAATGGGAGCTGTTTTTTAACAGAGGTCCAAAGAATAAAACGAGGGAACAGGGAGAAGAGACGACCCGTACCTTTAGAAAAACCAGGAGGGAAAAAGAGGGAGCGCAGGGCAACGACCGCCCAGGTGTGAGAACCCGATCCTGGAACCACAAGAAATGAATGAAGTTGATATTGTCAATGTTGTCAATTTGTCAGATAAATGTCTTTCGGATGATACATTATCTGTACTAACAAAAGGTATGAGTTTTTGTCCGAGCAGCAAAGGTGACATATGTGAAGCAAAAATAGATCTGTATAAATTTGTAAGAAAGCTAAAAATCAAGAAACACTTTGAAATGTTAGGGTGTGACAATAAAAATCTGCAACCAAACCATGGGGTCTTTGTTTCAAGTGAACACACGATACAGGACATTTTAGACACTAGATTACTACTGTCCCTGACTGACTGTGAGGATGAAGTAGTGACTGCAGAAATGGTTATGCGTGATCTTGACGTATCTAGTGACTTTAGCATCACCAGTAAACTGAAAGAAAAATCGAAATGGACTCCGCCACTATTTTCAGGGAATAATATTGACATCTTTCATAAATTAGTGATTGCAGATCTTGACAGACAAACTGACAACAAGAAGAAACAGGCCAGGAATAAGAGAGACAATCTAACACATGGTGAACGCGGGGCCCTGAGAGACCTCATGAGTGACAAAGATGTCACAATTAAAGAAGCTGACAAAGGGGAAACATTGTTGTGATGCGCAGTAGCGACTATGATAATGACATCCTATCACAACTCAGCGACCAACTATGTTATGAGCCTCTCCCGAATAATCCGATTTGGGCACTTACAGACCATATCAACAGACATCTGAGACAGTGGCATGGGCAGGGGTTACTTGATGATAATGAACTTACGTACATGAGAGTTGATAGACCGAGGTACCCCTGCATTTATACACTACCGAAAATACACAAAGACTTGCCTTTCCCACCAGGCAGACCCATAATATCAGGGAATGAAGGACCGACTGAGAGAATCTCAGAATATGTAGACACTTTCTTGCAACCCATGGTCAAGAACTTGCCGTCATATATACGCGACACGAAACATGTCCTAGGTATCATGGCAGATCTTAATTGGGATGAGAACATGACTTTGGTGACCCTTGACGTGATTGCCCTTTACACTAGTATCAGGCGAGAATCTGGCCTGGGGGCAATCAGGAAGATTTTGAATATTAGATCAGCGAGTGCATGGAGTCATACTGAAATGCTGATGGAAATGATTGAGCTAATACTTGACAACAATGTTTTCCTTTTCAAAGAAAAATGGTACCGACAGAAGCAAGGAGTGGCCATGGGCTCCAGATTTTCTCCCTCGTACGCGAACCTTTTTATGGGTTGGTTCGAGGAGATGAGGATCTGGGGCACCATGGGGTCACAATGGAACGATTCCATCTTGTATTGGGGCAGATATATTGACGATTGCTTGATGATCTGGACTGGCACTACACACAAACTGACGGAATTCTTCAATTACCTGAATGGTAATGATTACAACATTAAATTCACATTTGAGTATAGCACGAGCAGGATTTCATTCTTGGATGTTGAATTATACATCAGAGATAATGCAATACATAGTAGACTTTTTCGCAAAAAAACAGCTTGCAATGCGGTATTACATGCGTCCAGTGCCCATCCTTTCCACCAGATCAGGTCGATTCCCTATGGTGAACTTGTTAGGGTAAGACGTAACTGTAGTTTCGACCCAGAATTTGAAGAATGCAAAAAGAGTATGATGGCCCGCTTCCAGAACAGGGGCTATAATAGGGACACACTTAAGAAAGCTGAACAAAGGATACACAGGATCAAGAGACAGGACACTCTCAGAGAACGCACAGAGCACGTAAACAAGGGAGACAGAGTACGGATGATAACTGGATATAACAACTGGTCAGGCATACTGATGCGTAGTCTTAAGAGACACTGGCATTTGCTCAGGGCAGACAGATCTCTCAATGACCACATCACGGACAGACCGACCATCACGTACAGACGAGGGGTGTCTCTGAGGAATATGTTGAGCCCTAGCTACCCGAGGTTAGAAAGAAAGGAGACTTGGTTGACACAACGGACAAAGGGATTCCATGGATGTAGTAACTGCAGTGCCTGCAAATGGGCATGTAACCACAAAACAGAATTCCAGGGCCCTGATAACGAAACATACAGGATAGAGTCTAATATCAATTGCTTGACCAAATTTGTTGTCTACATAATAGAGTGTAGGTGCAAAAGAAGATATGTCGGCAGCACGATCAGGACACTACGTGAAAGAATGGGTGAGCATATAAGAGCAGTTAAGCAAGGTGATGTCAAGTATCCCATTGCCGCACATATAACACAATGCCCAGCCCAGACGACACACAAACAATTTGAGTTTTTCGGTATCGAACAGACTTACAGACACCCAAGGGGGGCAACAGGGAGCTGGCCCTTCGTAGACGGGAAGCACTTTGGATCCTTAGATTGCGCAGTACGGAACTAGGGCTCAATGTGGACCATGAGCTGCATTACTTCTTGGGCAAATGAGTGCACAGAGTTGCCACACTGTGTGCACGTCTACCGTTATCATAATTACGATGTACAGAAATTGTTGTTTACATTTTACATACTTAGTAATGGTTTATAGGATACTATACTTGTATTCCTATCATATATTTCATTTTGTATGAATTGTCTTAAATGAAGTGTTTTCTCCGGTGCCAAACTATAATCGGGTACGTTGTGTACACCGCAAAATCTATTACCATTATTTTATCAATTTTTACCATGAGAGATGGATGAGTTTGAATGTAGTCTACTGGAGTTACACAAACACATCTGATATTCACGAGATTAACCGACACTGAGATTGTAACGGATATGTGCACTAATGCTCTCACATGCTTTCTCTGATATACCACTGTAAATATCAACTAGAGATGATTATTCTCATATCTAGTTTTCAGCATTTTAGAGGACCATGCCTATATGCAATCTCGGTCCCTTAGCCAGAACCACGATGGTCTTTATGATTTTGAGTGATGTCATCTATATAGGCACTCTTTCTTATTGTGATGAGGGGCCTGTGTTCACTAGGTGAATCTTTACCTCTGTTTCAATACACTTTGGCAATTCCAAGATGGCCGCCACATAAGAGGTTACGTGGTGAGTCTGCTTTCTGTTTTGTTGACCGCATTGGAGGCCAACAGGTTGGAGTCCTTCGTTTGTGTTTACGGCGTTCGGATGGTAGCCTTTATATCTACGGCTTCACCCGGCATTTGACTCGTGTCCTGTACTCGGAATGGCACGCTGAGCGACGTCTTGAATTTTGACACACGATATACCGGTAAGGAGGAGTGGAGTTCTGCGAGAAAGTTATCAGGCTCTCCAATGTCCGTGGACCTTAGGGGGATAGCTGAATGCTTACGCTACACCGCTGGAATATGAAATAGGGAAATAGAAGTCTGCAGGCACACAGCTTGTTTTCTGGAATACCGACTCTAGATAAGATTACGGCATATTTCATATTGTGCGTTTGACACAGGAGGGTGTGTTGGTCTTATGGACAATGCGGAACGCACCCTTTAAATAAAGGGGTCAGTTTACGTCATGGATATTTGGGATATATATGCAGTGAGTACTGTCCGAATGCGTTACCTAGAGCTAGCTATGCTTAGGGTCAACATACGTTTATATGTCATTCACCCCTTGGGTATTGTGAGATACATTCTTGGTATCCTCTGTTGTAGAATTTGAGACTTTGGGAGTTTGGGACGTAATTGGATCCCTTCGACGGATGAACTACAGAGTGAGACGTCGCAAGCTACGGAACCCCATTTTGTGGGTTGGAATTATCACCACAAAATAAGTAGGTGTTGATTTTTAAGTAAGGAGCTTTTGGCCACTTGTATATGTTCTATCTACTAGAGGATAGATTTTTCATTCTAGCCGTGTTGTTATTTATTTCATAGATTTGACTACAAGGAGGACATAGGTATTTATCGTGGTTCACTTATTCTCACTACCACTTGGGCTATACAAGGCGGTGTCATTTTCACTTTTCTTCACGCCGTATCGACACCCTATCTCATTTGGCTTAGTGTTTTCTTACTCACAAGTCTCAATTTTGTTTGAATGCACTGGTTGCACAGCACCTACTTTGTAGTTGCTTTTGAATAGTGACATACACCTTTCTTTTCCATCCTTTGGTACTTTGGGTACGTTGTTACCCTCTTTACTATTCGGAACTTATCCGGGAGTTTCATCTGATTTCCACCTTGTGCATGTTTGCACGAAGTTATCGTGTAGACACTCGAGCATGTCTTTGATTATTACTGTGGATTTGTTGTACACCTGTTATTCTGTAAGGTGGTACATTGCTTGCTCTTGTTTGTTTTCCGAACAGCCTTGATAAAGTCGCGGGAGTATTACCCTGTTTGCGACGAAACACGTGTCGGCTGTCTAAAGAACCAGAGAATAAAAGAAAGAAAATTACAAGAAACAACTCACTTGTGTATATTTATGCTCACAACGTGCATTCTAACTATTGCATTACTGCTTACGTGTGCTGGGGACATTTCTTCTGTTTACAAAAATTGGCACAGGCCGATAGCTTGGGGAGACTGGTGGTGCTCCTCACCTTTCAGCACCGTCACCGATATAGACAACCCTATACTGATTTAGATGGTATTCTCCTGAGTGGCGCCATTATTCCTATACTCTAAACCACTGCCCTTTTATTTCGCATTAAGTCCGGTTAGGAGGCAGCCCAGGAGACATCATGACGACGTTTACCAAGGAAAGATTAAATAGAGATAGAGAGGCCGAGGACCTTTTTAATAATTTGTCAGGAAATAGTACCAATACTACAGCAGCGCAAGGTGGACAACCCTCCAGACAGGAGGGTCTAAGAGAGAAATTTATTAAACTGGAGAGACTAAGGAGAAGCGAAATGTCTAGATGGTGGGACGCCGCCACCCTTAAACAATACATTCGAGTCAAACGTATTCCCAGGGGACTTCGGTCACAAATCATACCTACGTATGATGACCTGGAGGCGGACCTTTTAATTGCTTGGGAAAGGGAACTGACCGAGAATTCCAACAAACTTATGGGGATTCTTATAGAGAACTGTGAGAGGAAAGTTTCCCAATTTCAAAAGGATATTGATCTCGTAGAATCAGAAATTATACAACTTAACTTAACTGAGGCCACAGAGAAAAATTATGTTATCCTCAATGATGTTCTACAACGTCACCTGGCAGACATCAAACAACGTAAGACCAGGAAATTAAAAGGGACGAACGTGACTATTCATGTGGCAGAATCTTCACGTTCGCCCAAAAATACGACCACCTAGTTCCCAAAGGAAGCCAGTCAGGTGCCAGTGATGGCAAATCAATGAGCTCTAGTTCAACATCCGTGGACACAGCACAGACCAGTGGCAGTGAGTCGGATAGAGGAGAGGGAGTCAATAATGTTTCCAATAATGGGAGCTGTTTTTTAACAGAGGTCCAAAGAATAAAACGAGGGAACAGGGAGAAGAGACGACCCGTACCTTTAGAAAAACCAGGAGGGGAAAAAGAGGGAGCGCAGGGCAACGACCGCCCAGGTGTGAGAACCCGATCCTGGAACCACAAGAAATGAATGAAGTTGATATTGTCAATGTTGTCAATTTGTCAGATAAATGTCTTTCGGATGATACATTATCTGTACTAACAAAAGGTATGAGTTTTTGTCCGAGCAGCAAAGGTGACATATGTGAAGCAAAAATAGATCTGTATAAATTTGTAAGAAAGCTAAAAATCAAGAAACACTTTGAAATGTTAGGGTGTGACAATAAAAATCTGCAACCAAACCATGGGGTCTTTGTTTCAAGTGAACACACGATACAGGACATTTTAGACACTAGATTACTACTGTCCCTGACTGACTGTGAGGATGAAGTAGTGACTGCAGAAATGGTTATGCGTGATCTTGACGTATCTAGTGACTTTAGCATCACCAGTAAACTGAAAGAAAAATCGAAATGGACTCCGCCACTATTTTCAGGGAATAATATTGACATCTTTCATAAATTAGTGATTGCAGATCTTGACAGACAAACTGACAACAAGAAGAAACAGGCCAGGAATAAGAGAGACAATCTAACACATGGTGAACGCGGGGCCCTGAGAGACCTCATGAGTGACAAAGATGTCACAATTAAAGAAGCTGACAAAGGGGGAAACATTGTTGTGATGCGCAGTAGCGACTATGATAATGACATCCTATCACAACTCAGCGACCAACTATGTTATGAGCCTCTCCCGAATAATCCGATTTGGGCACTTACAGACCATATCAACAGACATCTGAGACAGTGGCATGGGCAGGGGTTACTTGATGATAATGAACTTACGTACATGAGAGTTGATAGACCGAGGTACCCCTGCATTTATACACTACCGAAAATACACAAAGACTTGCCTTTCCCACCAGGCAGACCCATAATATCAGGGAATGAAGGACCGACTGAGAGAATCTCAGAATATGTAGACACTTTCTTGCAACCCATGGTCAAGAACTTGCCGTCATATATACGCGACACGAAACATGTCCTAGGTATCATGGCAGATCTTAATTGGGATGAGAACATGACTTTGGTGACCCTTGACGTGATTGCCCTTTACACTAGTATCAGGCGAGAATCTGGCCTGGGGGCAATCAGGAAGATTTTGAATATTAGATCAGCGAGTGCATGGAGTCATACTGAAATGCTGATGGAAATGATTGAGCTAATACTTGACAACAATGTTTTCCTTTTCAAAGAAAAATGGTACCGACAGAAGCAAGGAGTGGCCATGGGCTCCAGATTTTCTCCCTCGTACGCGAACCTTTTTATGGGTTGGTTCGAGGAGATGAGGATCTGGGGCACCATGGGGTCACAATGGAACGATTCCATCTTGTATTGGGGCAGATATATTGACGATTGCTTGATGATCTGGACTGGCACTACACACAAACTGACGGAATTCTTCAATTACCTGAATGGTAATGATTACAACATTAAATTCACATTTGAGTATAGCACGAGCAGGATTTCATTCTTGGATGTTGAATTATACATCAGAGATAATGCAATACATAGTAGACTTTTTCGCAAAAAAACAGCTTGCAATGCGGTATTACATGCGTCCAGTGCCCATCCTTTCCACCAGATCAGGTCGATTCCCTATGGTGAACTTGTTAGGGTAAGACGTAACTGTAGTTTCGACCCAGAATTTGAAGAATGCAAAAAGAGTATGATGGCCCGCTTCCAGAACAGGGGCTATAATAGGGACACACTTAAGAAAGCTGAACAAAGGATACACAGGATCAAGAGACAGGACACTCTCAGAGAACGCACAGAGCACGTAAACAAGGGAGACAGAGTACGGATGATAACTGGATATAACAACTGGTCAGGCATACTGATGCGTAGTCTTAAGAGACACTGGCATTTGCTCAGGGCAGACAGATCTCTCAATGACCACATCACGGACAGACCGACCATCACGTACAGACGAGGGGTGTCTCTGAGGAATATGTTGAGCCCTAGCTACCCGAGGTTAGAAAGAAAGGAGACTTGGTTGACACAACGGACAAAGGGATTCCATGGATGTAGTAACTGCAGTGCCTGCAAATGGGCATGTAACCACAAAACAGAATTCCAGGGCCCTGATAACGAAACATACAGGATAGAGTCTAATATCAATTGCTTGACCAAATTTGTTGTCTACATAATAGAGTGTAGGTGCAAAAGAAGATATGTCGGCAGCACGATCAGGACACTACGTGAAAGAATGGGTGAGCATATAAGAGCAGTTAAGCAAGGTGATGTCAAGTATCCCATTGCCGCACATATAACACAATGCCCAGCCCAGACGACACACAAACAATTTGAGTTTTTCGGTATCGAACAGACTTACAGACACCCAAGGGGGGCAACAGGGAGCTGGCCCTTCGTAGACGGGAAGCACTTTGGATCCTTAGATTGCGCAGTACGGAACTAGGGCTCAATGTGGACCATGAGCTGCATTACTTCTTGGGCAAATGAGTGCACAGAGTTGCCACACTGTGTGCACGTCTACCGTTATCATAATTACGATGTACAGAAATTGTTGTTTACATTTTACATACTTAGTAATGGTTTATAGGATACTATACTTGTATTCCTATCATATATTTCATTTTGTATGAATTGTCTTAAATGAAGTGTTTTCTCCGGTGCCAAACTATAATCGGGTACGTTGTGTACACCGCAAAATCTATTACCATTATTTTATCAATTTTTACCATGAGAGATGGATGAGTTTGAATGTAGTCTACTGGAGTTACACAAACACATCTGATATTCACGAGATTAACCGACACTGAGATTGTAACGGATATGTGCACTAATGCTCTCACATGCTTTCTCTGATATACCACTGTAAATATCAACTAGAGATGATTATTCTCATATCTAGTTTTCAGCATTTTAGAGGACCATGCCTATATGCAATCTCGGTCCCTTAGCCAGAACCACGATGGTCTTTATGATTTTGAGTGATGTCATCTATATAGGCACTCTTTCTTATTGTGATGAGGGGCCTGTGTTCACTAGGTGAATCTTTACCTCTGTTTCAATACACTTTGGCAATTCCAAGATGGCCGCCACATAAGAGGTTACGTGGTGAGTCTGCTTTCTGTTTTGTTGACCGCATTGGAGGCCAACAGGTTGGAGTCCTTCGTTTGTGTTTACGGCGTTCGGATGGTAGCCTTTATATCTACGGCTTCACCCGGCATTTGACTCGTGTCCTGTACTCGGAATGGCACGCTGAGCGACGTCTTGAATTTTGACACACGATATACCGGTAAGGAGGAGTGGAGTTCTGCGAGAAAGTTATCAGGCTCTCCAATGTCCGTGGACCTTAGGGGGATAGCTGAATGCTTACGCTACACCGCTGGAATATGAAATAGGGAAATAGAAGTCTGCAGGCACACAGCTTGTTTTCTGGAATACCGACTCTAGATAAGATTACGGCATATTTCATATTGTGCGTTTGACACAGGAGGGTGTGTTGGTCTTATGGACAATGCGGAACGCACCCTTTAAATAAAGGGGTCAGTTTACGTCATGGATATTTGGGATATATATGCAGTGAGTACTGTCCGAATGCGTTACCTAGAGCTAGCTATGCTTAGGGTCAACATACGTTTATATGTCATTCACCCCTTGGGTATTGTGAGATACATTCTTGGTATCCTCTGTTGTAGAATTTGAGACTTTGGGAGTTTGGGACGTAATTGGATCCCTTCGACGGATGAACTACAGAGTGAGACGTCGCAAGCTACGGAACCCCATTTTGTGGGTTGGAATTATCACCACAAAATAAGTAGGTGTTGATTTTTAAGTAAGGAGCTTTTGGCCACTTGTATATGTTCTATCTACTAGAGGATAGATTTTTCATTCTAGCCGTGTTGTTATTTATTTCATAGATTTGACTACAAGGAGGACATAGGTATTTATCGTGGTTCACTTATTCTCACTACCACTTGGGCTATACAAGGCGGTGTCATTTTCACTTTTCTTCACGCCGTATCGACACCCTATCTCATTTGGCTTAGTGTTTTCTTACTCACAAGTCTCAATTTTGTTTGAATGCACTGGTTGCACAGCACTCTACTTTGTAGTTGCTTTTGAATAGTGACATACACCTTTCTTTTCCATCCTTTGGTACTTTGGGTACGTTGTTACCCTCTTTACTATTCGGAACTTATCCGGGAGTTTCATCTGATTTCCACCTTGTGCATGTTTGCACGAAGTTATCGTGTAGACACTCGAGCATGTCTTTGATTATTACTGTGGATTTGTTGTACACCTGTTATTCTGTAAGGTGGTACATTGCTTGCTCTTGTTTGTTTTCCGAACAGCCTTGATAAAGTCGCGGGAGTATTACCCTGTTTGCGACGAAACACGTGTCGGCTGTCTAAAGAACCAGAGAATAAAAGAAAGAAAATTACAAGAAACAACTCACTTGTGTATATTTATGCTCACAACGTGCATTCTAACTATTGCATTACTGCTTACGTGTGCTGGGGACATTTCTTCTGTTTACATAGACATAGGGGCTGATTCCGATTCAGGCCGGAAATCTCTCCGACCGAGCCGGACCCGGAGAGATTTCCGACCGAATCGGACCCTAGCAGTCCGACCGAGCGAGTACGATGCGTTCGCATGCTATCGGACTCGATTCGGTCGGACTCCATTGAAGTCAATGGGAGCCTGTCGTACAACGCGTACGCGGGCTCCCATTGACTCAATGGGTGCGAGGCGAACAAGGGCGCCCCCTACAGCGGGTGCGCGTTCGAGCGAGTCGCGCCGTACATGCACAGGTAGGGGGACCCATGGGTCCCCCTGTGTGCGACTCGGCGTGGTTAGGCATACAGGGGGTCCGACACGGACCCCCAAAGTGCGGCTCCGACTGCTCTTTCGAGCCGGACGGGCGCGAGTCGGTCGGACTGCTCGAGGCGCGCATCGTACTTACCCGGCCGGGGAACGTCTCCATTGCGCGGTGCGAGTCGTGTCCGTGTGAGTCGGTCGGAGCGGTTGGGTCCCGCGAACCAGTCGGTCGGCGATTTCGCGTACGCTCGCATCGTACTCGGTCGGGAAACAGGGCTCCAAATCGGATCCGGTAATGCCAACTCCGATTCGATTCGGAGCCCTACCGGCCGAGATCGGAATCGGCCCCTAAATATAATGCATTAATCCACATTTTAAAAAAAATGTCACCAATAGTTATAACATTCTTATTACTTAACCATTTTAAAATATTAACATTTTAAAATAAAAATCCAATATATTTATAAAAGTACACTTATTAATTAGAAATAATTTTTAATTTATTTAATTTTTGATAAATATTTTAAAATATTTAAATTAAATTAAATATTACATTATATTTCTAAACACTCTTCATCTCTCATCCCTATAAACACAAATTTGCAATTATAAATTTAATTTTTTGTTAACAAAATATTTTGATTACAATTTAAATTTTAAATTTTGTATAAAAATTTCATTTCTCACCATCATCCACTATAATCCCAACATCCCACTGCAAATAACTCTATATTTTAATTTTTATTATTTAAATTCAAAATAATTATTTTTTAAATCATTTTTTTAAAAGTAACTCCCCACCATTAACCCCTAAAAACACAAGGGGGCCATTATGATGTCGGGCGGATACGCCCGCCATTTTCGTCCACCCACCTAACATTTCCCCCCGCCATATTACGATGGCGGTGGGGACCCAGGCGGACGGAAAGACCGTCTGCCAGTTTTCCGCTGGTAGTCAATCTGCCTGATTGCCTACCGGGCGGAACAGACCTGCAATAAGGTGGTGGTGCCTTGCAGGCACCGCCATCCATATTACGATGATGGCGGTCTCATGCCTTTCCATGGCGGAGCCTCTGCCATGGAAAGGCTTGCGGAGAATGCCTTTGGGGGCCCGTTGCGGGCCCCCAGGTGGTTGGTGGGGGTGGGTGGCTGCACTTGGGTGGTACCCCCTGACATTTGCATGCACAAGGTGGCAGGCACCGCGCGGTGCCTGTCACGTTGTGCATGCAAATGCACAATGGTGGCGGTCGCATCCTAATAGGCACAGCAGGACCGCCGCACCTCTTGCGGACGGTCCCATTCACCGTTACGGTGGCGGGCGGACATTGCCCGCCCACCATCGTAATGATGCCCAAAATTCCTATTCAAAAAAATATTTTTTTCTCATAAATTCATTACAAAATTTCAAAATTAGATTTTCAAATTTTTAAAAACACTCCCCACCCTTATCCCCTACAAACACAACATCACGCTCCTAAAACAACATTTCATAATTGAAATTATAAATTTTTAAATTGTTTAAATTTTTTAAAAATGTTTTAAAAACACTACCCACCCTTATCCCCTAAAAACCCAACACCCCGCTCCTTAAACAACATTTCAAATTTTATATTTTCAAATATTTTAATTATTATAAATTTTTTTACAATTATTTTAAAACACTCCCCACCCTTATCCCCTAAAAACCCAACATCCCGCTCCTAAAATTTCTATTACATTTTTTTTTTTTAACAATATACTACATTAAAAACAACATTTTAATTTTTTTTTTTTTTTTAGTTCAAATATTTTTTATTGGATGCTTCCAAATAATTAGACAGTACAGAAGGGAAACAATTGTAATCAAATAACAAAACTGAGGTAACGAAGGAGCATATCAATCCTAGGTAAACAATATATTTATGCCAATGCGAAATACAACAAATTAAGAAACAGTAATACATGAATGAATAGAAGTAAATAATAATGGTTCCAATCAATACATTACCCTGGGTAGAGGACAAGATGTTGTCGGTTTTGGTTCGGGGGGTGAAAGACCCTAATAGGGGGGTAAGGTTCACGGTGGTTTGTGCGAACTGAAGTATAGGTCGAGACTGTCCCACAAGTGTCTAAAGGGGGATTTCCAAGGTGAGTTTTGGATAGCAAGGTTATCTGCTCCTCTGAGATGGGAGACCCAGTTAAGCCAGCATTTGAAGTTCGCCTTTCTTGTGTCCTTCCAGTTGTTTAGAACTACCTTGACCGCTGCTATAAGAAGGAGGTCCAATAATGCTTTGTCTTTGTCATTTATTTTCAATATGGAGGAAGCCAAATGTCAGTGTGGCTAATTCCCGTTTAAGCGAACAGGAGAAGAGTTGAGAGATGAATTCAAAAACTTTGTCCCAAAATGGCACAACACATTTGCAAAAGAGTAGCATGTGGGCTAGGTCTCCTATGCTTTCCTCGCAGTTCCAACATGTTGGGACATCTCGGATATTGTGGGAGTGTAACCGGGCCGGCGTCCAGAAGGCTTTATGTAGGAGCCAAAATTTAGTCTGGGAGAGGGCAGGGGTAATCTTATTTCTGAAGACTGAGTTCCATGTTTGGGACCAAAACTTCTCAGGGATCGGGAGTGAGGAGTGTGAGGCCCAGAAGGATATTATGTTCTTATTGAGGGTCGAGTGTTTAGGGCGAAGCAGTTTGTAGATGTAAGATACTTGGTAGCCAAGTTTATTTATCTTTGTAACATAACCTGACAGGGAAGGAAGGGAGGACCTTAGGTTCGCTCTAGATACAGCCGCCTTGACTTTCAGGAAGTAGTAAAAGTCCAGCTTGTCTAGTTTGTATTTATCTTTGAGAGATTCAAAGGTGAGTGGTTGAGAAGCGACATGCAGCTGGTGCGGAAAGTGGATACCTTTCTCTATCCAGGAGTTATTGTGTAGGGTCTACCCCCTGTATAGTATGTTATGGTTGTCCCACAATGATTCATGTGGTGAACATTTTATACTAGTCTCAAGGTTCTTGTCTACTTTCAGGAGAGCAGCTTTTGTGTTCTTAAATATCGATTTTGAGCAGGTGACATTAGCAAAGTTTGAGGTAAGAAGGGCTACTGGTGCTAGGTTGTTCAGGAGGGATCTTTCGATTTCTAGCCATACTCTGTCGGGGGATAAGCCAATATGAGCCTTGTTTTGCTAAGAAGGCCGTTTGGTATAGTTTGAAATCGGCTAAGTTGACTCCGCCAAGAGATTTATCCAATCTGAGTTTTTTAAAACTAATTCTGGCCTTTTTGTCTTGCCATAGGAATTTGGTTAGGAGAATATCCAATCTCTTATGAAAGTCCTCAGATAATAACATAGGGAGCATGGTGATCAAGTAATTCACCAAGGGTGTGATCATCATCTTGATGGTTTCGATACGACCCCACCAAGTGATGAATCTTGGTGACCATGCATCCAGAAGGGTCTTGATCTTACTTAGGGTAGTGGTTTTGTTTTGTCGGAGAGATCCTAGAATATTATCGCCAAATTCGATCCCCAGGTATTTTATGTATTCAGTTTGCCATGTAAGGCCTGAGTCGCCCAGTATATCCCTGGTGGATAGTATGTTAAGGGGTTTAACTTCAGATTTATCCCTGTTTAACTTGTAGCCTGAGTACACTGAATATGTGTCGATGGTACTCAACATGGCTTTGATAGAGTGGTAGGGGTCCTCTGTAACAATGAGGATATCGTCCACGTAGGTGGCAAGTTTGATGACAGAATCTTTGAAAGTTATGCCTTTTATATCCCTATTGTTTTTGATGTCTTGGATTAGCGGTTCGAGTGCCAATAGAAAATGTGAGGGTGAGAGCGGGCATCCTTGCCTAGTGCCCTGTTCCAGCACAAAGGGGTCGGATAACGACCCGTTGATCGCGATGCAGGCAGTGGGGTTTGAGTAAAGGGCCATGACCATGTTAATGAACGGGGATCCTAAATTAAAAGAATGCATACAATGCTCAAGGAATGACCACGAAACACGGTCAAATGCTTTTTCCGCGTCCAGTGTAATAGCTACTGATGGTGCAGGTGTCTGTTTAGCATGCTCTAGTACATGACATAGTAGGCGGGTATTGTCGTTAGAAAGGCGATTTTTGAGAAACCCCACTTGTGAGTTACTAATTAACCTCGGGAGGAACCCATTTAGGCGTGTGGCTAGTAC
Organism: Calotriton arnoldi; assembly: GCA_963921515.1. Lineage (NCBI taxonomy): Eukaryota > Metazoa > Chordata > Amphibia > Caudata > Salamandridae > Calotriton > Calotriton arnoldi. Next base: position 4,012,734 of record CAWUFW010000325.1, read on the forward strand.
TTTAGCGTATATTTTGCAATCTACGTTGATCAATGAGATCGGCCTATAGTTTTTGGGTAGTAGGTGGTCTTTTCCCTCTTTTGGTATTACTATAATATTGGCTTCTTTCATTGAGGTGGGTATGTCCCCCTTTTTGGCAATTGTGTTAAACACCCTCAGCATAGCTGGTTGGATCGAGTCACTAAAGGCCTTGTAGAAAGACGCTGAGAATCCGTCTGGCCCTGGAGCTTTGTTGCATTTCAAGGATCTAATAGAAAAGGATAATTCCGATTCTGAGAAGGGTTTTCCCAGTTTTGTACGTGCGGAAACAGAGAGGCTTGGCAGGTTTAATGTTTTTAAGTATTTGGTACAATCCTCCGGTTGGGGTGAGTGTTTATTTTTATACAGATCCTCATAGAAGTGTCTGAAGGCATTCATTATTTCTTGTTGCTTGGTTTGAGTGACCCCTGCTGAGTTTTTAATGGAGGTGATAGAGAACTGGCGCTCTTTGTGCTTTAAGTAAGAGGCAAGTAGTTTACCCGCTCTATTGCCATCACAAAGTTTAAGGGCTTTGAATTTGTTTATCCACACCCCCGCACGTCTGCTCAGAATTTTATTGTATTCATACTTTTTCTGAGTCAACTTGTTAAAAATTCCTGAGTTATCTACATCTCTGGCATGCGAGGATTCGAGGGTTTTTATATCGTGTTCTAACACAATTAGGTCGTTGTTAAGTTATTTATTAATTCTGGCCTTGATTCCGATCAGTATGCCTCTGGTGGTTGCCTTAAACGCATCCCATAGTGTGAAGATGTCTGTTTCGGGGAGGTCGTTATTTGTAAAATAATCACTGATTGCGTTTTCTATTTTCCGTCTGTCCTCCGGATCAGCGAGGGCCTCCTCATTAAAATGCCATCTTTTATTTGGGGTTGTCGAATGTGTTCCCGAAATTTTAGTGCTAATACAGGAGTGATCGGATACCAGAATGGGCTCAATATCTGTCTGGTCTATAAGGTGGGCAAATGCTCTGGATATCAGGATATAGTCTATCCTTGTGTACGTGTTGTGAGGGGGCGAGTAGAAGGTGTAATCACGGGTGTCCGGGTGTTGGAGGCGCCATGAGTCTAGTAGGTTGAATTTAGAGCATATCCTCTTGAGAATTTCATGAGATTTGGGCGATTGGTATCTACATTTAGATTGTCGATCTATTAGGGGGTCCATTGGCAAGTTAAAGTCCCCAACCACAATGACCAGGTCCTCTTGGGGTAGATCACCTATGGTGTTTGAAACTTTTTCCCAAAATTTGGGTTCGTCGGTGTTGGGGCCGTACAAATTGAGGACATGGAATGAATCTTCCCCTTTTTGTAGGTTCATAACTAGTAATCTGCCTTCCTCATCGTGTTCGTGTGTAATGACCTTTAACTTTGACTTTCTATTTACGAGAGTAATAACCCCTTTTCTTTTGTGTATGGCAGGCGAGCAGGCAATGTGAGAGATCCAGTTGTGGTTTATACGGGAGGCAACTTCCTCAGATAATTTCGTTTCTTGGAGTAGGATTATATCACCTTTTGTTTTAGCTAAATAGTCGAGGATTTTCCTGCGTTTTACTGGTTGGTTGAGGCCTTTGACGTTTAGGGAGACAATCTTGAGGTCTTCCGCGATTTTGCTAGATTGAATCATCAGTTATATGGATAATGGCTATGACTACGGCTTATGTATTTAGGATGAGGATGTGAATCTGACTTCAATTCCCGTCCTTGTGTGAGCAGTTTTGTAAATAGGATTCTCTTGAAACAATGGGACTTTTTGTTACAGTGAGCCGTGACCCCTAACCCCCTACAGCGGTGGGGCTTGTTTGGCAGTGTAGAGGAACCGTAAAATAAGATACTAAAATTACTAAGTATACGAAATATACAAAATATACAAAAAACATGCATCAGAATGGAAGCAGCCATAACCCCTTTTACTCTCATCCCCTTCAACCCCCCTCCCACTTCTCCCACCCCACTCCCACCCCTCCCCCTCCCAACCGTGAAAGAAGAAATCGGATGTAGGAGCTGCAACGGCAGGTCCGTCGAACTGACCACAGGGAGGTCAATAACATGGATGCGTACATACTGGAGTACAGCTGGAGTAGTACAGCCGGATTAGCATTGCATAATGTTACTTATTATCAGGCATAGGTCAGAGTGTAGAACAGATAGGAGCGGTATGATTTAAAGCTAAGTAACCCACATGTCAGAGTATATCACAGGCCAGCGTAGGTCACAACTCATCGCATCCATCAACCTATCCTTTGTCGATTTACATTCTAGTGAGAGAACAATGTGGCAAGTGTTAGATCAACGGCTTTGCAAATACTGTCGTCTATGGTTAACATCTGCGAATAACATCTATAACCAACTTATAGTATAATATTGTCATGTATGGATAACATCTGTGGAAAACATCTATAACCAACTTATAGGAGCTGCTAGGACCAACATCCCAAAACCTGTAGGTACATAAGGATGGATATAACATTATCTATGTCAAGTAAGAGTAAAGAAGTGTAATCACAAACCAATTCCGTGATCACGGAATAACAGAGTAGGAGTGTGTTAGGTAAGCACAAAGCATGAAATCGAGGTTTAAAGGATATCAAGTTTTCCTCTTGTTTGTGTGGCCCAATGAAATGTCCATTTCTTGTGTTGGTGGGACTTCCAGGTGCTCTGCTAGAGTCTTGGGATTATTGAAGAACTGTGTTCTGCCATTTTCGGTGATTTTGAATTTTGCAGGACCGGCGAAGGAGAATTGAATGTTCCTTTCCCTGAGTTTGTTCCTTAGTAGAAGGAAGCCTTTACGTGTGTCCACCGTTGTCTTGGAGTAGTCCTGTCTGAAGGTTATTCGTTGGCCTTCCCAGGTAACTTGGTGGTTCCTCCTGGCGAAGTTGAGGATAGCCTCCACGTGTTGGTATCTCAAAGGTTTGCAAATGATGGGGCGAGCAAGTTTATTGTGTGGCTGTTTGAACGTAGGAATTCTATGAGCTCTGTCCATCTCCAGCGGGTGTAGGAACTTGATTCCAGTGATCATAGGAATCCAGGACTCTAGGAAGGCTGTGCACGACTCGGCAGAGTCTTCGGAACCCTCCGGAATTCCGAAGATGCGTATGTTCCCTCGCCTATTTCGGTCCTCTAACTCCGCTGCTTGCCTTTTTAATTCATTAGCAGTTTCTCTAAGGTATAAGATCTCTTTGCTTGACTGAGATGCTGCGTCTTCTATGTCACTTATTCTTTGTTCAGCACTAGATATCTTTAGGTTGATAGTGTGCATGTCGGCGCGGATAGCAGTAAGTTCCAGCTGCATTGAATCTGTGTTTTGTTTAGTGGATTTCGCAAGGTCAAGGACCTCCGCCAGTTTCTTCAAGATCATGTCCATTGTGCTGGTTATATCAGGTCTGGCTTTGATTGGAGACTCCGAGATAGCAGGTTCGGCCTTAGATTTTTTGTAGTGAGACTTAGATTCTTTATCCGCCATGTTGTGATCGTACGTAACATAGGATTGACGTTGGGTCAAACAATGGGACAGATGTGCGGGCCTGGTGCCAGCTTCCCTGGTGGAAATTGTAAGGCGTACAGTTACTGAATGGCAATTGGAAGACTCAGCCGCTTGTTTGTTTATTTGCTTATTTCAGCTCGGAGCTCCTCGCCCCTTGGCAGAGTTGTTTACAGCGCTAGAGACTCTGCTAGCAGGAGATATATAGGCACACTGGTGGGGTACACCTCAGGACAAAAGAGGTTTCTTTCAAGGTAATATTCTGCCTCGCTCATTGACTAACTGAGGCTCTGTATGTGTACCCTCTTCAGATCCCCTCAGTGACAGCAATCCTCCAGGACTCTGTACAAGGACAAGCTCAGATGGTGGACAGTGGCAAAGAGGTGTTCGTTGTGTTGCTGTACAGTGGAATATATATAATATATAATATAATATATATCATATTTTAATATAAAATAATACTATGGCGATATTTTAAAAAAACGATATTTTATACATTCTATATTTTTTTCCCCGATATTTTTAACAACACTAACAAACGATATTTTTTAATAACGATATTTTTGATTCGATATTTTATACTTCGATATTTCATTAAAAAAAAAACCTATGGGGCCTATTACGATGGCGGGCGGACTTTGTCCGCCCGCCACCGCAACGGAGCACAGGACCGACCGCCGATGTTGCGGCGGTCCCGCCATGCAAATTAGGATGCGCCCGCCACACTGGCGTGTGCATCCTGGCCCTTTTACATTGCTAGTGGATCTGCTGGCTGCAGCCCCGCTCGCAATGTAAAAGGATTGTGCACAGCATTGCCATGCACAACATGGCAGGCACCACGTGGTGCCTGCCACGTAGTGCATTGCAATGAGGGGGGGTACCATAGGTACCCACCATGTGCAGCCCCCGACACCCTGGGGGCCCGCAACCGGCCCCCAATGTCAAACACTGCATGCCTTTCCATGGCGGCAATGCTGCCATGGAAAGGCCAATAACCGCACGCATCATAATATGAATGGCGGTGTCTTGCAGACACCGCCACCATATTGTGTCCCTTTTCCGCCCGGTTGACAAGTCGATCGGCGGAAAAGCGGCGGACGGTCTTTCCGTCCGCCACGGTGCCCCCCGCCATACTAATATGGCGGGGGAGTACCAGGGACATTTGGTGGGTGGATCGCCACCGCCAGGGCGGTGGTAGCCACAGCCGGCCCGGCGGTGGCGATCCGGCCGCAATCGTAATGGGCCCCTAAATTTTTAACATCGATATATATAACATCGATATTTTAGTATTATCGATATACTAAACTCGATATTATTGTATATCAATATTAAAAATTCGATATTGTGACTAGTTACCCCCGAATACTGGATTATTTTAATACACTTAATAACTGATACATTCAGTTTGGGACCACATAGAGAAATGCTTTTCCTACTCAAATGAGTTGCAATTTAAAATCTTCTTTGATGGTATGGTCATATTTTAAGTTCATTTCCTGAAAATGCCACTTTTAGAAGTTGGCATTTTTATGCCTAAACCAAATGTGCTTTTCTGACAGTATCCAGGGTCACATTACTACAAATAGCTATACAGTAGTGTAGTCTGAAAAGCAAACTAGCCATGCTTCGAGCATTGGGAATCGGAGGCGGAGCAGCTGAGACGCAGCAGAGCAGTGGAGCAGCTGAGACACAGAGGCGAGGCGGAGCAGCTGACTCAGCTGAGCGGAGCATCGGAGCTGCGGGAAACGCGGTACAGAGCGGGCGAAGCAGCAGGCGAGGCATCAGAGGCACCGTGCGGGGGGGCCGGAAACCTGCAACCCGTGGCCCTGCGGCGCTCGCGGCCCCCGCGGCCCCCGCAGCCTCTGCAGAGAATGGTTGCAGCTATAAGCGGTAAGCGCAAGGCTGTGGTTACGAGCAGCCGTTGAGCAACCCGCCATCATTACCGCGCTACTATTACTGCGGTAGCTGGCAGTTAACAAGTAACCAGCAATCAGCCAGCGACTAGACCCCCAGCAACCCCGCAACCCAGAATCCTGACAGCTAGTCTGCAGCAAACGCAGATAAAGGTGGTAAGGAGTGTGCTGTGTGCTGGGAAGCTGTTGGGAAAAGGCGCGGCATTAAGGAAAGGCGTCCAGCTACAGCGAAAGTTCCCAAAGCTCCCCAAGTTCCCCAGGCGAAACAACACCTAAGCAAAACCAATACGACGAGGATGCGCAGAGTGAAGCGGAGTGAAGCGAGCGTGGCCGCCATTAGGCGCGGTCACGGAGTGTGAGCCCAGTGAGCCCGCGGAAGCGGTCCAACTTGGTTGGGAGCAGCTCACGGTCTGCCAGTGTGCCCTGCTCGCTATCTCTCAAATCACCAGCGCCCCACTGCCTGCACCTTGCCTGCACTCTGCCTGCACTTTGTCTGCACTTGCCGGCATTTGGACTGCAGCCTGTATCTATCCTGCATTTTGTCCTCTTCAAGAAGTCCACCCGCCTGACCCATTGTAAGTTTGTCTTCAATCACGCCCCCTAGCAACAAAGTTCACAGCCCAGGGTGGCAGTAGCAGGAGGTAGTGACTGACTGATTCGCAGGGGGCACTGCTTATCCGGTCACACTCCCCCTTCCCCCTCTTCACCTCAAGCCCGTACCTCACATATATGGTATTTGGCACTCTGGATTTGTTTAAACAGTTGTATCACTGTGCCACGCCACACCACGTTTCGTTGTAATAGTGCCTTAGAACTGAATTGCTCCCACTCGCTCTGCTTGTATAAAGAAGGATACTTACCTGTATAACGAGGTGGGAATTATGAGGTCGTGAAAGGAGCGACCACCTTTCCCCTCCGCTAAGAGGAAAAAAAAACTACAATCCTCAGCAATTTTAAACAAAAAAAAACAACCAGGGGAAAATCAGTCTTTCAAATCATCTATGGTGCGCAACAAAGTTTGATTTCATGATGGACCCAGCGGGAGCAATGCTGACGTTACAAACTGATTCATGCGGACTACAAACTCCAATCAAGCCAGTGAGTGAGCCAAGTGCAGTATCTCAAAATCATGGAGTAATAGAGTCTGATCAATATGAAATGGAGCAAACGTCAAAACCAATCGAGGAACCAGGCAATCAATGGGGTCAAATAACTGATTTAGAGATGTTAACCATTCCTCTAACTACACAATTGTAACAAGAGGACCCAAGTTGCATGGGATTATTGACTGGAGATATTCAACAACTATTAGTAACGGGGTGCCACTACCAATTGAAGTGCAAGTAAATGTAAAAAAAGTTAACGTAGTAGGCAACCCATTGAGTCTGGTGCAAATAAATCAGTATCAACAAGATAATTCTACAAAAGGGAAAGACCGGCCAAAAACATCAAAGGATATTATTAATTTACCTAATCTCCCTCAAACCGACATCAATTTGATTCCAAAGGATACGGAACAAAACTTGGGTCAGGAGAATCCCAAGCAGATCAATGGATCCCAAAATAATATGGATGATTATATCATGAAACCGGATAACATGCAGCGTTGGAGTACACCCTACCAAAAGGATGACCGTAATAATAGGTTACAATTTATTGGGTCAGGAAATAAGGAGGAAGAACAACAAAGCCCTGTACGTGGGTCCAATAAACAACACTCTTCTGTAAATGGCCAAATTCAGGGAGCACAAGTCTCGGGAAACTGGGACTCGGGGTCAATCTGGGGCCTATTCTTTAGAACCTCTCAATTATTACTAGAAGCCCTAACTTATCAGTCAAACAAAATGGAGGTGCAAATAGACCTTCTTAGCTCCATGGCATCCTCAGTAGCGGGAATTGATCAGAAGATAGCCACGCTAAACAATCTGGTAATAAGGGCACAAGCACAACCAATATCTTCATATACAGATTGCAGTTGTGCCCCACTGATTAACAAACTGTCCACAATTCCTGAAGTACTAAATACAATAATTGAAGATCTAAGAGGAAACTTATTCACCCTTGGAAACAAAAATTATCAGAGTGAGTGCATAACTGAAAAAAAGACGATTAGTAATAACTTACATGAGGAAAGTAGTAAGAATCTAACAGAGGAAAAAAAGGAAGTTCAAATAGAGGAAATTCCACTCTCTTCACAAATAATACCATTAGAAACATCACCTGAATACCAATTATCAAAAATACAGAGAAAAAAACAACGGAAAGCAAGGAATAAAGTTATAAAACCTACAAAAACAGTACCTCCTCCTGAATTAGAGATAATACAAACAGGAAATAGTCTTGAGAAACCAAAGCAAGCAACTAACGCAATTCAGAAACAAGCAGATAAAGTTATAGAGGTAACAAAACCATTCTATCCGTTGTTTAATAAGAAATTTCCAGATGTTAGTACAGTAGTAATAAATAAAACCCTCAAAGACCCAACAGATCATAAAAAACAGGGCGAACCTGAAAAAAAAACAACAACAAATGGATATCCCAGGTGCTGAGGGAACCAATAAGAAAGTGAAAAGTAAACCACTTCAATCAAAAAAGAAAAGAGCAAAAATTGAGCGAACTATAATGACCCAAGACTACATAGGAATGCTAGAAAATCTGAAGGAAAGTAAGACAACACAAGATCGGGAAATAGAGAAAAGTAAAAAACACAATACGTCGAATGGATTATCTTATGTCAGTCAACCATTAAAACAACCTTCATGGACCCAGGAGCTAGGAAAACATATAGGTAAACCACAAGAGCAGGAGCTACCCAATTATTGTAATCCCCTGCAAAAAGCCAATATAAAAAATCAAGGTCAAAAAGAGGGAGGAACACAATTGATTTTTAAGCCAGAATATAAATCCAGGGGTAATAACGATATCTTGAATCGCAGAAACATCTTAAAATTGTGTAAAGCAATACCGTCGCTAGAAAGAATCAGAAGTACTGATATTGAATCAATTGAATTCCTAGCAAATAAAAACACCAACCAAGAATCGACACTGGTATCCTAGACTTCATCCACCTCAGTAGACCTTATCATAAAAGAATACGATCGTTTTCTGGCTTGGGGAATAAAAGTTACAATGCCACCCCAACCCTCCTACCCAAGTCCGTTTATTTCCCCCAAAAAACCAAATATACAACGGAAGGGGTCGGACAATAACCAGATATACTCAATACTGAAAAATCCAATAGGTAAGACAATGGGGCAAACCTCAAAATCTTTAGTTGAGAACAAAAGAGAACCAATGGAGGAGTTACAGTTTGGTTGGTTAACTGCAGCACTCCACGGAGTAAAGGAGGATTGATGACTCCCAAATGATGGTCCCAAGAAGTGGATAACAAGCCCAAGTGGTATGACTCGAATATGCTCCTGGAATATAAAAGGTATTCAATCAAAGATACAAAATGAGCAACTGACCTCAACGTCGGAACATTTTCAAATGATCTGCCTACAAGAGACCTGGGCAACGGATCCTTTTAGATTAGAAGGTTTTAAGGGATACTATATGCCTGCCATGAAAACAAGTAAATACGGCAGATCTTGTGGGGGTTTGGCTACTTTTATCTCAACAGAGCTAAAAATGGAAAGTGAGGAGGAAATACAAAATATAATTGACTGTCTGATAGTCAAAATACGTTATAAAGAAAAACAGATAATTAATTCCCTCTTACTAATAAATATATATATTCACCCTGATTGCAGTTCAAGAAGAGCAATGCAGCTTGACATCTATAATATTGCAGCAATTTGAAAAAGAAACCCAACCTAAGGTCATCATCACAGGTGACTTTAATATGAATATGTTGTGGTCTTATGTTAGAGACGACAAAGTTCAACAACAGAACTATTTATGGTCAATCCCTAGCCTCCCACTTACACTGGATACTAAAGGAGAAAAGAAAGGGAATATTGGTAAGAATTTTTTTAAAGATTTAGAATCCTTAGGTCTGAGGGTGCTAAACGGACGCTTTCTGCAAGACAAGCCACCCGCCTGGACTTATCAAGCATTGGGTAACAAATCTCGAATAGACTACACAATAGCATCGTTAGACTTATTTCAAAATATTTCATCTTATCGGAGTGGAGGAGCAAACGGGAGTGATCATAATCAACAAATAATAGAGTTAAACTTAAACTGTGTAAGGCATGGAAAATATATGACACTTCTGGGAGACATAACTACGGTAAACTATAAGAAACTTTATTGGTCAGAAACCTCCAAAGAATCAATCATAGCAACGTCACAAGCGATCGTGGAAATTTGTTTTAAAGGAGATTCTTCTAACGCTATTGAAAAATGGTCCCTCTTTACAAATAAATGAATTTCAGGCCAGATGGAAAAAGATGGTAATAAAGAGCAGAAGGGTAAAAAATCACTGGCATTGGTTAAACTGTCTTCTGAATGTCATCTATTAAAAAAAGAGCGTAATAGAATACTGAGATTGGTTAAGAAGCTCCCAGGTAATCAAACTACGGAGACAAATTAAAGAAGATAAATGCAGATGTAAGAAAATTGACTTGGAAAGAAAAAATGCAAGCAAAACAAGCGCTCTGGGCAAAAGCATTATATACCAGTAAAAAGAATAATGCAAGGGAATTCTGGACACTAATCAACAACATGAACAGATCTAGTAGGACAACTACATCTTCTGTAGTTCCTGAGTCAGAATGGGTAAAGTTTCTACATTCACACTTGAACTATAACCTAAGCATGGATTTGAATCCCGGCATAGCCAATTTAAGTAGAACAGTGGATAACAAGAATACTGACATATCTATAACCGAAAGTCAAGTATGTAAACTCATTAAGAAACAGAGAACTGATGGCACCCCTGGCCCAAACGGGATTCCAGCTGTCTTCTATAAGGAGAATGCATTAACTTGGGCCAGTTACCTAACACTAGTATTCAATCAAGCATTGAGAACATCGACCATTCCTGATTCCTGAAAGGGTTCTATAATCTCACCTATTTATAAAAGTGGTGAGTGGTCCCTACCAGCTTACTACAGATTAATTACGCTGCAAGATATAGACGCTTAGCTCTTTGCATCAATTCTCCTGAAAGAACTAACAGAGTGGGCAACAGAAAAGCACTTAATCCCGCCAAATCAATCGGGTTTTATACAAGGTCAAGGTACGGCAACTAATATTTTAATACTGGGAATATTAATAGAAAATTATAAAGTGAAAACACAACCGCTATACCTATGTTTCGTGGACTTTAAAGCAGCTTTTGATAGTGTAGATAGGCAAATTGTATGGAGGAAACTGGAAAACTATGGAATTAGTCCTGGCCTTTTAAAAGCAATCCAATTACTATACACCGAGACTTGGACCAGGGTTCGACTAGGTAATGGCTCACGGCTATCTAGAAGAATTGATACATCCCAGGGTCTAAAGCAAGGATGTGTTTTAGCACCGTATTTATTTAATTTATTCTTATCTGATGTTACGGAAGCACTGGACAACGAGTTGGCTCACTCACCGAAATTGGCAGATAAACAAATTTCAAATCTATTATATGCTGACGATGTTGTATTGCTCAGCCAAACAAAGATAGGGTTGCAGCGACTTATAAACAAAATATCAATGTATTCAATTAAGAACAAGTTGGTAATAAATGAAACAAAAACTAAAGTAATGGAAGTTTGCAATAGGGTATTGAGCCACAGTAAACATAAATGGTATCTCCAAAGTCGGCAGTTAGAACAACCAGCACAGAGACTCTGATTAACTCCTGACTAGCGCCTCCCCTCGGATTAACTAGTCACCTCTCCTAGAAACCTGGGGACTCGTTTCGAGCAACTATAAAACGCAAACCGTACATTCGTGTCCACCATCTTTCATATATCCTGCACCCTGCCCTCTTTTACCTTTTGTATATTATTGTGATTCCAAGCCTATTGTACATTTCTATGTTTCCTGTAAAGCGCTCTGATACCCTAACGGGTCAAGTTCGCGCTCTATAAAACACAAAAATAAAAATAAATAAAATAAAAGTGAAATTCTATAAATACCTTGACATACTGTTTGACGACAAGGGCGCATTTTTACAACATAAAACAGAGCTGACAAAACAAAGTAATTGTTTACTTATGGCCTTTCGTTCACTACATAGCTCTTTGGGAGGACCAACCTATCTTCCATTACTAAAGGTTATAAAAGCGAAATTACTGCCCAGCCTTACCTATGGAAGTGAAGTTCTTTGCGGTATGGACTCTATGCTATTGAATAACGCTATAACAAAAACATTTAATATTTGTTTCGACTTCCGGTCAATGCATTGCCGGCCCAGATCTGGCTGGAATTTGGCTTCTGCAACCAGCAAATTGCAAGGATGGGCCAGTATGTAAAGGTATGGAAACAAATTAAAACCAACACTTTTAATCCAATGAGCTGTCCACTCTGGCAAGAAATGCAACAGAACCAAACCTCTCATTTTTATAAATATCTTCAAATAGCACTGAAAGAATTGTCAGCACATGAGATTTGGGAGATGTCACTAACACCACTATCTTTAAAAAAAATAATTAATAGATTAACAAAACACCTATCCCTTCTGAAAGATAAAGAGTTATTTACTAAGTGAACGCATGCCTGGATGATAGTGAATGAATATACGATCCTTAAAGTTCAGCCATATCTAGAAATACCTTGGACAGTACAAACAAAGAATATATTTATGAAAGCAAGATTTGGCAACCTGCCAGGACTAATGCATGCAATGCCTTGGCTGAGACCAATCTAAGCCAATCCCCTGTAGACTATGCAATCAGTGGGAAGAAAATATTATACATTTGGTTTGCCTATGCACATCAATGAAGGATGAAAGAATAAGATATTTAAAGAACTGTTTTAATGATAGAGGTGTACGATCATGTAGACAAGCCTTGGTAGTTTGTTTTAAACCAACGGACATAATAATGAATGCAAATTTTACTAAATTTCTGATTCTTCCGAAAAAGAAATTGGAAGTCAGTGATTTGAGCATAGTAAAATCGGAAGTTGCTGATAGCTAGAGAAGAACTTTGAATTGCACATGCAAACTTGCACAAAAGCAATGAACTCATAACTGTAAATTATTCCTATTTTAAGATTTGTCTTGTTGACTTGTAATAATGATTAACTAAATTAGTGTATATAATGTATTCTCTATTACTCGCTGTGGAAATTGTTCGGCTAAGGGTTATGATGGATCTCGGATTTATAGTTATGTTTTAATTGTCATGTATTGATGATTTTCTAATTGTAAGATTTTAATTAATCATGCAATAAAGTTATTATTATTATACAGTAGTGTTTTGTGTATTACTTCCAGACATGGAAGATCTGCTCAGGAGAGTATGCTGCTACATCACCCCTTGTCTTAACATTTGGGAGTAAATTTGGTGGAAGGCTGGATTTGATGTTTAATTAAAAACATTATGGGGTTGTTAGAATACAACTGAAAATGACTATATTATTCGTATTATACTCAAAGTGATGTTAGCATTGATATAACTAATGCATTAATACGTATATTGTGTGAAATATGTAGTCAGTGGATGCCGGCATTATATTCGTCCGATTGACATGTGCATTGCCATCTTGTCTTGTTAGACGCCATTTTATAAACAGAACGAAACTGTTATGTTTGTTCGTTCCCAGAAATAGTCCTTGGTAAGTTTCGTTTCTTCAATGTTAAGATTTTGCTCGTTAGTACATTCTTCTACTGTTACATCAAGGCCTTCTCCCACCTGTCTGGTGGGGAGAATAAGCTAGACGGCCTTGGGCAGTAGATAGCATGTGCCAGGCTGTGGAACTGAAACTCATACTCTGTACCCCATTGTATTACAACAGCTACCAGTATTTTTCCATAATAGGTGGGTCTTAGTGGGCTCTGCAACCTACATAATGTTACTTTATGCTTGTTCAAGTCAGTCCCTCGTCAGCCAGTAGTAGAGGCTTGTTAGGCTGTACTCCACTGCAGTGTAAATTTCGAAAAAACTAGCTTGTTGGCATTCTCTACTGCGTCATCGACTTTTCATTGCATGGAAGGCTAGCAGTGGCCTAGAGTGACCCGAGTGACCCTAAACGGGTCACTTCCTTCAGTTAGCGCCCAAACAGGGACTCCACCAGGTGACCCATCTCACCCGTAGACGGGTTGCAGAGGTTGGGGTTGCGTCTGGTCAGATGGGCGGATCGGGGTACCCCACACGATTGAGCGTTAGTTCTCGCAGCTGCCCCGCTGTCTAATCAGGAGGCTCCTCATCTAGTGGTCATCTCGGCTGGGGTCCTGAAGAGGCGAAACCCTTGGATCTGACTGTTTAGGTCTGAAGAGTCGGCAGTGGAGAATAATCTTGTTTGACCTGTGTGCACCAGGTGAGCTTTGGTAAGTGCGGCGCCGTCTTGAGTAATTTGGTAGGTCTGCGGACCCTTGTGATACGGGGCGCTTGAAAACGTTCCACCAGGCCACCTGGTAATTCGGTATTCTTGAAAAGGCCTGGGGCTAGAGCCTATCTTGTTTTGGTGCAGTCTGAGGACTGTCTTGTTTTGGTGCAGTTTTTGGACTGCTGCTTGGGGCTCTTTGTTTGTATTGTGAAGGAGTGCGTGTTTGTGTGATGAGTGGAAGTGTCTGATGCTAAGATGTCTTGTTGGAGTAAATTGTGGTGTTTTGGGTGTCAAAGATGCTCTGTGGAAAACAGACTGGAGGAGCGGCAGCCCGCGCCTCCGTACATTGTGGCACAAATATATGAGAGACAATGCTGAGCTTTAGTGGCCACTTGATGGTACTTTTGATAAACAGAAATTGAATTATTTACAAGATAAATTGTTCGCTAGAAGAAGTAGGCAGTCAATGTTCGATACCTTGCAGGTATGGCAGAAAGAAGCCAAACAGCGACGTATAAGGGCCGAGAAGGCATCTAGGAAGAAAGCAATGCAGACAGTGGTGCAGAAAGCTGTAGCGTATGATAGAGAACAGACAGAGAAAGGTATTGAGTGTGCATATAGGAAATTTCGGTTACAGTGTGATAAGTCATATGTGGTTAGAGAGGAGGGGGATACTTTTGTGGAGGAACTATTGGAGACCCATCCTCCACCTCCCTATGCCCCACAGAGAATATATCTCAATGTTCCTTCACCTGTTCCTTCACCTTCTTTAAGTGTTCCTGTGAGCTCGACGGCTTCGGCCCCTGTTTTGTCTGCCCCCTTTCTACCTTACCGATTACGAGTGCGGTGACTGCGGGCACCCCTGTGACGTCTGTTATGTCTGCTTTTTTTTTCCCCTCCTTCCCTCGCCCCCACTACACAGCCACTGATGATATTGTCTCCTTTACCCGTGTCATTCATGTCTTCCCCAGGGTTGTTACCTACTGTGTTAAGTAGTGTTCAGACACCAGTAAGGGGGCCGGAGAGAGGGAATTGGTCTACAGTACAAGAGCGGATGGAACAGGTGTTAACTCGATCGAATGTAGGTGAGGAAGAAAAGAGGATGGTGGCGAATCAAGCAGCGCAGTGGGCTCGGGGTCCGATCTATAGTGCGGAGGATATATGGAGTGTAATGAAAGATTTTGATCCGTTTGTACAGCAGCATGCCCTCCAACATATGTCGGTTACTTTGATCATTTTATGGGAACAGTGTATCGGGGGCATAGCCCCTAAAATAATTTATGATATTCGAGATCGAGTATATTCAGCTGGCATGGCCCCCGGGGAGGTTTTTGGTAATGTGAGGACGTTGATAGGCTATCGAGAGAAATTACAAAGTAATACTCCGGTTGGGAAATCCCAGTTTCCGATGAGGGAGGTGCATCCTATTTTTTATCCTGAGATCCCAGAGCAGAGGAACCAAAGAAATGAGGTGGTCCAACAACGGGTGGAGGCTCGCTTTCAGGAACAGTGGGTTTATACTCCATGGAAAAGGAGTGAGGTATTGGCCCTTAAGGGTCAATTACCAGACCCATGAAAGAATCCCACAGCGTACTATAAGGAGCTGACAGAGGCAGCCTCCTCGTCAGTTATGACTCTTGCAGACATAGAAGTTTTCTTTGGGTTACTCGTACCGGTGGATATATGGAGACAGGTACATACTCAAGACCATAGGGTGGAGCTAGGCGGTACGTAGGACGAGATTAAAGGGTGGGATGCAGAGCGAAAGCCTGGTGAAAAACCTAGGGCTGAGATTCTGGCTTTGCCGAGTTGTATTATTACGTATATGCATTCCCTTATCCCACCTCGACGGGTTGATTGGGACAAGCTAACAGCATGTAGACAGAAGAAAGAGGAAAGTGTATCAGATTTTTTTACAAGGTTTGAAGGGGTTTTCTTGGATTTCAGTGAGCAGGACTAGTCAGTGGAAGGGGGCGTTCACTTGTTTGTTAATCGGTTTGTTACAAATTTGCTTCCGGAAATTGCGGCCCGGCTACAGACCTCAGAGAGTACTTGGACTACCTCTTCCCCTTCAGTGATATTGAGTATGGCTCAGTATTACGAGCATCGTGAAAACGAAGAAAAAGACAAGGTAGAGAAGAAGAGTAAGGATTTAAAAACAAAAGTATTGTTGCAGCAAGTTGCTAGAGGGTCTGGAAGGGGACGTGGGGGTGGTCCGACTCAAAGGGGCCAAGGTGTTGGTAGAGGTGGTGCACCTTTGGGGTTAAACCAGTGTGCCTACTGTAAAAAGGAGGGACACTGGCGGAGTGAGTGCCCAGATTTGTTACAAAAGATTGCGGTTCCTGGAGGGCGAGGTTCGCCAGGAAGAGGCCGTTATGAGGCTAATAGGGAAGAAGGGCAAGTGGGTGTGCCTTCAGGGGATCGTTCTGATTCAAATTATTTTGATGATCCCCGGGGACGACAATACTATCATGATGTTATGTTATGTTATATTTTATTTATAAAGCGCAAGTACACCAGATTGGTTTCATGGCGCTACTCTAAGGGTGCTGGTCTGAGATGTTACTCGTATGCCTGTCTAAATAGCCATGTTTTTAGGAGTCTACGAAAACTCATGAGGTCTGTGCAGGATCTGATTTCTAGAGGCAGGGAATTCCTGTATCTGGGGCCTAGAGTGGCGAACCTTGTTCCACCAAAACGTTTCAATTTGAAGGAGGGTATAGTCAGGAAATGCATATGGGCAGATCGCAGGTTGCGGGTCGGAATGTATCTTTCAATAAGGCTGTCGATGAATTTGGGGTTTCTACCATTCAGGGACTTAAAGATAATGCACCCCACCTTAAAGGCGCATCTCTGAGCTATGGGGAGCCAGTGCAGCCTCCTTAGAAGAGGAGTGACATGTTGACGCCTTTTTTCCTGAAAAATCAGTCTGGCTGCCTGATTCTGTACTAGTTGAAGACGGTGGGTGAGATATGCGGGGATGCCGAAGTATAGAGAATTGGCGTAATCTATATGGGATATCACCATAGCCAGAACTGCTTGTATTTTTGCTTCCTGTGTAAGGAACCTGATAATTTTCCTTATTTTTCTTAGTTGGAAAAAGCATGTTGAGATTACGGATCCTATTTGAGTTTTCATTGTGAGGTCATTATTAATTATGACTCCTAGGGTTTTGGCAGATATAGAAGGAGTAGGGGGCTGTCCCAGCTCTTTAGGCCAGAACCGGGGATGATGATTATGCTATGGACGATGCTTCGGGAGTGTTGTATGGCTAGGACAGCCAAGGGCAGGGTAAGGGTCCAGTCCAAATTCCTGTAGATCAGTGTGGTCCTTATGTCACAGCAGATTTACATGGCTCCGTACAGAAATTTTTGGTGGACACAGGTGCGATGAATAGCTCTGTTTCACATAAACTGGTCCCTGGGGCAACTCTGTTTGGCTGTAATATGTTTCGGTAGGCTTTTCAGGCGTGCCGGTTGTGAGCCCCATTTCCACACCCCTTGCTTTAACATTGGGTCCTTTTACTGTGGACTCTCCATTTTTGCTGACGTCTAATTGTGGCGAGAATTTGATGGGATTGGATTTGTTGAAAAAGTTACATGCTACCATTTCCTGTTCCCCAGATGGTGTGTATATGACTATTGGGCCTAATGTGGCTAAGGCGAAACAGTGTTTGTCAAAAGATGCACCCCTTCCAGTTGAATTTAAAGACGTACCATCCTCATTGTGGGCAAAAGGGGATACAGATGTAGGGCTGCTACCCATACCACCAGTTTCTATAAAAGTTAAGGAGAATGCTGTGCTCCCTCGTAATCCTCAGTATAAGATATCACAGGCAGGAGAACAGCCATTGATGCAGATTATACAGGACCTGATTAAATCAGGGGTGGTTGAGGAGACAGCAGGAAACATATGCAATAGCCCTATACTCCCTATTCTTAAGAAGGCACCGTTAGATTCACCTGATACCCACCCTCATGTCTATCGTTTTGTAATTGACCTCCGGGAGGTCAACAAAATAGTTGTTCCACAGTTCCCAGTGGTGCCAGACATCACTGTTCTTTTAACGATGGTTCCTTCCACAGCTCAGTTCTTTTCTGTAATATACTTAAAGAATGCTTTCTTTAGTATTCCTATTGACTCCGACAGCAGGCACCTTTTCGGTTTTGCCCTAGCTGGAAGGAGTTTCCAATTCTGCAGGGCTCCTCAAGGGTATACTGAAAGTCCTAGTATTTATAGTCAGGCTTTAAAAAGTCAATTGGATTCTCTCTCTCTTCCCGCAGGTAATGTATTATTGCAATATGTGGATGACCTCCTGATCGCCTCCGATACTGAACAGGGTTGTAGGGAAGCTACCGTTATCTTGTTGAAACATTTGGCGGGTGCGGGGCATAAAGTGTCCCTTTCCAAATTCCAATATTGTCAACAGCAGGTCACCTATTTAAGTCACCTGCTTTCGAAGGAGGGTAGGAGGTTAACACCCGAACGAGTTGATGCCAAAGTTAAGATGCCTGTCCCTGTGACACAGAGAGATGTGCATGCTTTCATTGGCATCACCTCGTATTGTCGTCACTGGATTCCTGCTTATTCTTTACTAATACAGCCTTTACTTCATTTGATTACTAAAGATGTGCATGAACCTTTACCTTGGACGCATGAATGCCAGCATGCTTTTGAACAATTAAAGATTGCGCTTTGCTCTGCACCTGTGCTTGGTACGCCTGACTATCAGAAGCCTTTCGTGCTGTACGTACACGAGACGGCTGGGTGTGCGCTTTCGGTGTTAACACAAGCCTTTGGTGATAAGCAGAGGCCATGTGCTTATTTTTCTGCTACGCTTGATCCTGTCGCCAGAGCTCTCCCAAATTGTTTAAGAGCCACGGCGGCTGCTGCGGTCTCTATACGACAGTCGGCAGGGCTCGTCCTCAATCATGATCTCACAGTAATGGTACCCCATGCTGTGGATATACTTTTGAACAAGACAAAGACGCAGCACCTTACCAGTGCTTGTCTTACTGGATATGAGTTAACATTATTTGCACCACATATTGTTATCAAACGCTGTGCCAGTCTGAACCCAGCCACGTTACTACCCCTCCCTTCAGACGAAAGGGACCAAGATGTCCATGATTGTTTGTTTCGTACTGAAGAAGAGACGGAGGGACGGGTAGACTTGACTGATGTTCCTTTATCCGAACCGCAAGGGGAACTATATGTCGATGGCTCTTGTTTCAAATTGTCAGACGGCACCACTACAGCAGCGTATGCTATTACTACGCTACGCACTATAGTTGAGACAGTGCGCGTTCCCTACCAATCTGCTCAGGCTGCGGAGCTGATAGCTCTTTTGCGCGCATGCAAATTAAGCGAAGGACTGGCTGTCAATATTTATACTGACAGTCAGTACGCCTTCGGGGTGGCCCATAAATTTGGACGCCTCTGGGCAGAGAGAGGATTTTTGACTTCACATGGGACCAAGATACAGCATGGTCCATTGATAGAAAGACTTTTGACAGCTTTGACCCTTCCTAAACGATTGGCAATAGTGAAATGTAGTGCCCATAAAGCAATCACTGACAATGAAGGGGGAGGAAATGCCTTTGCAGATCAAACAGCAAAAGAGACAGCTAGATCAAAGATGACGGAAATGTTTGTGGCAGTCCCTGCTAGATGGGTACCGGATGTTACCATGTTCTAAAATACACTGGACAGCGTCAGGGAAATACAGTCTGAAGCGACACTTGAGGAGCTGGCTGTATGGCAGGAAAGTACAGGGCGGTTGGATGATGAAGGGTGCTGGACTGACAAAGGGTGAAGCAAAGATGGATGTTACCTAATGCCTATGTTTTTCCTGTAGTTAGCATGGCACATGGCCCAGCTCATATTAGCGCAAGGGGAATTTGTAAAGTATTAGATCCAGTATGGCAGAATGACAATATTTCGAAAGTTGCTGCCCACCTTGTAAGGCACTGTATTATATGTATGAGACACAATCCTGGAAAAGGTACCCCTACACCTTCTGGAAATTTTGCACCACCTTCTTTTCCCTTTGAGGTGCTTCAGATGGATTATATAGAGATGCAACAGGTTAACAATTTGAAATATGTATTGGTAGTGGTTTACACATTTAGCAAATGGGTTGAGGCTTACCAAACAAAGGAAAATACAGCCATGGCCACGGCGAAGGCTCTTCTAAAAGAGTTCTTCCCATGCTACGGTTTGCCCCGCTTGATCTGGAGTGATAACGGCAGTCACTTCAACGCCAGATTGATTCAATTGGTGTGTGAAGGTCTGCACATTAAACAGAAATTTCATACAGCGAATCATCCTCAATCAGCGGGCCTGGTTGAAAAATACAAGGGTACCCTTAAGTTAAAATTGGCTAAGATAACAGAAAGTACTGGGTTACATTGGCCAGATGCATTACCCCTTGCTCTATTGTCTACTAGAATGACTACACACACTAGGACAGGGCTATCCCCATATGAGGTGGTTTTTAGATGTCCTGCGAATGTGTGGGGCGTCCCTAGACCTAAGAAATGCTCCGAGATAGAGCACCCTTTGTTGATTGATTATCTGTATGACCTTACTAAAAGTCTACGCTCTATTCATCAACAGATATACGAGACGCTGCCTCCAGCACCAGAAGGACCTGGGCACCTTATACAGCCCGGGGAGTACGTTTTGATCAAGAACTTTCAGCGAAAGAACTGTTTGGAACACAGGTGGAACGGACCCTTTTTGGTCCTCCTTACGACGAGGACGGCGGTGAGAGTGGAAGGTCGGAAACACTGGATCCACTCTACGCACTACCGACGGGTTCCGCTCCCCCTCACTTATGATCGTTGGGTACAAGAAGGAATAGGGGACCATGAAATAGAGCATATCCCCCGCTTCGTGCCTTTTTCTGACGCTCAGCTGACTTGGGCCAACACTGAAGACGAGAGTGAGGCCATTTTGAATGAAGCAGTTCCCCCAGAAATTAAAACTGCACTGGGTTCCTTCTCGCCTGATCGACAAGAACCTGAGCCTCGCTCTCCGACACCTGAATTTCAAATCCTGTTGCAAGATGAAACAGTGGAGTAAAAAGGTACCATTTGCGCCCTCGACGGAAGGATGGTGCACCAAAGGATTAGTGAAGTGTAGCAGGGATGGACTTCATGGATAAAGATTAGCAACATGTTCCTTTGATTGTGTGCTTCTTTCAGTTAGGATCGGAATAATTGGTGCACTGTCAGTGACACAGGACAGGATAAGTTGAGGGTGTTTTCCCTGGGGGGGGGAAGAGTACCCTATCCTGAGGTTGGTGAACATTTGCAGACGAGTTGCAGCAGTGTGACTCCACCGACCCGTGCGTCATAGCACCAACGAGGATTGAACAATAGAAGCCTGCCAGGGAGGCTTGTAACGGACCCTGATACATTTCTTTTCCTTGTTTTTGATCTTACTTTTTTGTGTCCTTTCCACCATGGGTTCCATTCAGTAGTCTTTTTCTGAAACTTCTCATTTGTAGTGAATAAAGTTGTCATGTATCCTTTTGGTAGGCCGATGAGGGATGAAGAACAGCCATTAGAATTTGTTGTTTTCCTCCGACTATTCTGGATAAGACAGCGGAGGATACATTTCCTTTTGCTTGCTATTTTGTTAATGATTATATTTGGTGGGATGCTTTGGGTATTAGAACATGCAAGTGATTCATCTGTTTCTAGTAATAATGCTTCTTCCACACCAAGACGAAAATGAATGCTCTCTAATAATGTTTTTCTAGATACGCATAAAAGATTTTTCGGTAATGGTGTTGCTTGTTATCCTACAGACTCTGTTACTAGCCTATGGACTGCTTATCCTCTGATTTTAATAAATTATACATATTCCAAGCCGACAAGTTTCGTTGAGGTAAAAGGGGAATTTGGCTTTGGTTACCCAGGGCCATGTTTGTATCATCGTCAGCCCACAGGAACAGGGTACCCCGGTTGTGATAAAAATACATATTGTGATCATTTTTAGTTTGAAGTGCAAAACATCACATTAGTAGGCTAATCCCCAAAAAGCTGGTTATTATCCTGCTTGTTGCCCCATTTTAAATAGTACTGACTCTATTTTGTACATCAATTGCTCCGGAGTAATTATGTCTAAACAGACTTTTCCTTTAAAGAGTGTGAGAGGTTCTACAACTGTTGTCGGTAATTCTCGTTATGCAGCTGTGGATTATGACAGACCAATATATGCTCACCCTGGATTCTTTTTCCTCACAAACGGAACATATTCAAATGTTCATAATGGTACCAATGATGTAGCCCTTGGTATGGTGCTACCTCTGGGAGTCCCTTGTAAATATACTCATAGGCAGATAAAATGGGTAAAAAGAACACTTACAAAAGAATTTTGCGAAGGAGTAACAGAAATAGAAATAAATAATTACAGTAATGGCATCACTTTTGGTTATAACCTGTCTGCTATTTTCACTTTAGGGGGCATGGCTATGAGTAGGACTGAAAAGGCCAGGGAATATTTCGGCTGTAAATTACAGATATTGTCCAATACTACCGTGGCAGATTTGCATGACATCACCATTCAATTAGAGAGCATGAGAATATTTTCTGAACAGACTAGATATGCAGTTGATTTTATTTTATCTAAAAACGGTGGTGCATGCTCAGTAATAGGAGATCAGTGTGTAGTAGGTATCACTAATATGGAGAAAAAATATTACCAAACATATTTTAGACATTATAGAACATGTTCAAGGCATGCAGAGTGGTAATTGGAGCTGGTCCCTGTTTGGAGGTTGGGGTTGGATTTTAGAGAAAATAATATATTTTATAGCTATCCTGATCTGCTGTTGTGTTTTGATTCAGTACCTTCCCTTATGTTGCTCCTATTGTACCGCCTATTTAACTCCTAAGAAATTCTCAATTTGTGACACCAATACAAAGATCATGCTCCAACAGGAGGTCGACCATCTAATGAACATGGATGACGAGATTTTTGGTTCTTCACCTTCTATTGTTGAGTCTGTCCCAAAAGTTTCTTTTGATGACTAATATCAGTTTTGGTTCTATCTTTTGTCTGTTAGTATATATATACAGATATATATACACATAAAAATATATCTACTCTTTGCTTAGAATTGTAAAGACCCTACCTGATGGCACTAATAAAGGCGATTGTCATTAGCAATCAATGCTAAAAGGAGGGTCTGTTAGAATAAAACTGAAAATGACTATATTATTCGTATTATACTCAAAGTGATGTTAGCATTGATATAACTAATGCATTAATACGTATATTGTGTGAAATATGTAGTCAGTGGATGCCAGCATTATATTCATCCGATTGACATGTGCACTGCCATCTTGTCTTGTTAGATGCCATTTTATAAACAGAACGAAACTGTTATGTTTGTTCTTTCCCAGGAATAGTCCTTGGTAAGTTTCGTTTCTTCAATGTTAAGATTTTGCTCGTTAATACATTCTTCTACTGTTACATCAAGGCCTTCTCCCAGCTATCTGGTGGGGAGGATAAGCTAGACGACCTTGGGCAGTAGATAGCGTGTGCCAGGCTGTGGAACTGAAACTCATACTCTGTACCCCCATTGCATTACAACAGCTACCAGTATTTTTCCATAATAGGCGGGTCTTAGTGGGCTCTGCAACCTACATAATGTAACTTTATGCTTGTTCAAGTCAGTCCCTCGTCAGCCAGTAGTAGAGGCTGGTTAGGCTGGACTCCACTGCAGTGTAAATTCCGAATAAACTAGCTTGTTGGCATTCTCTACTGCGTCATCGACTCTTCATTGCATGGAAGGCTAGCGGAGGTCTAGAGTGACCCGAGTGACCCTAAATGGGTCACTTCCTTCAAGGTCCAAAACCTTTCTCAGGACACTAACGCTGGCAACACCCATTGACACAACCAGCGCCGTTCTCTGACCACTTGCAGTGTTAGCAAAAACCCCAGTCACCCAGAGGTCTAGTGAGATGGGGGGCTAGACTGAGGTGAACAGGGTGGTACTGGCCTATAGGTCAATCAGGCAGTGCCCTATTGGCTGGTCTGACAGGTCAGTGAATGGGCTGTTTTTGGCTGTTTGTGGGCTTGTTTTATGGTCTGCTGAGATGGTTTTTACTGTTGGGTTCACTGATATTAAACAAACATTGTCTACAGAAAGCGCAAATCCATTAAGTCTTCCATACCTTACAAAACCCTTATACAACATGTCTTTACAAGTTCAAAACTGTTCCAATTAAAACTTTTGTAGCTATCTGATTCACTAATGGTGGACAATTTATTTGTTGGTCCCCAGGCCTATTTTCTGTCCTATCTTAAATGTTTGGTTTAGAGTCTCACTTTTGCTGCCACCCCACACAGTACGCAAAACTTTGAAATATCTTAAAAAATGGGCGTTCCTTAATGAAAATTACATTACAAACACATCACATGTGTGGTGCCCTTATTATCCTTAGTAAATGGCCTAAGAGTGAACAGTGGAGGCAGAAGTTTGTTTTCCATATAACACTATGGAAAGGGCTTTCATTTGCCCATTTGTTTCCTTACCACAAGATAGTTCACTGACTCCAGACTGACTACTGTAGTCAGGTCCTCAACTTAGAGTAATGTGGCCCATATTACGTTAAGGGAGTACTAGTAAACACCCTTTACCACCATAAATTGAAAATAAGATTCTGGAGGTGGTAATCTGTGAAGAAAATATTTGTGCACATTTGCTGTGTGCCATTTTATTGTGCTGACAGTGCTTTATTTGAGCCAGTGGTTGCTGGTGGGGCCAACCTGCACTCATTTTTTGAGACCAGCCCTTCTTTTTCCTCATTATACATTTCTCAAGATCAAAAGAGGGAAAATGTACCAAGGGGAAAGAAAGAGAAAGAAGGAAAAACTATCACAAAGGGAGAAAGCGAGAACCTGCAAGAGTGACAATAAGGGGAGGGAGTGCCTGGTCATCAATTGAAGAGGCATGAAATAGATTGCAGATAACGCAGCCTTGGTATTCAGTGCGCCGGTGCTGGCCACAGGCTTCTGAGCAGAGCTTTGCTCACCAGCACTTCTTCTTCTACAAATTAGGCACTGTTTGCTGATGATGTGTTCTGTTTTTTTGTGCTAATGTCTTTTCATGCCGCATTATTGGAATGTGTTTTTCTTGATTGTACTGCAACTTTTGTGTTGCATTCTATTCTGACTGTTTTATTGTGATATGCCACGCTATGTTTTGATTGCAGTGTGATTATTGTTTTGTGTATGTTACTGTGTTCAATGTATATGTTTACTTTACATATGGCAACAAATACTGCTATATTTTCAGTTAAAAGGAGCCCATGTCTTGAAATTCTTGTGACAAGCAACCTCATACCACTTTCTAAGGTGAAAACATAGCCGTGCTTCAGCTCTTAAACCACTTAATACACCAGTCACTCCAAAACTTTGGCCACCACCAGCGCTCACCACAAGTGATGTGGCCCCATTTTCTGTCAGAGAACACATCACCACTACAACAAAATTCCACACAGCAAATGTGCACGTGTTTTTTTCACATATTACTACCTCTAGAGGATTCTTTTCATAATATGGTGGGAAAAGGTGTTTGGAGAAAGCACTGCCTTAAGTTACCACCAAGGACATGTAATGGCACCTGTCAAAAATGTTTTGTAATCTAGTGCATGTGTATATAAATTCGGCAGTAGTTTAAAACGATGGAACAAAACTATTGGTTGTCATACAAACAAATCAATATTTGCTTTCAAACAGGGCAGTGGGTCACATTATTGTCAATAAAACATAATAGATAAACTCACTCTCTGAAAGGATATTACAAGTAAACCTTAACCTAAAGAATCCTGATGGTACTTTATAGGGAAAATGCTACAATTTCTCAGCAATGAGCATGCATTTCACAGAAAGTAGAAGCCTTTCTGTGCATTTGGAGAACAATTTACATTATTCAATTCCAAGGTAGCAGGTCATCCACAACAGCTTCTCCCAGGCTGGCTGCATATCTCCAGTCTTGTCCTTATGTCAACCTACATGAAAATAGTAGGCCTGTGTTCCCCTTTACATTACCAACAATCTTCTGTTAACAACACAAGAGGGGAGAGGAAGAGGTTGAGCAAACAAGTGAGAGTAAAAAACTACAGGCAGGAGGAAGTCGCCTGCAGAAACTGAGGGAATAAAACAGTATAGAAGGACGCAGGTATGCGTGGTTAAAGTGGACACTAAACTAGAAAGTGGGACGTTGGAGAAGATGGAAAATACAGAAGTCTATATTGCGTAATAGTTGTCAAAAGTAGGAAATATTGAAGCCAGTCCTCTCCATGGGCCAAGGTGTCTGACGGTGGTGGGCTGCCCTAAAACAAGAAGATCAAATAGTTTTTAGTAAGTAGTCTTTAAAAAGGGAATTTTACAAGAAAATAAATATCCTGCCTGACTAAGTAATCCTTTCTCTTCCTTCACTTGAACACTACAAATAAAATAGTTCTGTCTTACACAATTTCATATAAATTATATTGCTTCTCCATTCACTTGATGCAGTTTGAGCTATGCTCAAAGTCAGTCTCTCTCAATTTACTGCACTTCACAGAGAGTTAGAGGAAATAGCTGCCACTGTAACAACAAGGGGTTGTAAGGAACTGGGTTATTAGTTGAGAGGAGTGGAAGCACCACTCAAATAATAAACACAAACCTTGTCAGGGTGAACCACAAAAGTCACAAAAAACCTGTGCCTAACCCGCTGGTAGCTTGACACAAAAGCAGTCAGACTTAACTTAGAGGCAATGTGTAAAGTATTATGCAGTACTCAAACAGTAATGAAGTGAAAATGCAACACAAGGAAAATCCAATTTAGAAAAATAGAAGAAAATGTAATGAATAAAATAACTGCAAAACAACAAAAATCCAATCAGTTGAACTAGAGTTATGAGTTTTCAAAGTTTCTAGTGAAAATAGTGCCAAAAAGAACATAGCAACAAAAATGGTCACCGGGTCACACTTGACCTGGACAAGTTCAGGCCGATTGCAATGGAGCACAGGTCAGGTACAGGGACCATGTTCGTCCTGCTGAAGATTTTACCTTCTCTGTGTCCAGGTCTACATGGGGTGATGCATCAGATCAGATCTTGCCATTGGAGGCTGACGTGAGGAGACTGTTGTCATGCGAGGAGGAGATCCGAATGTCGCAGATGGTCGTGTTCGGTGTGAAGAGTCACTGATCACTGGAGTTTTGCACTGGAGATTCACGCAGACTACTGACGTTGGTGCTGATTCTTGAAGCAGACGCAAAGCACAGGTCATCGCGGGAGATTTTCACCGGCTGCCATCATGGATGATCGTTGGGTGATGCGAGGAGTCTGTTTGCAGCTGTGAAGAGCCTAAAAAATCTTCAGGATCTTTACCTGGAACTCGCGGTTTTGAGGCAGGAGGAGTACACTCCAATGCAAGCCAAGAGACCAAGGCCTAGAGTGGCACCTCAGGAGTCAGGACTTACTCCAGCATAGGGCAGCAGCAACAGCACTCATGCAGGTCCAGTTGGTGCTAGTCAGCTGGGCAGTTGCAAGGAGGCCTCCGGAAGCTTATTGTGTCCCTGTAGATCCAACAGGAAGTCAGCCAGCTGACCTTAGACTCACTTCTAGGGAGCCTGGGTTTAAGGCAAGCAGTCCAATCTTCAGTGGCGGCCGCTATTTACCAGAGGTGGCGGGCAATGAGGAGGGCTGTAAATGAAAAACGAAACAACAAAAAAACACATACCTTCCGGCCGGCCACCTGGCTGGATGCCGTCTTTCGGTCTGCTGGCCGCTGCTGCCACCTCTCGCTCCCGGAAGCAGGAACAGGAAGCACCCAGGCTCCTGACTTCCCTAACCAATCACAACACTGCAATGCAGCTCTGTGATTGGTCTGAGTGCCGTGGCTCAGCATTCAGGCACGGAATGGGAGCCTGGGACATGTTCTGCACCCAGGATGTAATGCAGCCTGGGTTGAAAACATGCAAAGCATCATTGCGCACCTTGGAGTGGGCAAACCACTCCTCCCCTGCCCTGCTCTGGCAGCCCCGCCCGCACCAGGAAAGGAAAACTAAAATGATAATAACACTAGTTATTATAATTTTAGTTTTCTTTAACTACTGCTCACAGAGCAGTAGGGCGGCGCTCCTCCGCCTAAGCGGAGGAGCCGCCACTGCCAATCTTCCTTCTTCAAACAGCAGCGAAGTCCTTCTTCTGAATCTTCCACAGACCTAGGAGTGTTCTTATGAGATGTTCTGAAGGTGCTGCGTTTAGCCCTAATTCCGGCCTGTGGTGGGGGATGACCCTTTGTCTAACCTTTTTCTTGGGTTTGGCTCAAAACTGTCTAGAGTATCAAAAGGGCAGGCAGGCCTAGGTGTGAGATGCATTTGTCAGTGGCACGGCAGACAGCCCTTACAAGTTAGGAAGGGGATGGGCAAGCCCTGAAGTTACCATTTGAAACTCAGGAAGGCTGAGAACACAACATCCTGCTTAGGAGAGAAACACCCTGCCCCACACCCAAGTCCTTTTTGTCCCCATGTCTGGAATCAATCACAACTCACAGCAAGAGAACCATTTACAGTTATATGACCCATAACACTGGAAGAAACGCACAATCGGTTTGAGCAGAAAAAATGCCAACTTTCATTTTCAAAATTAAAACATATGATCTGATTTTGCCATCAAAGCGCATTTGAACTTACAATTAATTTGGGTGGAAACAGCATGTCTCTGTATGTCCCAGACAGAATTTTTCACTTATTAAGTGTAATAAAGTAACCCAGTGTTATTCTATGGGAGAGATAAGCGTAACAATAATGAAGAAAACGTAGGAGTTTTTCACTGCTAGGACATGTAAACTTAGACCCGTATGTCCTACTTTTTAAATTTCATGCACCTTGGCCTATGAGCTTTATGGAGTGACTTATACGTTTTTAAAAAGTGTGGTGTATGCCTTGCAGAAGGTTTATTTTGCCAGGTCACAATAGCAGTTTTAAACTTCAGTGGTAGACTTGAGACATGTTTTACACGGCTACTTTAGTGGGTGGCACATCGAGTGTTGCTGCCCACTAGTAGCATTTAAATCATAGGCCCTGAATACATGCAGTACCATATACTCGGGACCTATAAGTAAAATTAAATGAACCAATTAGGTGTAGGCAGTTGTACCATGTTTTCAAGGGAGAGCACAAGCATTTTACAACTGATTAGTAGGGGAAAATTGCATAAAAGCAAAAACATAAAGAGTGCAGTAAAAAAGACAAAGGAAGGCAAAAATCTGAGGTGACTGCAGAAAGGACCAGGTCCAATATTCATGTTCTTAGCTCAATACTGGTGATAAATACTACAGTCAATGTTCATTAAAAATCCTGTGTTAGATTTTTATCACCACAAAATGTTCCCAAAGAACCCTGTCATCTAAGTGCTCCAAACCAATTGTTAATTTTAAATAACATTGACTCATCAAACAATAGCATGAGGGGCAAGAGGAGACATCCCTTTATAATTGTACGTGGGACTCTGTACAACACAGCTCAGTCACTTAGCCTCTATGAAGATTACACACTGTCATTTGCTCATAAAACATAGAGCCCGTTTTTGGCAGATATAATACTCCATCACAAACATGGCAGAGTACCCTGTCCACATAAAGTGACCATCTGCCCCCTATATTTAGAGTCGACAGGCTGTCATCTTTCTGACGGCAGTCCCCCACTGGCAGGGCCGGACTGGCCGTAGCGGGCACCGGGCATTTCCCTGGTGGGCTGCTAGGGTGGGAGCCGGTTTTGGGCCCCTGGGGGGCCGTTTTTGTTACCCCCTGTAACAAAATCGGCCAAAAACGGCCCTAGAAAACAGCTCGGCCGCACCCCCCTGTCCCCCAGGGGGGCTGGCTGAGCAGTTTGCCAGGGCTGGTTTCAGTTCCCAGTCCGGCCCTGCCCACTGGATCAGTCGTGGAAAGATTACCCTGACAACCAGAGAAGGGGACGTCAGAGTAAGAAAATCAGACCACCACTGTATTTAGAGCAGACAGTCTGATGTTTTTTTCTCTTTAAATCATCGTCAGGAAAAGCCAGGTGGTACCGGACAGAAAAAAAAGGATAAATGACCGATGTTGGGAAGACACACCCTTGGTGCGGGGGTCATTATTTTTTTTTCAATAATAAACTCACACATTGGGGCAGTGGTTCCTCTAAAAGCACAAATATCATCTCTGGGCTAGCTTAGGCCTGGGCAAATTTGAAATTAGTCTGGCAAAATTTGCGTAATTTCAGAAATTTCATGTTGCACTTGTTCTGCTAAATTCCCAAAATTCCACCATTGCGCCACTTTGCACAATTACACACCATTTGCGGTAAAAATGTACTGCTAACAACACCATTCACAGTAAAGGTTTACTGTGAATGCACGGAAACTACAGAAATTGAGCAGCTGTTGTTTAAGGTACTTTGCTCAAATGAGTCCTTGTGCCAAAAATTTACGTAAGGGTGCATTTTGCACTACCAAATTTTGCAAAATAATGGATTTTCATTTCGTTAATTATATGCAACTTTCCCAAATTTTTTTGTAATTACGAGAAAGCAAATTACGTGAATTTCATACATGCCTAATTAAAATGTAGACTAAGGTCATCTGACTATTATGTCATCTAGCCCTCATATCGGCCACCTTAGTTGACTGCCATGTTGGTCAACTGAGTTGTCCAACAAGTCCTGTTCCTGTCCCACACCAATCCGAGGAAGAAGGAGCTGACACTAGATAACAACAGAGCTAACTCGATAAGGGGGAAGGATATGCAAAAGAATGTTAGCCACATTTACTGTAACCAATATGAATAGCTTTTCAAAAACAGCAGAGAACACCAATATAATCTGGAATATTTCTGACAAATGTGCCCAGAAATGAACTCTAACATTGCATCTTCCAGTTTCCATGAAATTTGAAGTGTTTGTAACTGGAGCTACTCACTCCACTTCTTTGATCCCTGAACGTCTGATAGATTCGTATTGACTGAAAATATAAAAACATGCACTCTTCAGAACATAGGCTGGCTAGATTTCTTTTATTCTAAAGCTTCTCGTTTCTTCAAAGCTTGCTTGCCAGCGGACAAAACAGAAGAGGGCAGCAGAAAGTTGACACACACCTCCGTGGAATAGATGGAAATCTTTTAAGCCAGTTGAGGTTGCAGTGGTTAAGACAGGAATACACAATTCGCAAACGCCCACTTCTCATTTTTACTTTGAACTGAAACGCACGTACTCCCTGTCATTATGCTTTTTTTTTTACCATATACTCTGTCATGCAATTCTTTCAGCTTTCCTTCTGGCGGCTTATTTCCAGAGAATGCATACTCTTGCAAATGTGCAGACATTCAAAATACAATCATCCATTTCTACTCGAGCAATTTGAGATGGTAGTTATGTAGACCTATTTCAAGACTCAGATAATCAATCATATTTTCATTTAAAATTTCCAAAAAAAGAGCACTCACAAAACTGTCGATAGGTTGCAAATTGTGACTTATTACGATTATATGCCATCACAACAACTATGGTTGCCTGCTGGGGTCAGCAGATCACTGTGCGTGTGATCACATTTCAATAAAGTAAACATTTTTTAAAATGCAATGCATTTTCCTGAAAAGAAACCAAGCTGTCTTTAAAAAGAAAAGTTTGTGAAATTTTGCAAACAAAAATTTGTCAAAAATGTTACTTAATAAAATAGTGCCAGCAACAGGAATAAGCACATCATATGCTACAATTTGATGTTAATACCAATCTTTGTACAATTTATGTTCAACAAATTCAAAAAATGCATTTGGTGACCTGGCTTCTCTGTTTTAAAGGTTTCCTTAGGAAGCGATGCAAAGGTATTTGGAAGAGCAAAACCCTCTTGAATACCTCATCGACCAAAAGGATAAAATCCAAATCAGGGGCCAGCTGTACAAAGCAGTTTTATGGAGGCAAACAATCCAATCTGGAGTTTGTGACTGAAAAACTGCTTTTAGCAATGGACGAAATGCCATTTTTGGAGTTAGTAACTTTTTGCATACACCTAAAATGCTTTTAGAAATTTATAAGGAATCAATATTTGAAAGGCTCTTATTGTAGGTGTCCCTTCCAAATAGCAATTCCTATCCATATGTATCAATGGTTTCAAGGTTTCAAAGGACTCAAATAATAGTTGTAAACCATTAAAAACTTACCAACCCCCAAGTTTGGTTGGTAACACGTTCACAAACTTTTCTTTTTACCTTCTAAATCAAAATCATTAGTTAGCTAAGTTTCTTGGATGCATATTACATCAGCAGCGAGACTATTCAGAAATGTCATTTTATTACTATCAGTCAGTAGTCCAGCAGCAGCATTCCAGGAACCCACTTTAAGGCTATTACTGGTTGGTTCTTTTGCAGTTTGGATCAATGGGACCCTTTGAGTTCAGGACAACCTGCTACCCAACTCCAAATCTCAGACTCTTCATCTGGGTGTGGGGCATTCTCCCTCCCCTTCCTACAGTACAGAGATACCCTCCTGTCCACCTCCTTACCAGGTGATACCTGCAGATAATGTAACTTCTCATTTGACAAAAAGTGTAAGGGCGGGGAAGCTGGAGGGTAAATCCCCTCGCCCAAAGTTTTTAATGAGGAACCTCTAGTAACTTTCTACTGTAAGGCTATTACATCAATGCCATGACTGCATAACTTGTTGCTATTTAGTAATATTAGATTAAAAACAACTTTTGAGTTAAAGGGTACTCTAGCCCTACAATTTGTCCCTAAATTTGCGATTTGGACCAATGAGATATATCTACTTTGAACCATATGTAGCTCTTGACAATTTCAGAAAAACAGTCGAATGAGAGTGCCCAATTCAAGTACATTTCTTGATCAAAAATAGCAGTAAATTCCAGCATTAAAGGCACATTTAATGTATTACAAAAGATGTTATCCCCCACTAACCCCACATTATCCCAAATGTAAATAACATTGTCACCCCCATTAGAAGAAAATATCTTGGCCTGAGGGTTCAGGGAAAAAGTGGAGTCCTCTTGTGGGGAGGCCATGATTGGAGTAGCAAAGGTACCTCTGCTCGTGGGCATGACAATAAACCTGGAGACAATTGTGATGAGGATGTTACCACCCTTTACCCATTTACGGCATTCTCTCTACTCTCCACTGTCACACCCCATCAGAGTTTAAATCATGGCAGAGTGTTTTTGCACATTTTATACAAATTCTACGCTGTTTCTTCTTCCTAGTGGCTTTTTGTTTACTGCCTGCATTGCTCTTCTTACCGTTCTTACTTTTCTTCCCTGCAGGATTTGCAATGCAGGAACTTCTTTATTCTGAAAGACTGGAAAAATATTATTTGTTCTACACTTGTTTTACTTCCATAGGATTTGGTTTAAATAGGTTTTGCAGGCAGACGATCTGCTCATTCTCCAGCAGGCTCTGAATTTGTTATTGTTTTCCTATATTATGGAGAGCCAGCTTGTGTTCTCTGAAGCAACAATCGGATAGAAAAATCCCACTAGGATTAACTTGATGAATACCCGATTGAGGTGTCTCGGCCGAAGAACAACTTCCACCTTCACTGCTTAAGGGTAGGAGAAAAATAGATTTATTCAATAGTGATCTTTTATCCAACATGAATGACTTCAATATGGTCAAGAGTGAGTCTAAGATATGGTCAGAATTATTAACTGATTTTTCCAGCAGGGACAATATGGAGGACAAAATTCTCTCCAGACACTGGTGGGATTCGGAATACTGTGCATAATTCCTGTGCAGAATATACAATGAATGCAAATTCAAATGCAATTGTGAAGTAGTGTGCATCCTAGAAGTAGTGGAAAAATTTGCACTAGGAGTACTGCTAAAAAGCTGCATCCCAGGGCGGGAGATTGAACCTAAGGGAGTGCACAGAATGCCTTTCCATGACCGCGAAGGCAGAGGGGTTTCAGAAGGTACTCTTTGGTATTGCCTAGGGTCGCTGTCTAGATCAAAGATATAGGAAAGCAAAAAATGTCACTTGTTCACAACAGGCATTGGCAAATTCAATAGGTGTAGCATTGGCCAGCAGCCCTTTGGTAATTCTTTTGTCATGTTCTTGTAAAACTGTATTGTTCAAGAAGCTTCTGGGCCCTCGTCAATCTAAAAAAAACATTGACTAAAGGCAAAAATTTGTTTTTGGTTTCAAGAAAAGAAAGAAAGAAAGAGGAAAAGAAAGGGAGAAACAAAGAAACAAAGAAAGAACGAAGGAAGGAAGGAAAGAAGGAAAGAAGGAGGGAAGGAAGAAAAAGAGAAAATCAGGGTAGGTAAGATTGATAGAGCACACTGATTAGCTTGTATTAGCTTGATTATAAAATACTCTTAGATGCTGCCATATTTCCTCAACTATTTTCTATGGACAATTTAATATAGCCTTATAGCCCGCCGTAGCGGGCTATACCGGCTAGTAAAGGTCCGCTCCAGCGTTAAAGGCCCGAGCCGAAGGCGAGGGACTTTAACAAGGGAGCGGGACTTTAACAGCCTGTATAGCCCAGCTACGAAGGGCTATAAGGCTATTAGAACATTCTGCCACTAGAGGGTAGAATGTTCTAACAAATTAAATAAAGGCTTTAGGGAGCGCAAGGGGATTGAAATCCCCTCAGGCTCCCTGAAGCCTTTATTCACAGCCACATCTGTGAACAAAGAAGCATTGGAATGTTGGAGCTCCGGGTTTATACCAGCCATTATAAGCCCGGAGCACTCCATTGTTTTCAATGGAGCTTCCAACATTCCAATGTTCTAATATAGCCTTATAGCTCGCTGCCGAGGGCTATACCGGCTGTTAAAGGCCCTGATCCCGAGTTATAGGCCCGAGCCGCAGGCGAGGGCCTATAACTAGGGAGAGGGCCTTTAACAACCGGTATAGCCTGAGGCAGAAGGGGTATAAGGCTATTAGAACATTCCACCCACTAAGGGTAGAATGTTCTAAATTAAAAATGGAGAAACAAAAAGACAAACATTGGAATGTTGTGAAAATAGTGGAGCGGTGCACTACCAAAGAGTTTTCTTCAATAAATCCAAATGTTCATTTTGTATAGTGGTTTATCAATCCTTTATTTTCAATATCAAAATGTGCAAATTCCAGCCAACACTGACTGCCGACCGGACGATAATAACAGGACTGTGTCCCCAGAGATACAACCATCAGGCACTTATCATGGTAGCCTTTAAAATTTAAATACTTGTGCGTCGACAGCAGGAATTTGAAATATCTCAGATCAAGGGCTCTTCATTGCCTCTGTGTTCCTGCGTCTTCTTCACATCACCATTTGCCCTGAAGAAGTTCATTTTATGTATGAACGAAACGCGTTGGCTGGAATTTGCACATTTTGATATTGAAAATAAAGGATTGATAAACCACTATACAAAATGAACATTTGGATTTATTGAAGAAAACTTTTTGGTAGTGCACCGCTCCACTATTTTCACAGTTTTCTCTCTGCTTGGCAGCTGGCATCCAACAACGGCAGGTGCAGGAGCTGTATGTGCACACCCAATCATACTATCCATTACAATTTCTTAAACAAGAAAAGGAATAAAGCAGGGAGGTGCGGTTACTTAGATCCGCCGTTGCTCATTCATTCTCTATAAACATTGGAATGTTGGAGCCCTGGGCTTATACCAGCCATTATAAGCCCAGAGCAACTCCATTGTCTTCAATGGAGCTCCCAACATTCCAATGTTCTAATTACATTTATGTAATGCTTATTACACCACTGAGGCGTTCACTTTCCGAGGTACTTCCTCATCTTCTTGAAATGATGCAGGATGAACGGAAAGGAACCCCCCCCCCGGACTTCTTTTATTTCATTATGTGATCATCTTTTTGTTGAAACCCAAGTCCACTTTCTAATCATGTGCCCCATGTACACTATCTTCAGAACAAGATGCTGCAGGTTTTCTTTGTAACCACATTTCAAAGTAACTCAGCCGAGAGTGACATATTCCATGCATATTTTAATAGTAGTCCTACAAATGTCTATATTGTTATACCCTTTTTTATTAGGTTAGTCTGGAAGCTATTGGTTTTTAAATAAAAAAAAAATATTTGTTTTTTCTCGGAGATATCTAAGAGCACAACCCTCATGGGATTACTTCGCATTCAATGTTACACTTATGGCATAATCAAATTCTTTCTTAGGAAGTCCCACATTAGTTCCTTACTACTGCAGCCTTATGCAGCCTTTGCCCGTGCAGGTAAGAGCGGTGGGGCCGGCTGGGGGGTGGGGGGGGATTGCGACGGATGTTGACGAGGGAAAATTAGTTATTTATTTAATTTTCTCTTGTCATCGTCTGTCGAAATCCCCCACTAGCCGGCCCCACCGACCTACCACTCTTACTTCCACGGGCCGCGGCTCGCCTTATGACTGGAATGCAACAGAATTTATTTCCTGTCTGCAGAATTATTCGAAGCTCTCAATAAGAACTTCTAGAAAATTGTACCGCTTTCAATTATTTTTTTCAATCACTGAAAACCTCGCCCCCCCTCGCCACCCCCAGCACCATTGTTTTACAAGGCTAAGTCTCCTGTCAATCATTTTTGTTGAGACAAAATAATCACAAAAATGAACATGCATGAAAAGGTTGTTACAACTTCAGTGGCAGAAAAGAAGTCAGCAGCTGCTAATGCATATGGATTATACATTTTTAAATATTCAGAAAATGTAGTTGCAGAGAAGGACATTAGCGTATTATGTGTGTATAACAATAATGACATAGGTGGAAGTCTCGCACTCAACAACTACACTAGTGCGAGTTCCAAGTGCATGAACGTACTACTGCAGATCTGGTCTTCTGTGATACTTGGTGCACTCTTCCTAAGCCTTTTTATTTTCGTAGGAATCGCTATTAGGAAATCGCAAAATTACGGTATTTAAGGAAGGCCTAGGGAATGCAAAATACCATCTTCATACATCTGGCCCTCCATCACTTATTATCTTTCAAGCAGATCATTAAACATATATTTTACCATGGGTGGTTTCTCCATTAGGGCTCTGGGGCTGCACCTACCTGAATTTCCTACACATTCCTGGACAAAAAATAAATAGATTGATTTATTTAGAGATACAATCATTTTTTTTTTTTTTATATTTTTATTTTGCAGCATCGTTATTACGTTAACAGTTAATACATGAGGAATTATTAGTCATCAGTTATACATACTGAAGATAAAAGGGGACGATCAAAGCATATAAACAATAATACATTTGACCTTGCAAAATTAAGGTGCTACGAATAGAGCTGTATATACAAAGATTTGCATATCTGCAATACAAAAGCCAACTATCATTTAATATCGAGCAGCAGACCATCCTTCATATTGAGAGATTAGAAAAGAAAAATAGTCAAGCAGTCGGTAAAGGTCTGCGCTAAGCCCTGTCTTCCTTTAATCCATAAATTGGTGCCCAAATGCGCCTGCCAAGCATTCTCCCTCTTCTGCCCTTTCTCTCATAAATCCCCTTTTCCAGATTAAAAATGGCGAGCAGCCTAGCAAGCCATTGCTGGAAAGTCGGGGCCATTTTATCAAGCCAGGCAGAGGCAATGCATATTCTCACCGCTGCCATGGCCAAAAAGAGGAAGTATTGAGACGGGTCCTGCGTATTGCCGCTGTTCATCCCCAGAAGCATTAATTTGGGCGTTAACAGCACCTTTAGATTCAGAGCTTGATCCAGGAATTTTTCTATTGCATTCACTAATGTTTCAAGCCGTGGGCAAGTTGAGAACATGTGGACTATATCCGCGTCAATGCTATTACAACGGGGGCAGCAAATTCCTTCCTGTCCCCCCCACTGCACTATCTTCGCCGGAGTGTAATACAGTGAAAAACGTTTTTTTAAATGCTGGGCTTGCAGCCCTGCTGAACACAAAATGGTCTGACCTAAGTCTAAGGACTCAAGGAATCCCTCTTGGTCTACACTAAGCTTATCCATCCATTTCCTCCCCTGCTTCTCTAGATTGTCCTGCCTCAGCAAAGAGAGTTCCGCATAGATTCTCCTAATAGTGCAGTGCTCATCATCCCTTAAAGCCTCAATTGTTTTGACTTCCCTGAAGCCACTCAGTTCGCTTTTTTACTTCCTAGAAAACTACGTACCTGTAAATACTTAAAAAGGGTTCTTTTGTCAATTCCAAATTTAGCCTGAATGTCTCCAAAAGATCGAATTCCCTCTGGCCCTAAGAGATCGCCTACCTTCCAGAGTCCACACCCCTCCCACTCTAACATTACGCTATCGGAAAAAATTCCCGGAAACATAGGATTTCTATACAACTGAGTATAAAAATTAACTCTCCCTAAGCCGTTTTTTTTTTCAAACGCAGCCCAGATCTTAAATGCTGCCACCAGTGTTTTAAATCTTGTTCTTTTATAGTAGCTAGGGTCACTATATTTCAGCAGACAGTTCCACGCGTCCTCCCCAAGTAGTAACTCATATACATCTGGAGAGCCGGTTTTTATCCATGGTTCTTCAACAATCCCACCTACTAACCCCCGCATATATTGAAAAGCAGCAGCCCAATAATACGTTCTAAGATCTGGGACTGCCCAGCCTCCCCTCTCCCTTGGTAGCGTCATATACCTTAAGGCTCTCCTTGTTTTCCCCTGTGCCCATATAAACCTATTCAAGAGATTTACCAACATTGTAAACCATTGTTTCTCAATTTCTAATGGGATGGCCCTAAATAGGTAGAGCACTTTGGGTAGGAAGACCATCTTAACCACATTACAGCGTCCGACCACCAACAGGTGAAGGTTATGTAATCTGTCGAAGTCTTTTTTTGTCTTTTGGATTACTGGGGCGATATTTCTTTCTACCAACTGTCCTAAGTCCGGCGTAATGCTAATGCCTAAGTATATTGCAGCGTCAGTAACCCGGGGGTCGTCCAATTCTGCCTTTCTGTTCTTAACTATCTGAGTCTTCTGCCGGTTGAGTGCGTACCCTGAAATCGAACCAAATATTCGGGCTTCTTCCTCAATTGCAGCTGAAGCAGTATGGGGGTCAGGGGTGACCACAGCGATATTGTCTGCGTAGGCCAGTATTTTTGTTTCGAGCCCATGAAATCTGATTGGCTTGATTATACTGTTGACCTCCATCTTCCGGATCAGCGGGTCAATGTATAAAGCAAAGAGCAGGGGGGAGCACGGGCAACCCTGCCTGGTACTCCGTGTGATTGATAACGGTGCTGTATACACCCCGTTCAGTCTCAATCGGGCTGTCGGTGCTTTGTACAAAGCCTGTATTGCACTAATGAAGCGATTTCCGATACCATACAAACTCATAGCCATCCAAAGATAGTCCCAGGAGACCCTATCTAATGCTTTTTCAGCATCTAGGAGTATCAGAGCCATAGGATCCCCTGAGACTTCGGCTGCGGCAAACAAAGATATAACCCTGCAAGTGTGATCTGTGGTACCCCTCCCTAGTATAAACCAGTGCTGGCATTGGTGGATCACTTTCCCAATAATATAATTTAAGCGGGTCGCCAAGGCCTTAGACAGTATTTTAGCATTGCTGTTCATTAGCGTGATGGGTCTATAAGAACCTGTCTCTCTAGGTGTTTTGCCCTTTTTAAGGAATATAGTAATAACTGCCCCAGCCCAGGATTCAGGAACAGAGCTCCCTTGCTGAGCTTGACAGACAGTATCAACCAGATCCGGCCCTTTTATATTGAGGAAGGTTTTATAGAATTCTAGTGAAATCTGGTCCGGTCCTGCTGCCTTGCCAGAGGGGAGACTACTAAGTGCGCCATAGATCTCCTCCATAGTCAGCGAAGTCTCAAGTGACTCCGCATCTTCGGGGGTTATGCGCTGTATGGGTATATCACTTAAGTACTCACGCATCGGACTTTCCTCCCCTCGTTGTTCCTCACAATACAGATTTTCATAGAATTGCCGAAACACTTCCCGAACCCCCGGCGAGCCCCTGATTAGATTCCTGCTAGAATCTAAAACTTCTAGGATTTCTCCTGCCGCGTTCTTTTGTCTCAGTCGTGCTGCCAAGACGTGACCCACCCGCTCGCTGTACTCATAACAGTGCTCCCTCCTACCAAGAAACCTTTCAGCTGCCCTGGCGGCAGTAATGTCCCCTATCTCTGCCTTGACTAAAGCCAACTTAAGCAGTAAATTATCCGATGGTGTGCCCAACGCCAGGGCAGCTGCAAGTTCCTCCTCTACCTTCGTTAAGGACTTGTACAGCGTTCTCTCTCATTGCGCCTCACTCTTTTGCCGGTGCAGACTATAGCTGAGTGTCTCCCCCCTGACCCCAGCTTTAAACGTGTCCCAAACCATCCCATAGCTTGTGCTCCTCCTATTGATATCCCAGAACCCCTTAATACATTTGTTCATGTGCACTACATACTCTTGGTCCTTTAAAAGCTTTCTTTCAAATGTCCACACCCGCTCTGATCTTCCGACCCCTGCAAAAGTGACTATTAGAGTCAAGGGGTTATGATCCGAAATAATCCGGGGATGCTTCTCTATTTTACACCTAGGTATTAACTGATGGGAGACAAAGAAGTAATCTAGTCGAACGACTGACT
This sequence comes from Calotriton arnoldi, assembly GCA_963921515.1. Taxonomy (NCBI): domain Eukaryota; kingdom Metazoa; phylum Chordata; class Amphibia; order Caudata; family Salamandridae; genus Calotriton; species Calotriton arnoldi. The sequence goes on from CAWUFW010000325.1 coordinate 4,053,161, forward strand.
TGTGGGGGGCTGAAAAAAAAGTGCTTCCCAGGTCAGCTGGTTTTAGGTGCCGCCACACATCTGTTAGACCATTATTTTGTACTAAGTTAGTGAGAGCCTTAAAGACCTTTCTATTTCGTCCCATATATTTATCACCTGCTTCCCCCCAAAGTCCTACCAAACCATTAATATTAAAATCACCACACATTATTAAGGGGGTAGGCCACAGTGCGAGCTCTGCATCCAAAAATTCCAAAAGCTCGGGGTCGTCTGCAGTCGAGTTATAGACTGAGCATAAAGTAAAAGTGGCATCTTGAAACATACATTTAACCAACACCCAGCGGCCCCACCTATCCGATTGGCTTCTCCTAAAAGATATATCCCCCTACAGAGAAAGAATGGTGACCCCTCTCTTTCTGGTCCCCTGCTTAGTGTTGATAATAAGTTTATACCCTAGCTGTTCCAGTATACTCCCTCTAGTGTCCTCTATGTGGGTCTCCTGGAGACATACAATATCAGCCCGGAGAGTTTTCAGAATTATTGCTGCTCTTTGTCTCTTGCCCAGATCATTTAAGCCACATATATTCATTGAAACAATTTGTATACTCATTAAATACAATTTGACAGTTTGCCTACCATAATGATAGCTTTAATATGTCCTTACAATTCACATCAGTTATTTTATAAATCAGCCAACTCTCAATAGTTTCCCCACTTATCAAAGTATTCCTCAAATGCTGTGCTGCCCCTCTCGCCCCTTCCTGCTCCCACTTTTCTTTGCGTCATCGGAAAGCGATGTGCCCGCTGGACTTCCATGTCACAATTCCACTGAGAGAGGTCAGGAAATGCTCCTTTGAGGAGGTTTACAACAAAAGATCTAACGTTATCCCCTTCGATGTTTTCTGCAAGGCCCAGCAGTTTCACGTTGTTTCTCCGTTGCCGGTTCTCAAAGTCTTCAAGTTTCCAGAGCACATCCTCCGCTTGCTTGTCGTGCGACTCCCTATATGTCTGAAGCTTCCCGACTTCTTCTTCCAGAGTCGCGGTTCTCTCCTCCACATGAGCTACCCTTTCTACGATATCGGTACACAGTTTATTCACCTTCCGAAGGGACCCCTGCAATTTCTTAGTATCTTGATGTGCTCTACGACTCTCATGTCTAGCTTCACCCTGCATCTGCTTCAGGGTGGAATACACAAGATCAAGAGAAGGAGGGGCGGCAGAATCAGTTACAGAGCTCGTGGAGTTAGCAAGCCCCCTTGGGCTAGGGCCTGTGCCTCGTCCTCATCGTACACCTGACTGGTGGCGGAGTAGTCCCATTTAAGTTTGCGGGCTGTGGCTATGTCTGACTTAGGAGGACTAGTTCTCACTTTATTCCTACACTTCTGGGTGAGGGTCTTACTGTGCCGCCCCCCTTGAGTAGTGGAGGAGTCCCCTGAATCAGTTCCATCATCCGAATTGCCCTCGCTTGAAAATGAAATATCCGTATCATCGGTGAGAGAAAAGAACTTGTCTCCCTCTGGGGAACCCAAAGCTGGCTTAGTCCACAATGACATCAGATTTTGACTCATGACCCCCCTGGAGGCATAGCTAAATCAGTTACAGTTACAAGTGTTTGGTCTTTACCTTTTTCCATGCTCTCCGCCCCAAGCAGAAGTCCAGTTTGTTCTTGAACACATTTCCCATTAGCAGCTGTGGACGCTAGAGGCTCCTCTTGTGTTAATCGATCAGCCGCCTCCTCTCCCTGCAGCCCCAGCTCCGGTCCGGGCAGTTGCAGCAACATTGTATCCCCGGAGAGAGGAGGCGGAGCCGCGCCAGTCACAGCGGCCTCCTTTGGCCTGGACTCTGCCGCGCTTGGGGTGTTCACTATGCTGCCAGCGGGTGTCAGCGCAAAAGCCTCAGCAACTGAAGGCTGTCATGAAGAGCCCTCCACATTAGCCGTTCGTGACTTATTCCGCCCCTCCGCACCTCCATCTCGCACTTTAGAGCCAACCTTCTCCATCCTCTTAGAGTGTGTGCCGCGCCGGGGTTGGATTGAGCCACGTCCCGCTGCTGCTCCCGCTGCTCCCGCAGCGGCTACATCCTTCGAGGGCTCCTTCGGGAGTTCCTTCCCGGGCATGTTGGTCTTTGGACCCATCGTTCCCTCCTGGATCGGGTGCCTCTAACGTGCGCCTACTGCTGTATGGAGTCCCAGTAGCGTCTCAGCTATAGAAGCTAGTCCCTTCAGTCTCCGACGAAAACCACTGTCGCACCGCCACGAAATCCACCGATCAACATGGTAGGTGTGCATCAGCATGCCGTAATTTTCACATTTCTCGGGGTGAGAGCTCAGCAGCGGCTCTCACAGCAGTCAGCCGGTGGCCATATTGCCCAAAAAAAAAAGTTTGCACTTTCTTAGAGATACAATCATATCTCTAAACAAATCGATGTATTTAAATCTGGGCTGTCTGTCTGTCTGAAACAGGAGACGGAAGCGAGGCAGTAAATCAACTTTCTGAACTGTGACGCATGATGAAGGACTTACTGTTCTAAAGCCCTTCATTGCCATGTAGTCTATGGCAGTATCCATTATAGCAAACACCAGGAGATGATGGACTGAGCGCTGAAACTTTGCAGATTCTCACCCCCAGTCACAGATCTGGGTTTAATCCATTATCGTTCTTTAGCTCACTTCTCCACCCCAGTTCAGACCAAGCTATATGCAAATCGGTCTTTATCCTGTGCCTCATGGGAACAGTCCAGCCCAAACTGCCAAGCCAGGTCTTCCTTGGACCAGAAACAAGCATCCTAGGACCGGTTTCGGGGTACCACCCCTCATCAGCCAGGCTAGCTTGAATCCAGTGGCAAAGTGAGCAAGGGACCACATCTAGGCATACCCTACCAACTTAGGGCAAACTAAGTAAACACAAGGAGGTGATGGACGGAGCGCTGAAACTTTTCAGACACTCACTCCCAGTCACAGATCTGGGTTTAATCCATTATCGTTCTTTAGCTCACTTCGCCACCCCAGTTCAGACCCAGCTATATGCAAATCGGTCTTGACCCTGTGCCTCATAGGAACAGTCCAGCCTGAACTGCCAAGCCAGGTCTTCCCTGGACCAGAAACAAATATCCTGGGACCGGTTTAGCTTGAATCGAGTGGCAAAGTGAGCATTATAGGCCAGTGACGCTTTCAGCATCATGGTTTTGGGCATTAAAGTCAACGTCCCGGCGGGAGAGCAGACGTCCATCATTCACAGGCATAGATCCCACCCTTTCCTATTTGTCACACGTAGGCGTAGATGCAAGCACGTGTGTTTTGGTGCCTTGTTCTCTGTAATGGTAATTGGTAGAATGCTAATCTTCTGTTATGTATATTGTCCTCAGACCCCTCGCCACGCTAAGCTCCTCCACTGTGACACCACAGGCTCTGGCTGCATGTAGTTGGCCCGTTAGAAATCGAGCAGATTTATTTGTCCCCCTGTGAAATTGATCTAAAAGACAAGCTGGCCAGGTTTCTTGTTCCCTTGTGAAGTTGACTCAAATATCCGAGCCAAGCGCAAAGCGAAACATATATGCTTACAGTAGACAGTTATCTGCTGTATGACATTAAAACTGGCCCTATCTTCATGCCCTTAACAACATTAATGCCAAAAACATGGATTGATTTATGAACAATGAATGTTAAAAATGTTGTTTCTCTCTTATTTTAAGTTTGAATTAATATTGCTTTCCTAAAGAGTTAGCTATTTAATGATGTTGTGTTTCTGTATGTTTTTTTGTGCATACTTTGATCCATACCAGGTGTTTATGAGGGGCTTTGATTGAGAGCTCTGGCACTGACACTGAAGCCAAAGAAAAGTGCCTCTCAGTGGGTTGACCTCTCTGCAGAGCACACAGAACAATGGTCATGTATTCCAGTTGCAATTACAATTCTGTGGAAATGAGAGTGAAGTGGGTACACAGATGGCAAAATATTTACAGGGCAAGAGCAAAAGGAAATACATTGTTTAAATGTGAGTGAGTGCAGTGTATGTGTTGGACTTGGCCCTTTCTGCAGGGTCATCCCTAAACTTTTTGCCTTTCTCGTAGCCTTTTTTCTGACATGGTGTTGGTGGTTTTAGGACTCTGGGCACTTTAGCACTGCTGTCCAGTGTAAAGTGTGTGTGCTCTCTATGTTACTTATGGTAAGATTGGTCTACACCTGTTTGGCCTATTTAATTTACCTGTCAGACCCTTGTAAAGTGGTATCTCATGTACCCAGGGCTGGTAAATTAAATGCTACTGGTGGGCTTGCAGCGCTGATTGCGCCACCCACCAAAGTAGCCTTTCAAACCTATCTCAGGCCTCTGCCATTGCAGGGCCTGTGCGCGCAGTGTTACTGCCGCTGTGATGTGGCACCTAAAGTGTGTGCCATGTCTGTGACCCCCCCTTTTACTACATGTCAGTCACCCCTAAGGTAGGCCCTAGCTAGCCCTATGGGCAGGGTGCATTGTAGGTAAAAGATAGGACATGTACCTTAAGTGTGTGCCATGTCCTGGTAGTGACAAACAGACATTTTGGTTTCTCACTACTGTGGGGCTTCCCTCCCATAGGAATGCATTGGGGATTCCCTGATAAGTGTTTCAGTGGTAATTCCTGATTTGAGAGGAGCAGCGTGGTCAAGTTTAGTATATTTGGAATGGTAATAATAAATGCTGCGCAATGGTGTGCGCAGATTTATTATAACTATTTTAGAAATGCCACTTTTAGAAGTTGGCATTTCTGTGTGCTATGTGTCTGCCTGCCTGATGTGAATTGCATGTCTCGCTTTTGAGTGACAGGGGCTGGTGAGGTGTGTGTGGCTCCAGGAGGGGCAGGTTGAGTCAGCACTAGGCTGAATGGGACATCTGCATTTGGAGTAGTGGGAGGAGTAGTCCCCTGACCCTGAATAGGATTGTGCCTGCCCTAGTGAATGCTGGCTCCGCCCCCCTGTGATGTGTCTGATGACGAGCCCCCACCTGACAAAGGGGAAGAGGAGCCTGGTAAACAAAGTGCTCCAATTCCCCCCTGAACCAGTTTTTGCTGGTTCCCCCAAGCCCTGTGCCAGGGCAGACAAAGCCAAGAGGTGATATAAATATAGGGGCTGTGACCCCATGAAATGTTGTGCTGTTCCTGTACTTGCGGGGGCTTGCTGAGGCTGGGGGCCCAGGAGGAACCACCACAAGGGCTTGCCTCCCTGCTGGAGGGCCCTGTGTGCTGGCCTCCCTGGGCCCAGCTGTGCCCCTTGGATCTTTGGACATCCAGCACCTCGTGAGCGCTCTAAACTTTATTTGCCAGCACAAGAAAGGAACTGGCATCTGCAGCGCGGAGCTGCTGTCTATTGGGAGGGAATCCCGACGTGGGGATTCCCCCGCATTTTGCCTTTCGAGCGGGTGCCCACCCCGCTTTATGCTTTTAATTATCAGCGGGTGCCCACCCCGCTTATGGTGCCGACGAGTGGGTGCCCACCCCGCAACTGCTTTATTTGTAGCGGGTGCCCACCCCGCACTTCGCCGAGAAGAGGAGAAGCGGCCGCCACGATCGTGCGGCGACCAGGAAGCCAGGCGGCCTTGCCTGACTGTGGGCGGGGCCTCTGATGCCGGCGGAGCAGGGAGAGGAAGTCCCGCCCGCTGCAGGAACCGACCGGAGCCTCGCGAGCTCCCCTCCGAAGTCCCGTGTCCCCGGAGAGGGACCGGGTGAAGGCCAAGTGAAGGGGGAGCCTCGCGGGCTCCTCAGGCTGCCGCGAGCCGCCAAAGAGCGAGGCCACGACCAGAAGAGGTCCCGTGATCGGGGCCTGCTTGAGATGTGTGCCGGCCCGCCTTCCGTCAACCAGAGAGCCCGGTGAGTGGGGCAGACTGGACCCGTCCTTGCGTTCCCGAGGCATGTGTAGTGCCTGCGCCTATTTTCCTTCTTGGGGGCAATTTAGTTGTGGTGGAAGTCCCAAATCGGGCTCCACAGGCACTGTGGTGCCCAAGCCTAATTTCAAGCTGCACCACGAGAGAGAGCGGGCAGCTGCAACGGGTACCTTTCTCTGAGAAATCAGTTAGCATTGTTGGTGCCGATCGGGGCACATTGTCGGTGCTCATTCTTTGCCACAGCTGCCCTGCCTGACAGTGGGCAGCTGCACCAAGGGGGCACGTTTTGTCAGAGAGTCCCAGTGGGGACCCAGGGCACAGTGAGTGCCAGTGCCCACAGTTATCTTCACAGCTGCACCGCAATTAGCGGCAGCTGCAACGTTTAGGCCAGCGCAATTGCGCACTTTGGATTCTGCTGCAGTGGCAGCCAGCCCTGAAATTTTGGGACATAGGGCATTTGGGCCCTCTGAGAAGGCCAGTTGGCCAGAGGGTCAGTGTTGGGTTGGTAGGGCACCAGGCCCTAATGTGATTTATGTGGTGCCTAGGATAAATGTGATTTATGCACCATGATTTATGCCTCTGATGTTTATGTTTAGGAGGTTATTCCCTAATCTGAGGTTTATGCTTATGAGGTTATTGCATAATGTGTTTATGCTGGTGAGGATATTATTGCCTAATGTGGTTTAGGCTTATGAGGTTGGCGCATAATGTGTTTTACGCCTAATGTGATGCTGATTGCATAATATGATTTATGTTGCAGGATATAATGCTGAGTACAGTGTTTTGCCAGTAGTTACTGGTTGTGTTCTACATTTACTATTTGTGCTTTGTGATGGTTCTGACAGTGGCCCAAATGGCCCTGTCATGTGTATATAATCCCCTGTAAATATTGCCTAGTGCCAGTTGGCACAGTGTATATTGTGTGATTACTATTCTAATGTGTTTTGGATAATACAAAGGCTATTTTTATATATAACCTTGTGTGGAGTTTCCTTTGTGGTGTGCCTAGTGTGTTGCTGCTGTGTGTGTGTTGCGCAAACGGTTTACACATTGCCTCTGGGATAAGCCTGACTGCTCGTGCCAAGCTACCAAGGGGGTGAGCAGGGGTTATCTTCACCGTGTAACTCCCTTGCCCTGACTAGAGTGGTGGTTTCTGCCTGGCTTAGGCGCAAGCCCTAGCCAACCAGAAATCCCATTTCTAACAGTATGTATGGAAGTGGTGAAATGAGGGAGATGCAAGGAAGTGCATTCTGGGAAGAGTGAAAAGAGGGTGCTAATGAGGAAAGAGAGGTGGTGGAGATGTGCAAATAGACGAGATGTGCAGAGAAAAAGGGCACACATATCAAACATAAAGCACACATTACTGAAGACCATAACACCTTCCACAGGTCTCAATACTTTTGAAATTTCAAAATTTAAACATTTTCAAGGTTAATTATTTTTACCAAATCCTTCTTGTTACTCATTTATCCTAAACAGCTAACAACTTTCTGACAAAGTCAATTGTACTGACAGGTTTTAGGTGTAGGTCAGTTCTTGTGTTATATATCTGGATGCAATTACATCCCAGAGAGAAACCAAAATACCGGTTGAGTAGCACAAAATGGGAATCACAGAAATGTATTTTAAATGTTCCCTTTTAGAGAACCCCCACATTTTTCATCCCACTTAAAGGCCTGTCTTCACATATTTCTATATGACTGATTGCAGTCAGTAGCTGTGGGTCCTTCCCAAAGTCTGGTTAGAGCATTTTCTTCCAAAGTTGATGCTGCATGCAGTGCAAGACACTGGGCAGGGACACACTTTAAAAGGCTGAAGTTGTCATGTTGTACAATTTGCTCATTACAGTAAATGTTGAACAGATTAATGCAGTAAGATATAGGGCAGTTTTTAATGTTTTTAATATTTCAAGACTATATTTTCCCACTGCTTTATAAGCCTTGCTTTATCACAAAATTAATTTGCCTTAAAATGCACCATTTGCCATTCTTCTTTCAATTTTTTCTCTGGAGGAGGACCCAGCCTGGACCCCACATTTGTCCATTTAGCTTGCTCTCTTCACTCACTACATAAAAGTCATACCAAACTTTTACGCCCCAACACTTTCAAATGTCATCAGCCGCCACTGTATTTTACTTGTGCCATGAGAAATATATTTGTAGATGCAATGAAAGCATGAAAATGCCATGGTGACTGGGTCTCCTTCAATTTGCTAGAGATTGTGAGGGTGATTTTTGAAGGTGCACAGGAACATGACAGCTCTCATTTTGAGAAAGAAGTGTGCCAGGACTAAGAAAGACCATATTTTAAGGTGAACTATATCATATATAGTTTATATGGTGTTTAAACATGCTTTTTTAGACAAGGCAGTCACACGGGTGAACACATGCAATCTAGGAGGTGGGGTAGATGTGATGAACAAATTGTACACAACCAGAAAAGTTGCTAAATGTAATGAGGATATATATAAAGAACAAGGGGACCCCAATAGTGTGACCAGGGGTAATATATATTTGCAAAGAACAACGGTCAGAGTTGGAGGCCAGATAGGTCCTCGGATAGCCGGAGCTATTATTAATACAAAGGTAGTCTTAATCTAAGTATTATTAGTGAACACAAAGTGCCAACAAAATTTGGAGAACAGAGTATGCAGGGACACAAGGTTGTTCGAATGATACCTCATTTATTAACATCATAAATGAGTATCAATCACATTAGGAACTAGTCCTGGTGCTCACACAAAAGGTGAAAAAGTGCGTGAAGTGATAAGTGCTAGTGACTTAAAATTTACATCGCATTGACAACACTATACAAAACTCCATAATTAATAAAATATATTTAAAGAGTTTCGGTTGTGAAAGTCGACGGCGTTTCGATCTCCTTAGGTTGAGATCATCATCAGGACGAGAAAGCGTGTGAGCAGATAGGATCTGTTAGCGGAACGATATAATTAAGAATCGTCAGCGGGTAACAGTAGTGGGGTTCAACCGAATGTAGTAATGTTTAGTAAGAGGTCTTGCCACTCAGCGGGGTACGTGCTGGCCGTGAACCAGGGAGGAATCAACCACAGGGAATCAATCGGGTCAGTTAGAATTGAAATGGGACAGGATCCTGCTACTTCCAGGGCAGCTACAATGAATGGTGCCGGCGTCTGGGAGAATGAATCACTCAACGTTGAGCTGGGCACAGGAGCCGGCCACCGTTACCCTATTCCACCACTACTGACATTCTGAGGCAGTGATGCATTATTTAGTGGCTTAGCTGGAGCTACCCAGACCCCCTTCATCCGCCATCCCTCGTTCTAACCTGCCTACTAGACCAACCGCACTCTCCAGCCACATATTTAGCCATCACCCGTCCCTAATGACAGTGGTCTCACAGCCTACCCACCAAATCCTCTGAATGGCAACTGGAAATTCTTCGTGGCAGTTCCCATTCATAGAAATAGTTGGAGAAGGCTGCAAACACCACACAGTGCAGACATTGGCGGCCCCATAAAAGGCATCCTTGATGCCATCCTCAAAGAAAGCACCTCCATCAGAGCATGCCTCACTGCCAGACACAGGAAAATCACCGATCTCACCCAAGATGTGAAGCCAGCAAAACCAACATGGGACCTTCCACACCAAAGTGGATGCTTTGGATCAATACCTCACCGCAGCAGAGGGGGTGGAATTGGAGACCTTTGGGCCAGACATATGGCACATTAAACAAAACCTGATTGACCTGGAGGATCGCTCTTGCCACGATAATGTTAGATTTTACGGACTCCCCGAAAGGATGGAACAATCAGATGTGCAAGCCTTCCTTCTCTAGTTTATTACGCAGATGACCATCTTACCCTTCATTCCTTCTCTTGAAATCCAAAGAATGCACAGAATATACTCAAAACAAACTGCTGGCGGACGGGAGGACAAAACCTCATCCCACTATAGCTTGCTTCCTCTGCCGTGTTCACAAACATCAAATTTTTCTGGAGGCATGTAAATACGGTTGATATGATATTGAGCGCTGCCGGATCTCTTTGTGGGCGGACTACTCCCCAGACTCCAATGCCAAACGCCGGGCCTTCCTCACTCTCAACTGAGGAAATGAGAAATTATATACGGACCCTCACCTAACCCACCTACAGCCTCCCGGAGTCTTTAACAACACCAACAATGTCCCCATATGGTGGAGACAACAACAGTACCATCTGCTCCGTAAACAGTCCAAAAGCGAGTGATCAAAACTGTAGAGGATCTGGCACATAGTGATGACCGGAACATATCGAGATCACGTCAGAACCCCCCCCCTCCTGTCTGGGCGAAACTTAGTACTTGCCACTATAAATTTGCCTCTGGATGTAGCTTTCAAGCCCTACGGCCCCTGGCCAAATGAGTACAGCACCTCTGTGGGGGATGGGGGGGGGGAATCTGTTGTGATTGTTCTGCTTGTGTTGTGAGTGTTCTGCTTGTGTTTATATTTCATGATGTTTTTCATCATTGGTTTTTACAGTGACATGTTCGCCTTTTTTGTGGTACTATGTTCTAGTATTATAGGTGTGTGCTCCATTCTTTATCAAGGGCACTATTACCATTGGTGTGCATTCCATGGGCTCTCCCAATGCTTCATTGATCTACCCACCATAGCACCTCTCCGTCAGCCCGAGCTTATGCCCTGATACTTGTCAACTAACCCCACCCCTCACCCCCTCGCACATAGCCCCTTGTCTTCATTGAAGCGAGGATAGCTACTAAGCACTCCCTTCCCCCTTCCCCCACTTGGGAATGACCTACACTTCCTGGTATCCTTCCAAGAGGACCCTGGCACTCTCCCTGCAACCCTTTCTGCTGAGTGAATGCCCGGCCTACTCTCCTGACTCTACCACCACTTTCCCCCAGCATACTCCAGCCAATGGAGACAGGCAGCACTGACATTAACATGCTCACCTATTGTCCCCGAGCTCTACCTTCCTAGCCCCATCCTGACAACGCCCAGTCCCACCCCATAGCCACCATTGCGATTGCCCCATCTTTCATCCTTTCATCCTCCATCTCCATGGCCCCGGTGTTCATGCACCCCTTTATACTGGCCCTAGTACCCCAATGGTGGCTTTGATCCCTTGGAGAAGCCTAGACCCACCATTGACTGTTGCAACATTAGCGCATACCCTTATTGTTTCTTCATGCACACAATCTCTCAACCTGATATGGACCTATTAAACCACCCTGACCGTCGCGCCAACTCACTGGATGGCTCTCCACTCATAACCGCCTCCCTCACCCTACACCCCACTAGAGTGTGCCACCTCTCCTGGCCTGCTACACTCGATCGCATCCCTCAAAACCCCGCCCCCGTATGCTCTACACCATCCATAGGGACTCTGGAATCCTTGGCTTCGATCCACTTCCCCCCTTCCTTACTCACACATCTTCATACCCACCTCCATTACATCTCGCACTCTCACCGTCATTAGACTTAATGAGAATGGCCTGACCCATTACACCAAATGCAAGAAAATACTGCCCTACCTCACCTCCCAATAGGCAGACATTGCCCACCTTCAGAAGGTGCACCTATTCCAGAAAGAAATGGAGAAACGCAGGACAGACTGGGTTGAGAAGTACATGTACAACTGCAGAACTTCAGCTGCTGTTTCTTCTACACCACCTTCACCTCCTTACAGGACACTAAGCTCTAAGAAGAGTGTAGTGGCCATCCTCATCCATAAAAACATGGCTGGACTGTGAAGGGTGCTAAGCCATTGCAAAACTCAGAATCGTCCCTAAAAATGGTCCCAATGGTGCCAAGTTCAACTTCTTCCCACGTCTTTCATCCTGGTCTGGATCAGGGAGTCTGAAACTTGGCACCTGATTCTATCATAGACCGTACAGGATCCATAGACAAGGCCAACAATAGGGACAGGGCCCTTTTGCAAAAGCTCTGTGATAACCATGGATTGCTTGACATGTGGCATCTCCTTCACCCAACATCCTTCTCTCTGTGGCACATGGTAGGAAGTCCCAATTAGACTATTTCCTCAACCTACCTCTCCGATCACCCAGGAATTTACCATCCTAGAGGGTTCTCTCTCCAACCATGCCACGGTCGATTACACATACACTGGAACTTACAGCTATCAATACCAAAACCATGGCATCTTAACACGGCCTAGTACAACTCACCTCAGAGAAAAGTGGAGTTGCGCTCCCGTATGTCTGCCTACTGTTAAAATGAAATTGTTTCTGCTTACGCATTATCATATGTAAGTTAGCATTCGCAGCACCATTTTCTATTTAGGCGCAATTTTGACTCATGATCGAAACTAATCCTTTGCTATTTCTGAGAAAAGGCTTCTGCTAAGTTTTGCTTCCCAAGGTTGGGTTTTGCTTCACTAATGAATCGACTGTTCTTATTAGCGCATACCTTTCTCACTAGATACAGGTCTTCTCCCACTTGTCTGGTGACGGGCCCACCTGGAGTAACTTTGGACTTTGTAACTTTGTAAGATATGAGCACTGAGATTGTTTTTTCTGTCGTATTCCATTGCTTTGCAGCACCTGCCTGGAAAATTCCATTATGGGCGTGTTCGAGCCCAGTTGCGAAATGTACATAATGTATCTTTATGCTTGTCGATTTCAGCCCCTCTGCAGCACTCCTAGCGACTGGGCAGAGTGGGCTCCGCTCTGACTATACTTTGAATAAACAATTATTTGTTTGTATTCTCTACTGTCTGAGAACCCTCTTCATTTGTATGGAAGGCTGAGAGGTGGTCATTAATGACCCGAGTGACCCAAATCGGGCCACTTCCTTCAGTTGGCGCCCGAACAGGGACTCCTTCGGGTGAGTGACCCATTCCCTTTCCCCGGACGGGGGGAGGTCAAGGCTATCGTCGGGTCAGACTGACGGTTCAGAGATCGCTGCATGAGGAGCACTGATTGCTCGCAGCGGCCCCTTCCGTCCTGCCGGACGGTGCCTCATCCTGTGGTCATCCCGACTGGAGTCTTGAACGGCGAAACCCTTGGATCTGACCGGTTGGTCTGAAGAGTCGGCAGTGGAGAATTGATTCGTTTGTGCTACTCATATCAGGTGAGTTTGTTTTGGTTCTTTTTGGATATGGTACCATTGTGGTTTGAGTTTGGTGCGGTCTGAGGACCGTTTTGCCAGGCAAAAATAACGAATTTGTTTTCTTTTTGAAAATGCCTGGAATCAGTAAGTTTTTCTCTTTGTGTTGTCGTTGTTGTTTTGCAGATGGTCGACTAGAAGAAGCTCCAGAAGGCACTCCTAATTTTGATATGTATGTGAAGCATGGTCTTGGCCCTATTATGTTTAGTACATTATGGCACAAATATACGAAGGACAATGTCGAGTTACAGTGGCCGTTGATAGGCACTTTTGATGAGCAAAAGATTGGGTTCTTGCAGGAGCAGTTATTTAAAAGATGAAGTGGGCAGTCTATGTTTGATTCCCTCAGAAAGTAGCTAGGTAGAGACGATTGAAGATGGAAAAAGATGCACGTAAAGGGGAAAATGCAAACACTGACTCAAAAAGCTGTAGCATATGATAGAGAAAAGCAAGAAGCAGGAGTTGAATGTGAAGATAGTAGGTTTCATTTACAGATTGATAAATCTTATTTGGCCCAAGAGGAAAATTATACTTTTGTGGAGGAATCGTTAGACACTCAACCCCCGCCCCCATATGCCCCGCAGAGGATATATCCTGTTGTCCCTTCGTTATCACAGCAGCCTGTTACACTGGCTTCAACCGTTCCTGTGTCTACTGCTGTCGTTTCGACGGCTTCGGCCACGGCACCCCCTGGTCCCTCTTTGTCTTCGCCATCTGTGGCCACTGTTACTGTTAGCACACCTACTGCCTCAACTCCTACACCTCCTGCTCTCTCGCCTCTGGTGCAACAGCCAGTGACGATTGTACCTGTTACTTCTGTTTCTTCTCCTTCTATGGTTCTTCATCCCCCGATATTTTCGAGTGTTGACACGCCAGTACGTGGATAGAGATTGGACTAAATTTAAGGAGCGGATGGGTCCGTTGGTGTGCTCTGGGGTGGGGGATGAAGAGAAGAAGGTAGTAGCAGATCAGGCTGTGCAGTGGGGTCGTAATCCCATTTATAGTGTGGAGGATGTTTGGGCAGTTATGCGAGATTTTGAGCCTTTTATACAGCAGCATGCTCTTAAGCATATGTCTGCTACGTTGATTGGTCTTTGGCAGCAATACTTTGAAAATGATTTGCCGCAAATTCTATATGATATTAGAGATCGTGTGTATGATAGTGGTTTGGAGCCCGGCCACGTTTTCGGGAATGTTACAACGTTAATTGCTTATATGGGTAGGTTACATGAGAAGAGTCCTATCCCAGTATCTCAGTTTCCGATGTGAGAGGTTCACCCTATATATCACCCAGAAATACCAGAGTTAACGGATCAGCACGGTGCTGTCACCAGACCGGGTGTAACGGCCAGTTTTCAAGAGCAGTGGATTTATACTCCGTGGAAAAGAAGTGAGGTTTTATCCCTTAAGACTCATTTGCCTGATCCTAGGAAAAATCCTACTGCTTATTATAAAGAACTGACAGAGGCTGCCTCTTCTACTGTAATGACCCTTGCTGATATTGAAATGTTTTTTGGCCTTCTTGTTCCAGTTGACATTTGGAGACAGGTCCATACTCAGGATCATGCTGCGGAGTTGGGTGGTACTTCGGAGGCGATTAAGGGATGGGATCAGGAACGGAAGCCAGGTGATAAGCCCAGAGCTGAGATACTTGCTTTACCCGGTCGTATTATTACATATATGCATTCTCTTATTCCACCGAAGAAAGTAAGTTGGGACAAGTTGACGGCTTGTAGACAAAAGAAGGATGAAAGTGTGTCTGATTTCTTTACCCGGTTTGAAGATACCTTTTTAGATTATAGTGGGCAGGATATGTCTATTGAGGGAGGAGTTTGGTTGTTTGTTAACAGGTTTGTTTCTAATTTGCATCCTGAAATTGCGACACGTTTTGAGGCATCTGAGAGTACTTGGTCTACCTCTTCCTCTTGTTATTTTGAATATGGCTCAATATTATGAACACCGTGATCAAGAAGAGAAGGAGAGGACAGATAAAAAGCATAAGGATTTAAAGACGAAGGTGCTGTTGCAGCAAGCGTTTAGAGGGAATGTCAGAGGACGTGGTGGTCCTGCCAGACAGCTTCCACGTACCAGCAGACAGCCGACAATGACACCTTTCGGGCCGAATCAGTGTGCGTATTGTAAGGAGGAGGGCCATTGGCGTAGAGAGTGTCCTGTGCTTTTGCAAAAGGTGGTGGTTCCTAGAGGGCGAGGTCCTCCTGGACGAGGTCGTAGGACTGATAGAGCACAGAGTGCGGCGGTCTCACAGGGTCGTTCTGATACCAATTACTTTGATGACCCTCGCAATGGACAGTATTATCATGATGATTACAGTAACATGTTCGCTATGAGACAGGGATGTCTCATAGCTAGGATAGCCAGGGACAGAGTGAGGGACCGGTTCCGATACCTGTAGATCAGCATGGTCCTTATGTCACTGCGGATTTGCAAGGCTCGACTAAGGAATTTTTGGTGGACCCAGTTGCGACGAAGAGTTCTGTTTCTTGACATATGGTCCTGTCGTGTAGTTCCTATATAACCTATACAGGATCTGCGCGTTTGGATAACATAAACTGTGGGATTGGTGGCAGACTGATTCCATGCACCCCCACCGGATACGTTAGCCTATCTGTATTGGCTAGCTCACAGTGCCACTATAATCTCCTCTTACTAAGGAGAGAATAGATTCTGGCAACCTCAGAACATGACAATCCTAATGCCTCAGAATCGTGGAAACAATATACTACCTCTCGCTCAGTCACTCGTGCTCACTTAGTTTGTCTCAGAGAGTTACACAGAATAGACAGACTGGGCGTTTTCAATAAGTATTTATCGAACAGTTGTTATTCTAGTGTAGAATAGATGAACTGCAACTGCCATTAGACAGTAGCAGAGATATATGATTAGCAGTACTACGAAAGTAAAGGGATGGTAAAGTTCTACCATCTTGCAGAAATCATGAATATATATAAGTACATAAAACACATGATAAAAGGTGCGTACTCCTACGATGTCTCCCTAACTAGATGTACCTAAATGTACATAGCATCTAAGTAGGTGTTATGCCAAGAATCCCTCTAGGATCTAGTCAACCCCATTACCTGAGAATGAGAGAATATGGGACCCCGTCCTGGTCTCGAGTTGGACACCCCGCGAGGGATGTTAGACCACTGCGAGCTGGAGCGTCTGCATGCAGGAACCTCAGCGTCTCTGGTCAGTGTGTCAGCCGGGAAGTCTCGGTCTCCTCTGTCCTTCTAAGCAAGATGCGATGTATATATACCCATAGGTCTCCCCAGGGGTCCTACCTTGCTGTGTTACTGTGTCGGCTTAAAGGATGACGTCGGGCCTGAACTTTATACAGAGATATTATACAGGAGATGTTCGGCCTGCTGTTAGTCCTGCTGTGCTTCCAAGAAGCCTCATGCATATTGTATGAGATTCGAACTAGGGGGAAACCCGCGTTCTGAATGCGGTGTCGTATCTAGGTAAAAGGTCAGTCCCTAAGAACCGTTATGTATGTAATGTAGGGAAGAATATAGGTGAAAGGTTGCAATGTTACCTGCGCCTATATAGGGTACCTATATGGAATATAACAGTCCCTGGGGCAGCTCTGTCTGGCCATAATAATGTTTTGGTGGGTTTTTCAGGTGTACCGGTAGTAAGCCCCATTTCACGATCCCTTGCATAGACTGTTGGCCCTTTTACTGTTGATTCTCCATTTTTGTTGACATCCAATTGTGGTGAAAATTTGATGGGTTTAGATTTGTTGAAGAAATTGCATGCTACTATTTATTGTTCCCCGGGAGGTGTTTATATGACGATGGGCCCAAATGTGAGTATTAAACAGTGTAGGACTGTTGCACATACTGCCAGTTTCGATACAGGTTAAAGACAATGCTATTTTGCGTCGTATTCCTCAGTATAAGATAGCTCAGGCAGGAGAATGAGCCCTTCTACAGATTATTCAGGATTTGATACAAAAGGGTGTAGTTGAGGAGACTTCTGCCAATATTTGTAGTAGTCCTATTCTTCCTATTCTTAAACGGACACACTCATTTTTCCCTGCTGAACATGAGGATGTTTACCGTTTTGAGACTTATTTGCGAGAAGTTAATAAAATTGTGGTTCCTCAGTTTCCGGTGGTTCCTGATATCACCATGCTTCTGACAATGATTCCTTCTACTGCTACATTTTTTTCTGTTATTGATTTGAAAGATGCATTCTTTAGTATTCTTGTTCATCCAGATAGTAGATATCTGCTTGGTTTTACACTGGCTGGTAGGAGCTTTAGATTCTGCCGAGCTCCTCAGGGCTGTCCGAGTATTTATTGTCAAGCTTTGAACAGTCAGTTGGATTCCCTTTCACTTCCCTCAGTTAATTTATTGGTGCAGTATGTTGATGACCTCCTCATTGCTTCTGATACCGAACAAGGTTGTAAAGACAGTACAGTTAAATTGTTGCTGCATTTAGCTCATCATGGACATAAAGTTTCCCTTTCTAAATTTCAGTATTGTCGACAGGAGGTCACCTATTTAGGTCACCTACTGACGAAGGAGGGTAGGAGGTTGACCCTTGAGCGTATCAGTACTATTGTTAAAATGCCCATTCCACAAACTCAAAAAGATGTACGTGCTTTTATAAGTATCACTTCCTACTGTCGCCAGTGGATACCTAACTATTCTAATCAAACCCTTGCTTGCACTAATAACTAAAGAAGTGCATGAGCCTTTGCCTTGGACACCTGAATGTCGGCAGTCTTTTGAGCAATTGAAAGCTGCGCTTTTTTCGGCTCCCATGATTGGTACACCTAACTATGGTAAGCCATTTGTGTTATACGTCCATGAGATGGCTGGTTGTGCGCTTTCTGTCCTAACACAAAAATTTGGGGATAAGCAACGGCCGTGTGCTTATTTCTCCTCTGTGCTTGATCCTGTCGCAAGAGCCCTCCTGAGTTGTCTAAGAGAGGTCGCGGCTGTGGCCACTTCAATCAGACAATCGGCTGGACTTGTACTTGATACTGACCTCACAGTTATGGGACCCCATGCTGTGGACACACTTTTGAATAAGACATAGACACAGTACCTCACCAGTGCACGTCTTACCGGCTATGAATTGACATTGCTTGCTAAACACATTACAATTAAAAGATGTGCTACTCTGAATCCAGCCACATTTCCACCCCTCCCTTCTGAGAGTGAAAAAGTTGACAAACATAATTGTATTTTCCGAACGGAGGAAGAGATGAAAGGACGGGTAGACTTGACTGATGTTTCCTTATTTACCCACAAGGGAAACTATATGTCGATGGCTCTTGTTTTAAGTTATCAGATGGCACTACGACTGCAGCCTATGCTATCACCACACTGCGCACGATAGTAGAGACATCATGGGTCCCTTATCAGTCGGCTCAAGCTGCCGAGTTAGCTGCTCTGATCCGAGCTTGTGAATTGAATGAGGGATTGGTTGTCGATATCTATACTGACAGTCAGTATGCCTTTGGGGTCGCGCATAATTTTGGGCGACCCTGGGCGGAGAGAGGGTTCCTTACTTCGCATGGCACCAAAATCCAACCTGGGCACCTCATATGGAGGCTTTTGTCTGCTTTGACACTCCCCAAGAAATTGGCAATTGTGAAGTGTAGCGCCCATCAGAAGGCTACTGTGATATAGGTAGAGGAAATGCTTTTGCAGATCAGACAGCTAAAGAAACAGCCCGGACAAAGATGAAAAGAATGTTTGTAGTAGGTCCAGCTAGGTGGGTCCCTGAGGTTGTCATGTTTGAAGATACCCTTGAAAATGTAAAAGAGATACAAAGTGAAGCCGCGTCAGAAGAATTAGCGGTGTGGCAGGAAAGTACAGCACAGTTGAATGATGAAGGATGTTGGATTGATAAATCAGGGAGGCAGAGATAGATGTTGCCAGATGCATATGTTCTTTCTGTGGTCACCATGGCCCACGGTCCGGCTCATATTAGTGCTAAAGGCATTTGTAAATTATTAGACCCTGTATGGCAGAATGACAATATCTCTAAGACAGCTGCACACTTAGCGAAGTACTGCATGGTATGCATGATGCATAATCCTGGGAAGGGTACCCCTACACCGCCTGGTAATTTTGCACCACTCACTTTCCCTTTTGAGGTCCTTCAGATGGATTACATCGAATTAGAAAGATGCAATAATCTGCAGTATGTTTTAGTGGTTGTATGTGCATTCAGTAAATGGTTTGAGGCTTACCCCACTAAAGACAATACGGCCCTTACGACTACAAAGGTACTCCTGAAGGAGTTCTTTCCTCGTTTCGGCCTGCCCCGAGTGATTTGGAGTGACAACGGAAGTCATTTTAATGCAAAAGTGATTCAATTGATTTGTGAGGGTCTCCATGTTAAGCAAAAATTCCATGCTGCCAATCATCCTCAGTCAGCGGGTTTGGTTGAGAAGTACAAATTCAGGAGACGACAGGGTTACAGTGGCCAGATGCTTTACCATTAGCACTCTTGTCGACGAGAACGACAGCTCATTCTAAAACAGGATTGTCACTGTATGAGGTTGTGTTTGGACGCCCGGCAAATGTCAGGGGCGTCCCACGAACTCGTAGGTTTTCGGACATTGAGTACCCTGTGTTGATTAATTATCTTGGCCAGTTAACTGAGAGTTTACATTCTATTCACCAGCATGTGCGCGAATCTCTGCCGTCCACACCAGATGATATCCAGCCCGGTGATTATGTATTATTGAAGAATTTTCAGCGGTTTTGGAAAATTATCAAGATGTGTCTTTACTTACCAAGGTTAAAATTCTTTCTCCTGCCAAGAAAGAAAAGAACAGCCCGAGTAACTGCTTGCTACCCCACTGAGTCCATCACTAATTTATGGGCTGCATACCCATTATCTCTTGTGAATTATACGTACACTCGTCCAGAGCAATTTACTGAAGTGAAAGAAGTTTTTGGTTTTGGCTATCCAGGTCCTTGTCTATATCATAGAAAGCCACGGGGAATGGGTTATCCAGGGTGTGATAACAACACATATTGTGATCATTTTTATATGGAGGAACAGAATGTCACGTTGGTGGGTTTGCACTATAAGGAATTGATAGTTACCCGGGAGGCTGGTTATTATCCTGCTTGTTGCCCCATAGTAAACAGTATGGACATTTCTTTGTATATCAATTGTTCTGGGATAGTGCTGTACAAAAATACAATACCCCTGGTGAATGATAAAGATCCAAGTACCTTTGGAATGAACACCAGATATGTCACAGTAGATTATGAAGGACCGATTTATGCACACCCAGGGTTTTATTTTCTATCTAATGGTACTTATTCTAATGTTCATAATGGTACCGATGATGTTGCTCTCGGGATGTTGTTGCCCTTAGGTGTGCCTTGTAAATATGCGAAGCCTAATATTTGTTGGGTTGAGAGTACTTTGACCAAAGAATTCTGTGAAGGAGTGACTGATATAGAGGTCAATAACTATAGTAATGGAATAACTTTTGGATACACCCTTTCCTCTATCTTCACTTTGGGTGATACCTCTATTGCCCGAGGTGAGAAAGCCAGGGAATATTTTGGGTGCAAGTTGCAAATATTGTCTAACACTACAGTGGCTGCTTTACGCAACATCACTACGCAGTTAGAGAGTATGCAAATATATTGTGAACAGACTAGATATGCAGTGGATTTTATTCTAGCCAAGAGGGGTGATGTATGCGCTGTAGTAGGCGACCAGTGTGTAGTCGGGATCAAAAATATGGAAAAGAATATAACTAAACACATATTAGACATCCTCGAGAACGTCAAAGGAATAGAGAGTGGAAATAGGAGTTGGTCTCTTTTTGGTGGCTGGAGTTGGATTCTTGAAAAAGTGATCTATTTGATTGTGATATTGGTGTTTTGTTGTGCCCTTATTCAGTGCCTCCCCTTCTGTTGCTCTTATTGTACTACTCTTCTCACTCCCAAGAGAACAATATCGATTCATGATACCAATGCTGCAATTATGGTGCAGAAAGAGATAGATGACCTAATGCAGATAGATGAGGGCATTTTCGAGACTTCTTCCCTCCTTACAGTCTCCCTTCCAGATACTGAGAACATGGAATGCTCATAAGGGTTTACTGTTATTAGGGGATATTCTCAGAACGTGTGATAATTATCGCAAAATTAGCTTAACGCAACTTTGCACATCGCAGTCTATCGCGGGAAAATAACGCTGTGTTAACGTTGTATTCTCAACACGGCGGTACCATGCGATAGTCTCACGCCAACGCGTCAAATGACCGCGATAAAATTACTGTGACAGCCAAAAAACACGAAACATGAACGCGAAAAAAGATGCGATATGGCCAACCGCGATAATAAAATCTGCGATAACCAGCAACAGGCCTGCAATTCCCACGCGTCATGCGGGAAAATGCACCATAAAAGCACAGAAAAACACAAACAAAATAATTAAAACTGCGTAGCACCATGGAGGAAGCCGGAGCAAGTACAGAGGACGACCAGAACCCCACAAGCCCCCAGGAGGAACAGTCTGGGACCTCGGGGTCACGGAAGGGCAAGGAGAAGAAGACAAGGAAGACGAGGTTCAGTCCGCAGGAAAACAGGATCATCATCACGGAGGTGATAGAACACCACCAACAATGGACGTCACCTCCAACGTGTCATTGGCAAATAAAAATGCAACATGGCAGTCCATCCTGGACAAGGTGAATGCAGTCGGAGTGAGGAGGAGGACAATTGGAGAGGTCAAGAGGTGCTGGAATGATGCGAAGCGCAAAACCAAGAAGAAACTCGCTGACAACCATCAGGCAGCAATGCAGACTGGAGGTGGCAGTCCAGCGGAACACCAGGAGCTGGATGAGATGGAGGAAATGGTGGCCACAGTCATCAGTGGGGAGACAGTGGCAGGAGTTGGGGGTCTGGACACTGCACGACATGACCTGACACAACAGCACCAGGGTGAGTACCGAACAGGGACTGGGGGGACGGGGGGAGATGGGCACAATGGCACACATGCACAATTAAGTACAGCACACTGCAAACCCACAATGACTCTGGATCATGTCCCTGATCATCTTGGCACACTGCAGCACACATACAAACAGCAAGTAGGCCCCCGTCCACTATGGGCACTAATGGGTCCCTCCCCACACAGCACCAATCTTACAACCAACCCATGCACACATGTTAAAACCAGCAACGCTGCGTGTCTGTGAGCCACACTGACAATGCAAGTGACACTGCATGATGAACAGCATGGCTGCAGTCCAATTATCATGACATGGTGCACGCCACGAACCTGAGGTGGCTGAGTGTGGAACACATCCGGAAAGGAGCAGGTCACACTCTGACACATCCACGTGCACAAACAACCCCTGACGTCAACAACACATCTGCGGATAAACCATGCCCAAGAGTCCAAAATCCGAACTAGAGCCAAAATTAGCCAAGTCTGCAACATCTCAGCACTGCAGAAGCACAGAAGTCAAAGGCACACCGCCTCAAAGGGATAAGGGGCAGCAAAATCACAGCTGCAGGGGTGACTCTCCCACAATGCAGCACACACACATAGCAATAACAGCACAACATCACTGACGACAATGTGGTACAAAGTGCAACACTCTCACTACAGAACAGAGGACACAACTGGTTCCGCTTGTGCATAGAAACTGGCCAATCACATCTGGCATAGCAGGAAACTGTGAGATGATAATGTACGTGTACAACCTCACATCCGTGATGTAGTTCAAATGTCCACTGTCCCGCATTAAATAGTCAGTTCCTCCCAAACAGTCACAATGTACATTGTCATGCAGTCTGTATGTAAACTTGAACAATTCGTCAACATACATGTCAACACAATGTTAAAATGCATCTCCCCTTCACATTGCAGAGGGACAATCAACACCTCCTGCAGAGCAGATCAGACAACTCATCAGTGATGATGAAGAGGACCTCCACACCTTCGACACCGACGCCCTACAACAGCTCATGGACAGCTACGGCAACCCACCTCCAGGAGCAGGGCAGCCCAGCTGCATCAAGGAGACCTCACCCCCTGCACAGACCACACAGCAGGAAGCACCCACCACCACAGCTGGCTCCCAGCACCTCACCGAAGAACACATCGCATTCCAAGGCCAGGTGTTAGACTGCCAGAAGGAGGTGGCTGAACAGGTGCGGATGGGTTTCGACCTCATGGCAGCCAAACTAGATGACATACGTCGGTGTCTAAGTCCCATCAGGGACCACTTACACTCCCTAACGGACACCCACAGTTCGCTCCATGATGTCCAACAATCCATGCCCGACATCGCTGGAGTCATGACTCTGAGAGGAGAACAACTGCCTAGTCAGAGTGGCCTCAGCGATGTCAGTAGTCGAGAGTTGGCACAGATGCTGAGGATAATGGAGAACATGGAGCGGATGCATGCGGAAAGAATGGCTGCCACGGATGCACATCAGTGAAAAGTTGTTGGGATCTTCCATGCCCTGCAGATCCTCATCATTGCATTGCTGCCACTAAGGCAGTTGCTGATGAATGCTGCTGGTACTTCTACACACACATCTCAGCCCCTGATGTGTCAGTGGCACACAGTGCTGTAGACCAAACATCAGCACCCACATGTCAAACAGATGACATAGAGGACGAAGATGCGGATGATTCCACCTTTGTAGTAAGAAGGAGCCAGTAGCATTCTTCTCCGCCATATACCCTGTTTCAGCTTGGTTCTGCCCTCTGCATCATGCCCTGTAACAACACCTCCCACTGTCCCCCGAAACACTCTGCGACACTCTCCTTGGACCTCGACATGGACTGCCATATTTTGTTTGCTTACCAATGACACAGCAATCAGACTGCGGACTGTACTCTTCCTCTTCCGATGTACTTGTCAATCCCTAAATGACTCTGGCTGGCCCTCCACTGGGCTACAATGTAATGTGGGGTTTGCATGGCCATGTACTGCTCCAGCTCCGAGACTCCACCGAATGTGTATAAATCATTCAAATACACACAGATGTGTCATGTCCATAATCGATCAAGTATGAAAGTATGGATGAATGTAATAACATTGATTGCCCAAAAAGGTACACCCTGGGAAATGAAAGCAATGCGCATGTTTGACCGTGACACACATGAGAAGTGGGATGACTGGGAATGTGTGCACTAGCTGTGGCCTCATTGCTCTGAAACAACAATCGCGCAATTCCTAAAGTGTGCCCCACGCAATGTTAGAAATAGGGCTGGGTATGAAATGTCAAAGTCGTTGGCAGGCCTAAAGTAGTGTCCCCCATCACATTTGACAACAGAACATCTCTTTGCATACCTACTCACACTCAACTGGGTGGACACAGCCTGTAGTGATGGGTCACATTGATCCACATGGCAGGAATATGGACACCATACTCACATTGCTGAAGACACGTAAGAGCACAGGTCTATCAGCAACTATCCCAACCACTATGTCTGGCTCACAGAGGTGGAGCTGGCAATAGGGACTCACCCCTAAGTGAAATGCGTCAGTCAGTCCCTCCCTGTGTACGGACAATGCTCATTGAGGCACACGATTTGTCATTCTAATCAACACTCATCACAGTTGAACACTAGTGAATTTGCGTGGACTTCATTGCCTTGTGCGTGTCAGTACGGGCAAGACAATGGCCACAACATGCAGACCAATGCATCAGACACTAACAGGCAGCATTCGGTCACGGTACAGTTCCACGTGACAGGCGTTGTGCATGCGCCCGGGATGTTCTGCCATTGCGTTGGTGGCTCTCGTAGAACCGGCACTCTTCTGACCTGCGGCAGTTATGTGGATGATATGCCACAGCTCGGAGCAATGAGTCGTATGTGTGTGCAACGTTTGTACATATGGGTTGTTGTGTACGTAAGTGTCAAGGGCATTCCATGCAAGAGTACCTCGAGCAAGAACTTCTGTGTGGATACATTGGTCCTTCATTAGCGCTGTGCGTTGTGTGGGAGTCGTCATCATCTGCTATGGTATCTCTCTCAGGGGTTGCCTGCCGCATGCAAGACCAAGGTCGGAGGTGCAGATGTCCTTCGGCCTTATGTATTGAGACAAAGGAGCTTTCATCCCTAATTTTAGTCTGACTGCTGCTTGCATTCTGGAAATGTGATGTGGCTTTCGCGCTGCAATTGAGGCTAGGCCTTAGGCTTATGGTGCACCAATAGCGATACACACACAACAGTTGGCATGCATGAGCCAAGAGCCCGAGCGGCCTTGCGCTCCTTGTACAATCCCTTCGTGCGCGGCCGCCCTCCGGGTGCATGCAACATTGTTGATTGCGGGCCGTGTGGCGCAGACACTGCAACAGAGACACACGCATCATTTGCTTTCCTGTCCAGCCCAGAAATGAACCACGCCCAGAGCCCAGGGATAATTATTCACACCCCTACGCTGGCCTGGCGTATGCAGACCCAGCCTACTCGGCGTATGTATAAAGGGGGGACGACAACGCTACGTGTCCCAGTTCTTCACCACTGCCGGAGGTGACATGGCTACGTATGCCTGGCATATCACGAGACTCAATCAGAAAGGGTCCATGACTTGCGTTGCACAGAGTTGCTGGCACCAGAAACACTGCGGCCGGCACGGGCCTACCGCCAAGGGACGGTGACTTTCGGTGCACTGAGGTAGGGGCACCTTAGGTGCTGAGCGGGTGTGCAGCCTGCGATGATGCGCCGTCCTGGCGGTCCGGACTGGTAAGGGTTTGTGTGAGCCCTGCTGGACTGCAGTGTGGGCCTGAGCCAGCGGGCAGCGCGGGCCTACTGCCACGTGGCGTTGCCTCGCGGTTCACAGGGTTAGTGGCACCTATAGGGCTGAGCGGGTGTGCAGCCTGCGATGTTGCCGTGTGCACTGATATGATCTCTGCCATTGCGAAATCAAGACCCAGAATCACGTGTGTGACCTGGTGCCCCGCGGGGTGGGGCTGCATGGTGTGGAGGCTGCCAAGGTCGTGGGCCCCGGGCTTGGAGCTTGCACCGGCACGTGGTGGGCCCTCTTGGAGAGACACTGGTGGCGGAAGGTGAGTAGTGAGGCCTGGGTGCGCAGGGGCGGGCAAACACCGCTGGGCGGCGATAGGGGCTGGGGTGCAGCAGCCTGTGTGCGCAGGGGCGGACAGGCGATGGTAGCGTGTGCAATGATATGGACTCTGCCATTGATAGATCTGGACTCTGTTTCAGATTAGGGACCTGGTGGACTGCAGTGATACCGGCACGTGATTGGAGACACACCGGTGGCAGCAAGTGAGCAGTGAGGCTTGTGTCCGCAGTGTCGGCACTCTCTCTCCCTCTCCCTCTCTTCCTTTCACTGTCTCTCTCTCTTCCTCTGTTACTCTCTCTCTCCTTCTCCCTCTCTCCCCCTTTCTCTCTCTTTCTCTCTGTCCCTCTCTTTCACTCTCTCTCTCTCTCCTTCTCCCTCTCTCCCCCTTTCTCTCTCTTTCTCTCTCTCCCTCTCTTTCACTCTCTCTCTCCCTCCCTTTCTTTCTCTCTCTCTCTGTCCTTTGATGAGCGCATGACACACCTTCTTATCTTGAATTTTGTCTTGCAGGCTGTGTCTTACAGATTGTCCAGTGAAGACCCGCCATGACTCTTCCGAATAGTTGTTTTGAGTTAAATTTGAATAAAATAATTTGTTTGGAAATTCAAAGATGAATGAATGATTCTCCTTTTTCTGACCACACATGTATGTTAATTGTTGTACTTGTGCAACATCAGGCGAATTGTTTTGTTCATGATTTCGTAAGGTTGATGTAATGTATCTTTGTGCGGGGTAGGGCCCCGGGGGGGAGGGTGGCGGGCCTGGTTGTGGTGGCGGTGGGTGTTGTGGCCCTCTTGGGGCTCCGAGCTGCATGTTCAGGGGCTCCATGGCATCTGTTGTTCTTCAGGTGTGGCTCTGGTCTGGGCTCCCTTTTGTGGTGCAGGTTGTCGTCCGACTTAACACCAGGTAAAAGCAGGTGTTAAATCTAACGCGCCTTATTGCCTGTTTTGGGATCTTATCGCGAAGTGTTGTTTTCGCGGCTTTTTGCTCGGGAACGCCTACTCTGCATATCATTAGCGTTAGTTGCCGGTGTCATCCGTGGCGATGTTTTTTGCGGCTGCTATCGCAGGAAAACTGGCAATGTCGGCTGTTAGCACCAGCTTGTGATATATCTATCGCCACTTTGGCTGCAATAAAGTGCCGCTAACTCGGCGATAAGTCCTTGAGAATATGCACCTAAGTGTTTATAGTTTCCTGTTTTCCTGATTTTCTGTTTTCCTTGTTGCTGCTCGAAAATGTTTTAGCTCATGCTAAAAGGAGGGTCTGTTAAAATTAAATTGTTTCTGCTTACGCATTATCCTATGTAAGTTAGCATTCGCGGCACCATTTTCTATTTAGGTGCCATTTTGACTCATGATTGAAACTAATACTTTGCTATTTCTGAGAAAAGGCTTCTGCTAAGTTTCGCTTCCCCAAGGTTGGCTTTTGCTTCACTAATGAATAGACTGTTCTTATTAGCGCATACCTTTCTCACTAGATACAGGCCTTTTCCCACTTTGTAAGAGATGAGCACTGAGATTGTTTTTTCTCTAGTATTCCATTGTTTTGCAGCATCTGCTTGGAAAATTCCATTATGGGCGTGTTCTAGCCCAGTTGCGAAATGTACATAATGTATCTTTATGCTTGTCGATTTCAGTCCCTCTGCAGCACTCCTAGCAACTGGGCAGACTGGGCTCCGCTCTGAGTGTACTTTGAATAAACAATTATTGGTTTGTATTCTCTACTGTCTGACCAACTCTTCATTTGTATGGAAGGCTGAGAGGTGGTCATTAGTGACCCGAGTGACCCGAATAGGGCCACTTTCTTCACTACCTGAGGGACAATCAAGGCTCTCTCATATTGGCCCAAACCTTGTGGGTGGTGGCCAAATCTACCCTCCGAGGTCAACTGATGAGAGATGCAGCCTTGACTAATAAACATTGAATGCAGATGCAACTCACCTTAGAACAAGACATGAAAAAACACACCCTAGCATATACCGTGAGGCCCACCACCGCAAACAGAGATGTGCCCTGGAGAATGCTAAATGTGAGCTCAATTCACTTTATACGTATACAGCTAAGTATATACTCTATCAACTCAAAGCCCATTATTATGAACGCAGTGAGAAGGGGGGAAGATTATTCCCTGCACAACTTTGACAAAGGAAGGCTGAGACAGCCATCCCGGCAATTATGGATGGCAACGGCCATATTCTCAGAGGTCTTCAAGGCATCAGGAATGGCTTTGGGGCCTTTTTTTTTTTTTTTTTCTACTCTGTCCTCTATAGCTCTGAAATCCAAAACGGGGAGAACCAATTTGAGTACCCTCTTACTGCAGAAATACACAAACCTATCCACTCTGGCCTGCAGACCGCACAGGGTTTTCAATAATAAAAGAGTGTAGTCTGAGACTAGCAGGGTAGAAATCTTATGGGTACCCAATTACGGAGCATCATTATCAGGGAAGTTCAATGCTTTAACCAAATCATTAATGTAAAGTGTGAATAGGGTTGTTGCCAAAAGACACCCCTGCCTCACACCTGTCTCAATCATAAAGGTGTCTGTTAATTCACCTTTATTTCCACATCTAACTCATGAATAGTTTGTGGTGTGTAATTTTATAAAAATCGCCAATAAATTCTCCGGGACATCCATCCGCTTCAACACCTCCCAGAGTTTCGCCCTAGGAATAGAGTTAAATGCTGATTTGAGATCAACAAAGACCACATACAAGTGGCCCTGATACAACAATGCAGTTTCTCAATAGAGAGAGCAGAAACGTAAAATTTGGTCTATTGCACTTATATTTTTCCTAAAGCCCACCTGATAATCTGAAAGTATACAATTTACGTGTGCCCACTTTAACAGTTCCCCATGTATAAGGCGGTAAAAAACATTTTGTGACACATCAATTAGACTGAATCGGTCTATAATAATTAGGGTAATCTCTTAACCCTTTTTTAAAATTGGGACTATTTAGGCTTTCAGCCATGACCTAGGATTAGGGCCACTTCCCAAGATAGATTTAAAAAGTGCATGGAAATAGAGCCCCCGAACAAAAGGCTCTAATAGATAGAGATCTCCTGGCACAGAATCAGGACTTGGCGCTTTATTAGGGCGGTTAAGCTTGATTGCCTCCACAATATTGTTGAGTGTACCATCTAGCTGGTCAGCTACATTTTTTAATAATTCATAATAGGTCCAACAGCCAGAGTACGTGGACAACCATCTACCACTGAGGATACCTCCACTCCAGACCAGGATCTACACTCCTGCAAGTCCAGTTGCTGAGGAGCAGCCTGGTCCATCGGGTCTGTCTTGGTACACAGCTACTGTGGCCCACACCTACACCTCCCACCCCAGCTGTTACCACACCTCAGCCTATGGATACCTCCACTTCCTGTTTCTAATCCAACATCACACCAATCTTGTGCCCAGCAGTCCTGCCTGCTGTTGATATACCACCACCACTACCTCCAGTTCAGCCAGGAACCAGTGGCATGGGGTACACTAGGTCAAGGGCACAGGGTAGTGGGTGTAAGGGTTGTGTGAGGGAATCTGTGGGCCAGAAAAGTGAGACCCCTGGGTTCACCGTCACCCAGGCCACCATCAATCAAGTCATGGGATCCCTCCACCAGTCCCAAAACATGATGGGCCAGGTCCTGACAGAGCTCCACAATATGAAGCAATTGCAGAGGGAGCACAATGTACAGATGGAGAATTTGAACTCCAATTTAGCTCCCTGACTGGGGTGCTGCATAATATTTTCACCAATATGGCAGGGCTTTTCCAGCAACATCTTCCCCTGTATGTGGTCCAACTACATATGGCCCAACTACATCTGCCTCAGCCACAGAAAGGGAGGCCCTGCCACAAAAGGAAACAACTGCTCCCACCCCAGTCCCTGCAACTGTGGACCCACCACCCCACCTCAGGAGGGGACTTTCAGGCGGACTACCAGGAGAGGATGGCAACTCCTCCACCACCAGCAAGAGATACAGAACCTAATTTCCTCCAGTGTGTGACTACCATGCACTCTGTGGATTGTTTTATGAACACATTTACCTTTTGTATTTTGGACATTGGACTTCAAACTATTTTGGCTCTGCAATAATTGTTGTATAGTTCCTAAAAATATATAGGATCTGCGCGTTTAGACAACATAAACTAATTGGTTGGTGTCCAAATTGATTCCAGACACCCTCAAAGGATATGTTAGGCTTTAGCCCAGCTAGCTTACAGTGCCACCAGAAGCCCACTAACCTTTTCAAGGAATTATCAAACATGACAACCCTTGATCCTTCAGGAATCATGGAAACAGTGCAGTACATTTCGCTCAGTCAATCATGCTCACTTAGTCTCAGAGAGATACACAGAATAAACGATGGGGACATTTTCAATAAGCATTTATTGAACCAGCGTCATTAGATTAGATTAGATTAAAATACTTATAAAGCACATGGCTGCCTCGGCAAAGAGGCGTCCCAGTATAAAACATGTTTGCTGCAACAACCATTACACAGAAACAGATGTATAAGATTACAAGCACCAACAGAGTAAATAAAAGGTAGAATTCTACCATTGTGCTAAAACAGTAATTATATGCAGGCATATAGACATGACAGTAATCAAGCATACTCCTACGATGTAAACCCTACCTAAGTGTACCTAGCATGTATGTGGGTGTAAAGCCATGAAATCCCCTAAGAAAGAACCAACCCCATTACCTGATCGGAGAGAACGAAGGACCCCATCTTGTCCTTGAGTTGGACACCCCGCAAGGGATGTCAGACCACTGCGTGCTGGAGTGTCTGCGTGCAGGGACCTCAGCGTCTTGTGTCAGCACGGAAGCTTATCCTCTGCATATCTAGTGTTGGTATGGTTCTTTTATACCATAAAGATAGCCTCGGGGTTCCTTACATAAGTGATATGTTGTGAGTACTATTATGTAAATAATCCTAAATCAATATCTGCAATTATGCAAAGTAGTTCTTTCACCCTACGATGAAGATGACCATGACTTTTATGCAGAGTACGTTACTTATGTTATGTGCGTCATGTGCAGGGACTTTTTAAGAATCCTCACGCATAATAAATGAGGCTAGTTTCAAGGAAACTGATCAACATTTATTCAGCACATAACGGTAAAAGGTCAGTGCTAGAACCGCTATGCAGAGCAAGGTAGGACAAATGTAGGTAAAAGGTTGTGTAGCTACCTAGGCCTAGATTGGGGTACATTGGGGTACATAACATAATAGTTTTATTCACCATGATTGACAGTTTCCATTTTTGGCTTGGGTTTTTGATGTCATTCTGTGTTTTTTTTATTTTTGTTAATGATGAATAAAACCAAACTGACAAAGTCAAGGACTATTGCTGTATTTAGAATCACTGGCATAATCTCGACAGACACAATATCGACCTACATTTTTATCAACACAAAAATATCAACGACACTAATATCGATACCCTATACTTAATTAACAAAATACACTAATATCGACCCCAAAATATCGTCAAACATAATTATCGATTACAGTAATAATGAACACATAAATATCGTTATTCAAAATATCGAACATCCTTTAAAAAAATACATGTCCAAAATATCGATCACAATAATATAGACAACAATATTATCGTTTTTGTAGAAATATCGACAATTTAAAAATAGATAAAACAAACAAAAATTAAACACCATAAATATATTCAAATAAATAAACATACACTGCATATAAAATACAATATATATAATAATTTTAGCAAATACTAAAACATATTTTAAAACATTAAATAATAAATACACTATTAATAACAATTTAATTTTATATTTAGATTATGTACACACATTATTTAACATCACATATAATATGATACACATTTAAATAATTCAACATGTGAAAAAAAAAAATTAAAAACAACTGACTCTTAATTAGCGTTTTCCATATATGGAAAACAACTACCAAAATGAGTAAAACAATAAAGATTAACCAATAAAAACACACAATATTAAAATAAACCAATAAGGTTAACCAAACAATTAATGCAAACACTATATAAAGAAGGAAAACTTATTCTTATTTTACACCTTAAACCAAAAACAATAAATACGCCGAAACTCTGCCGGTTTCTACCAAAAACAAGGACTTCATCAAATCAAAAGATATTACATTCTTCAAAAAGTAAGTACGTTACCATCTGTAAAATAACTGTAATGCTAATCCTCTAAAACTACTATTTATCATACTCAAATAATTAATATATATCTTTTTTCAATTTATGTCTCCTCTACAGATAATTCTCAAACCATCCACAAAATTACAGATCACTTTAAAAATCATCTAACTAATAAAGTAAGTATTCAGCAAACAGCATTGTAAAAAATTGTAAAACACCCAACCAAACCCCAAATCCATCCCAAACACCTACCCCACCCCATATACATATTTTACAAAATAAGTAAAAATATGTTTTACATATGGGCTGTCCGCCATCTTCAAGATGGTCTCTCTTCCCAGGATAATCTATTGTCTGCAGAATTTTCCATACTATATACCGAGGGCATGGTTCGCGCAGGTCAACGCCCTACTTAACCACTTCTTATGGGGGGGGGGAGCTGTCCGGGTTGCACTTCTGACTTACACACAGTCCACGTACTGCGGGGGTATCGCCGCTGCAGACGTTTACTCATACTACGCGGCGGCGCATTTGTTAATCATCAATGATTGGTGGTACAACTCACCCTTAGACCCTGCGTTCGCGCTCGAACATAGGGCCATGGAAAGTACTTCCCTCTTGCACCTACTTTATAGCGTGCAAAAGTTGGACTTCTTACCGCCAGCCACTCAGACCACTATCAGGCTGTGGAGGTATTTGGTACGCAGTATGGGGTGGCATGGGCGGCTGACACAGGCAACGCCCCTTTGGCATGGCACCTATTTGCACCGGGTGGTGGCCCTGAGGAGGTTTCGTCAATGGGACATAATAGGCATTTCTTCCCTGGGCAATATTGTGCGGAGTATGGTTCTCAAATCTTTTCAATGCCTCCAAGATGAGTTTCAGCTGCATAAAATGCAATTCTTCAAATATCTTCAGCTGAGGCATGCACTGTCCCCTTCGCTGGCACACATTCCTGATCTTCCGGAGTTCCATCCAATGGAGGGCCGCCTGCTTATGGGGGACTTGGGTGGGCATAAGATACGACAAATATACCAGACTCTGACAACACACTCACCTACAACCCTGCACAAGACGTAGAGGGCGTGGCAGGATGATATTCCAGAATTAACAGACGATGATTGGGCTGAGGCTCTGGCTAGCCCCCGTGGCGCAGCGGTGGCCTCTAGATACCGCCTTATACAGTTTAAATATGTACACCGTGTATATTATACCCGGTTGCGCCTCTGGAAGATGGGAGTTATTGCTTCCCCCCTGTGCTTGCATTGCAATAGGGAAGAGGGTACCTTTTTCACATTGTGTGGAGCTGTGAAGTTCTGCAACCATTTTGGCGCAAGGTATTGAACTGTCTTAGGGAGGTATTGTCCTGGGACTTGCCGCCTGATCCCTGTCTGGTCCTCCTTCATGGTACTGAGGACATTGGTGGCAACCGGTACAAACAACATCTGCTCTTTCTTGCATTCACCATTGCCAAGAGGGATAGCACCCAAATGTGGAAGTCTACCTACCCCCCACAATGGGAAAGTGGCGGAGAGAGCTTGATAAATGCATGGGTGCTGAATTGGCTGTCTATCTGGCGAGGGGCTGCCCCCAAAAGCATAGGAGGATCTGGTCCAGATGGGTTTCATATAGGGGCATCGATCTCCCCCCCCCTTCCAACATTATCCCCATAGTAGCGATCCATTGGGTCAGTTTCAGGTCACTATCCATAACGTGTCCTTGTGTCTTCTTGGGCTTATGAAACAGTTAAATTACGTTTGTCAATGTGGATGGGGTGGGGAATGCCTGCAAATAGTTTTAAAGTTCTTATTATCTCGGTTTTATGTGCAAAGTATGCACATGGATGGTTTTGCCTATTGTTATCCTTTGTCTTTGTATTCGTATATCGGATTGTCAGGCCCTCGCCCATGTGGTACTTTTAAAAATTCAATAAAATATGTTGTCAAAAAAATATATATGTTTTACTCTTCCACAGAAATATCAACTACTTAACAGAATTCAACCAACAAAGAAAAAGCATCTCTATTGAAAAGCAGCTCAAAACAAACATTGTAAGTATATTAATAACAATATATATTTATTAAGAAAAAACATGTACAATATTCGTTTTAATAATTTTGATATACATTTTTTGTAAAATTTAACACATCACAATGACAGAAGGCGCCCAATTTATCTCATCCCAAAAAGGAACATTTTTGCTATGTTACATGGGGTATGTCTATACCCAGGAAAACAAAAGTGGACTAAAGGTAAATTGGAAATGTAGCAAGTACTATTCAAATAAGTGTTATGGTCGAGCAACAACTACAGAAACAACTATTTTGTATACAAGGGAGCATAAAGACACATAGAAAATCCTTGGGTCTATAATATATAAAAATAGATACAAAATAAACAATGATTAAGCCATAGACTATTCCACACAGGAAAAACTGTGGGAAATTCCCTTTAAAGGACGAAATCCCTCACTCAACAAAGGTGACATGCTTCATCATATGGGATTCTCCTCTCAAAGGAAAAACCTAGTTCCTTCGAGGGCTACAACCCCCTCTCTGAGAGGAGGAGCTCAGGGATGTTTTTAAATATCTGATATTTAGGATATTCTAAATCCACATAGGTGAGCAAAATAATGTGAACGAGGACGCAGCGCAAAACAAGAAAAATGGTGTGGAGAAAGTGAAAGTAAAACTAGCTAGGGGCGTCATGTGTGAATTTTATTAAAGGGCACCCTCTGCTAGGATTAAAAACAATAGTGCAACAGCGACATAGATGTAAGTCGCAATGATATATAATGAATTAATGGTCGACATGTTTCAGCCTAAAATGCCCCCATAGTCGGGCAAGGCTTTCTTCAGGACCTAAACAATGCTGCTGCCAGTGCTAAAGTGAAAATACAAACAAAGGATACATGAACTGAATATGTTCAGAACTCCAATGCTCCGGAAGGTAAAGAAACCTATTAGGAACAGAAACAATAATGGGAGTTCATATAGACTGTGTGGAAAAACGTTTCTCTAGGCTTAAATCTGCAGATAAAGAAAAGAAATTGAAAAAATTCCTTACCCGCAAAAGCTAGGCAAAGAATCTACCTCAGCCTGGCAACAGCTCAGGATAGAGGCACCGCTCTAAAAGGGAAAAAATATATATATGATAATAACAACTATATGAATCCTGTACTCCTAACGGCACAGTTGACAATCAAAATTAAGTCATACGGCCAAGTCAGGAAGTATTGCAGAGCAAATTAAGGGGAAAACTAGTGGAACACAAAAGGTCCACAGTACATCTAGCATTCAAATGGTAACTAAACTCATGTGTGTGTCAAAGAGCCCAAACACACGAGAAAATGCAGAGAATAAAATTGAATTGCAGGCTCAATACGGGCCCGGGGTACCGACGGACAGGTGAGTGTCAGGGTTAAGCTTTGTGCTGTGTTATTTTGTCCTGAAGGGGTTCTTCACAGTAGTCCCTCCGTCCATTTGGGTTCCCTTTGGAGCTCTTCCTCATGGGCTCTTTCAGTGCCCTACATTACTGACTTGTATTTTGATTAATTCAATTTTATTCTCTGCATTTTCTCGTGTGTTTGGGCTCTTTAACACACACATGAGTTTAGTTACCATTTGAACGCTAGATGTACTGTGGACCTTTTGTGTTCCACTAGTTTTCCCCTTAATTTGCTCTGCAATACTTCCTGACTTGGCCGTATGACTTAATTTTGATTGTCAACTGTGCCGTTAGGAGTACAGGATTCATATAGTTGTTATTATCATATATATATTTTTCCCTTTTAGAGCGGTGCCTCTATCCTGAGCTGTTGCCAGGCTGAGGTAGAGTTCTTTGCCTAGCTTTTGCGGGTAAGGAATTTTTCAATTTCTTTTCTTTATCTGCAGATTTAAGCCTAGAGAAACGTTTTTCCACACAGTCTATATGAACTCCCATTATTGTTTCTGTTCCTAATAGGTTTCTTTACCTTCCGGAGCATTGGAGTTCTGAACATATTCAGTTCATGTATCCTTTGTTTGTATTTTCACTTTAGCACTGGCAGCAGCATTGTTTAGGTCCTGAAGAAAGCCTTGCCCGACTATGGGGGCATTTTAGGCTGAAACATGTCGACCATTAATTCATTATATATCATTGCGACTTACATCTATGTCGCTGTTGCACTATTGTTTTTAATCCTAGCAGAGGGTGCCCTTTAATAAAATTCACACATGACGCCCTAGCTAGTTTTACTTTCACTTTCTCCACACCATTTTTCTTGTTTTGCGCTGCGTCCTCGTTCACATTATTTTGCTCACCTATGTGGATTTAGAATATCCTAAATATCAGATATTTAAAACATCCCTGCGCTCCTCCCTCTCAGAGAGGGGGTTGTAGCCCTCGAAGGAACTAGGTTTTTCCTTTGAGAGGAGAATCCCATATGATGAAGCATGTCACCTTTGGTGAGTGAGGGATTTCGTCCTTTAAAGGGAATTTCCCACAGTTTTTCCTGTGTGGAATAGTCTATGGCTTAATCATTGTTTATTTTGTATCTATTTTTATATATTATAGACCCAAGGATTTTCTATGTGTCTTTATCTGTCATTGGTTGGGGATCGAACCCTTTGCAGGTCTTTAAAATTTCCCTTGGACCCTCCTGTTTGAAATTGTTTTGGTATTTAGTTACAAGGGAGCATAACCACCCTCCAAATGTTACTGAAATAGAGGTTAGGAATGCCCTTGAGAACATTAAAGAAGCTAGCACTAGCTCACAGACACCTACGACTCAAATACTTAAAGAATTTCTGCCTACAGTACCCAAACATGCTACTGGGCAAATGCCCTCTATTTCTTCATTATAAAGAACTATAGCTCGCACAAAAAAAAGCCACAACAACTACCACACCTGCTCCAAAAACATTTGAAGAGGTGGTAATTCCCCCAGACCTATTTATAACTCATAATGAAGAACCCTTTGTTCTCTATGACAACAAATGCAAAGAAAAACGAATAATTATGTTTGCAACTGCAAACAATTTAATAAAGCTACAACAATCAGAAAATGGATGATGGACGGGACTTTTAAAATCTGTCTCAAACCATTCTATCAATTATACACTGTCCATGCCCTATATCAGAACACCAACATCCCCTTTATCTATGCCTTGCTACCTAATAAACAGAACTCCACATATATGGAAGTACTAAGTAAAATTAAACAGGAAACAAATAATTATTTTCCACAGAAAATAATAATAGATTTTGAGCAGGCTATGATAAGTGCAATTCTAAAGTCCTACCCACACACATCAATTCAGGGTTGTTACTAATATTTCAATCAGTGTCTTTGGAGACACCTTCAGAAATCAACACTAAGGGGCTGATTACGAAGGCGGAACGTTCGCCACCGCCGGGCCAGCAGTGAGGTCCGCCGGCCCTGCGGACCGCAATTTTCCGACCCGCATATTACGATGGCGGTGGGATCTAGACCGCGGCGGAGGCAAAGCCCGTCCGCCACGGAACCGCCACAGGCAATCATTACGATTGCCTGGCGGAGCGGTCAGCATGCTTACAATGGTGGCGGAGCCAAGCAGGCTCCGTCCGCCGAATCACAATGGAGGTGGAAGCCAGCCTTTCCATGGCGGGTGAACCGCCATTCAAAGGCTGGTGGGCCCCCCTTGTGTTGGGGGGAGGTCTGGGTGCACTGGGGGGTACCCATGGTACCCCCCTGCATTTCACTGCACCATGTGGCAGGCACAGTGTAGTGCCTGCCACATAGTGCAGTGAAATGCACAACATGCTCTTTTCGACATCGTGGCGGTGCTGCTGTCAGCAGCCATCGCTGCAATGTTTACAGTGCGGAATCTGACCGCAGCGGTGGCGGTCCCATCCTAATCGGGTTGGCGGGACCGCCGCATGCATGGCGGACAGTCCCAAACACCGCTACGATGGCGGGCGGACCAAGTCCGCCCGCCATCGTAATCAGCCCCTAAGTGTTGAATATGCGACAAATCAATCAATCAATCAATCATGTCACTTATAAAGCGCACTACATACCCGCGAGGGTCTCAAGGCGCTGGGGGAAGAGGTGGGTGGTGCTGCTACTGATCGAAGAGCCAGGTCTTGAGGAGTCTTCTGAAGGCCAGTAGGTCTTGGGTCTGTCGGAGGTTGGTGGGGAGGGTGTTCCAGGTCTTGGCGGCGAGGTGGGAGAAGGATCTGCCGCCGGCGGTCCTTTTCCGGATGCGGGGGACTGTGGCGAGGGCGAGGCTGGTCGAGCGGAGCTGGCGGGTGGGGGTGTAGAAGCTGAGTCGTCTGTTGAGGTAGGCTGGTCCGGAGTTGTGGAGTGCTTTGTGTGCGTGGGTGAGGAGCTTGAAGGTTATCCTCTTGTTGACAGGGAGCCAGTGCAGGTCTCTCAGGTGGGGTGTGATGTGGCTGCATCGGGGGATGTCGAGGATAAGACGTGCAGAGGCGTTCTGGATGCATTGCAGCCGTCTCAGGAGCTTAGCCGTCGTTCCTGCGTAGAGGGCGTTTCCGTAGTCCAGCCTGCTGGTGACGAGGGCCTGGGTGACTGTTTTTCTTGTTTCGGTGGGGATCCACTTGAAGATCCTGCGGAGCATTCGGAGGATGTTGAAGCAGGATGAGGAAACGGCGTTGACCTGCTTAGTCATGGAGAGGGTGGGGTCGAGGATGACCCCTAGGTTGCGTACGTGGTCGGTGGGTGGCGGGGCTGTTCCCAGTGATGTTGGCCACCAGGAGTCGTCCCAGGCTGAAGGGTTGGAACCAAGGATGAGGACCTCCGTCTTGTCCGAGTTCAGCTTCAGGCGGCTGGTCCTCATCCATTCGGCGACGGCCTTCATTCCTTCGTGGAGGTGGGCTTTGGCGGTGTGAGGGTCTTTGGTGAGGGAGAGGATCAGCTGGGTGTCGTCGGCATAGGAGATGATGTTGAGGTTGTGCTGTCGGGCGACGTGGGCGAGGGTGCCATGTAGATGTTGAACAGCATTGGGCTGAGGGAGGAGCCTTGGGGTACGCCGCAGATGATCTTGGTGGCCTTGGATCGGAAGGGGCGAGGCGGACGCTTTGTGTTCTGCCGGAAAGGAAGGATGTGGTCCAGTCCAGGGCCTTCTCTTGGATCCCGGCGTCGTGAAGGCGTGTTCGTAGTGTGTGGTGGCAGACCGTGTCGAAGGCGGCTGATAGGTCCAGGAGGATGAGGGCTGCTGTTTCTCCGTTGTCTAGCAGGGTCCTGATGTCATCGGTGGCGGCGATGAGGGCGGTTTCGGTGCTGTGGTTGCTGCGGAAGCCGGACTGGGAAGGGTCCAGGATGTTGTTCTCCTCGAGGTAGCGGGTCAGTTGTTTGTTGACGATTTTCTCGGTGACCTTCGCGGGGAACGGGAGCAGAGAGATGGGTCGGAAGTTCTTGAGGTCCTTGGGGTCTGCCTTGGGTTTCTTGAGTAAGGCGGTGATCTCGGCGTGCTTCCAGCTTTCCGGGAAGGTTGCTGTCTCGAAGGAGATGTTGATTATTTTCTGGAGATGGGCGCGATGGCTGTACTGGCTTTGTTGAAGATGTGGTGAGGGCACGGGTCTAGCGGTGAACCGGAGTGGATGGTGTTCATGATCTCGCTGGTGTCCTCGTCGTTGATGTTGGTCCAGGAGAGCAGGCGGTTGGTGGTTGTGGGGGCAGTGGTCTCGGTGGTTGCCAGGGCGGTCGTGGTGTTGAAGCTGTCGTGGATGTCGGCGATTTTGCGGTGGAAGAAGGTGGCCAGTGAGTCGCACAGGTCTCGCGACGGCTGGATGTCGTTGGTGTTGGAGCTGGGGTTGGAGAGTTCCTTCACGATGTTGAAGAGCTCTTTGCTGTTGTGTGCGTTGTTGTCTAGGCGGTCTTTGAGTGAGGCCCTTTTGGCGGATCTGATGAGGTGATGGTGACTGCGGGTGGCGCTCTTGTGGGCGGCGTAGCTGTCCGCTGTCCGTTCGTGGAGCCAGATCTTCTCCAGTTTTCGGCATGTTCGTTTGGAGGCCTGGAGGTCTTCGGTGAACCAGGTGGCTTTCTTGCTGGTGTGGCTGTTGGGCGGATTCTTGAGCGGGGCGAGGGTGTTGGCGCAGTCGTCGATCCACTGTCTGAGGTTGCGGGCGGCGGTGTCGGGGTCGGAGGGTTCGGCGGGTGGGCTCAGGGCGAGGTTGTGGTTAGCTGGTCTTCCGTGACTCTGCTCCAGCAGCGGCGAGGCATTTGTTCGGTGCGGTGGTGCGCTTCCTGTAGGTGAAGTGGATGCAGTGGTGGTCAGTCCAGTGGGGTTCGGAGGTGTGGTTGAAGGAGACGTGTGGGCTTGCGGAAAAGATGGAGTCGAGCGTGTGGCCGGCGGCGTGGGTGGGTGTGAGTCACGAGCTGTCTGAGTCCGAGGGTGGCGAGGTTGTCGATCAGGGTGGTGGAGTTGGTGTCCTTGTTGTTCTCGAGGTGGAAGTTCAGGTCCCCGAGGAGGATGTAGTCCGTGGAGGCGATGGCGTGTGTGCTGACGAAGTCAGCGATGGAATCGCTGAACTGTGGTCGGGGTCCGGGGGTCTGTAGATGAGGGTTCCTCTGAGGGTGGTGTTGGGATCGGTGTGGATCTGGAAGTGCATGTGTTCGGCGGTGCTGAGGGTGTCGTCGGTGTTGGTTGAGACTCTGAGGGTGTTCCTGTGGACGATGGCGATGCCTCCTCTGACTCCGTTGGTGCGGTCCCTGCGGGTGATCTTGTATCCGTCCGGGATGGCAATGGCGATGTCGGGGGCTGAAGCGGGATTCAGCCAGGTCTCCGTCAGGAATGCGACGTCTGGGGAGGTTGAGTCGAGAAGGTCCCAGAGTTCGATGGCGTGTTTGCGGGCGGAGCGGGTGTTGAGGAGGATGCATCTGAGGTAGTTGGGTTCTTTCCTGGGCGGTGGTTTGGCGGGGCGGGTGCTGGCGAAGCTGCAGTTCCGGCAGGTGAAGGGCCCTTGGGTGCGCTTCGGGGTGGCCTGGTAGCAGACGTGATCTTTTCCGGGGTTGAGTGCGTGGAGGGTGCTGGCGTCGTATCGGCGTCTGTTGATGTGGCGGGCGCGGGGGATGCCCGGACCAGGGGGTCTGGCGCTGGGCGCGGTCACGGCGCGGATGGGCGCAGACGGGCTTGCTTTAGGCGCGCCTTTGGCGCGCCAGCGGCACGCCCGCTGCGCACGTCCGCTGCGCGGCCGCTGTGCGGCCGCCATAAATGGGGAGGTGGGAGGGAGGAGCAGGGAATGGGGCAGCGAATGGGCAGTGAGGGGCGGGGCCGCAGAGGCGCAGCGGCGGAAACAGGCACAGAAGGGAAAACGAGCACAATCAGGGCATCAAGGGGGCACAGAAAGGAAAAAAACGAGCACAATGAGGGGCAGCAAGGGGGCACAGAAAGGAAAAACGAGGACAATCAGGGGCAGCAAGGGGGGCACAGAAAGGAAAAAACGAGCACAATCAGGGGCAGCAAGGGGGCACAGAAAGGAAAAACGAGCACAATCAGGGGCAGCAAGGGGGGCACAGAAAGGAAAAACGAGCACAATGAGGGGCAGCAAGGGGCACAGAAAGGAAAAACGAGCACAATCAGGGGCAGCAAGGGGGCACAGAAAGGAAAAACGAGCACAATCAGGGGCAGCAAGGGGCACAGAAAGGAAAAACGAGCACAATCAGGGGCAGCAAGGGGGCACAGAAAGGAAAAAACGAGCACAATCAGGGGCAGCAAGGGGGCACAGAAAGGAAAAAACGAGCACAATCAGGGGCAGCAAGGGGGCACAGAAAGGAAAAACGAGCACAATCAGGGGCAGCAAGGGGGCACAGAAAGGAAAACGAGCACAATCAGGGGCAGCAGCAGGGCACACAGACGGAGCTGTGTGGTGGGAGAGCGACCTACCAGTCAAGGTCAGGGTCGCTCTCTTCACCACACAGCGGCCATAAATGGGGAGGTGGGAGGGAGGAGCAGGGAATGGGGCAGCGAATGGACAGTGAGGGGCGGGGCCGCAGGGGCGCAGCGGCGGGAAACAGGCACAGAGAGGAAAACGAGCACAATCAGGGCATCAAGGGGGCACAGAAAGGAAAAAAACTAGCACAATGAGGGGCAGCAAGGGGCACAGAAAGGAAAAACGAGCACAATCAGGGGCAGCAAGGGGGCACAGAAAGGAAAAAACGAGCACAATCAGGGGCAGCAAGGGGGCACAGAAAGGAAAAGCGAGCACAATCAGGGGCAGCAAGGGGGCACAGAAAGGAAAAACGAGCACAATGAGGGGCAGCAAGGGGGCACAGAAAGGAAAAACGAGCACAATCAGGGGCAGCAAGGGGGCACAGAAAGGAAAAAACGAGCACAATCAGGGGCAGCAAGGGGGCACAGAAAGGAAAAACGAGCACAATCAGGGGCAGCAAGGGGGCACAGAAAGGAAAAAACGAGCACAATCAGGGGCAGCAAGGGGGGCACAGAAAGGAAAAAACGAGCACAATCAGGGGCAGCAAGGGGGCACAGAAAGGAAAAACGAGCACAATCAGGGGCAGCAAGGGGGCACAGAAAGGAAAAACGAGCACAATCAGGGGCAGCAGCAGGGCACACAGACGGAGCTGTGTGGTGGGGAGCGACCTACCAGTCAAGGTCAGGCGTCGCTCTCTTCACCACGCAGCGGCCGCCATAAATGGGGAGGTGGGAGGGAGGAGCAGGGAATGGGGCAGCAAATGGGCAGTGAGGGGCGGGGCCGCAGGCGCAGCGGCGGGAAACAGGCACAGAAGGGAAAACGAGCACAATCAGGGCATCAAGGGGGCACAGAAAGGAAAAAAACGAGCACAATGAGGGGCAGCAAGGGGGCACAGAAAGGAAAAACGAGCACAATCAGGGGC
The DNA here is from genome assembly GCA_963921515.1 of Calotriton arnoldi. NCBI lineage: Eukaryota > Metazoa > Chordata > Amphibia > Caudata > Salamandridae > Calotriton > Calotriton arnoldi. The sequence goes on from CAWUFW010000325.1 coordinate 4,096,154, forward strand.
AGCAAGGGGGCACAGAAAGGAAAAAACGAGCACAATCAGGGGCAGCAAGGGGGCACAGAAAGGAAAAACGAGCACAATCAGGGGCAGCAAGGGGGGCACAGAAAGGAAAACGAGCACAATCAGGGGCAGCAAGGGGGCACAGAAAGGAAAAAGAACGAGCACAATCAGGGGCAGCAAGGGGGCACAGAAAGGAAAAAACTAGCACAATGAGGTGCAGCAAGGGGGCACAGAAAGGAAAAACGAGCACAATCAGGGGCAGCAAGGGGGCACAGAAAGGAAAAAGCGAGCACAATCAGGGGCAGCAAGGGGGCACAGAAAGGAAAAACGAGCACAATCATGGGCAGCAAGGGGGCACAGAAAGGAAAAACGAGCACAATCAGGGGCAGCAAGGGGGCACAGAAAGGAAAAAACGAGCACAATCAGGGGCAGCAAGGGGCACAGAAAGGAAAAAAACTAGCACAATCAGGGGCAGCAAGGGGGCACAGAAAGGAAAAACTAGCACAATGAGGGGCAGCAAGGGGGCACAGAAAGGAAAAACGAGCACAATCAGGGGCAGCAAGGGGGGCACAGAAAGGAAAAAACGAGCACAATCAGGGGCAGCAAGGGGGCACAGAAAGGAAAAACGAGCACAATCAGGGGCAGCAAGGGGGGCACAGAAAGGAAAAAACGAGCACAATCAGGGGCAGCAAGGGGGCACAGAAAGGAAGAACGAGCACAATCAGGGGCAGCAAGGGGGTACAGAAAGGAAAAAACGAGCACAATCAGGGGCAGCAAGGGGGCACAGAAAGGAAAAGCGAGCACAATCAGGGGCAGCAGAAGGGCACACAGACGGAGCTGTGTGGTGGGGGAGCGACCTACCAGTCAAGGTTCAGGGGTCGCAAACAAACAGTTCATTCGCATACCAAATAAAAAAACGTATTGCACTGGCCTACGTCCCAGTTACTGACGTGGCCGAACATTACAATCTTTTAATAGAAAGTCTTTACTACCACCAACACGAACAAAAATTAAGTCCCCTCCTAGACTATTTTGAAGATACCTGGGTGGGAAGACTCCATAGATTAGGACATAGGAGACAACCAAAATGTAATGGAATGTCTACCGTAGCACACTAAATCAAGAGGCAAAAACAAACAATACGGTTGAAGGTTGGCATAATGCCCTCCAAGCAACAACAGGACGAGGTAAACCTACTCTACACAAACTCCTACTCTCCCTCCAAAAAGAACAGAGCTACCAACAGCTAAAAATGGAGCAATCTGTCACACAAATAAAGCCTAAACTATCCAAACAAACTAAACAAATGTTTGAATACCTACAACAAGTCAGACTATACCCTACAACAAGAGGCCTAGAATACTTAGCAATAATTGCCAAAAGCCTACTCTAAACTCTCAAACCAGTGTAAAATATATAATACTTTTCTGTTAAGATTATTAAAATACATACAAATTAATTTTATTTATTTTTAAAACTAAATAATGTGTCTAATATATTTTTATGAATGAATAAATATATATATAGACATATTAATTAGATATTTGAAAAAATAAACAACAATAACAGTAAATATTATAGCATTTCCCTCCCACAATAAATAATTAAATTAACTTACCATTTCCGTAGCTGTAGACAGAAAATCCCACATCTTGTAAAACAATGATGGTAGCTCATAATCCAAATAGTATAAAAATTACCCCCAAAAAAATGAAAACATCCAACTGTTCCAAAAACTAATCCTCGATCCGTAAATCCACAATACATAAACCATAAAAAACCCGAAAAAGTGTTAAAAGAAACGCTCCATGAAAACCCGAAAAATTAAGAAAGTGTAAAACAATTAGTTACTTAAACTAATATACACTTCCTTAAATTAAAAAAACACAATCTTCTAGTAACCGCAACTTCGATCGAACAAAACCTGTAAAAAACACACAAACATTCCCACCCACACAAATATACACATAATATACAATATAACAGTATTACAAACATTATACACACCATAATAACACATATCCTACCAAACTTTAACATTTCTAAACTAGGCCTCAAAAAATAACGATACATAAATCGTCAAAACCTAACTAACGCATAAAAAACACCACAACTCCAAAAACCTAACTCTACACACACTAACTACAACTTAACTACCTTCAAATTAAATTAAAAATGTCGTCTAAATAAAGAAAAGTAATCTTACCTTCCTCGACGCGAAGCAGCTCCCAACCGCAACCTTCTCCCCTTCGAAATAACCCAAAACAACCGCGAGCGGTTACAAAATACAAGCCCCAAACAAATATGGCAGCTTCAAACATATAAAAAAAAATCTAATATAATTAAATAAATGTCATTACATTATATATAAATTACTTACATGTTTAATTAAAATACTACAATTTGTATCTTATTTGTTTAAATGTATTTTTCATTTTTATATCGTAAAATTATAATAATAAATATTATTAAAGACATAATATTTAATATAATTCCATATATTTACAAGTTACATACAACATTTATAAAAAACTTGTAATAATTTTTTTATATTTAAAAAATGTCTACCTTATAAAAACATTTTTTATAAATTAAACCATGTAATAATTAATAAGATTAATATTTTATATATTAATATTATTAATTAAAATGTATTATTATTTATTTGGAAAATGTAACCAATTTATACTTAAAAAATGTTTAAAACAAATGTGAAAATTGTTATATAATTATTATGTAAGTAAATAAAAAAATCACAATACCAAACTGAAATTAACCACTGTTATAAATAAATATATTGTTTTTCAAATGTATGCAAAAAATGGTAACCTACATTATCTGTTATTACAAAATTTACACAACAGTTTAAAACAATGTACCAATGTTATAATAAAATGTTTTCTTTAATTATTAAATGTAAAAATATTCATATGTACAAAACACTATGGGCCTGATTCCGATGCGGTTAGGAAAGCATTCCCACCTAGGCCCCGATTCCGATGCGGTTAGGAAGGCCTCCTAATGGCATTTGCTCCTTCCCAATCGGATCGGGAACGTGTCTTCCCAACCGAGGGCCAGAGTACGATGCGGTTAGGAACATAGGCTTCCCATAGAAGTCAATGGGAGTCCAACCAAATCGTATCTGAAAGCATCCGGATGCATCATACTCGGTCGGTAGGACTCTCCCGATCCGAGTCGGTCGGAAACCATTTCCAAACCGATTTGATCGGGAAGATTTCCTAACCGCATCAGAATCGGGCCCCTAGTATTGGTAAAATAAGTATGATTTCCTATCTCTATGTCTTTATTTATCTTACATATTCTTAATAAAAAAAATATTTCTTCATGATTTTTAAATACTTTAAGTTTATTTTTATTAAATATTGTATTTAAAATATTATGTTTTTATTAAGTATATATACAATGTTTATGTTTTTATTTACAACTATCTTATAATTAAAATATTATACTACTTTAAACTATAATTTTTTTAAGATTATACATTAATACACATATAGCTAAATTACTATTCCCACTCCAGTTAGCATAAATACAGGATAGGTGCTGGACACTAAACTTAATCAATGTATTATTCCCACACCAGTTAGTATGAATTCAGGGTAGGTGCTGGACACTAAACTTAATTAATTTACTATTCCCATTCCAGTTAGTATTAATTTAGGGTAGGTGCTGGACACTAAACTTAATTAATTTAATATTCCCACTCCAGTTAGTATTAATTAGGGGTCGGTTCTGCACAGTAAACTTAACTAATTTACTACTCCCTCTCCAGTTAGTATTAATTCCGGGTAGGTGCTGGACACTAAACTTAATTAATTTAGTTTTCCCACTCCAGTTAGTATTAATTAGAAATAGGTGTGGACACTAAACTTAATTAATTTACTATTCCTACTCCAGTTAATATTAATTCAGGGTGGTGCTGGACACTAAACTTAATTAATTTACTATTCCCACTCCAGTTAGTATTAATTAAGGGTAGGTGCGGGACATTAAACTTAATTAATTTACTACTCCCAGTCCAGTTAGAATTAATTTAGAGTAGGTGTTTGACACTAAACTTAATTAATGTAGTATTCCCACTCAAGTTAGTATTAATTAGGGGTAAGTGTGGACCCTAAACTTAATTAATTTACTATTCCTACTCCAGTTAGTATTAATTCAGGGTAGGTGCTGGACACTAAAAGTAATTAATTTACTATTCCCACTCCAGTTAGTATTAACTACAGTCTGTGGGGCCCTCTGTTGTTGCCGCCCGCCCAGCCAGCCAGCCAGCCCGCCGACGCTACGCCAAGACGCTAAGAATTAATTTGCGCCGCCCACCAAGAACCGCTGTGAGACCCGGGAGCGAGAGGAAAACGCGCCGCGCATCGGTTCCTTGGTCAACGGATATAGCAATATCGGGCAAAATCGGGCAAAACCCAGCCCCGCCTGCCCCGCTGGTAACCGCAGGGGTTTGGTTACCGTGAGAGGGAGGAGCTGCGGGAGCCATAGGAAAAGGCTCCAGTGAGAGAGCCCTCCCGGAAGAAAATCGCGGGCAGGTGAGGGCAGGGGAAGGTGAATAGCCCAGGACGCCGGAAAGGAGGAGAAGGCAGGAGAAGGCAGCTTCTGCAAGAGACCCAGCGCACCAAGAAGATACCCAGAAAGCTGACTGGAGCGCCCCCCTAGTAGAAAGAAGGAGGCAAGGGAGAGGCGGCAAGGTCACCAATATAGACATACAATTTTAAGTGAAAATTGGCAGGCAAGGTGGGCTAAGGCACAACAGAGGTAAGTGCAAGAACGAATGGATGGATGATTACAGTACCCAAATGCCCCACTTAAGTGCCCATTAATTAACAATTTGGCTGCATAAGGGGCAAGGAAAGGGGGGTAACGCAAGGAAGAGTATTAAAATCAGACGCACAGTATAATTGAAAATCATTAAGAGCGTCATAAAAAGGTACCGGCCCGTGATAGATAAGGGATGATGGCACCAAGAAGGAAGCAGAAAACGACGGAGCAACGCTCTGGAAGGAGAGAATCTTCTGGGGAGATTAGGACCCTAGAAGAGAGCCAGGAGAGCCAGGCAAGCGCCAGAGAAAGGTCAAAAAGGGCGCCGCAAAAGAGTAGAAACAAAAAAGCCACTAAAAAGTCTCTGAAAGTGACTAATGGGAGTATGTTAGCCTCCACATCTATAAATGACTTTCTAGGTAAACATTATAAACAGATAGATCAACCAGTGGAACTCGCGGAAATAGAAGCAGTGCAACAAAATGGAAACGGCACTGTAGAACTTTTCGAAGAATGACTGGAGGCATCATTTCTGATAAACCAGTCCCTCTTAAGTCAACACTCTTTAATAACAGCACCGCGACTATCATCCTTCCCCAGACTCTTCCCAACGCAAGCACAGGAATTAGTATCTTCAGGCCAAATGGAGAATAATAGTCAAGAGAAAAGAATCGACTGGGGGGATATACCAAATAACTCGGCACCACACTCAAAACAGAGTAGAAATCAAGACCAGCAGGAACGATCGAGAATAGAAGGAACAGATGACTTAGAGAGAGACAGTCTACAAAATCTAAACATCTCTGCAACCCCTTCCCCATCATTTATGGACATATTGATGATACTTCAGAAAACCTTGAAAGGGAAACTAGAGGTTACAATGCTAAATAACGGGGCTCTGAATATGCAAAAGCTATATTTGAAAAAGATTGAGGAAGAGCTGCAAGGCATTAGAGGTCAAATGCCGCACATGATGAGGCCAGTAGCAGACATCCAGCCCACAGAACAGAAAGAACTTCCAGAAACTGTAGAAACCTCACACAACGTTTATATATCTAAACGTCCGATGTTGATAAAAAGAAGAGGGGAAAATATAAGATATAGCTTCTGGCACAATAGGGGCCAAGCCAAAAGGAAGATAGGTAGAAAGATGAAATTAAAAGTAGAAACAAGGGAAAAAACTAAGGGAAAGGAGAGAGGGGTTAACTCAAAAATCCCCGCAACGATAAGGGTATCCACCAAGATTCCTGGAGCTGAGGGTAAGAAGAAGGGCCCCAATAAGCAAGTAAATATTCAGAGTAGCACAGGCCTAAGAAGGGATCAACTAAAAGCAATACCAGATCTAAAATTAAATAATGCGAGTAACAAAATAAAATTCCAGAAGTACCAAAGTCAAGGAATAGCAGGCCCGCATCAAGGGAAAATAGAAGTAAAAAATAAACAGGGGTATGATAGGTGGGAAACTACCGGACAGGCGGGTATAGAAGCCCCCGAGATAGGGATAGAAGTGGGAAGCAATAAATGGCTGTACCTTGAACCAGAGCATCCCGAAAAAAAGGGGAAAAAATAAGGAAAATTAAACCCTTAAATAGATCCCAAATCCTATTTTCATTTTCCAGATGCCCAAGCCTGAGGGGAATAGGAACAAAAGATTTGAGACAGGTGGGCTTTATAGAAAATATAAATGGAAAGGAAATCACAAGAGTACTTCTCTACTCAGACCTGGTAAAATTGGCAATTTTGGAAGCAGAGAGAGAGATAAAGCAGGAAGGTATAAGGCTAATCACAGAGAGAGAATTAAAGGGATATTGCCATCCAGGAAGTAGCTTCCTTAAATGTCATGCAGGACTTGGTAAGAGACAGGTGAGGCTCCGGGAGGATAAAGAAGAAGGAGGGAGTACCTTGAATGTAGTAGTTAATAACTCAGTTACCGATAACTCATGGGGTAACTGGAGTCAAAGAAGTAGCTCCGCAGGCCCCTCCCAGTGGTTCAGGGAAGATATGGCTGAAGATGGAGGTCTAAGTGAGGTGGAATAGGATGAAGGGGTGTCGCATAACCTAAATCTTCTATCATGGAATATAAATGGCCTTGGAGACATAACAAAACATGAATGTATAAATAAGTTAGCAAGAAATGTTGAAATTATTTGTCTGCAAGAAACCTGGTTATGCGACGAAACCCCAATATTCGATGGCTTCCTCCAGTTCCACCGACCAGCCAAGAAAAAAAGGTTTGGTCGCTCGGCAGGGGGGATTATGACCCTACTGTCTACAAAAGTAGCTAACAATGCGATCTTGTTGAAAGTAAAATGCAAATGGCTCCTGATATGTAGATTCTCCCTGCTGTTCTCTGAAACAAAAAATGAAAATGTGATTATCATAAATGTGTATATGCAATGGGAGAATGCCAAGGAGTATGGAATTGAGTTGGGGTATTTTAAAGATGATATAGATTCTCTGTGTGAAAAGTATGATTTGGATATGTTTTTTATCATGGGGGATTTTAATCATAAATTGTACCCAAAGGAGGTAGATATCTGGCACAGGGATATATTAGATGCATATGAAATAAATCAAGCAACTTTCCTTGCATGCGAACCAACAAGACAGGATAAAGACCTGGGTAACTACCTAGGTACGAAGGGCCTATTCTGCCTGAATGGCAGATTAGAATCAGATTGCCCAGCAAAGAAGACATTTAAAATAGGTACACAGAGCTCCCCGATAGATTATGTCTTTATGTTTGCCTGGAATTTTTCACTTATAATGGATTTTAAGATATTTGGGGAAGAAGGCAGTGACCACAATCCATTGAAGTTGAAGATTCAAGGAGGAACCCCTAAACCCAGAGATAAAGTAATTTTACAACAAGTAGAATACCCCAAAAGAGTGACAACCAGATTAACGGAGGAGTACATGGAAAAATTGGGAAAATTTCAACAGAAGGTACTCCTGGGAGAAATAGGGAGTAAGAGGCTGAAATGGTATGAGGGAAAAATAGACCAGGTGGTGCAATGCCTTCGAATAGAATTAAAAAAAGATAAAATAAAACAACAAATAATGCCAGCAAGGCGGTCAAAATGGTTCACTGTAGATTGTCTAAAGAAAAAAGAGAGTTAAGGAAAGCTATAAGAAGCATTAGTAAAACAAATGATCAGAAGAGCCAAAGCCGTCTTCATAAATTGAAAGGAGAGTATAAAAAATTGATTATGAGTGCAAAAAGGGCGTACAAGGACAAATGCTGGGAAAATCTGCTGGAATCTATTGAATCAAAAAATTTAAGACAGTTTTGGAAGCTGGTAAAAGCAGCAACCGACCATCCAGCAGGGGCAATGAACTGTGTAGTAGACGAGGCAGCATGGGAGAAGTACCTGAAGGAATTGTATAACCCTCGTAGAGAACAAGAAGTTGAAGAGCCCCAGCCGTGGCAAGAGCTAATGGAAGAATTGAAACCTGATTTTGTAGAACAGAATCTAAAAGACATAATAAGTAAATTAAAATTAACTCGAGCTGCAGGGCCAGATAATCTCCCAGCAATAATAATAAAGTCACAGATGAGGTGGTGGGCGAGATTTTTCTCCCTCATGTTCTCGGCAATTTTAGATGGTGGACAAATACCAAAGAATTGGAAGGGGGCTATAATAAGGCCAGTCCATAAAAAAGGTAATATTAACGCACCACAAAATTACAGGCTAATTAACCTGTTAGATATTGGGGAAAAAGTTTTCTCAAAAATAATCTTGAATAGATTACAGAATTGGGTAGAGGAGTTTTTAATAGTACCAGTTGAACAGGGGGGCTTTAAAGCAGGCCACTCCACGATTGATCACTGCTTCGCTCTGTGGACAGTGGCACGTAAATCAATAGAACAAAATGGTAAGCTGTGCTGCTGTTTTGTTGACTTCCGCGCAGCATTTGATTCAGTTGACCGGAAGGTGCTCTGGGATACCCTTGTAAAAAGAAACATTCCGAAGGTTTGTTGGCACTAATAAAAGAGCTACACAGCGGAAATTGGGCACAAATAATTAGAGACATAGAAGGGTCATTGACGCCCAAAATAGCAATTAAGAATGGCCTTAGACAGGGCTGTGTGCTGGCCCCTTTGCTATTTGCTATATTTCTAGGAGATCTACCTGCGAGCTTAGAGGTTGAAAGAAGTGCTAGCCCACGAATGGATGGAAATAAAGTGTCCTGCCTTCTATATGCAGACGATCTGGCAATTCTGGATCAGACTGAAATTGGCCTCCAAAGAAAGTTGAATGTTTTTAAGGAATTTTGTGAAAGAAAATTTTTAACTGTAAATATGGACAAGACTAAAATTTTATGTTTTTGGAAAAAAGGTATTAGTTTTAATTGGTTGTTAGGAGACCAGAAGCTAGAAGTAGTGAATGAATATCGCTACCTTGGTACGTGGTTTGACAGGTCCTTAAAGTGGCATACTCACATAGAAGCCCAGAAAGCGAAAGCCTATACATCGATCTGTGGTTTGAAAAAATGTAATCGAGACTACGGAGATATGTCCCACAGACCACTGTTAAAGGCTTTTAGTGCGATGATACCGCCACAAGTACTTTATGGAGTAGAAGTCCTCTACTTAAGCGGTAAACAAGATTGGGATCTAGAGGAAGGGAGGTGCCTGAAAACTCTGCTGTCAGTGCCACACTCATCAATGATTCAAGCAATAAGAAATGAGTTAGGCACTACTGCATGGAGGGTTCAGTCACAAATGATTTTAATAAGATTCTGGAAACACTTGGACTCAGATATAGGCCAAAAGGTATCTCAGTGGTGCAGAAAAGAGATTCAATGTAGCAATCTAAAATGGACTAAAAAGATAAGGAAGGAAATACTATCGGTTTGTGAGAATGTAAAGGTGAAAATCTGCCCAGAATCCCTGAATGTAGAATTTAGTAAAAGCGATCTCAGAAATAAAGGGCTAGAAGCCTCTAGACGAGCAGATATGGATTATCTGGCAAGGAAAAAATCAGTGCAATTTATGAGAGATGCATGGCTAAATGAAAAATGGTTCCCTTATCTGGATATTTTACCAAACCACTGGTACAGACAGGAGATTTTAAGACTGAGAATTGGTATAAATCCCTGGTTAGTAAATGAAGAACTAAAAACAAAAATGCTGCATCCGGATGGGTACTGTAAGTGCATATTGGGAACTAAAGGCGATATATTGCACATTCTGTTAGACTGTGTAACAGTAATAGAGCAGCATAAACGATATTTTCGCCCTATATTCCTAAAACATGATATAAGGCTACGGATACAGGCGGTTAAACTACTTACTGAAATGCCTAATCTGGAGATTGCGATTGCACTAGGGAACTATATGAAGGAAGTCAAAAGGTTCCTTAGTGAGAATTAGTTTTTATTTTTTAAATCTTAAACTATTTCTACTTTTATAAGGATAAATATTTGTATAGTATTTTAAAAATGTTTTAAATTTTGTATAATTTTTAGAAAGAGTGGTGTTGTCCTGTGCAGAAAAGCCATTTTTGCTACTTCCTTATTGAGAATCTATCAACTTTTGACATTGAGAATGTGTAAATAGTGTTGTTTTATTCAGTTTTATTGGTATTACCATTGTTTAAAGACCATGGTCTAAATAAACATAATTTTGAATTGAATTGAATTAGTATTAATTAGGGGTAGGTGCTGGACATTAAACTTAATTAATTTACTATTCCTACTCCAGTTAGTATTAATTAAAGGTAGGTGCTGGACACTAAACTTAATTAATTTACTATTCCCACTTCAGTTAGTATTAATTAGAGGTAGGTGCTGGACAGTAAACTTAATTAATTTACTACTCCCACTACAGTTAGTATTAATTCAAGGTAGATGCTGGACACTAAACTTAATTAATTTACTATTCCCACTCGTTAGTATTAATTAGGGGTAGGTGCTGGACACTAAACTCAATTAATTTACTATTCCCACTCCAGTTAGTATTAATTAGGGGTAGCTGCTGGACAGTAAACTTAATTAAATTACTATTCCCAATCCTGTTAGTATAAATTAGGGTTAGGTGCTGGACACTAAATCTAATTAATTTAATATTCCCTCTCCAGTTATTATTAATTCAAGGTAGGTGCTGGACACTAAACTTAATTAATTTACTATTCCCAGTCCAGTTAGTATTAATTAGTGGTAGGTGCTGGACACTAAACTTAATTAATTTACTATTCCCACTCTAGTTAATATTAATTAGGGGTAGGTGCTGGACACTAAACTTAATTAATTTACTATTCCCACTCCAGTTAGTATTAATTAGGGGTAGGTGCTGGACAGTAAACTTAATTAAATTACTATTCCCAATGCAGTTAGTATTAATTAGGGGTAGGTGCTGGACACTAAATCTAATTAATTTAATATTCCCACTCCAGTTATTATTAATTCAGGGTAGCCGCTGGACACTAAACTTAATAAATTTACTATTCCCACTCCAGTTAGTAGTAATTATGGGTAGGTGTGGACACTAAACTTAATTAATTTACTATTCCTCCTCCAGTTAGTATTAATTCAGAGTAGGTGCTGGAAACTAAACTTAATTAATTTACTATTCCCACTCCAGTTAGTATTAATTAGGGGTAGGTGCTGGTCATTAAACTTAATTAATTTACTATTCCTACTCCAGTTAGTATTAATTCAAGGTAGGTGCTGGACACTAAACTAAATTAATTTATTTTTCCCACTCCAGTTAGTATTAATTAGGGGTAGGTGCTGGACATTAAACTTAATTTACTATTCCTACTCCAGTTAGTATTAATTCAAGGTAGGTGCTGGACACTAAACTATATTAATTTATTTTTCCCACTCCAGTTAGTATTAATTAGGGGTAGGTGCTGGACGCTAAACTTAATTAATTTACTATTCCCAATCCAGTTAGTATTCATTAGGGGTAGGTGCTGGACACTAAACTTAATTAATTTACTATTCCCACTCCAGTTAGTATTAATTAGGGGTAGGTGCTGGACAGTACACTTAATTAATTTACTATTCCCAATACAGTTAGAATTAATTAGTGGTTGGTGCTGGACACTAAACTTAATTAATTTACTATTCCCACTCTAGTTAGTATTAATTAGCGGTAGGTACTGGACACTAAACTTAATTAATTTACTATTCCCACTCCAGTTAGTATTAATTAGGGGTCAGTGCTGCACAGTAAACTTAACTAATTTACTACTCCCTCTCCAGTTAGTATTAATTCCGGGTAGGTGCTGGACACTAGACTTAATTAATTTAGTATTCCCACTCCAGTTAGTATTAATTAGAAATAGGTGTGGACACTAAACTTAATTAATTTACCATTCCTACTCCAGTTATTATTAATTCAGGGTAGGTGCTGGACACTAAACTTAATTAATTTACTATTCCCATTCCAGTTAGTATTAATTAGGGGTAGGTGCGGGACATTAAACTTATTTAATTTACTATTCCCACTCCAGTTACTATTAATTAGGGGTAGGTGCTGGACAGTAAACTTAATTAAATTACTATTCCCAATCCAGTTAGTATAAATTAGGGTTAGGTGCTGGACACTAAATCTAATTAATTTAATATTCCCACTCCAGTTATTATTAATTCAGGGTAGGTGCTGGACACTAAATTTAATTAATTTACTATTCCCACTCCAGTTAGTATTATTAGTGGTAGGTGCTGGACACGAAATTTAATTGATTTACTATTCCCACTCTAGTTAGTATTAATTAGGGGTAGGTGCTGGACACTAAACTTAATTAATTTACTATTCCCACTCCAGTCAGTATTAATTAGGGGTAGGTGCTGGACAGTAAACTTAATTAAATTACTATTCCCAATACAGTTAGTATTAATTAGGGGTAGGTGCTGGACACTAAATCTAATTAATTTAATATTCCCACTCCAGTTATTATTAATTCAGGGTAGGTGCTGGACACTAAAACGTAATTAATTTACTATTCCTACTCCAGTTAGTATTAATTAGGGGTAGCTGCTGGACACCAAACTTAATTAATTTACTATTCCCACTGCAGTTAGTAGTAATTATGGGTAGGTGTGGACACTAAACTTAATTAAATTACTATTCCTCCTCCAGTTAGTATTAATTCAGAGTAGGTGCTGGACACTAAACTTAATTAATTTACTATTCCCACTCCAGTTAGTATTAATTAGGGGTAGGTGCTGGACATTAAACTTAATTTATTTACTATTCCTACTCCAGTTAGTATTAATTCAAGGTAGGTGCTGGACACTAAACTAAATTCATTTATTTTTCCTACTCCAGTTAGTATTAATTCAAGGTAGGTGCTGGACACTAAACTATATTAATTTATTTTTCCCACTCCAGTTAGTATTCATTAGGGGTAGGTGCAGGACAGTACACTTAATTAATTTACTATTCCCAATACAGTTAGTATTAATTGGGGGTAGGTGCTGGACACTAAACTTAATTAATTTACTATTCCCACTCCAGTTAGTATTAATTAGGGGTAGGTGCTGGACATTAAACTTAATCAAATTACTATTCCTACTCCATTTGGTATTAATTCAAGGTAGGTGCTGGACACTAAACTAAATTAATTTACTATTCCCACTCCAGTTAGTATTAATTAGGGGTAGGTGCTGGAGACTAAACTTAATTAATTTACTATTCCCACTCCAGTTAGTATTAAATGGGGTTTGGTGCTGGACACTAAACTTAATTAATGTACTATTCCCTATACAGTTATTATTAATTAGGGTTAGGTGCTGGACACTAAACTTAATTAATTTACTATTCCCACTTACGTTAGTATTAATTAGGGGTAGGTGCTGGACAGTAAACTTAATTAATTTACTATTCCCAATACAGTTAGTATAAATTAGTGGTAGGTGCTGGACACTAAACTTAATTAATTTAATATTCCCACTCCAGCTATTATTAATTCAGATTAGGTGATGGACACTAAACTTAATTAATTTACTATTCTTACTCCAGTTAGTATTAATTAGGGGTAGCTGCTGGACACTAAACTTAATTAATTTACTACTCCCACTCCAGTTACTATTAATTCAGGGTAGGTGCAACACACTAAACCTAATTAATTTATTATTCCCACTCCAGTTAGTATTAATTAGGGGTAGGTGCTGGACACTAAACTTAATTAATTTACTATTCCAACTCCAGTTAGTATTAATTAGGAGTAGGTGCTGGACACTAAATTTAATTATTTTACTATTCCCACTCCAGTTAGTATTAATTAGGGGTAGTTACTGGACACCAAACTTAATTAATTTACTATTCCCACTCCAGTTAGTATTAATTAGGGAGAGGTGCTGGACACTAAACTTAATTAATTTACTATTCCCACTCCAGTTAGTATTAATTAGTGGTAGATGCTGGACACTAAGGGGTCGATTCCGATGTCGCCAAAAGTGCCTTCCCAATGCTATTCGTAGGCTTACCTTACGTCCGACTCGTATCCGGAGCTTTTTCCTACAAACCAGCAAGTACGATGCATAGAACAGGCAAATCTCCGACCGAATCGTCCGCTCCGATTCGTGCACTATGTCAGTAGCGAACAGTCTCAGGAAACACAGAAAGCGAGTCGTACGGAGGCGCAAACGAACCAATTTCCGGATATGCAAGTACGATGCGTCCCCAATACGCGTCGCACAGGGCGCAGGCTCCAGCACGTCACAGCATCCGGACGAGGCGTATGAATGAAAGCTCCGAGTCGCGCCAGAACACGATCAACGGGGACGAGACGGAGCAGCCATGTATCCAATCGCGCATGCCTTCCCTATACTGTACGCCCATCGTTACCGATGCGCACGACGCAGAAGGTAAGTCAGACACCTATCACACACCAAGATGTCACGAGTACATGAAAGGAAACACCACCATAGGGGGGTGGATGCCTATCACCCACAGTATTGCCCATCCCCATAGGGGGGTGGATGCCTATCACTCCCACCACATCCCACCCATAGGGTGGTGGATGCCTATCACCCACTGTATTGTCCACCCCAGAGGGGGGTGGATGCCTGTCAGTCACAGTATTGTCCACCCCAAAGGGGGTGGATGCCTATCACTCCCAGCACATCCCACCCATAGGGGGGTGGATGCCTATCACCCACAGTATTGACCAGCCCATAGGAGGGTGTATGCCTATCACTCCCAGCATAACCCACCCATAGGGGGGTGGATGCCTATCACTCCCAGCACATCCCACCCATAGGGGGGTGGATGCCTATCACTCCCAGCACATCCCACCCATAGGGGGGTGGATGCCTATCACCCACAGTATTGACCAGCCCATAGGAGGGTGTATGCCTATCACTCCCAGCATAACCCACCCATAGGGGGGTGGATGCCTATCACTCCCAGCACATCCCACCCATAGGGGGGTGGATGCCTATCACTCCCAGCACATCCCACCCATAGGGGGGTGGATGCCTATCACCCACAGTATTGACCAGCCCATAGGAGGGTGTATGCCTATCACTCCCAGCATATCCCACCCATAGGGGGGTGGATGCCTATCACTCCCAGCATATCCCACCCATAGGGGGTTGGATGCCTATCACCCACAGTATTGTCCACCCCAGAGGGGGGTGGATGCCTATCAGTCACAGTATTGTCCACCCCATAGGGGGGTGGATGCCTATCTGAATGACCATCCCCACTCATAGGGGGCAGGATGCCCATCAACACCAGGATACACACACATAGGGAGACTAAGCAAACCACCCCCTCTACCATCTTTGCCACATTGCATGTTTCAATGTGACAAATGCTCACAACACAGAATGTGGCAGTGGACATACAATGTGACTCACAACACATGTGTGCCCAAAATGCAAATGTGTGTCACTAATATCCTGCTGCAACTGATTACCGTTGTAATGGGACATAAACCCCCCATCACCACAGTGACCAAAAGGTCATTGTGTCCCTGAAAATAGCAGCATCTCCAAAACAGCATGCATGAGTCCGTGTCCAAATTGCACAAGCAATGTTGTGGCAATGTAGTGGTTGTGTCACATACAAAATAGATTTGGTGAGGCAAATATTGCCGTATATCACAAGAACCACCCCTGCCATGTGCAGACAAGCAATGGCCATGACCCTTGACAATGACTCCAGTGAACAGTCAGACAATGTGCAAAGTGAACACCATGAGGAATACACACATATCTACACCAACAGACACACACACTAAAGAATCCTTTGGAGACTGTAGATGTTAGGTGAACAAGTCCCATACCATTTCAGCAATGGGAGATACCAAACATGATGAATGTGCAGGCCGATGATCCAGGAGACACAGGGACACTAGGGTAAAACCCCCCAAAAACATACTGCCAATGGCCGGGAAAAGACATAACAGTGCAGTGTTGCCATAGCACAAAATAAGACACCATTACAATAGCAAGTTCATGATACACATCATCAACATCATGTACATAATATGCAACACCACTGGATAACAAAAATGGCTTTATTCAGCAATAAAAAACATATGAATGTCCATGCCACGATGCAAAAAGGCCAATGGCCAGTCCATCAAAGAGTCCAACCAGGGTAACAGTTGAAAACTTGTCATCCATTTATTGCCTGCACTGCTATGGACCAGGGACATCTCACCCCTTGGAGGGGCATACATAGTGGCAGGCCAGGCACCGCAGAGACAGGATCAGGGGACAGGAGAATGGGGCAGGGGAGGTGTGGTGGGTGCAGGAGTGATGCCAGCAACTGCAGTGGAGGGTCTGACAGTGGGCGCCATCACCACTGCTGGGCACAAGTCAGATGTGGGGTCAACCTGCACCACTGCAGTGTGCAGGACAGATGTGGTGGACGGGCTCTCAACTGCAGTGCCCAAAGCAGATGGGTGGGACGTCCCTCCTACTGCAGTGCCAACATCAAGAGGAGTGAATTGGGGTTCAGATGAGGTGGGCAGGAAAGAGGGGGGAGACACGGTTTCCACACCAGTGGCAGGAACAGGCTGAGCATGTGAGGCGGGGTGGAAGTGCATGTGGAAGGGGGGAGGGCCTAAGCATCCTGGGTATGCGGTATGGGTGTGTGGGTGAACCTGGTGCAGGGAATGGCCGTAGGACCTGTGTATTGGCGTCCGGGGGGCTGCAGGATGGAGAGTGTGAGGTGGAAGCCTGTGCCTTCGGTGGTGTCTTACCCTTCCTGGTCCGGGGAGACTTGCGGGTGGGGGCCTCAGTGTCCATGCGCCTGGGGGAGGGTGTCTATTTTGCCGGGGAACTCCCCTCTGTGCGGGGTGACTTCCTCTTCCCCCTGTAAGTTTGAGCAGATGGTTCTGTGGGGAAGAGGCCAAGGTCACAGAGGAAGAGCTGCTTGGACGTGGGGGCAGTAAGTGAGGCAAGGGAAGGTGTTTTGGAGGGAGAGGCATCTGATTAATGCGGAGTGCATGTGGATGCCTGTATGTGTGTCTGTGACCCATCCCCTGTGTGTGTGCCATCAGTCCCCGGAGTGTGCGTGCTTGTGGCTCGAGACTTTGGCATGCGTGTCTGTGTGCTGCCATTGCCTGATGTGGTGCGTGCATGTGCGGGTGTGTGTGTCTGTTAGACAGGCAGGGGAGTGGTGACTGTGGATGTGGCAGAGGTAGCAGGGGTGAGGGCCTGTTGGATGAGGGACACTGCTGCTGTCTGTGTGGAGGCCATGGCCTGAATGGTCCGATGTAGGGCAGACATGCTTGATGAGATGCCCTCCATGAAGGACACCAGTTGTGTCAACAGACTGGTGTGGGAATGGAGGACACTCAGCATCACTGTCTGACCTACATGGAGCTGTTTCAGTAAGTCCACAGACTCCACACTCAGGGCAGCAGGGGAGACAGGGGTAGGTGGTGCGGTGCCTGGCATGAAGGAGACACGCTCCCTTACACGGGAGCCTCCACGGACATCTGGAATGGGAGCAGAAGGGAGGGTGGAGATGGTGGTGGTGGCGGGGCCAGACCTGCTAGGTGTTGACTGGGGGCTGCTTGCACCCGCCTCCACAAGGGAGTCATCACTGAAGCTGGTGTGTGCCTCAGCCGAGGTGGACGTAGCCGAGGTCTCCTCATTGTGGCCCCCCTCACCCTCCGTTCCACTGAGTCCCTCAGAATCCTCCGCAGCGGACCCTGTCTGGCGCTCTGGCTCCTCATGGTCCGTGGAGCTGTCTCCTCCAGAGTCCGTAGATGTAACTGCAAATCAACAGGGCAAACAGAGAAACATCAGTCACCTGTATAGACATCACACATCACAGTCAGAACAGCACATGACAGTGCACGTTTGTGCATCATTTGCAGTAAGTACTCTTAAGTGCAGACACATATTTGCTAAACACACATGTCAGTCTGCCAGCAAACCATGCCCCTCATATCCTACATGTCCATGGAGACATCAGTCTGGTGCATGTAGCCACATGCACCACATAAACAGTTGCATGAACTGCAGGATTTGTGATGGGAATGTGTCAGTACACACATATACCATCTCCTGCCACTGAGTTTGTACATGTGTCAGGTAAAGGGATGGACAAAGTAATTGTCAGTAATATGGATATGCTTCCTTCATAACACACCATGATGTGCCCATGTCTTTCTGGACGATGCCACAATTGAGTGCATGCAGGACAACTTCCATCACTGCAGGATACACTAGAGCAAATTAAACAACATGCTTCAGGGCAGTCTGGGTAATCAGTCATTGCTGCCTTCTGTCACTTGGGCAGTGCATAATAATAATAATAATAATACAAACATTTGTAAAGCGCGACAGCTACCTCAAACAGAGGTGTCCCGGCGCTAAGCGGAAAATAGTACAGCACTGGACCGCTCAAGGGCCAAGTCTTAGGCCCTCAGTCTTCCTTAAAAGCCAAGTTTTCACCATTTTCCTGAAAAGGGGCTCCGAATCAATAGTGCGGAGATTGCTCGGCAGAGAGTTCCACAGTTTAGCAGCCCCGAGCGTAAAGGATCTACCACCCATACGTGCCTTATTAAAACGAGGAATACATAGTAGATTTTGGGAATTGGATCTCAAGGTTCTGGATTGTTGGTAACCACGCAATCTGTGTTTCAAGTAGATAGGGCAATTACCATGCATAGCACGGAACGCCAAAGTCAAAGCCTTGAATTTGACTCTTTTCCTCACTGGGAGCCAGTGTAATGCTTTTAAATGCGGAGAGACATGCTCGCGAAACGGCACTCGCCTAATTAGTCTCGCAGCCGCATTTTGCACTATCTGCAGGCGTTTGATCAGATACTCTGGCTGACCCAGATAGAGGCCATTTGCATAGTCTAGCCTGGAAGTTACCACAGCATGTACTATGTTTTTCCGACACTCCTCTGGAAGCAGATACAGAAATTTCTTCAGATTCCTCAGTTGGCAAAAACAGGTGGCCGTCACCTGACGAATCTGAGCCGAGAAGGAGAGGTCAGACTCCCACTTAACACCTAGATTTTTTATACAATCTGCCGGTGAGGGAGGTGGACCCATTTCGGTAGGCCACCAGAGCTCCGAAGCTGGGGGTGGCTCTTTCCCGAAAAACAACACCTCAGTCTTTCCCGCATTCAGCCTGAGTTTGTTGTTATTCATCCACCACGCTATGTCTCTCAGGCAGCCCTTGAAACTCTCAAAGGCAGCCACGGTCTGCTCTTTGAAAGAGAAAACCAATTGTGTATCGTCTGCGTAGGAGATCGCTCTTATCCCCCAATTGGCTATCAGGGTAAACAGAGGAGCCAGGTACACATTGAACAAAAGAGGGCTGAGTGCTGATCCCTGAGGGACTCCACACCAGAGCTGTTTTGGCTTGGATAAAAAGGTTGAAGCGCAACCCTCTGAGTGCGATTCTCCAAATAGGATTTCAACCAGGCCAGGGCCGAACCTCCAATACCGCTATCCAACAGTCTCTCTAACAACAAGGTATGGTCAACGGTGTCGAAAGCGGCCGACAGATCCAGGAGCACCAGCATCGCAGAGGCCCCTGAATCTGCAGCCTGTCTAACTAATTCCGCCACCTCCAGGAGGGCCGTCTCAGTGCTAAATCCCGACCTGAAGCCAGATTGGGTATCGTGTAGAATGCCCTCCTTTTCAATAAAACTAGACAATTGCCTCTGCACCAGTTTTTCCAACATCTTAGCCGGAGCTGGTAGCAAAGAGATGGGTCTATAATTGGTCAGATCCCCAGGGTCCCCATTCGGTTTTTTCCTTAACGGTAGAAGAGTGGCATGTTTCCAGACATCTGGAAAGATACCCGTTGACAGGGAGGCGTTCCAAATATGCAACAGAGTGTGTGACATGGAGTGAGCCATCACTTTCCATAATGTTGGGGGGCAAGGGTCATCAGGTGCCCCCGACTTACACCTCACAATTTCAGACATAGCATCCTGTTGGGAGATGCAGGCAAACGACAGCAAAGACGGTTCAGGGACTCTGACTTCCCTCTTGTCACATTTCTCTGTATCTGACCGCCCTGAGAAAGATTTATACACTTCCTGAATTTTATCGTCAAAAAGATGGAAATACTATCGCATAAGGCGAGTGAGGGTTGCACAGTGGACTCCACAGCTCTAGGTTTCATGAAGGAATTAACCACTTTGAACACCTCCTTAGTCGAGTTATCAGCTTTATAAATACAGTCTGCCAGATACTCTCTTCTAGCTACTCTTATCATGCTGTGGAATTCTTTCAAAGCATTTCTATAGATGTTTTTAGCATGCTCGCTGTAGCTAGACCTCCACTGCCGCTCCAATCGTTTACAGCTACTCTTGGTCACCCTAAGAGCCTCCGTGAACCAAGGGGCGGATGGAGAGATCCTAGATGATCTAGTAGACTTGGCAGGGGCTGCGGCTAAACAAACAGTCTGCACTGTATCTCAATCATGTAGTTGTGGGGAATATAAGCCCTGCATCTGTCAAGTGCACATGTTGCCCCACTGCTACCCACATGTTAAGGCAAATGATGATCCCACTCCCAACATATTCCACAGTAGAGTGACAGCAAGCACAAGTTTGGCAACATGAGCACATCACAGTCTGATGACAATGAAGTACAGCTGCCTGCACTTACATTTAGGAAACACCATCAGGCACAGTCAAGTGATTACACACCTATGTTTGACCCCATCGTCAAGATCCAACAGCCAATTGTCAGCTGTCTGACCACCCAAAAACAATTGACACCCCAGGAGACTAAAAAGCCAGCCCACTCCACAATGAGACAGAGGCTGACACCTGATTGCACATTGCACAATGCATCCAATTTACTTTGACACACATGATTAGGAAAACTGAGTGTACACCATGTCCGGAGTAGACATCCCTGACCTGGTCCATGTGCAACATGGGATTAGCCCGAACAGTAGGCATGTGTCCATGCATGTGTGACACACATGATGGACATACTTCAGAGATCACAACATTGTCACACATGCTGCATGTGTGTGTGGCTAACACCCCAGACACATATGGTGAGGCAGAGCATCGACTAGGACACGTATGTATGGCCCACACAGAGTGCATGTCACATATCTGTCAATGTGCAGATACATGTCAACAAATTACACACTCCTGAAGGCTAATACATACTGCCAGTAGCAGATGCGGTCCCCCACATCAACCTTGGACAACAGCAGCCTCCCCCCATGAGACATGTCACTGACTGAAAGGGACACACCTGTGTATCAGATGAGGAAGGGCCATTACAGAAAAAATGGACATGATTCTATTTCAAGCAGACAGACAAACTGCGGTAGTGTAACCAGCCTGAAGGAATGCAAAGATCATGTTAGACACAGTTCACAGATAAGGCATGCACTTACCCCCTCCTTGCTGCTGTCTGGCCTTTAACAGCCCATCCAGGTCAGGGAAGACCACTGGCAGAATCCGGCGCATGTGGGGGGTCAGGGTCAGGTGTCCGCCTCTACTGCGAGGAGGCGACAGCTTCAGCAGGACTCTGGCAATGCGTCTGCTCCAGCCACGTAGGTCCTGCCACCTCTTCTGGCAGCTGCGGATGCAACGCCTGTGGACCCCCACAGATCGAACTGCCCTGGCAATGGTCAGCCAGATCTCCTGTTTCTGATGGGCATCAACCTGTGAGGATGACAAAGTTAAAGGGCCATTAACACACATACAACATGTCTGTGCATCACACAGTTGGAGAAACATGTGCTATTCACAAGGGCATCTGATGTACACAGTTAGTGCAACTATGTGGATGGACACTTGTCCTGCATCACCAACATGGAAACATTGCCTGGGTATTATGACCTTCTCTAAATGCACTCTCACAGCACAGTACCTGTTCAGTGCAGGTACCTGCACACTTTGGGTATGACAACTACAGAGTGAACATGCTAGCCAATGCTTCACACAATGCCATTAGTGCTAGTCAGACAAGATGCACAATGAGAGAGGATGTGGACTGCACACTCACCTGCTCCCCTGGTTTCCCATACAGCTTGCTGTACTGTGGTAGGAGGCTGTCCAGCAGGGCCTGGTTTTCCTCCTCTGTGAATGCTGGGGCCCTCTCCACAGTACGTGCCATCCTTGGAGCCAGAGGATACAGAGACAGCAGCAGTGGTAGCAGAGATGTCTGTATGGAGCATTCAGTGCAGGCAATTGAGCTCTCAGGGCAAGACACAGCCTTATATTAGTGCTGCAGAGGCAGAATCGGTCCCATGCGTACAAAACGATAGGTCAGACTCGTTCGCATCCTATGAATTTGTCCAATCCATGAGATAGGACGCATCGGACACGCCTCCCGCAACTTTCAAAATACCTGCATCATGACAGTTTATAGTTTGATACATTTGTACCAAAAGTTAACCGAATCGTACCCTACGCGAATCGATGCAAAATGCACGTCTGTCACCATGACAACCAACAGGCAACCAGTGCGTCCGGCTCGCTCAGGATGTGGCAGACGGGTGTATTGAAAACTCACCTGCGCCGTACAGCATTGAATCAAGCATTCAATCAGTCACTCCGACTCGCTCAGGATGTGGCAGATGCGTGTATTGAAAACCCACCCGCGTCGTACAGCATTGAATCAAGCATTCAATCGGTCACTCCGGCTCGCTCAGGATGTGGCAGACGCGTGTATTGAAAACTCACCCGCGTCGTACAGCATTGAATCAAGCATGCAATATGTCAGTCCGGCTCGCTCAGGATGTGGCAGGCGCGTGCATGCAATGCCCACTCATCAACTCAGACAATGTATGTATGAATAATGGCATGCTGTATGCCCTATGTGGATGTAGTCCTGTCCATGTCAAATGGGACAGACACAATAGACAAGACTACTCACATTATGATCCTAGCTCACAGTGCAACTATAGCAGTGTGTGTGAGGGACATGACTAGTGTGAGTGACCACTTCACAGATCATCCTCCTATGCTTGGCCACTGTCCCAGGGGATCAATGTGTTGTGTAGGTCATACATCACATCATGACAATGTCCAGACCATGACAGTGTTGTGCATGGTGACAAGCTGTCTGTATGTAGTGTTGTTGCTAGGTCGGAATACCTTGTCCATATCTGTGTACATTCAATGCATGTGCTATTTGACCTAAGAATCTATGGCTGATACTTAATTGTGTGTGTGTTGTAAATTGTGTGCATGTTACAATTGATCACATGGACAGTGTCAGAGAACAGTGAGTAGTCACAGTACTACACAGGTATATTTGGTAATACCTTTAAATATTGTGTGTATGTTCATGCTCACAGTGCTGTAATTTCTGGATTAGGTCAACCTCAGACATCTGACTTCACTGTGTCATCATTGTAAGTGCCACGCAATCTGTTGATACTGTATTAATTGAAGTTCAATTCATATAGTGATATGTGTACATACTTTTTCATGTGTTCCTCAGGGCACCAAATGTCCACAGACCCTTCCCGGATCTTGAAACCATGGTGGAGCATGAGTGCATGAGGAAATACAGGTTCACAAGGGCATTCATTTTGGAATTGACAGACCAGATGTCACCACACTTGCTACCTGGACGCACATATCCCTTTGCCCTGACCCCCAAGGTGAAGGTGATGGCGGCACTACATTTTTTTGCCACAGGTTCGTTCCAGTTTCATGTGTCTGATGCTGGTGGGATGTCCCAGACGATGTTCAGTCGAGTGCTCCGGGACGTGTGTGAGGCCATGTTGAGGTTCCTCGACCTGTACATACATTTTCCCACACCGCCACAGTTCCGTGCCATTAAGGATGACTTTTATGCCCTGGGACACATGCCACATGTGATTGGATCGATTGATGGGACACATGTGGGTTTGGTTGCACCACGAGCCCATGAACAGATTTACAGGAATCGTAAACACTTTCATTCAATCAATGCCCTTGTGGTATGTCTGGCGGACCAGATCATCTCCCATGTATGTGTGCATTTCCCGGGATCTGCACACGACGCATACATAATGAGGATGAGTCGGATCCCCCAAATGATGTCCCACTTCATGAATGAGCGTGCCTGGCTTGTTGGTGAGTCGAGTTGTCAGTGTCAGTTGTGTGATCATTGTCTGTCATGTTGTACCCTGTTGTTGCTCAGCTGAACCTTCATATTTGATAATTATAGGAGACTCTGGATACCCAAACATGCCCTGGTTGCTGACACCACTCAGGAACCCGGTCGCACCTGCTGATGTCCGTTACAATGGGGGACATGGCCGGACCAGACATGTCATTGAGCGCACATTTGGGCTGCTGAAGACCAGATTCCGCTGCCTTGACCAGACAGGAGGTGCCCTTCAATATTCCCCGGAGAAGGTATGCAAAATCATTATAGTGTGCTGCATGCTTCACAACAAGGCTGTGAGGAATAAGCTACAGCTCATTCAGGATGACAGGGACCAAGGTCCTCCCTCATGGGAGGATCCAGGCCTGGGGAACGTTGCCAGTGAGGAGGAGGAGGAAGAGGAGGTGGATGTCAGGAGACAGCTCATTGACAACTTCTTTGCTTGAGTGTAAGTATGCATGTATGTCTGATGATGCCTTTCCTAAGCGTGATGTGTGTAAGTAGGACACTATGTTGTGATATGTGTGTGGCTCAGCTAATTCACAGGCTCCTTGCCGTTGTACAGTGTATGTTAAGTTATGATGGTCTCCACTACATTGTTGTATTCACTCCTAGCAATTGGTCAGAATTTACAATGGACAATAGTGAGTCAATGATTGGATATGTCATCATGGCAAGTTGTAATTAAGAATGTACTATGTCTCTCCTTCACAGGCTCCTTTGGCTGTTGTGTGGGTACACACGACGCTGTTCCATAATGAATTTTCAATTTGGACCAGTACTCTCTGACAGCCAATATATTTGGTCAGATTTGTCTTTTCCTTGGTTTATTTGGATACTTTGGACTGTAATCAGTTTGCTTTTGTGTTGAGCAGAGCTTCTGCCTGTGTAATAAACCTGTTACACACATTGATGTTTCCCTTCTCCGTTGCAAGAATATGCTACAACCGTTCATATCATGTTATTCTGCCATGGTGTTCATTTCATTAGACAATGGTCTTTGTGTGTGCGCTTCAATGTTTTTAATTTGACAACAGTGTGTGCAATGTCTAATGTTGCATGTGCTATGTGTGTTGTGCTGACCTTGCGTGGCTATCTCTGGTATGTGTCATGTGACATTTCTTCATGAGGCGGTAGCTGAATTGTAAGCTTGTCCCTAGGATCATGCTGTTATGCTAAAGTTACCAGAGCCAAGCTGACATATAGCTTTGTGTGTGACATTTTAGCACACATCCTCTCAGTGATTGTAGTGCAAGATGCCTTAGAGTCCACATGAGATCATTTAGGTACTGTTGAACCGCTGCGCCACAAGGTTGAAAAACAGGACTCTTTGTAATGGTTGAACTAGTCAGCACGGATAGTTTCACCATGAACTGCTACACTTTGTTACACATAAGTGGAATACTTACATTACATTGACGCACAGGGCAATAATCTACACAGATGGAAGATCTACGTATACGTTCCAGCGCTTTGCTGTGCATATGCTGTGACCAGTCCTCCTACTGTCTGAGATGAGCGTTTGGCCCGTATTGCCACTGAGTTCTTCAATGGTTTGTAGAATCTGTCACCATCACAGGGAGGGTGGTGCTTTACACACTGAGGTTGTGAACACATTTCACCTGTACTATTATGGTTGATAATGGAATTGTATGTTGTTTGAGAATCATGTTTACTGCTGCAGGGGCTAGCTCGTAGGCTGCATTGTAGGACATCAGTCAGAGATTCTTTTTTCTCTGACGTGAATTATTGAACATTACACACACTCTGATTCCTGAATGGGTGGACAAGCATGGGTGAGTGAGCGTGGATGTGTGCATTGCTACCTTGCTTCGGAGATGTTGTTGGTGCTGGCTACTGGGTGGTAGGTTCATTGGGTGTCTTCTGCATATATTTTGTTGAGATGATGAAACACCAGAGGTAGTAGGTCATTGGATTGTGTGTTCAGATGTGAAACTAATGTCCAGCCATCCTTCGACAATGGCCTATTTTGCTGTGCATACTTCTGTATGAGAAGAATCACTACCACAGAACTCATGCACCTCAGTGTGAGACAGTGCCAGGTGATACAGATCATGAGCTAATAAGTGGGTACAGTGTACAATTCACAGATGACACAGGGTTTGTGTGAATATGAATTTATTAATGTGCATGTGACTAAATCTAACAGGTAAGGCTGATTGCATTCCCAAATTTATCATCCACAGTTCATAGAGGAGTTGGAAGTGTTGTCAGATGAAAATCCTTCTGAGCGAAATCCACAGTCCATTTGGCATTTAGTCCAACTTACATGCTCCATCCCATGTGGGAGAGTCCAGGGACTGTCAAAAAAGTGAATGATTTGCACACAGTGGAGGATATCCAGAGCATTTATTTGGTTCCAGGGGGGATGCATGTCCATCAGGCTCTCACTTGCCATCCTTCCTTGGACGGCCCCTCCTCTTCTTTGTTGGGGGTGGACCCTCAGTGTCAGGCTGCAGCGGCGGAGGGGACTCTACGCCAGACTCCTCATCCCTCCCTGTGGCAGTTGCCGATGTAGAGGCAACAGGTGTGGAGTGCACACGGGGAGGTGTGGTAATGTTGGTGGTTATCTGGCGTAGGCATGTAAGTATGTCCCTATGCACCGCCGTGAGGTTGTCTATTTTCGACCAGTTGGCCTCCATATGGTCCATGTGTTGGTCCATACGGTCCATGTGTTGGTCCACACGGTCCATATGGTTGTCCATCCGGTCGAAATGTGCAGCCTGCTGATGTTTTATGTCCCTGAGGATCCCGACAACCTGGCCCAAGTCTCCGGTGCATTCGCGATATACATCGAAAATGCGTTGTAACTCGGGATCAGCTTGTTGTCCGACACCAGCTGTGGGACGTGTCCTCCCACCACGCACCCTCACACCACTCCTTTCCCTACCCGCACGGACATTGCCTGGCGTAGCACGCACTGACAGCTCCTGTCCTCCTTCATTGTTGACAGGGCTGGTATTTCCTGCCAAATCCAGATTGGGCTGTCTTGCTGTGCTCCCAGGGTTTTGTTGTCTGGGTGTGTCCGTGGGGATCCGGGGCGTCTGGATGTTACTGGACGTTGCAGGAGTGGTCGCTGGGGCTGCTGATCATACTGGTGCCGCATGCTGACCCACACCGGAGGTGCCAGGTTGGTTCCCATTGCACGAGGAGTTGTGAGAGTCGTCCACACTGGAGGTCTCAGTGTCCGACGTTGTGCTGGAGCTGCTGGTGGACTCTGAATCTTCTCCAGATGATGCCCTCTGTTCTGGAGTGCCTGTGGGTAGTAGAGAGACACAATTTTAGTTGTGTATTTCCAGATGTTATGTTGTCATGCACAGCCAAATGTGAAGATGTTGTGGATAATGTTGTGTTTCCTTCTCATTTCTACTCATCAATTGTCACAGACACTGAGCTTTTATGTAATTGGACATTGTTATTTTGGAGACATGTGGTTTACTGAGCATGTCCAGCTCTGTGCATCAATGTGCATGTATTAAAATCCTTGACTGTTCTTATTAGTTGTTGGGCAAGTGTCACACTGTGCATGAGCCAGGTGTGTTGTTATTTCACACATCAGTGCTTTCACTATGACATACATACTGTAACTAATGTTATGTTTGGCAGGAATGGTGCATCTGTGCTTGCCTTTGTGGAGTTTCTCACAGTTACATTGCTGTTGTGACATGCAAACTCACTCACCTGAATATGTGTCATGATGATTTTGCTTGGATGTATGTGTTGATGTGAACAATCAATGACATTCACGCGGCAAGAGAGGAAAACATGGCGGCCGCTTGAGACGCGGTCGCGGAGGCCCCCGAGGTTTGAGGAGATAATGCGGTGTAATACGATGTGGATAAGGAGGTAAACGGGGAGGATATCAAATGCGATATCAAATGCGAAACGGATACGATACGGGCACAAAATAATATCGCGGACACCTTTAATTGCATTAAGCAGAAACGGAGTAGTGGTGTAAGGAAGCAGCCTTACCTCAAGCGAGCGAGTAGAATTTCCAGCTGTTACGGGACTGCAGGGCACGGCCTGCTGGCAGTGTGAGACCTGGCAGCAAAGAAGCACGGTAGCCGCCTGGATGTGTTGAGGCCCGTAGGGGCGTCGGATCGGGGGTTGGGACCCGGGATTCGGGACTCCTGCTGGTCACGCACGGCAAGAGAGGTAGGGAAAGGAAGGAGGGCGGCGGCACTAATCCCCATCCAGGGCAGTCTAGGCAGAGGCAGAACAGGAGCAATAGAGAGCTCCGCTGTACAAGAAGATTGTGCTGGGGTATTGAAGCCTTTGGTAAATAATAAGGGGAAGGCATGCTGGATTCTGAGTACTAACAACACGGCAGAATACACAGTTTCACGGAGTAGCAGAGCTGGATCAGAACTAGGTCAGTGGTACACTGTAGTGAAAATCATTAGTAAATATCAGTTAACAAAAGTAGAGGAAGCTAAATGTGAGGGAGAAGAAGGAGGTCGAGTTCAGACACAAACTCAGACACAAAATAGGAAAATTGGAAAACCGATACTTAGTCAGATATCTAGTCCTCTACCTACTCTGTTAGTAAAACATCAAAAAGGTAAAGTGGCATCGAGAAATTTGAAAAAAGTGGGGGAGGGCCAGGTCCCGGAAAGGGGCACGTACCAGAACAGGTATCAGCTGAGAAATCGGATAAATACTATGAAAAAAAATACCAAGTAAAAACCAAGAAGATGATACGGCAACTTGTACAATTTGTACTACAGAGGCTGTAGGGGTTGAAGGTGATTCTGTCTTAAAACAACACAGTGTAAAAGAAAGTGATTGGGAGATTCCCAGGAGAAGGAAGCAAAGAGGCAATAAAGAAGGGATACCGATAACAAGTTTAAAAATTACCCCGTCTCTAAGGACTTTTTTTAAAGTAGTCCCGAAAACCTTGGTCTTAAAAAATCCAGCACAATCTGACACATTGTATAATCAGGGAGGAAATAAAGAAATAGTTAGCCCCAATAGGTATCAGATACTGGCAAGTCTCCCAAACCCTCAGGAAGAAGTGGCAGAGCTGGAGCCCAGCCCATCATTGGTCGAAGAAAGAGAATATTCCCCTCTTAGGAGTATGGAGCCTAATACTCCACTTTTAGCCGAGATGCAGCAAGAGGTAGTGGAGGGGGTAAAGGAAGCCTCGATATTAACCTCGGATGGGCGAGTGGAGGTAAATCAGTCTCAGAATACCATTTCCCAACCGCAAGTTGCATCACAGTCTCAATCTGTGGTTGATTTAATCAGGGTGTTAACAACGGAAGTGAGGAACAGGTTTGAAGTCTCTGAAGTAAATCAAAAGGAGATCAAATCAGCATGCGACAGCCTACAGAGAAAAATGGATGACCTTGCTAGTAGGACCACCCAGCTGGAGTCTTCAGTAAAAGAACTTAAGCTTCAAACTGAAGTTAATACTAAGGAGATAAAGATATTAAAGGGAAATGAGACGATCTGGAAAGATAAAATGGAATCATTAGAAAATAATATGAGAAGAAACAATCTCCGGTTTCTAAAAATTCCAGAAGGTTCAGAGGAGAAGACCTTAAGGCTTTTGTTGCAAGACTTATAAAGTCAAGTATACAGATTGAGTCTACGATAAATGAATTGATGGAAGATATTCAGAGGGCCCATAGAGACCCTTTTAAGGCATCCCCGGGTAAAACTAAACCAAGGAAAGTTCTTGTTAATTTTAAAACTTATAAGATCAAGGAAGAAATACTAATAAAGGCCTTTAAACAGAAAAGTCTAACAATGGACGGAATGACTTTTGAAATCAGATCTGACATATCTCAAATAACAGCGAATAAGCAGTGGGAATTCGGAAATATGATTGAGCCATACAAAAAAAATGGGGGCGACTGCCCAGTTGAGGTTTCCGGCTAGTCTTCGGGTGATGCACAATAACAAACTGTATAATTTTAGAAGGATAGAGGATGCAGCTGAATTTTTGAAGTCGCTAGAGACAGGGCGGAGCTAGGGTTTTCCTCCAGAGATACCAGGTATTTAATAGTAAGCTTTTGAGTATCACTTGAACCCCTTTGGCGAGGCTTGTTGGTATTGTTTCGTTTTTCCTTCCTTTTTCTCTCAGAACTGCTATGGCGTAATAGTAGAAAGATTATTATTGGTTCTTTCCTTTCTCCTTTTCTATTAATATTTTATATTATTGGTTTCCTCAAGCAAGGGGGCCCCCTAAGGCTTAGGCCAACATGAAGCTAGAGGAGGGTTTTCTAAGGGTGGGAGGGAGGGGAGGGAGTCACAGATAGGTTTTAGTACACGGGTGAGGGAGCAGTGGGTAAAAAAGAAAAAAATTTTTAGTCCTCATTGGAAAAGATATAATCAAGCCTTAATAAAAAAGTTAATGTTTCTAAATAATATAAAATGACAGTCAGCCAGATAAATCAGATAGAATTTATCTCATGGAATGTTAATGGGCTTAGAATGAAATACAGAAGGGAGAAGTTGCTGCAATATTTGAAAGATGCCCCGGCCCAGATCATAATTTTACAAGAGACCCATTTAACAAGTGAAGAGATGAAAGTGGTCCTCAAATCAAGGAACTGGATACAAAAAGCGGTATTCACTGATCAGCCGCTTACTATTAGAGGGGTAGCAATTTTAGTGAAAACAAATCCTCAGATAGTGATAGAGCGTAGTAAAGTAGATAGGGCAGGTAGATGGGCGATAGCCAAGGTCAGATGTTATGATCAGGCATATACAGTGGTTGGCTATTATGGCCCAAATTTAGATTACCCTATTCCCTTCGGTAACTTGCTAACAGAACTTTTGGATTTTCCCGACCCTGTTATTTTGGCAGGTGATTTTAATATAGTCTTGGATATTAACCTGGATCGTTCAACCAAAAGTAGGGCATTGATAAACAATAAAACACGATCCTTGATTAAAAATTCAATGAAGGATAGAGGCTGGTGTGATATTTGGAGAGAGAGGAAGGGACCCCTTAAGAGCTACACTTTTAATAACAAAAATATGGGCATCAATCTAGAATTGATTTATTTTTGATCAGTCGTATTATAAAAGAACGAGTTGGAAGTGTGAGTCATCTGGGATCACACATGTCAGATCACTCAGCCATTACTTTGTCTCTGATACCCTCAAAGAAAGTAGCGCAGAAGAGATGGCAAATGGATCGTACTATACTATTCGATGATGATATAGTAAGGAAACTTAGATTGGAAACCAAAGAGTTTTTTAGGACAATTTGGATACAGCAGCAATTGGCATAGTGTGGGATGCTTATAAAGCCTTTCTAAGGGGGAAAATAATATCTATTCAATCTCATAAGAATAAACAAAGAAGGGAAGAGATAGCTAATATAGAGAGAAAGATCTGGCTTTTAGAACAGCAGTTGTCAAATAAAGAGATTGTACAAGAACCTCTTCAACTTTCTATTCAGACTCTAAAAAACGACCTCGCAGGCGTATTGGAAGGTAGACTACAAGAAAGGTGGCAAGCAAGTAAACTAGCCCATTTTAATTATGGAGAAGGATGTGGCAAATTGCTTGCGTGGAAGACAAAAAAGACCAGGTAAAATCCTTCATAAAAGAGTTAAAGCAAAAGGGTTCAGGAAATATAATTGAGACAAGGGAGGGTATCGAGGAGGCTTTTCTCAACCATTTTGGAGAAGTATACATGGAGGATTTAAATACAAGAGAGGGGGATGTGGAAGAATGGCTGGGACAGGATACTCCAAGGAAGATTTCCGATGCCCAAAGGGTAGATATCGATAGCTCAATAACAGTAGAGGAAATAAGGAAATCTATTAGAGCAGGGAAATCAAATAAAGCAGCGGGCCCTGATGGTCTCCCTATCGAGATTTATAAAAAATTAGAGGACTGTTTAACATCTGTAATGGTTAAACTATTCTTAGCCATTTTTGAAAATGGTAGTGAGATTCCATCGTCCTGGGATGAGGCCATAGTGACGCTGATATTAAAACCCGACAAACCACCAGATTCCTGTGACTCCTATAGGCCTATCTCGCTACTCAATTCAGATTATAAAATCTTCTCAAAAATGTTGGCGGATAGGCTTAGCGGAGTGGTAGGGCACCTACTGCATGAAGATCAGAAAGGGTTTGTGCGAGGCAGGGGAATTAATGACCTCACATTCAGTTTAATTGGGGCCATAAATATAGCCACCACATATAAATTACCATTGGCAGTGATAACAGTTGACGCGACTAAAGCTTTTGATAGGGTTAATTGGTCCTATTTGCAGAAGATCTTAAAATTATCTAATCTCTGTGAGAATTTCTGTACTGCGATAGATTTATTATATAGAAACCCCATAGCTAGAATTGTAGTGAATGGGAGCCTGTCAAAACCGTTTAAAAAATTTAGGGGAACTAGGCAAGGGTGCCCCTTATCTCCCCTCTTATTCAATTTATATATTGAGCCCTTAGCAGAAAAGATAAGGAATCATGAGAGTATCCCCTCTTTTAAGTTTCGAGGATGGGAGAAAAGAGCGGGATTATATGCTGATGATTTGGTAGTGTACTCCTCAGAAGCCGATTCCTCCCTTCCGATGGTCTATGAGTTAGCATCGCAGTTTGGGGCCATCTCAGGATATGAGATAAATGATAACAAAACGGTGGTAATGACCTGGAATATTGATTCTCAGCTAGAGTGTATTCAGGAGGAGATGAGATACCTGGGCATCAAGATAGTACCAAAAGTAGAGCTAATCCCGGAAGCCAACTTTAATAAAGTAAACAAAGAAGTGGGAAAATTGTTGTTAAGCTGGGCACATCTTCCACTGACATTATATGGGAGAATAAACCTGATTAAAATGTCCATCCTGCCCAAATACACTTTTTTGTTTCAGAATATTCCGTTGGCGTTCAAGGAAATTTGGCTTAATAAGGCTCAATCTAAAATCACTAGTTTTATTTGGTCATCAAAAGGGGTCCGTATTTCAAGGAAAAAGTTGAGGAGGAAATATGATAAAGGAGGGATACGATTGCCAGACTTGTCGTATTATGCATGGGTATTTCTCTTAAAATCTGGGAAAATGCTCTTTAGCTTTCTGGATTCTACGGATCTAGGAAATATGTTTAAAGCAATGCTGCAAGATGTGGAAGGGGGTAAATATAGTTTCATTCACAAATATGGGGACCCGCGCTTCTTTAAAAGGGTGAGACTTAAAATTCTGCAGTCCTTTGCGGAAACATGGTACAAAATCAGGAGAGAATTAAAACTGAGTTATTATAGTGGAATGGCTCCTATTTGGAACTCCCCGGTTCACCAGAGTGGTCCAAAGATAGTCTGGCTCTTCCTTTGAAAAATGTTAATATAATACGCTGGGGTCATCTGATAGTGGATGGAACATTGATCTCATGGGAGAAATGCCAAGAATTGACCAACAATCAGCTTTCAAGATTTAAATACTTTCAAATAAAAAGCTGGCTCCATTCCATCGGGGACGGTGCTGGATTATCTAATGAACTGGAATCAAAGATGGCGATGAATATCCCCCGGAAAAAAGAGGTGGCAAGTTGGTATTGGCTCTTATTGGGATTGGCAGATGGAGATTTCAACTTACCATCATTACTCTGGGAGAAGATCTTGCCGGGAGAGCAGCATGAAGATTTGTGGCAAGTATCTTGTAACCTTTTATATTCCACGGTTCGTGCTGCAAATTTAAGGCGGAACCACCTTTTCTGTCTCCACAGAGTTTACTGGTCTCCGTATAAACTGGCTAAAATGGGGAAAGGCCCCACTCCGAGATGCCCAAAGTGTGGTAAGGAAAGAGGAGACGACATTCACATGTTCCTGGAGTGTCCTGTTCTCCAGGAGTTTTGGAAGGATGTGAGTAGTACAATATCTTCTATACTTGGAGACCCACTCCAGGTAAGCAAAATTCTTGTTTTTTTGGGATGATGGAGCACGGCGAAGCTATGACGAATAACATAAAAAAATTGATTTTTTATTTGATACTTTTGGCTCGCAGAGAAATCTGTCAAAATTGGGTCAAATATACCCCCAACAAAAATAGAATGGTTAATGGCAATAAAGTACACCAATCAGTTGGACAGGTCAATTAAGAGAAAGCGAAATGATTTCTGGCTTCCGTATGAGAACTGGGTGAAACATTGTAGTTAATATAGTCCAATGATTAGGCCTCTATACTATATTGCTGGAATACTCCTTTGGTGACTTCGCAGCAGTTTAGCTGAAAAGAAGTTTTCCTATGGTTGGAGGTTAACAAGCATGGTATAGAGTGACCCATCCTCGATGTTGAACATAGTTCTCTGGCTGGTGCAAATCAAAGGGAGGCCCTGGAGTAAGCTATACCATTGATTGGTAATCGAGGCTAATGAGGACAACAAAAAAAAAAAATCAATGACATTCACATGTGTAAGCTCGTATGCAATAGCAAAGCGTTTCTTCTGACAAATGCATTGTTACATGGCAGTCCTTGAAACACAACTAATTACATTGGCATGCAGTAGGGGAGTGACTGACATGAGTAGTTGTATTATGCGATATATAGTATGATCTGACATTCCCTAATGTTGCCCACACTGGACTTGTAATGGTGGAATATCTAAGTTTGTACTCCTGCGCAGAGACTACAGCAAGTTTGTGTGATGTTTCGCATTGTGCTGTTCTGCTATGTCCCAACATGGTTGTTGTTATGCATGTGTATTTTTTGCATTGTTTGTGAACGTATGCAATGTGAGTAGTCATATTAATGTTGATATTTGTCATCACTTTGCACACATGTGTCTATCTTGATGTGGTGCTATTGGTTGCTGCATACTTTTGCACATGATAACTTCATGTACATTCTACTTGTTCTCCATGGACAGGGAGATCTTTCACAGGCATGGTCTTTTGCCTTTTCATGGTCAGGGCTGTGAGGTACAGTCTGTTTAGTGTTTGAGTTAGGCTGTGTTGACTTCTAGCCCACTTTCCAATGGCTAACAGACCAGCTTACTCATCATTGTCAGAGGAGCAATGACAGTGAGGGTGGTATTTTGAGGGATGCTGTGAACGCTGACTGATGTTGAATTACAATGCTACACACAACAATGCCTTGTGCACATGACACAACGCAAGAGTGTCAACCGTCTTGCATTACACCTCACATCTACTGTCCGTGGGCATTGTCCCGGATGTGTGTTTATCTGTGTGTGTTTTGTGTTATGTGGTGTGACAGCTAATTAGAGTGTGTCCTGTCCTCCACACACATTTGTAGCATACACATTGAGGGCACATGTGACTGATCTATACCTGTCAGTGTGTGTAATGTGCAGTTAAGGTTATGGTCTGTAGTTGTGTGAGTAGGCCAAGAACTGGCAGTGGATATTTCCAGATTTCGTACAGGGTGGCCCTGTGTAGCCATCTTGACAGGGCATTTGCATTCACTCTCAGGGACAGCATAGTGACAGGTGTGTTCTTGTGGGACTGGGGGGGACTAGTGTGTGCTGGTGGCAGTAGTCATTGCTTCCAATACTCCTCCCACCCAGGACAAATGGGCCAGCATGTTCCAGGGTCCCATGACAGTGTGTGCATAGTTACATTCAAGATGTGTTGCTGTGGTGTCTGTGGCTGTGTATTTGGGGTGAAATTAGACTATTTGTACATGTACTCACCAGGTTCAGGGATTCCAGCTAGTCCAGTTATGGCCTCCTGTGGGAGGAGGTCCCGCACCTTCACCTCCCAGGTGGTGAAATGCACCGGTTTATGACGTCCACCCCCAGTCTTGGTGCTCAGGGCATGTTCTCTGGCAATGAGCCTCTTTACCCTCCTGCGAACATCATAATACCGGTTCCGGATATCCTCCTTTGTGCGCAAGGTAGGTGAATGGGCATTCACCTTGTTGACAATCCTCTCCCACATCTTGGTTCTCTGGGACTGGGAGGTCTGTTGGGCCAGGCTGCCAAATAACTGTGGCTCAACTCGGATGATTTAATCTATCATCACTTCCAACTCAGCAGCTAAGAACTGTGGATTCTTCTTTGGGGGCATGGTGATGGGTGTTGGTGGAGATGTGTGTGTGTGTGTGTGTGTGTGAAGATGAGGGTGAGTGTGTGTGAGTGGAGGTGTGCTTCTTTGGTGCTAGTTGTGTGGATGTTGATTTGTGGATGGGATGTGTGTGTTTGTGGTAGCTAGATGGGTTGTCTGTCTAGTGGTGTGGTGTGCTTGCATGTCTGTCGAAGTATCAAATGGTGTTGGGAACTTTTGGCTCCCTTTATATTGGTTGTGTTGTGGGTGTGTCTTGTTATTTGGAAATGTGTTTTTTTGGAGATGACAATGCGTTTTTTGGTAGTCTTGTTTCTGTTTCCATTGTTTTTTTAATTTTCATTTTGTAATTCGTTTTGACAGCACTTGATGTTTATTCTTGAGTAATTTGTTTTGGACGAGTCTGTTCCATTCATACTGGGCTATGTGGCATCGTTGGCATCCGAGTCTGTCATGTCGTGTTGATGCTTGGCTATGTGGCATCGTTGGCGTCTGAGTCGGTCGGGTCGTGTTGATGCTTGGCTATGTGGCATCACTGGCGTCCGAGTCTGTGGGGTCGTGTTGATGCTTGGCTATGTGGCATCGTTGGCGTCCGAGTCTGTGGGGTCGTGTTGATGCTTTGCTATGTGGCATCGTTGGCGTCCGAGTCTGTGGGGTCGTGTTGATGCTTGGCTATGTGGCATCGTTGACATCCGAGTCTGTGGGGTCGTGTTGATGCTTTGCTATGTGGCATCGTTGGCGTCCGAGTCGGTTGGGTCTTGTTGATGCTTGGCTATGTGGCATTGTTGGCGTCCGAGTCTGTGGGGTCGTGTTGATGCTTTGCTATGTGGCATCGTTGGCGTCCGAGTCTGTGGGGTCGTGTTGATGCTTGGCTATGTGGCATCGTTGGCGTCCGAGTCTGTGGGGTCATGTTGATGCTTTGCTATGTGGCATCGTTGGCGTCCGAGTCGGTCGGGTCGTGTTGATGCTTTGCTATGTGGCATCGTTGGCGTCCGAGTCGGTCAGGTCGTGTTGATGCTTGGCTACATGGATTCGTTCGCGTACGTGTCTGTAGGTTGACGCTGGCTATCTCGATTTTTGCGCGTACTGAGTCTATTGCGTGCGCCTCCTTTCCTGCTGACTCGGACGTATAATATATTTTCCGGCCGAGTCGGTCGTAACTTCTCAAGCTTCGCATCGTACTCGGCTATTTGTAAGGCGTGTGTACAGTTCGGTCGGAAAAAATGACGGGTCCGTGTCGGGTAGTACGTTTTCCGGCCGAAATCGGAATCGACACCTAAATGTAATTAATTTACTATTCCCACTCCAGTTAGTATTAATTAGGGGTAGGTGCTGGACACTTAACTTAATTAATTTACTATTCCCACTACAGTTAGTATTAATTAATGATAGATGCTGAACAGTAAACTTTATTAATTTACTATACCCACTGTAATTACAGTAAAATAAAACAATTGCCAGACCTTTAACATATATATTTTTCGTTTCCTATTTAAATTAATGTATTATAACTAACTACACTATACATTTTAATTATTTGACAATACCTATCATAAATTAGTACAATATTTAATATAAATAATTGCTATATTTTTATGATTTAGAAAATATATTTTCTAATTTATAATTTTAAATTTCTAATTTCTTAAATTTTTTAATACATTATTTTTAAACACTCCCCACCCTTATCCCTTATAAACCCAACATCCCGCTCCTAAAAAATATTTTTCTAAAATCAAAAATATAATTTCTAAATTATATATTTAATTTTCTTGATTTTTTAACATTTTTAAATATATTATTTTAAAACACTCCGCACCCTTATCCCCTATAAACCCAACATCCCGCTCCTAAATTTTTTTTTTTTTAAATCAAAAATATAATTTCTAAATTATATATTTAATTTTCTTGATTTTTAAATTTTTTTAAAATATATTATTTTAAAACACTCCCCACCCTTATCCCCTATAAACCCAACATCCCGCTCCTAAAAGTTTTTTTAAATTCAAAAATATAATTTCTAAGTTACAAATTTTAAATTCGAATTGCTTAAATTTTTAAGTACATTATTTTAAAACACTCCCCACTATTATCCCCTATAAACCCATTATCCCACTCCTAAAAAATATTATTCTAAATTCTAAATTATATTTTCTAAATTATAATTTTAAATTTCGACATTTTTATAAATTAAAATCAATTATTTTAAAACACTCCCCACCCTTATCCCCTATAAACCCAACATCCCGCTCCTAAAAAATATTAGACAAATTAATTTTTTATAACATTAACTTACTATTATTATACTACAAACAAACTCTATATACATTACAATATACTACAATAACGATATTTTAACATAACGATATTTTAACAGTCGATATTACAAACTTCGATATTTTTAACAATACTTAAAATCGATATTTTTAACATCGATATACATAACATTGATATTTAATACTATCGATATACTAAACTCGATATTTATGTATATCGATATTAAAAGTTCGATATTATGTCTACTTACCCTGTATTTAGTTTCTCAATTGGTTCTTTTTTTACATCATACATTTTGAAATGTGAACATCAAAATGATTGTTTAGTCAAAAATAATTTCAATGTAGGAAATGTGTCCCACATTTTTCATAAATGAGCAAAAAATGCAAAAACTACAAGTCATTGAAGTTCTTGAATATTACAACCAATGCAAACGCAAATACTTATGGAGTTATTAGGATGGCGGGCGGACTTTAGTCCGCCCGCCACCCTAGCGGTGCTGGGACCGGCCGACAGACGTGCGGCGGTTCCGCACCGCTGATTAGCACGCGCGGTGCCTGTCACCTTGTGCATGGCAATGTAGGGGGGTACCATAGGTACCCCCCAAGTGCAGCCCCCCACCCCCCCAAGCCCCCTGGGGGCCCGCAACGGGCCCCCAAAGCGATTCCCCGCCAGCTTTTCTCCCATGGAAAGGCCTTAAAAACCATACATCCTAATATGGATGGCGGTGCCTGCTAGGCACCGCCACCATATTAGGCCCCAGCTCCGCCCGGCCGGCAATCGGAACGATTGCTGACC
Source organism: Calotriton arnoldi (assembly GCA_963921515.1). Classification (NCBI taxonomy): domain Eukaryota; kingdom Metazoa; phylum Chordata; class Amphibia; order Caudata; family Salamandridae; genus Calotriton; species Calotriton arnoldi. The sequence continues at coordinate 4,135,543 of CAWUFW010000325.1, forward strand.
GGTGGAAAAGCGGCGGATGCACTTTGCGTCCGCTGCGGTACCCCCCGCCATCATAATATGGTGGGGGCATATCGGGTGGAGATGGCGGGCGGATCGCCACCGCCTGGCTGGCGATGACGATCCGCCCGCCATCCTTATCACCCTCTTAGTGTCTTTTTTATTTACAGTTCCAGACTTTGCCACCATGGAAGAATGGATTATATTAAAATAAGTCAGATTAAATAGGGCTAACTATTATTGATTTATGTCCTCAGCTCGAGCCAGATCTCCTGGGCCACAATAGAAATCCCACTTCAATTACACCAATAGTCGAAATCAGGGCAGTCCTCCATTTAGTGGGCACAGTATCATTCCAATACAATGTTGCAGTATTTGGTGCAATGTCGCAAACAAGTTTAATTGTTGTGCTACAAGAAATTCTTTCTGCAATGATAACACACATCAACAGCCTCAGACACTTAACACAAAATTGGGATTTTGCAAATGTGAAGGAAGATTAGTTTGCTTTGTGTTGACTACCACATGTGTTTGGAGCAATTTAGGCTGCACATATTGGCTTGGTGTCAACATTCCACAGAAAACAAGTCTAATGCAATCATAAAAACGGCAATTCAATCACTGTGTAAGTTGTCTTTATAGAAAATATGTATACACAAAGGCCCTTATTTACTCATTTTTGGCATAGGGCAGCACCACAAGCCTTCCCGCTGCGCTGCCTTAAGTCAAAAGAAAAGGGCATTCCTGCCCTCTTTTTGTGCAGGAAGGGATATCTTCCTGCACAAAAACATTCAGTGGAGGCATTTCCTCTTTCTCTGTGTGCTGCTAAATGCAGCACACAGAGAAAGAGGAAATAACGAAGAGAAATAATGTTATTTTTCCTCATTGTGCCTCCCCTATGCCACCCCTGAGAGGCTTAGGCTTTTGGTTCATTCCCAGGTTTACAGCACGTTGTAAATCTGGGAAATGTGTCAAATGCCATGGGTGTTATGTGGGAACACCCACCATAATGCCTATGGCATGCCTTCTCGAGGTAGTGTGAGGCAACGCAGCGACTTGCGATGTGTTGCCTTACACTATATGTATGAGGCCACGAAAAGCCATGCAGGATGGCTTTCCGTGGCCTAGTAGATATGGCTAAGCCTTGTGCACCACCCGAACATCCAAAAAGGTGACGTGCAAGCGCCGCACAGGACTTGAAAATAAGCCTCAAAGTCTGTGTCTGTCTTTCACTGGATCAACCCATGTTCCCTTTGTACTTTGCAACAGCAGCATATAAGTGCAAATGTCACAACTTTGAAATGTCCAAATGAAAATGACATGGTGAAGGAACCTAAAACAGATTAAGAAACTAAAGCAATTAGTTGCGGACCTTACAACATTTTCACATAACAAACGAATAATTTTGAGGACACATTTTCCAATAACAATCAAAGATAAATAATGTAAATGAACAAAGTACTTGTCAAAACTTACATCAACAAACATATTTGCACTGTATTTTCCTTAACTTGCCCTTTCTAAAATATTTCCAGCACACACTGTCATCCTTGTTAGATTAAACATTGGTTTAACAGGTAATGTAATAAACGGTAAATATATACTCACACTCATGTGAAGACGTTGTCAATAACATTTTGACGTAAGTCAATTCCTTCCTCTTCACCACTATCATCTTCATTTGGTATTTCAACATCCTCACCAGGTGGCTCTTCATTATCTCATAATCTCATCATAATCAAGCCATGGTGATGTGGCACACCTTATCGGGTGACTCTCCACCAGTCTTATCCGGACATCGAAATCTTGCCGTTAGGAGCCCAAAAGCCCGCTCCACCGGCTCCCGTGTTCTTCCATGGGCCTCACTGAAGCAGAAGTCCCCTGGCATTGTTGGATTCCTCAGCAGTGCCAACAACCATGGTCCGTTAGGATAACTTGAGTCTCCTATAAGAAAAAAAATATTTTAGCCAAAAAATGTAACAGTATTTTAGATCATTAAACTTGAAATTAACCAAGCAAAATATTAACAGATTGTACTTACCAACAAGCCAGGCCCTCTCAGGTCCATGTTGTGACATTTGCAGGGTATGCTGCTGTTCTGTAATACAAAGGAATCATGGGTTGATCTTGGAAAAAACACACACATGCTTCTGATGTACAAATCTGGTAAGCAGACAACTTGCACAATGATTGAATGGAAGTGCTTTAGATTGCGGTAGACTTGTTCTCCGGCATGTGGTGGCACTAAGGCAATATGTGCGCCATCAATTGCTCCAATCACATGTGGTAGGCAACCTAAAGCATGAAAATCTTACTTCACATTGGCAAAATTCTCGTTTCATGGAATGGATGAAGCTGTTGATGTGTCACATCATTGAAGAGAGAACTTTTTGTAACATGCCACTAAAGATTTGTCTTGTGAGATTCCACCAGATACTGCCACAGTGTTTTGGAAAGATCCTGTGGCCACAAAATGTAGTTCTGTCATGATTTTGACTATTGGTGTTATTGTTGTGCCATTCTTATTGTGAGGCAGAAGATCTGGATCCAGCTAATGACATAAATCAAGAATTGTTTGCCTATTCAATCTGAATTATTTGATAATATCCCGTTCTTCCATGATGGCAAGGTCTGGAAATGGTGTGAACACTTGAGGCTGACATCTCCTCACTCTCCTTGGGTTCATATGTCTGCATTGAAAATAATGAGAATGTTGGAAATGTTTGCTACATTTTTTTTTAACTAAAACACACATTTCATCTAGTTTTCAATAAATATACATTTTTGTAACATAATTATACAGAACATTAATATGTTTCAGTATAAATATTTTATAAATAACCTTTTTGCATGTGTAATTTGTTTTAAATGTGTAAATAATTCGTTTTAAATGTATTATTTACACATTCTGATTTTTTTTTATTTTTGACATCCAAAATTCTGTTAACAACAGTATAAACAACACTGCACAAATATTGCATCTAACCACATTAATGCACTACATAATACTTTAGCATTTTGCATAAGTAAGCAAAGTAGCCACCATTTTAAGTGGTGGTGATGCACTTAACATTCACAAACACACTATTTCACAATCTAAAATGGCAGCTGCCTGACCTCGCAATCAGGACATTTGTTATCAGACAGCTGCTTCGTAAGTTGACCGGGTAGTGGGTGTGATACTCCACGACTGAAACAGCCATAGGCTAACGCGTGTGATGGCTACGTATGAAAGCCAATGAATGTGTCCATCTTTGCTGACGATCACGTACATGGTGTACATGTATGCAGCATTTAAAAAAAAGTTCACTTGCCTCCTAACACTGCAGCCAACTACACGCCCTCAACTTTTGCTGCTGTTCCCGACCACTGGGAGCCACGATGCCCTGGAAAGCAGGTGACAGGTCCCCAGCCTTCTTGCCAATGGTGCTGGCTATAGAGGCCCTGTACATGTGCATCCAGCTGTATGGCTCAGCAGAGTCTGTGTTGCAAGTTTGATGCCCTAATATTGCTATGTATATGTATATATATCTGACTGTGTCCCTCATCGCTGTTTACATATTTCTTTAAAAGAGACCAATGAGTGACCATTTTGTTAAGCATATGATTGAGACTCATCCGAGTCGAAACACGTTATGCGAATGCTATCTGCTTTGCAGAATAAAAGGATTATTACTGAGGACGACTGGTGGGCTTGTTTGCACGTTCCTGGAGGAGGAGAGTGAATTTCATTTGGAATATATGGGGAATAACGCAACCCAGCAAGCCCTGCTCTGAGAGGCTGGACGTCCTGCAGCGTTGCTGTTCGTATGGAATTAATGTTAAAACGGGATGCCCTCCGACTGTATTTTGGAAAGGTGGACAAAAAAATTGAGGCTGGGTCACCTTTGGTTAGGAGGCCCGCCCAACAGATATTTGAAAGCCTTTTTTAAAAAACAGCAAGGATTTGTAGGGGTAGGAAACCTTGCACGACATACTGAGGGAATTCAATTGAAGGCAAAGGAGTGTGAAATCGACTAATATCATGGTTTCATGGAAAGAGTGGCACAGCTTTGGACAGTAACACGATGCCATAAACTCAGCCAAATATGGAATTGTATCCTTTAAAGGTGTATTGAGGCTATGTTATTGTGGATATTATCGAGGTACAATGATGTTGAAATTGGCGCTAGAAAGGGACCTTTATACACGGTGAAGGAGTCAAGCATTATGGTTAAAGGGGTACTGAACTTTCAATAAAGTGGGAACTGCGTCTAGTGAGTACCATTTAGAGTTGCAAAATACTTGAATTGTATGTGATTGAACAGCGCACCAAATTCTATCAAAATCTCACAGACTTCAGCTATAATTGGAAATTTACATTTTGAAAGTCGACTGTTTTCCATTTTAAGATAATCTTTTATCCACTGGAATATTGAACTGTGCCCCTCTTCGCTGTTTAGATAGTTCTTTAAAAGAGACCAATGAGTGACCGTTTTTTTAAGCATATGATTAAGACTCATCTGAGTCAAAACACTTTATGCGAATGCTGCCTACTTTGCCGAAAAAAAGGATTGTTACTTAGGACAACTGGTGGGCTTGTTTGCACGTTCCTGGAGGAGAAGTGTGAATTTCGTTTGGAATATATGGGGACTATCGCAACCCAGCAAGCCCCGATCCGAGGGGCTGGGTGTCCCGCAGTGTTGTTGTTCGTATGGAATTAATGTTAAAACGGGATGCCCGCCGGCTCTATTTTGGAAATGTAGACAAAGCAATTGAGGCTGGGTCACATTTGGTTAGGAGGCCCACCCGACAGATATTTAGAAGCCTTTTAAAAAACAGCCAGGATTTGTAAGGGTAGGAACCCTTGCACGTGGTACCAAGGGAATTCAATTGAAGGCAAATAAGTGTGAAATCGACTAATATCATGGTACATGGAAAGAGTGGCACATCTTTGGACAGTAACACGATACAGTAAAACTCAGCCAAATATGGAATCGCATCCTTAAACAGGTGCATTGAGGCTACGTCATTGTGGATAATATCGAGGTACAATGATATTGAAATCGGCGATGGAAAGGGACCTTCATACACTGTGAAGGAGTAAAGCATTATGGTTAAAGTGGTCCTGGACTTTCAATAAAGTGGAAACTGCGTCTAGTGAGTCCTATGTGGAGGTGCAAAGTACTTGGATTGTATGTGATTGAACAGTGCACCAAATTCTATAAAATACTCACAGACTTCAACTATAATTGAAAATAAAAATTTTGAAAGTCGACTGCTTTCCATTTTAAGATCGTCTTTTTTCCACTGGAATATCAGACTGTATCCCTTATCGCTGTTTATATATTTCTTTAAAAGAGACCAATGAGTGACCGTTTTGCTAAGCAGACTCATCTGAGTCGAAACTCGTTATACAAATACTACCTGCTTTGCCGAATAAAAGGATTATTACTGAGGACGACTGGTGGGCTTGTTTGCACATTCCTGGAGGAGTGTGAATTCCGTTTGGAGTACATATATATATATATATATATATATATATATATATATTCACTGAAAAAACCATAGGTTTCAGATATGTTATAGTTACAAATTAGCATTTAAAAAACCTTTGAAATTCACTGAAAAAACCATAGGTTTTAGGGACAGTTATAGTTAGTTGGACATTTCACTCGTACAAAACCCGTGAAATTCCCCCGTTATAGTTAGTTCAGCTAACTATAACTCGCGCCCCGCAATGCACTGCTGATGACGTCACATATTACATCACTCATGACATGGTCAGTGACATCACTGATGACATCACTGATGACATCTCAAATGACATCACTGATGACATCATCCAGTGACTGTGTGTTTCTGTAAAGTTTAAATATTTTTAATATATATAGGAAAAGACGTATTGAAGAATGAGTGGGTGTGTAAGTGTCTGTATGGATGATTTAGTAGGTGCGTGACTGACTCTATAAGTGAGTGATTTAACGTATCTTACTGAATGCATGGGTTAGTGACTAAACTGGGTGAATGTCTGTATCCGTCTGTCTGTTGCTGTGTAAGTGGCTGCATGGGTTTGTGAATAGCTACATGAGTGTCTATATGAGTTATTGATTGGTTGTCTGAGTATCTGTATGGGTGCCTGAGTGTTTGTGTGGGTGGGGTGTGTGCGACTCTGTGCATAGATGTGTGAGTGGGTGATTCACTGGGTGGATGGTTTCAAGAGTGCATCTGTGATAGACTGTATGGGTGGGTAAGTATGTGTAAGAGTGTGTTAGTGAGTGAATGTATGTCCCAGTGGTACATGTGTGAGTAACTACATATGTGAAAGGCAGTATATATGTGTGTTGGAGTATATAAATAGCTATAAGCGAGAGTGAGTGATTGTGATAGTGGCTGTATGGATGAGTGTGTGCTTGTATCAGTGATTGTATAAGAGCGTAACAATGTGCTAGTATTTGTATGATTAAGTGAGCTGGTGTGTGTATAACTGTATAGGTGAGTAAATGGCAGTGTGTTTAATTATTTGCATGACTGACTAGGTGTGTGAGTACCTCTATGGATGAGTGGCGGTGTTTGAGTGTCTATATAGGAGTAAGAGTGCATATGATAGTCCTGTACTGAGTGACCATAAGTATGAGTGACTGTACGGGTGAGTGAGTGGATGTGTGTGTGTAGACCTAAGAATCAGTGAGTGGGTATGTAGTTATTGGTGTTGGAGTGTCTATAGTTTTGCGAATGGCAGTCTGTAATTTAGATTGGGTGTATCAAAGGTTATATTAGGGTGTGAGGAGCTGCATCAGATTATCACGTGGATGATGTCATCAGTGATGTCATTTGAGATGTCATCAGTGATGTCATCAGTGATGTCACTGACCATGTCATGAGTGATGTAATATGTGACGTCATCAGCAGTGCATTATGGGGCGCAAGTTATAGTTAGCTGAACTAACTATAACGGGGGAATTTCACGGGTTTTGTACGAGTGAAATGTCCAACTAACTATAACTGTCCCTAAAACCTATGGTTTTTTCAGTGAATTTCAAAGGTTTTTTAAATGCTAATTTGTAACTATAACATATCTGAAACCTATGGTTTTTTCAGTGAATTTCAAAGGTTTTTTAAATGCTAATTTGTAACTATAACTGTCCCTAAAACCTATGGTTTTTTCAGTGAATTTCAAAGGTTTTTTAAATGCTAATTTCTAACTATAACGTGTCTGAAACCTATGGTTTTTTCAGTGAATTTCAAAGGTTTTTTAAATGCTAATTTGTAACTATAACGTGCCTGAAACCTACGGTTTTTTCAGTGAATTTCAAAGGTTTTTTAAATGACATTTTTTAAATGTATTAATTTTTATATTAATTTTTTTCATACTGATTTACTACATTTTTAGAAACAATTTCTTTTACATATTTTATTTTTTAAATTACATTGTAATTACATTATACATTACATTACAAAAAATACTTTCTCAGAATGAATTACTTTAGTTTAAATACTTAGCACATAGGCAATAGACTTTTAAGTACAGTAGTTACAGTTGTTGCAATGGGCAACACATTTTCAAACACAATGCAACATTCAGCTCAATGTGAATTTCTAGTTAAATGCAATTAGTTACTTTATGGATTACTTTTTCTAACCACAGGACTGGATCCTAGATTCAGTCCTGGGACATCTCCTGTAAACAGTTGAGTAAAAGCGTTTTGGTTACAGTCGTGATTTTTAAGGAATATTATTGTATTTTAAAAGTTGACACTTAGAAACTTTTCCTCATAGAATCACCAATGTTATCCTATGGAAGGAAATTCACTTAGCAGGTAAAAACTGTTATCGTTACTTTTTCTTACTCAGTGTTGGATCCTGGATCCAGCACTGGTGCATCTCCTGTAAACAGTTGAAAAAATGCGTTTAAGTCATACAGGCGATTTTTAAGGAATATTTGTAGTTTGTGAAAATCGACACTTTGAAACTTTTCTGCTGAAAACCAGACAATGGATTCCTATGGAAGAAAAGATAAGTTACTGGTAAGTACGGTTAAAATTACTTTTCAGGGTCAGTGCTGGGCTAAAAGATGCAGCACTGGGTTCTCTCCTGATAACAGGTGAGTAAATCGGAATTCGTATTTCGGCTGATTTTAGAAGAATAATTTAAAGTTCCAAAACTCCACACTTAGAAGAATTTCCAAGTGAAACCAGTCAATGTTAGCCTATGGAAGGAAATTCAAGTTACTGGTAAGTACGGTTAAAATTACTTTTCAGGACCAGTACTGGGCTGAAAGATGCAGCACTGAGGTCTCTCCTGATAACAGGTGAGTAAATCAGAATTCGGATTTCGGCTGATTTTAGAGGAATATTTGTATGTTTCAAAAATCAACACTTAGAAACTTTTTCAGCAAAAAGCAGGCAATGATATCCTATGGAAGGAAATTCAAGTTACTGGTAAGTACGGTTAAAATTACTTTTCAGGATTAGTACTGGGCTGAAAGATGCAGCACTGAGGTCTCTCCTGATAACAGGTGAGTAAATCGGAATTCGTATTTCGGCTGATTTTAGAGGAATATTTTAAAGTTCCAAAACTCCACACTTAGAAGAATTTCCAAGTGAAACCAGTCAATGTTAGCCTATGGAAGGAAATTCAAGTTACTGGTAAGTACGGTTAAAATTACTTTTCAGGACCAGTACTGGGCTGAAAGATACAGCACTGAGGTCTCTCCTTATAACAGGTGAGTAAATCGGAATTCGTATTTCGGCTGATTTTAGAGGAATATTTGTAGGTTTCAAAAATCAACACTTAGAAACTTTTTCAGCAAAAAGCAGGCAATGATATCCTATGGAAGGAAATTCAAGTTACTGGTAAGTACGGTTAAAATTACTTTTCAGGACCAGTACTGGACTGAAAGATACAGCACTGAGGTCTCTCCTTATAACAGGTGAGTAAATCGGAATTCGTATTTCGGATGATTTTAGAAGAATATTTGCACAATGGTGAAGGGAGGGGCGGGGCCTGAGGTGACATCTGTGAAACGCGCCCGTTGCGCGTTTTAGTTGGGGGATTAAGTCCCTTGAATCCTGAGGGTCTTAGGGGCCAACTAGCCCACCAGGAACCTCCAATATGCGCTAGGGGCTGCGTTGCAGAGACGTGTAGAGAGGCCACACCCCTTTTACACCTCTCTGCAACGCAGCTCTGTGGCGCTTTCTGGATGTACCTGTTGGGCTAGTTGGCCCCCAGGGACCCTCAGGATTGAAGGGGATTTAATCCCCCAACTTAAAACGCGCCACGGGGCGCGTTTGCACAGATGTCACCTGAAGCCCCGCCCCCTCCCTTCACCACTGTGCAAACGCGCCCCGTGGCGCGTTTTAAGTCGGGGGATTAACTCCCCTTGAATCCTGAGGGTCCCTGGGGGCCAACTAGCCCAACAGGTATATCCAAAAAGCGCCACAGAGCTGCGTTGCAGAGAGGTGTAAAAAGGGGCGTGGCCTCTGTACACCTCTCTGCAACGCAGCCCCCTGGCGCATACTGGAGGTTCCTGGTGGGCTAGTTGGCCCCCAGGGACCCCCAGTATTCAAGGGGAATTGCTTTCTCTGCAAACGCGCCAGGGGGCGCGTTTGCAGAGTGGTGAAGGAAGGGGCGGGGCCTGCGGGCCCGATCGTTTTTTTTTTTTTTTTTGTCTCCTGAAGGGGGCTGTGTGGCCCCCCTTCCTTTTTCCTGTTTTTGGGCCCTGGGGACCCCATCCCCCAGGGCCTTACCCCTTTTTTTAATTAAATTTAAAAAACGGGAAGGGGGCCGCGTGGCCCCCTTCCCTGGGCCTGTATTGGCCCCGGGGACCCCATCCCCAGGGCATGGCCTCGATTTTTTTTTTTTCTTTGGAGGGGGGCTGCGTGGCCCCCCTCCTCAGGCCATTTAAGGCCCCGGGGACCCCATCCCCCGGGGCCGGCCTTTCCGTTTTTTTTTAAAATGTATTTTTAATTTTTGGGGGAGGGGGGCCGCGTGGCCCCCCTCCCGGGCCACTACTTGCCCCGGGGACCCCATCCCCCGGGGCTGGCCCTCTCCGTTGGGGACTGTGGGGGGGTCCCCAATCCCCCACAGTCCCGCCGGCTCCCCGCGTCCCTTGGGAGCCGGCATTCTTTTCCACATGGGGAGCTGCTAAGATGCAGCTCCCCATGTGGAAAGCAATGTGCTTTGGATATTGGAAGAGAGAGCAGGTTTCCTGCTCTCTCTTCCAATATCCAAAGCAGTTTGCTATGGCAGGACGGGAGCCGCGAGGCTCCCGTCCTGCCATAGCAAACTACAGTGTCCCGGGGTAGGCACCCCGGGACACTGCAGGAGCCGGCCCTGGGGGTGGCGGTCCCCAGGGCCATCAAGGGCTCCAGGAGGGGGCCGCGCGGCCCCCTCCCTTAAATTGCACAGCCCCGGGGAGGTGGTGGTCCCTGGGCTCTGGGGGTCCGTAATGGACCCCCACATTTATTTTATAAGTGCCCCGGGAGGTGGTGGTCTCGGGCGTGTGGGGGCTGGAGCCCCCCCACACCTTATTCAAATTTAAAAAGAAGCCCCGGGGGTGGCGGTCCTCGGGCTGCGGGAGGGCAGAAGAGCCCTCCCGCACTATTTTTGCAATAAAGCCCCGGGGGTGGCGGTCCTCGGGCTTGGGGGCCCTTTGAGGCCCCCCACACATAAAATTAACCCCTCACCATGCCCCCGGGACTTGGGCCACCCGGGGCAAATACAATCGAAGCGCGGGAGACCGCGCTTCGATTTTTTTTTCGGCAGGATTCGCGCACCCTGAGCGCATCCTGCCGATTTTTTAAAAACATTTTTATTTTTTGCCCAGGGGGTCCTTGAGGGACCCCTGAGCAAACCTAGGGGGTCAGGGTGTTTCTACCCTGCTCCCTTTGTGCGCTTTGCGCACTTGTTTCTGTCCCTCGGTTCTACCGAGGGATAAAATGGCTGCCAACATTTCCTGAATCGGAATGTTGACAGCCAGCTGACAGCCAATTAACATGCAGCTCGTGGATCGGGAGGGTACGCGGACCCTACTCGGCCATAGATATCACTATCTTTTTACTTTTGATTTTCTCAGCAACTACTGAACGGATTTACACCATTTAACAAAAGGGTTCTTTCTGAACCAAGAACTACCTCTTTGCCAAATTTGGTGTAATTCCGTTCAGCAGTTCGGGCTGTAGCCGTGTCTAAAGTTTCCTATGGAAAATTGCATGGGGAAAACGCGTTTTGGGACCCCCTTTTTCTCGGCCCCCGCTTGACGAATCCCCCGAGACTTTCAGGGTAGGAGCGGACCTGGAGCGGGCCATAAAGTTTGAAAATTTTGCGAAGATACGTCAACCGGCAAGAGAGTTATTTCAAATAGAATGTCGCGGATTTCCTATGGATAATAGGTTGTAACTATAACTATCTACTGGCGACCGCCAGTAGATAATATATATATATATATACATACATATTATATATATATGTACATACATATTATATATATATATACATACATATTATATATATATATGTATATTCACAGAAATAAACACAGGTTACGGGAACGTTATAGTTAGGCTGACAATTCACTTGTTCAAAACCTGTGAAATTCAGCCGTTGTAGTTAGCTGAGCTAACTATAACTCGCGACCCTGCAATGCACTGCTGATGATGACATATATTACATCACTCATGACATGGTGAATTACATCACTGATGACATCTCAAATGACTCCCTCTGCCTTAAAAGCAATTCTGCTCTGCTTCATGGAAGTGAGAGCATTTTCAATTTTCATGAGCAGTGCTCCCGCCGTGCCATAGCAAGCTGTAATGTCCCAGGGTGGTCACCTCAGGACATTGCTGGAGATGGCCATGGGGGTGGCGGTCCCCAGGGCCATTTACGGCTCCACGAGGGGGGCCGTGTGGCCCCCCTCCAACAATATTAAAGCCCCGTGGAGGTGATGGTCCCCGGGATGTGTGAGGGGGCTCGAGCCCCCCATTCTTTATTTTGGAACATAGCCCCCGGAGGTGGTGGCCCCAGGCTCCATGGGGAGGCTGGAGCCCCCCACGCTTCATTTGAATTTAGCCCCGGGGAGGTTGTGGTCCCTGGGGCTGTGGGGGGCCCGTGCGGCCCCCTCACATTTAATATACATACCCCCGGGAGGTGGCGGTCCCAGGGGCTGCGTGGGGGGCAGAAGCCCCCAAGTATTCTTTTTTGTTATTTTTGCCCTGGGGAGGTGGAGGCCCCTGGGGTTGCCTTGTAGCCCTCCACATTGAATGGATAAGCCCCGGGGAACTGGCCCACCTGGGGCTTAAAAAAAACAAAGCGCGCTTTGTTTTTAAAAACAATTTCAGCCAAATTTGCGGATCAAATGCGGATCCTGCCGAAATATTTTTAAAAAAATGCTTTTTGGGGCCCAGGAGGTCCCTATGGGATCCCCTGAGCATGTCTAGGGGGTCAGGGTGTTTCTACTTTGCCCCCTTTTCTTGTTTTTTAACATTTTTTTTACCTTTTTTCTCATGACTTAGTTCAACAGAGTCACAGGATGGCTGCCAACACTTCTTGGTTTGTATATCTCAGAAATATTTAAATTTCTCAGGAAATACTGAACGGATTTACAAAATTTAACAAAAAGAGTGCTTTCTGAACCAAGAGCTACCTTTTTGCCAAATTTGGTGTAATTCCTTTCAGCAGTTCGGGCTGTAGCCGTGTCTAAAGTTTCCTATGGAAAGTAACATGGAGCAAACATGTTTTGGGACCCCCCTATTTCTCGGCTCCCGCTTGAGGAATCACCCCACAATTTTCAACACAGCAGTTGAAGTGAATGGGCCATTAGTTTTGAAAATTTCACGAAGATTCGTCAAACGGCACTAAAGATATTGGCAAAAGAAAAGGCACTTTTTGAATAGAAACAAGGTCCTAACTATAACTACCGACCGCCAGTAGGTTTTATATATATATATTTGAATACACTTTGAATACACTTTGGATTTATTATTGTCTAATATCCTTGTTATATGTATTAGATTTCTCATATTCCTCATTTTAACAAATTGGGTTGCATATAAATCACTGTATTTATTGTATCCTATTTATTGACTCAGCAGTACGCTGAATCTATAGTCTTTTGCCCATGTTCATTGCTCTGGGTGTGTTTCCTGTGTAACCAATTACGAGTGGGGTATTTGTCACTATTTAAACTTTTAGAGTACACCAGCGCGTCATGTGATCAAGACCGTGGCAACACGGTCGAAACACGTCATGCTGGGCACTGGCCATAACTGACTGGTTGCTGTGTGATGATTTTTTGAGCAATAAAGCACTGCAAGTTGGAAAATCCATTTGGTGGTCCGTACCTGCTTTCTACGTGCCGTTGTGCTGTGGTATCAGGAGTGTGTATCTACATTGATTTCATCCGGAGCTCGGCTGTCTCCGGCACTACGGACCCTCTTTTCGCGTTGAGGCAACCGGCGTGCAGCCGTTATCGCGGAAGCAAGCCATTGCCCCGCAGTCGAAAGTGGAAGGATTGGTGATCAGGTAAGCCACGGGAGTAATTGGCGTTCCCCAGGGAGTTGGAGGACACCAGGGAACTGAGCGTTTCTTTAGTTGGTAAGCCGAATTCTAACTTCAAATTGGACATTTGCGGGTGAAGATATTGTGTGGATTCAGTACTCTGTGCTTTTAATCGTTTATCTAGCACCGTTGTGCATGTGTATTGCCCATAACAGCATTTTCCATGTCGTCAGCTGACGCGCTGCGTGACCGCGAAGCCGCGGCAGAAGCCTTGTTCCTCAATCTACCTGAGGTTAATGAAACATCTAGCGGGAACCAAGATAAAACTGCACATAATGACGTTAAAACACTGTTAAAGAATTTAGAGAAACTATATAAGATCGAGCTCACTAAATGGTGGGAGAAGAAGTCCCTTGAGAAATATAGGGATGTAAACCGGATACCTCGTGGTTTACGTGTTATGATAGCTCCCACATTCGAGTACCCAAACCCATCTATGCTGAAAGAATGGGCAGCTAACAACTTAGAGGCCTCTATGAATATGGTGCATATATTGATTAAATATGCGGAAATCGACAGGGCAGAGATCCTCAAAGAAATTGAGAAAGTCAATGGTCTGCTGGAAGCGCATGAACAAAAGGAGCAAATAAGAAAGGGCCGTGAGGACATTGAGGGGCGCTTGAAAAAATACAAAGATACAATTAAAGCGCACAAGATTTTTAAATTTGCAAGAGACAAAAAAGATTATGAAACTGGAAGGGTATTCACTTTTTCCAAGAGATTTGACACTGTCAAAAGACAAGCCTTTGCCACGAATATACCTACTGTTGGAACATCAGCACAAACAGACCACGGCCCAAGCCCCTCAGGTTCGGACGCAAGTTCAGTGCTAAGTAGCAGTGAATCTGATGACAACAGGGAACTTGGTCCTAGTGCTCCACCAACTGTAGCTGCAAATTTTACACCAGCTGAAGAGCCTAATTTTTTGCGCCAGGACCGGCTCCAAACCCTCCGGCCTCGGAACCCTCAGACAAAACAGGGCAAAGTAGAAATCAGCGCAGGAGGGAAAGGCGGAAGCAACACAAGCTACAACAACAGGGGCAGAGGCACACGAGCCAAGAAATCGCTCCATCAGTAAATGCCACTGACAACACCGTAATCAATTTGTCTGAAACTGTTTTAAGCACAGCCGAAGTACAACTATTATCCCTCGGTCTCACTTACTGCCCGGAAAGTAATTTTAAATACTGTCAGTCCAGGGTGGATGTTTTTTAATTTATTCGTAAACTGAAACTCCTCAAATTCTACAAAGTTAAGAACTCAGCTGAGACCAACATTAGTTTACCTTCAACAAACACTGTGCCGTCCAATTTACAAGTAACAGACATCAGCACATTGATGCTCCTACATTCACTGGCCACTGAGATGGAGGATGATATTACTTCCACACAGGAAGATCTTATGGCAACAGGTATCAGCTGTAGTAGTTCCACCAGCAGTACTTTTCACCCTGCCTCTACATTTGTACCTGTTATGCCTAAAGACGCAATTGATATTTTCAGTGATTGTGTCATTAATGAACTTTAGAAACTCAACAGAGCGGTCAACCGTTCTAACCATCGTAGGCGTTATTTTGCTGTGCAATACTCCAAACTGATGCTCAAGCAAAGAGAGAACAATAACCTTATTATTAACAAGGCCGATAAAGGTGGTAATATAGTGTTGTGGCCTAGGGAGCAATATATGGAGGAAGCCATGCGTCACTTAAATGACACAGCCTGCTACAGAAAAGCAACGTTTCAAGATTTAAGAAACATCAAGGAGAAGGCTTTCAAGGATTTGGCACAATGGAAACGCATGGGGCTTCTCAGTAAGAATGAAATCAACTTCCTGAGAACGATTTTCCAATAACCCCAGTATTGTACTTTATTCCTAAAGTACACAAAAATATTACACCTATCCCAGGGAGACCTATTATTTCGGCTCAGAGAAGTCTATTTGAACCAATGTCCAAGTATGTTGATTTTTACCTCCAGGAACATGTTCTGGCCCTCCCTTCATTATCCAGTATCAGGAGTGCGTCTCTCTCTCTATATATATATTCACTGAAAAAACCATAGGTTTTAGGGACAGTTATAGTTAGTTGGACATTGCACTCGTACAAAACCCGTGAAATTCCCCCGTTATAGTTAGTTCAGCTAACTATAACTCGCGCCCCCGCAATGCACTGCTGATGACGTCACATATTACATCACTCATGATATGGTCAGTGACATCACTGATGACATCACTGATGACATCTCAAATGACATCACTGATGACATCACTGATGACATCATCCACGTGATAATCTGATGCACCACCTCACACCCTAATATAACCTTTGATACACCCACTCTAAATTACTGACTGCCATTCGCAAAACCATAGACACTCCAACACCAATAACTACATACCCACTCACTGATTCTTAGGTCTACACACACACATCCACTCACTCACCCGTACAGTCACTCATACTTACGGTCACTCAGTACAGGACTAGCATATGCACTCATACTCCTATATAGACACTCAAACACTGCCCCTCATCCATAGAGGTACTCACACACCTAGTCAGTCATGCAAATAATTAAACACACTGCCATTTACTCACCTATACAGTTATACACACACCAGCTCACTTACTCATACAAATACTAGCATATTCTTACGCTCTTATACAATCACTGATACAAGCACACACTCATCCATACAGTCACTCTCACAATCACACACTCTGCTTATAGCTATTTATATACTCCAACACACATTTATACTGCCTTTCACATATGTAGTTACTCACACATGTACCACTGGGACATACATTCACTCATTAACACACTCTTACACACACTTACCCACCCATACAGTCTATCACAGATGCACCCTTGAAACCATCCACCCAGTGAATCACCCACTCACACATCTATGCACAGACCCACACAAACTCTCAGGCACCCATACAGATACTCAGACAACCAATCAATAACTCATATAGACACTCATGTAGCTATTCACAAACCCATGCAGCCACTTACACAGCAACAGACAGACGGATTCAGACATTCACCCAGTTTAGTCACTAACCCATTCATTCAGTAAGATACATTTAATCACTCACTTATAGAGTTAGTCACGCACCTACTAAATCATCCATACAGACACTTATACACCCACTCATTCTTCAATACGCCTTTCCCTATATATATTAAAAATATTTAAACTTTACAGAAACCCACAGTCACTGCATCATGTCATCAGTGATGTCATTTGAGATGTGATCAGTGATGTCATCAGTGATGTCACTGACCATGTCATGAGTGATGTAATATGTGACGTCATCAGCAGTGCATTGCGGGGGCGCGAGTTATAGTTAGCTGAACTAACTATAACGGGGGAATTTCACGGGTTTTGTACGAGTGCAATGTCCAACTAACTATAACTGTCCCTAAAACCTATGGTTTTTTCAGTGAATATATATATATATATATATTTATATATATATATATTCCCCCGTTATAGTTAGTCCAGCTAACTATAACTCGCGCCCCCGCAATGCACTGCTGATGACGTCACATATTACATCACTCATGACATGGTCAGTGACATCACTGATGACATCACTGATGACATCTCAAATGACATCACTGATGACATCATCCAGTGACTGTGTGTTTCTGTAAAGTTTAAATATTTTTAATATATATAGGAAAAGACGTATTGAAGAATGAGTGGGTGTGTAAGTGTCTGTATGGATGATTTAGTAGGTGCGTGACTGACTGTATAAGTGAGTGATTTAACGTATCTTACTGAATGCATGGGTTAGTGACTAAACTGTGTGAATGTCTGTATCCGTCTGTCTGTTGCTGTGTAAGTGGCTGCATGTGTTTGTGAATAGCTACATGAGTGTCTATATGAGTTATTGAATGCTTGTGTGAGTATCTGTATGGGTGCCTGAGTGTTTGTGTGGGAGGGGTGTGTGCGACTCTGTGCATAGATGTGTGAGTGGGTGATTCACTGGGTGGATGGTTTCAAGAGTGCATCTGTGATAGACTGTATGGGTGGGTAAGTGTGTGTAAGAGTGTGTTAGTGAGTGAATGTATGTCCCAGTGGTACATGTGTGAGTAACTACATATGTGAAAGGCAGTATATATGTGTATTGGAGTATATAAATAGCTATAAGCGAGAGTGAGTGATTGTGATAGTGGCTGTATGGATGAGTGTGTGCTTGTATCAGTGATTGTATAAGAGCGTAAGAATGTGCTAGTATTTGTATGAGTAAGTGAGCTGGTGTGTGTATAACTGTATAGGTGAGTAAATGGTAGTGTGTTAAATTATTTGCATGACTGACTAGGTGTGTGAGTACCTCTATGGATGAGTGGCGGTGTTTGAGTGTCTATATAGGAGTATGAGTGCATATGATAGTCCTGTACTGAGTGACCGTAAGTATGAGTGACTGTGCAGGTGAGTGAGTGGATGTGTGCGTAGACCTAAGAATCAGTGAGTGGGTATGTAGTTATTGGTGTTGGAGTGTCTATGGTTTTGCGAATGGCAGTCTGTAATTTAGAGTGGGTGTATCAAAGGTTATATTAGGGTGTGAGAAGATGCATGAAATTATCACGTGGATGATGTCATCAGTGATGTCATTTGAGATGTCATCAGTGATGTCATCAGTGATGTCACTGACCATGTCATGAGTGATGTAATATGTGACGTCATCAGCAGTGCATTGTGGGCGCGAGTTATAGTTAGCTGGACTAACTATAACGGGGAATTTCACGGGTTTTGTACGAGTGCAATGTCCAACTACCTGTAACTGTCCCTAAAACCTATGGTTTTTTCAGTGAATTTCTAAGGTTTTTAAATGCTAATTTGTAACTATAACGTCCCTGAAACCTATGGTTTTTTCAGTGAATTTCAAAGGTTTTTTAAATGCTAATTTGTAACTATAACATGTCTGAAACCTACGGTTTTTTCAGTGAATTTCAAAGGTTTTTTAAATGCTAATTTCTAACTATAACGTGCCTGAAACCTATGGTTTTTTCAGTGAATTTCAAAGGTTTTGTAAATGACAATTTTTAAATGTATTAATTGTTATATTAATTTTTTTCATACTGATTTACTACATTTTTAGAAACAATTTTTTTTTACATATTTTATTTTTTAAATTACATTGTAATTACATTATACATTACATTACAAAAAATACTTTCTCAGAATGAATTACTTTAGTTTAAATACTTTGCACATAGGCAATAGACTTTTAAATACAGTAGTTACAGTTGTTGCAATGGGCAACACATTTTCAAACACAATGCAACATTCAGCTCAATGTGAATTTCTAGTTAAATGCAATTAGTTACTTTATGGATTACTTTTCTAACCACAGGACTGGATCCTAGATTCAGTCCTGGGACATCTCCTGTAAACAGTTGAGTAAAAGCGTTTTGGTTACAGTACTGATTTTTAAGGAATATTATTGTATTTTAAAAGTTGACACTTAGAAACTTTTTCTCATATAGTCACCAATGTTATCCTATGGAAGGAAATTCACTTAGCAGGTAAAAACTGTTATCGATTACTTTTTCTTACTCAGTGTTGGATCCTGGATCCAGCACTGGTGCATCTCCTGTAAACAGTTGAAAGAATGCGTTTAAGTCATACAGGTGATTTTTAAGGAATATTTGTAGTTTGTAAAAATCAACACTTTGAAACTTTTTGCTGAAAACCAGACAATGGATTCCTATGGAAGAAAAAATAAGTTACTGGTAAGTACGGTTAAAATTACTTTTCAGGGTCAGTGCTGGGCTAAAAGATGCAGCACTGGGTTCTCTCCTGATAACAGGTGAGTAAATCGGAATTCGTATTTCGGCTGATTTTAGAGGAATATTTTAAAGTTCCAAAACTCCACACTTAGAAGAATTTCCAAGTGAAACCAGTCAATGTTAGCCTATGGAAGGAAATTCAAGTTACTGGTAAGTACAGTTAGAATTACTTTTCAGGGTCAGTGCTGGGCTAAAAGGTGCAGCACTGTGTTTTCTCCTGATAACAGGTGAGTAAGTCGGAATTCGGATTTCGGCTGATTTTAGAGGAATATTTGTATGTTTCAAAAATCAACACTTAGAAACTTTTTCAGCAAAAAGCAGGCAATGATATCCTATGGAAGGAAATTCAAGTTACTGGTAAGTACGGTTAAAATTACTTTTCAGGACCAGTACTGGGCTGAAAGATACAGCACTGAGGTCTCTCCTTATAACAGGTGAGTAAATCGGAATTCGTATTTCGGCTGATTTTAGAGGAATATTTGTATGTTTCAAAAATCAACACAGAAACTTTTTCAGCAAAAAGCAGGCAATGATATCCTATGGAAGGAAATTCAAGTTACTGGTAAGTACGGTTAAAATTACTTTTCAGGACCAGTACTGGGCTGAAAGATGCAGCACTGAGGTCTCTCCTTATAACAGGTGAGTAAATCGGAATTCGTATTTCGGATGATTTTAGAAGAATATTTGCACAATGGTGAAGGGAGGGGCGTGGCTTCAGGTGACATCTGCAGTAAACGCGCCCCGTGGCGCGTTTTAAGTTGGGGGATTAAGTCCCCTTGAATCCTGAGGGTCCCTAGGGGCCAACTAGCCCACCAGGAACCTCCAATATGCGCCAGGGGCTGCGTTGCAGAGACGTGTAGAGAGGCCACACCCCTTTTTACACCTCTCTGCAACGCAGCTCTGTGGCGCTTTCTGGATGTACCTGTTGGGCTAGTTGGCCCCCAGGGACCCTCAGGATTGAAGGGGATTTAATTCCCCATCTTAAAATGCGCCACGGGTTCTGTTTGCACACATGTCACCTGAAGCCCCGCCCCCTCCCTTCACCACTGTGCAAACTCGCCCCGTGGCGCGTTTTAAGTTGGGGGATTAACTCCCCTTGAATCCTGAGGGTCCCTGAGGTGCAACTAGCCCACCATATACCTCCAAAGCGCCACAGAGCTGCGTTGCAGAGAGGTGTAAAAGGGGCGTGGCCTCTGTACACCTCTCTGCAAGGCAGCCCCTGGCGCATACTGGAGGTTCCTGGTGGGCTAGTTGGCCCCCAGGGACCCCCAGTATTCAAGGGGAATTCGTTCCCCCTCTGCAAACGCACCAGGGGGCGCGTTTGCAGAGTGGTGAAGGAAGGGGGCGGGGCCTGCGCCCGATCGTTTTTTTTTTTTTTTTGTCCCCTGAAGGAGGGCTGTGTGGCCCCCCTTCATTTTTCATGTTTTTGGGCCCTGGGGACCCCATCCCCCAGGGCCTTACCCCTTTTTTGTAATTAAAATAAAATTAAAAAACGGGAAGGGGGCCGCGTGGCCCCCTTCCCTGGGCCTGTATTGGCCCCGGGGACCCCATCCCCGGGGCATGGCCTTTTTTATTTTTCTTTGGAGGGGGCTGCGTGGCTCCCCCTCCTCAGGCCATTTAAGGCCCCGGGGACCCCATCCCCCGGGGCCGGCCTTTCCATTTTTTTTTATTATTTTTTTTTATTTTTTGGGGAGGGGGGCCGCGTGGCCCCCCTCCCGGGCCACTACTTGCCCCGGGGACCCCATCCCCCGGGGCTGGCCCTCTCCGTTGGGGACTGTGGGGGGGTCCCCAATCCCCCCACAGTCCCGCCGGCTCCCCGTGTCCTACGGGAGCCGGCATTGCTTTACACATGGGGAGCAGCTATCATGCTGCTCCCCATGTGGAAAGCAATCGGCTTGGGATATTGGAAGAGAGAGCAGGTTTCCTGCTCTCTCTTCCAATATTCAAAGCAAGTTTGCAATGACAGGACGGGAGCCGCGAGGCTCCCGTCCTGTCATTGCAAACAGCAGTGTCCCGGGGGTAGGCACCCCGGGACACTGCAGGAGCCGGCCCTGGGGGGTGGCGGTCCCCAGGGCCACCACAGGCTCCAGGAGGGGGGCCGCGCGGCCCCCCTCCCTTAAATTGCACAGCCCCGGGGAGGTGGTGGTCCCCGGGCTATGGGGGTCCGTAATGGACCCCCACATTTATTTTGTAAGTGCCCCGGGAGGTGGTGGTCCTCGGGCGTGTGGGGGCTGGAGCCCCCCACACCTTATTTAACATAAAAAGAAGCCCCGGGAGGTGGTGGTCCTCGGGGCTGCAGGAGGGCTCAGAGCCCTCCCGCACCATTTTTAAAAAGCCCCGGGGGTGGCGGTCCCCAGGGCTTGGGGGCCCTTTGAGGCCCCCACACATTAAATTATCCCCCCACCATGCCCCCGGGACTTGGGCCACCCGGGGGCAAATGCAATCGAAGCGTGGGAGACCGCGCTTTGATTTTATTTTTTTTTCGGCAGGATTCGCGCACCCTGAGCGCATCCTGCCGATTTTTAAAAAAAATTTTTTTTTTTTTTTTTGCCCAGGGGGTCCTTGTGGGACCCCTGAGCAAACCTAGGAGGTCAGGGTGTTTCTACCCTGCTCCCTTTGTGCGCTTTGCGCACTTGTTTCTGTCCCTCGGTTCTACCGAGGGATAAAATGGCTGCCAACATTTCCTGAATCGGAATGTTGACAGCCAGCTGACAGCCAATTAACATGCAGCTCGTGATCGGGAGGGTACGCGGACCCTACTCGGCCATAGATATCACTATCTTTTTACTTTTGATTTTCTCAGCAACTACTGAACGGATTTACACCATTTAACAAAAAGGGTTCTTTCTGAGCCAAGAACTACCTCTTTGCCAAATTTGGTGTAATTCCGTTCAGCAGTTCGGGCTGTAGCCGTGTCTAAAGTTTCCTATGGAAAATTGCATGGGGAAAACGCGTTTTGGGACCCCCTTTTTCTCGGCCCCCGCTGACGAATCCCCCGAGACTTTCAGGGTAGGAGCGGACTGGAGCGGGCCACAAAGTTTGAAAATTTTGCGAAGATACGCCAACCGGCAAGAGAGTTATTTCAAATAGAATGTCGCGGATTTCCTATGGATAATAGGTTGTAACTATAACTATCTACTGGCGACCGCCAGTAGATAATATATATATATATATATATATATATATATATATATATATATATATATATATATATATATATATATATATATATATATATATATATATATATTTATATACAAACAAGGCTTGACACAGGGCCCCGAGAAGCATAGGCTGCACTCCCAAACTGGTTTCAATCTTCTTTAATCAAATTGTCAACATGGAACCATGTATGCCTCCCCAACGTGTTTCAGCATTATGCCTTGATCACGGGTACCAGCGGCAGTACGTTCTTGTGGCTACTAGGACTGCCACACCTGAGATTAATTTATAGTCCTCCAATGAGCTTCCCCAATGGGACCCAATGTATCGTGGTCCTAGTAGTTCCACACCCAATCTTAACCCTCCAATGGGTGTAATATGCATGGTCCAAATTCAATAATAATATCATTTCGAAGTCCAGTAGTCCCGTCACAGACTCCAATTATATAGTCAGGAAAGGCCCTCATAACGCAGAAATCCGCGATGACAGGAACCCCCCTTTTAGATCCTTCCAGGCGGTGCAATGTCGTTTTCGAGGTGTGCAAGCCCCTACTGGCACTAGGCTGTGCCGTGAATTTTATGAACAAAAGGCTTCCCACAGGGCCCCGAGAAGCATAGACTACACTCCCAAACTGGTTTCAATCTTCTTTAATCAAATTGTCAACAAGGGACCATGTATGCCTCCCCAACGTGTTTCAGCATTACGCCTTGATCACGGGTACCAGAGGCAGTTCTAGTAGCCACAAGAACGAATATATATATAAAATCACCAAACAACAAAGATTAAATCTCGAAGCCCCAATGTGAGAAATGCCGGTATTTGTTTCTATCAGACTCACAGCATTTCTTTCTCTGACACATTTTGGCTGTATAATCACCCTTGTTCACAGGTGAGCTGAGTAATAGTGCAGGGTGATGTAGGCCTTAAACCCCATTAGACATGTGACCTTCTTTTAGAAAATACAACTCCCACATTACACCTGTAGCGTACATACATTCTGTGTAAGTACACTGTCAATTTTTGGTTTTGCTTAATAGCATTCAAAACATCACGTTATCGTGTGGCCCAAATGCGCATAATATTCAATGATAAAAACTCATGCATTAAAGGGAGGCTTAATTTTGTATTTGTGTTCTCGCCCAATGTCCGTATTATAATGGTCAAACACCAGTTCCTCAGAAATGGCAAGAGGAGACACTTCCCGTCCAGCTCTCCTTCTCACCTTGGTGCTCCTTTTACTAGACTTCGTCACAGTGATGCAAAAAAGAGGCAAGTGGGACATGTTCCCCAAATAGATCCAAATAAACACCTCCTTTTGCTGGGAGCCCCCATCCCTGCAGGGTGGCTTTGTGAAGACAGGTAAGGAGTATCCTGACATTCAAATCACCACACAACAAAGATTAAATCTCGAAGCCCTAATCTGAGGAATACCAGTGTTTATTTCTATAATACTCGCAGGGTGATGTAGGCCTTAAATCCCATTAGACACGTGTGCTTCTTTTAGAAAATACAACTCCCACATTGCACCTGTAACGTAAATACATATTGTGTAAGTACACTGTCAATTTTTTTCTTTTGCTTAATAGCATTCAAAACATCATGTTATCGTGTGGTCCAAGTGCACATAATATTCAATGATAAAAACTCACTTTTGACAAAGACTGTGTTGTCGAAACGCGTCAAAGTCAATAAATACTTTTTTCCACTAATCGTATATCCTGAGTGCGACTTTTTCTTGTGCTCGAGTAGCATGAGGTGATTACAATATTACAGCGGGTCCAGCGCCCGCCTGTCAGCACCAACCCCAACTGGTGACGAGATCGGAAGAGAGGCTGGACTTTGTTTGAGATATATATATATATATATATATATATATATATATATATATATATATATAAACAAGCTGTCTCCGTGCTGAGGGGCCACCGACCCTGGCAGGGCGGCCTCGGTGATGCAGGAACGGAGTGTCCTGCTTCTGACATGCCATCACAAAAACGAAATGCCAAGGCTCAACATCAGAGGAAACATGGCTCTTTATTAACACAGGGTGGCAGGTAAAATCATTTCCCAAACGCGTTTCAGCCGGTTGGCCTTAATCATTGGAGATTGGGTTAAAATAGCATGTGGTCAAAATTAAAGGTAGACTACCTTTTTGCATTGTAGTCCAATTGTCCTTCAGTACCCAGCATGCACCAAGGGAGAAAAATCACGCCAGTAACAAAATGCAGTGCAACATGGATAGAAGTTACTTTCTTTGCTTAATGCCTGCTTGCTGCATGATGTTCAAAATAAACGTACTTCCAAGGTGCCCTTGACTCTGCACTGCCACAGTTCGTAAATGTCCAAAAGAGCCCGGGCCTCCGATGTCATCAAGAGGTGGTGAAATACCCCTCTCAATTCCCTTGCACGCCTCTTTATATCAGGAAAATTCCTTATCTTTGTGTGAAGTGGGCGAGTCATGCCCCAGCAATTAATACAAACAAGCTGTCTCCGTGCTGAGGGGCCACCGACCCTGGCAGGGCGGCCTCGGCGATGCAGGAACGGAGTGTCCTGCTTCTGACATGCCATCACAAAAACGAAATGCCAAGGTAATATATATATATATATGTTTTCATGCGAATTCTACAAAACTAACATCATATTAATTTTGAAAACACATTACATTTTCTATACAAATTAACATCTATATATTAATACCAAATAAAATTTGATATTAGCTATTTGTATTATCCCACAAATCACTCAGCCTAGATTAGGTGTCTCTAACCAGTCGATTGTGAGCTAACAGTAGCTCCCAGACACCATCAGAGTAGCTCACAGCCTTGAGTTAATTTTTTTAAAGAGCACAAGGTAATATTTTACTTTAAATGTTAAGGGAAGGCTGTGCACCTTTTACATTATTATCATCAGGCTGCAGATAGCAGAGCCTGATAATGAGCAGTGCGCAGTCAAATTCATGCTCCAGCCTGGGGCTGGGTCACAGAGGTGAACAAATGAAGCACTGAGGTATGTAACTCTGAAATAAAAATCCTGGTCAACTCAATATTGGAGCTGTGAACAAAATGATGTTTCTGAATGCTTTTAAATGGGAGAAACTGAAAATGGAAAGTTACCTTAACGAGTGAGTTGACTCTTCATTTCAAATTTCTCCCATTTGAAAATGTTGCATTTGCAAACAGCAGGCCCCTTACTCCCAGTAGACACTGTGCCATAAGTATAACAGAAAAACACAGCCAATTGTTTAAAAAAGGTAGAAAATAAAAGTGCAGAAAAATGTTCCATATTATAAACTGTTTGGCAGATTATTTTTCTGCACCTTAAAGTTCTCCCATTTAAAAAAAAAATTGTATTATTCATATAATGGTGCCACTTATGGCAAAAGGTATATCCTGTGCTGAAAGTACATACGACACAGGCTCTCACTCACCTGTACAAATATGTCCCATTCATTCCCACACATGTTCATACATACCTCAAAGACAACGCTCTCACTGACACACATGCCAGTCCTTTCATAGTGCCTTTAGTCAAAGTATGTTGTTCAAACCATAGAATCTGGATCTATTGACATTAGCCTTAGAGTAAATGAAGCTGGGCATGAGGGTGTCTGGTTACAATAAGCAAGTTGTTTAGCCTTCAGTAGTTCACAATGATTTTCACTGATCAGAAGTAGCTCTTACAACAGAAAATGTTGTATACCCCTGGCCTAGATGATGTCAGTGGGCTGGATTAGTAAGATAAGGACATGCCAAGGGATAAGGGTACTCAACAGGTTGCTACAATTTTTTTTTATTGTATAAATTTTTTTTTTAAATGCAGTTGGAAGTGTTTGCTAATGCTTGTGATTGATTTCTCAAAATTGCGTTACATCAATACAAACAAACTAAAAATCACAAAACATGTTTTTTCTTTCTTTTTCTGTAACCATGCAGGTCAACACCCATAAAACAAAATCAATCTGGAAGGCCATCGCCAAGAAGGCGCGGACCCTGGGTTTCTACAAGCGGCGCAGCATTCATTGCATTACAACGCTGGACCATAAAGTCAGCTGTAGTCCAGCTCGGCCAACATGCACCACACCCTGAACCCCTTAATGGCCTGCATACTTGCGGTGGCCTATCCCCAGCTTGATGAACAGTTGATTGCCGAACAGCAGCATCAAGGGGGTAAGTTATTTGTGGGGTTTTTCATGTTACATAACTATTTTCTGTTACAGCAACAACTTATGGCATCATCATGAAGGTTGACACATGTCCAACGCACAAAAAGGGTTCTTGAAGGTGTACGTTTTGCAGAAGGTGCATGAGGATGATGTGTTTTTTTATTTTAATTTGTGGAAAATGATTAAACTATATTTCTGTTAAGTACCAAAAGACTGTTTTAAGCAGACACATGCCATATAAACATATACATGAGGTTCTTAGGTGTTATAAGGGACAGTTGTACCAAACAGGCCACAAGTTATAATTGTGTCAGGTGTGATGCTCCGTCACAATTACAGTTGACATAGCATTAAATGCACTTATGATACAGTGAATGTTCCCAACGTCACATTGGTCAGTTGAGAGTATAAACAAACAATATTGAGCATGTGAGCCAAAATCAGTAGAAACATTAGATTAAATGCCTACATTTTCGATTAAAAACATCTCACAAATATGTTTTGAATCAAAAGACTGTCTAATTTATGTTAAAAGTGACATATTAGCATGATGTCTTACTCTTCACAAATGTGCATGTAAGCCTCTCTGTTTTAAAAAAAAGAATTAGATAGGTATACATTTTTTGGGAAAAACAGACAGGAATGTATACACACTGGTGACAGAGTAACACATATCCAAAAGAATATTTTTAAAATGTCCTTTGTTACGTCCAGATGGTAAATCCATGATGAACAAAAATAGGATATTTAACAGGCCTTTTGCAGATGGAATGTTCTGTCACATATATGATGGAGTATCCCATTTTGAAAACTCAAAATCAGGCACAACTCATAACTCATTACGAAATTGACGGAATGCATCAAGGTTTGATCTGTTGCATATTGTGATTCGCATTTAGATTTTTGAGTAAGAAATTGTATATGAGTCAGCATATGAAATATTTACTGTGATGTTGCACCAATTTGTGCCTAAAGTGAAAGCCAGCCTATTTTTAGAATATGTTCACAATGGGAAAACAAACTGGAAATAACGTAAGATATTTTGGAGCCAAATGTAAAAATATGTTTGCTCTGTACTACAGTGAATTAAAAATGTATTGAGCACTATGAACTCACTTATGCTCTAGAAGTCATTTTCAAATCCCCCAAAAATGATTCCTTAATTTCTTCTACAGCATAAAAGAATACATAGGGCGTGATACATTAATAAGAAACTTCGGTGCAGATTCCATTTAATATTTTTGACATTTGAAAAATACGTAAAGTAACTTGAAGAGAACAGGTTTTCAGATTCTTCAAATATTGGTACAACATTGCAGTAATGGTTAACACACATTGATTCATATTTTAAATTTAACAAATACATATATTTCAGCTTGTTTTTGCCTTGTACACACACTCTACAAAGGTCTTTTTCCTTTATATCATTTTGTGTGCCATAAGTTCAGTATACTAAGCAGCAAATCTGAACCAGTCAGAGGCGTCAAACTGTTCCTGGAGTGAATTTAAATAGGTTAAGAGACAGGATAATAATGATATAGGAGCAATAATGGGAATTTACAAAGAAATTGGCCAAATGGTTTCTGAAGATGTTTCCTACATAACATGTGCATTGGTAAAGCGCATGTTCACCGTGACCGGTATCTTGGCACTGAATAACAGATATTTATTGTTACCCAACTCAATAGTACTCATTTTATTGCCCTCAGAAGGATGAGTGCACCCGCTGGGATTTGAACCAGTGACCAGGAGGTCAAACACAGGGTTCTACAGTGGCCGCATTACCCCACTAAGCCACCAAGACCAACATGCATTAGATGATGATAATGAACCACAGTTTGAAAGCTTTGAAGCAGGTGAAATCTGAAAATTTGCAAAATGTTTTGAGAAAAAAGTTAATGATCAGTTCTATTTACACAAATTCAATAAATCTATTCTATATGTCTTTTCAGTATCTTCAGGAGCAGGCGAAGGAGACAGTGGTCATGAAGGCGGTGAAGCAGCTGGCCATTGTGTTTCACGTGGTGAGACCACGGACACCGATCGACACAGTGGCACGGAGGGTGGGGGGACTGGAAAGGAGGCCAGCAGCTCATCAACATCGTCGGAGGCCACCACAAGTGATCAGTCCCTAGTGGTGGCGGACCCTACAGAAACTGTACCACCTGCATTATTGTCTGCCACCCACAGACCTATCTCCACCCTCACTCTTGCTACCCCTCCATTTGGGTAAACTGCCCCCCTAAATGGACTGGGGTCTCCTTCGCCACAGGCACCTCACCCCCTGCCCCTTTCAGTCCAGCTGCGCTGAGTGAGGAGGCTATTGACCTCTTACACAGCATCTTTGTAGGCCAGGCTGCACTCCTGAATGGCATCCAGGGCCTTGCCAAATGCAACAATTGGTATCATACCTGAAAGCCATTCATAGTGCTATGTCTGGCCTGCAGAGATCATTTGCAGGACAAGCCTCCTCACTGACCGCAGCCTTCCAACTAGCCCAACCTTGTGCCCCAACTCAGGTCCCTTGCTCATTCCAAAGTCCCAACCCGATCCCAAGCACACTCACTTCTTTGCAGGCACTGTTATATCTTGAATTAGGCATGATGCATTCTTTCCTTAGTTCTCTGCTACCTGCTGCTCAGCCAGAATGTGTGTTTTCCGTGATGTCATAGTGTTAGAATGTTTATGTATGCTTGAGAGATCAGAACAGAGACTGTTATCATCTAATACATTTCATCATAAAACCTACGTGGCCTGCCTTCAGAGAATCTTTCTTTGAGTGCAACAATGTTGACGATTGGAGAAATTACCTACATGAAACAAAATACAAAAAGAAAACAAGGAGGATAAAGTCTACAAGTGAGAAAGAGGAAAAGAGAAAAAGGAAAACGCCCTGAAGCCCCACCAGTGTCATGTCAAGTCTACTCAAGTGTGAGGGCCGTTTTTGGACTTTCAAATGTATGTAGTCTCCTTATCGTGATTTTGGAGCCTGGATTACACTGCATCATACAGATCAGAAGTTACAGATCGGAGGGCGAATAAGTTTTAAACCTGCTTAATTTGAGATGGCAGCGTTTAATTGGGATCAACCTGCAGTTTTGAGGATCAACATTTACGGTGAGCTGGCTGCAGCTGCATGTACTGTTAAGTTGGATGTGAGAACTTGAACCTGTGGCAACTGGATGTTAACTTGCTTAGTTATCTACACTGTTTGGTGATCTAATGCCAATAGGCTGTTTTAGCCAGCGCCGATGCTTGACAACTTCAAGCGAGTCTTCGGTAGATGCGCGACTTATTAGCCGGTGCATTATTTATTTCACTGGGGTCGTGCAGTGTGCCAGTTCGTTGAAATACCCACGTGGCTTAGGGTTACTTCTGTGGTACACTGATGCCAACATTTAAAGGAATTTTGCCTATTTTGAATATAATTTCTGGAAAGCACTGGAGAACGCTTGTAGCATCATTGGAATTAACACGGCAGCTCCTGTCTGGATTTAAGCGCTGCTATGAGTCGGAGTACAGCCTGGAAGTGTACTGAATCAAACTTTGTCATGTTAGGAGCTGATCTTGAAAAAAAAATTATTAACGCAGACCATGGTGACCACTTTATTTATTTTGATTTATTATGTTTTTAGATGGACTTTGGTGTTAATTTCTTATGAGAAGGGCATTCTTTGTGTACCTAGAGTGTTTCAGGTGAGAGATCGCTCACTGGCGTACTGAACATTGTGTTACCTGCAATGTTTTGTTTGATATGTTGGGTCTGAGTAAAGTTGTCAGTAATATTTATAGGGATTGCATGAGATGTAATTCAGGATAGTAGTTATATGGTAATTATATGGTATATATGCGTGTGGAGTATGGTGCAAAGTTATATGAAAGGAGCAATGTTATATTGATGTCAATTTTAGAAATTCAGAAATTGTGCTGTGACAAAAATGCTGTTTGTAAGAGTAGTATTGAGTTTATAATGTTCTTGGTCCTGCAAGGTTTGTGGGAGAGGGAGAATTCCTTACATTGAGTTCAAGTTTATTTAGTATCCTATTGGGTTCAGCGAGGGTGAGAATACCCTCTGCCTACTGCTGTTTTGCATGATTATTGTTTGCCTACTATTGTGATGCGTGAGTGTGGGTTGAGAGATAACCTTTACTTTGCTTTTCTTTGGTCACAAGATGCCCTATGTTGGGATGAGTGTGAGTTGAGAGACACCCTTTGCTTTGCCTACTAATGTGTTAACAAGATTCCCTCGGGTGGGATGAGTGTGGGTTGAAAGAGACTCATCTTCTGAGTATTTGTAGTGTCCTATATAAGGATGAGCATGGGTTGTGAAATACCCTATGCCTACAGTATTGTGTGTGTGGTTAAAAGAAACCCATCTTCTGAGTTTTTGTAGTGTCCTGTTACAAGGATGAGCTTGAGTTGTGAGATACCCTATGCCTACTGTAGAGTGTGTGTGGTTGAAAGAGACCCTTTTATATGCTCTCAAGATACCCTAAGTTGGGATTGAGTGAGGTTGAAAGATACCTATTGTTAACTTTTTGGACTAGAGTCATAATATACCCTTTATGATGGTTTGTCATTTCTAAGGGGGAAATGTGCTATATCTTGAATTTGGCCTTATGCATCCTCTCCTTAGTTCACTGCTACCTGCTGCTCAGCCAGAGTGTGTGCGTGCGTGATGTCATAGTGTTAGAATGCTTTTGCATGCTTGAGCGATCAGTTGGAGTGAGCAGGCTGAGCAGCAGGAGGCTTCTCCTGGTGGGGAATTGATGTTACATCCACATTACATCTGTAACCTGTCACAGAGACTATTATGTTCTAATAAATTTGATCATAAAACCTACATGACCTACCTACAGAGGATCTTTCATTGATTGCAACAGGCACCCACTCCAACACACACAAGCAGCACACTCACATACAACACACACAAATAAACACAAGCAAACACACAAACAACATATAGACACTATTGACACTACATCCACGGGTACCGCACCCACCACCACAACCACCACTACACCTACAAACACCACAACCACCTCCACACCCACAAGCACCACTACCATCACCATACCCACAAGCACCACAACCACCAGTACACCCACAACCACCACCACACCCACAAATACCAGTACACCCACAAGCACCATGACCAATAGCATACCCACAAGCACCACCACACCTACAACCACCACCTCACCCACAACCACCAGCGCATCCACAACCACCACCACATCCTCAATCTCCACTACACCCACAAGCACCACAACCATATGAACCACCTCAACAGCAGACTCATCCAAACACACACCTGCACGCAAAACAACACCAACCAAACACAAACGCGCACACTCACCCGAATACAAAAAAACTGAGAAGCCACACACATCCAAACATACACCAGAACCACATGCAATTGCAAAACATACACACACAGACACCACACCAACCACCTCAACAGCAGACTCATCCAAACACACACCTACACGCAATCCAGCACCCACCAAACACAAACATACACTCACCCAAATACAAAACACCTGAGAAACCACACACATCCAAACATACACCAGACTCACATGCAACTGCAAAACATACACACATAGACACCACAACCGCACCAACTACCTCAACAACAGACTCATCCAAACACACACCTACACACAATCCAACACCCACCAAGCACACACACTCACTCAAATACAAAACACCTGCGAAACCACACACATGCAAACATACACCAGGCCCACATGCAATTGCAAAACATACACACACAGACACCACACCAACCACCTCAACAGCAGACTCATCCAAACACACACCTACACGCAATCCAGCACCCACCAAACACAAACATACACTCACCCAAATACAAAACACCTGAGAAACCACACACATCCAAACATACACCAGACTCACATGCAACTGCAAAACATACACACATAGACACCACAACCGCACCAACTACCTCAACAACAGACTCATCCAAACACACACCTACACACAATCCAACACCCACCAAGCACACACACTCACTCAAATACAAAACACCTGCGAAACCACACACATGCAAACATACACCAGGCCCACATGCAATTGCAAAACTTACATCCACAGAACCCACAACAACCACCGAAACAGAACACTCATCCAAACACACACCTGCACACAAACCCCACCAAACACAAATGCACACATTCACGAACAACATTCACCTGCCGGGAAACAAACACCCAAACATACACAACATACACCAGACCCACATGAAACTGCAAAACCAACAGACCCGCACATCACTCACTACAGCGCCCTCTACCTCCCAAACCCAATACTCTTCCACCCCTCCTACCCTTACCCCTTCTCCTGAATTCATGCCTTACCTGTCCATAACCCCTGTCAAATCCGAACCCAACCCTCCCAAGGAAGATCCTTGAGGTGCCTGCTCTGTGCCCACTTGATGCCCCTTCTTGAGGAGGTTTACCTTTGGCAGTCTGTGTAGGAGGCGAGTTGGTGGCAACAACCCAACCTCATGTGATGTCTTTGTGATATCATTTTTTTACTCTTTTATGTTTGAAATAAAATAAATTGATTTGAGAGAAGTATCTAATTTCTTAATAAAAATTATTTTAATTTTACCAAGTTTGTCCAGCATTATTTTTCATTTACTATTCTTTGAAATCACAGAACTGTTGATGATTAAAATGTGATTTACATATTTTAACTTACAATGATGACAGAAAATACCAGTGTTTTTAAATGTCTAAATTGTAAAGGCCATACACTACTAAAAAAATTGTATGTGATGGACATTTAAATTTTGGTTCAAGTATTCATCATGATGATGGGCACTTACACCAACAAATGGATTTGTCATTTTTATTTTTAAGTGGAAATAAGATGTGTTTATTTGTACTTGATGAAAATAAACACATATGCATTGCACCTTAAAACAATACCGACACAAATGACATTTAATAAAATACAGGACATGCACTAGACAAGGGGAAACGTTAAATTGGTTAAAGTTTGGAACTAACATTGATTTTCTGTTATTTTAAAACAAGCATTTTACCTTGTCAAGTGCAATTTCTACATTATATTACATTACAATTAACCCACTAATGTGCTATGCATATGTTAATGATTTTATAGTTTAGGAAAATTAAGTTAACACACCTGTATGCTCAGTTTTTGATTTTTTGATTGATGTATATTTTTGTGTAAGTATCCATTATCATGAAGGCAGCTTGCACCAAATTTGAAAATGCAATAAAACAGGAGTGTATTTTTTTATTTCTTTAACAATAACATTACACACATATGCATTACACATTGGTGCGTCAGTAGTTATAAGAGAGATTTCAACATGCATGAGTGCAGATCAAATGTAAACAGACAAGTCAAAAGGTAACAAGTCAAAATACAAACTTACATTCATTTCCGGTGATGACGGTGTTGATTTGCTTCGTGGTTAAGTAGCAACAGCAAAGGCAGGACTTCTACGATCGGCTCCATGACGGAAAAGGAGGTGTGAAACAGAAAGAAGATAAGTTTTGTGTTTATATTCGTTCCAATCCACCAACTTAGGTGTGGAGGTTTCCCTGCCGCAGTTACTTCGGCAGGAAGGCACATCATGAGTGGCCCAGTGGACAAAGTGGCTGTACTTCCTCTGACAGCCGCTTTTGCCTATGGTGCCTTCAACGTGGGGGAAAAATCTGGTGGAGACTGCGGCACTCTAACAGTCCAGCAACCCACCAGTATCTAAATAGAGCGGGCAGACCGCCTAGTAGGTGGGCGGTGAATCCAATGGAAAATTGATGGCGGGAATGATTCCGCCAAGATCCGAATCAGGCCCTTGGTCTGGCATGTGGCACACGCCACAGCATATCACAGATTTCTGACGTTGTTTCATGCCTGATTTTGTTACAAACATCTCAGACAGTGCCAGTGGGAGATTTCCAAAGGGATCCACTTTCACTTTGTAAATAATGCAATTTGGAAAAAAAATGTATTCCTAATTCCTGTAAGTGGAGCTTGAACCCTAGCTAAATGATAGCATTGACATTTCATTGACCACTAAACCAAGTACACTATTTAGATTAGGAGCTGGCTTAATGTCTTTTTATAAGAGATTGATATTGCAGTAGTTTTTCTTCTATTATCATGCTGTTTTTTTTAACGTGCTGCAAACCTCATTTCTTATAAACAAATAACCCTTCCTCTCTTTCAATTTGGCACAGCCCCCCATGGTTTTGCTTCTTTCTGCCTCTTCCACTATACCTCATTCCACAAATTAAGGATTTTCTTTCACAGCAAACCATGCCCCCTTCCACATACCACAGCATGTCACTGATTTCTAACATGCTGTGCCATGACTGGGTATGCCACAACCCTCTGAAACAGTGCTAGTCAGTGTTTCCATAGGATTCACTTCCATTTGTGTAAAATATGAGGAAATTAAAAATAATTATTAAAAGCGAATATCGGCATGCGGTGTTTGAGCCCTAGTCAAAGTATTAAAGAAGTCATGGTATTCACCACTATACCAACTGCTCTAACAGGTACCTGTGGCTAAGTGCCTTTAAAAACAATCACACACACACACACATACCGCCCCCCACCCTTGATCGAACAAAACAGTGAACTAGAAGGCAATGAGAACATTTTTAAAAGACCATTGTGGGGCTCAAAGGGAGAGAAATTGTTCAGTATGAGAGGAAAGCTGTGTGAGTTGGTGGAAGAGAATAGTATTCAGGGGTTATGTGCTGACCATCAGAGAAGCCTGAATCATGTTAAGGACATTATCAATTTTGGCATTAAAGAAATAGGCAGAGAATAGGCAATTAATGATTTCAAAAAATGCTTTGGATTTGTTTGATTCTACATGGATACGACTGCCTTAATATTGAATTCAGTCGAGACAAATTAGCAGCCTGTGGTGTTGCACGGCCTGAAGATAAATGACTATAGCACCAGATTCTGGAATCCTACAGGAAGCTAGACTGACCAGTTGTCAGATGCCACTTTTCACCGACAGAGTGGCGGTAAATATAGCAGGAAAGGGTGAAAATAATGTATCACTAAAAACAGAGAAAGAGAGAGAAAATCTGATCAAGGGCTGCATTTGTTTGCAAAGTTACAGGTGTGCCAGATCTTCCAGTACCCATCATCTCCAAAAAAGATTTTAACTCATCAGTGGATAAGAGCCACTTCACATTTTAGCAGCTTCCTAGATCGAAGACACTTCATACTGGTTATCATTATTACTGATTTTACTCACAATACCTGAGGTAGAGCTTTTATCAATCGCATCTGCAGAGGAAATAATTTCTATTCTTGAGAAAGCCCTCACACCACCCAGCCTGCTGAGAGAACTGTTCCGAAACAATGCAGAAATATTTCAATGCCAAGCGTTTGCTGAATTGCTTCAATCTCAAACTCTCTTGTGCTTAATAGGTTGATTGATTTATTTCATGATGTATTGCATTTGGTTAATAAAAAGGTCTGCAGGAGGCACGCATGAGCTAAGCGCCACCATGTTTTAATCTGCTGTGCACAGCCCTGCATAGTTCAGTGCATTTAGGGTGAGACTAACACTTTTTACTCCACATCAATGCAAAGACAAGAAACAAGCTCTGGTTGCTCCATTCTTCAAAACCAACCAAAAGCAGATCCTTCTGTTCTCACAAATGTCTGTCCAATCCTGCTTCTCCTGCAACCTCTAAAATCTTTACTTCTTTTGCAAACATCCAGCAGTTCTAATGACAGTTCCCAATAACATATTGATACAACAAGATGCAGGACACTTACATAACATGAGCTCACTGGCAGTTTTGATACTGTTCCCTGCTCAATTTTAATAGATCGCTTGTGTGACAACAGAGTGAGAGCAAGGGCCCTTAAGTATTTTACATATTTTCTCATTAATCATTCTCAGGCATTTCATATGCCCCCTTTAGTCCAGAATTCAAAACCCTTTACCGAGCTCGAACATTTATAATCTGCATGTTTCCCCATTGGCCTCTCTTATCAGATCATTTGATTTTTCTATTTTTGCTTATGTGGAAGCATTTACTCTTAGGCTCGACAGTAACACATCTTTCCTGTAGGACCTGTGTAAATATTGCAAGGCTGCCATCAGCAACTGGATGAATACTAATTAACTCAGACTTAAGTCATCCACAACTTAAATTCTGATTTTTTGGGCATCCTTCACTCTGGAATTCCAAATCGTTGCCCCCAGAATTAGGATCCACCTAAACACCTGGGTCACCAGCCAAGATTCTCAGTGCCATCTTTGACACCAGTAACTCTTTTGATCTTCACATTTGCAAAGTACTCTTCTCTTGCTTTTTTACTTCAGAGCTGTAAAAAAATCCTACCATTTCGCCTCCTTGAACATCATAACATTGTAATCCAATCTAACACAATGTCTAGACTGTTTTATTATAGTTCTATTCTTGTCAGTCTTCCAAAAAGTCTTCCTGAATGGCGTCAGCTGGTGCAGAATGCATCTGCATGTCTTATTCTTAACTAGGAAATGTTGCCACATCTCTCCTCATCTTATCGTCCTGGACTCGCTGCCTGTTATAGAATACTGCTGGTTTAAGATCATATGCCTGTGTCTTTGGACAGTGCATTTTTTCAGTCCGGATTATTTAGAACATGTCTTCAGTAAATATACCTTTGCAGGACCATAACGCTCTGCTCTTGCCAAAAACTTGGTCATGCCCCAAATTTAATGTTGCAGAAAGGGTGACTGCTTTATTCAATGCCCTCCCGGGCTCAGCCCTCGCCCTTTTGAACGAGTCCCTTTCCCAGGGCTGCGTCCCTAAGGCTTTCAAAGAAGCAACTGTGGTCCCCTTCTTGAAAAAACCAGGAGCAGACCCCCAGATCTTGTCAAACTACCGCCTGATCTCTCTTCTCCCATTTATGGCTAAGGTACTGGAGGCCCATGTGGCAAAGTGTTTGTCCAATTTTATGGAACAATCCAACTACCTTGACCCACACCAAGTGGGTTTTCGTCCCGCCCACTCTACAGAGACGGTGATACTGGCGGTCCTGGACGCACTGCGAGACAAAGCTGACAGAGGCATTCCTCAGGTCCTGGTGCTATTAGATCTTTCTGCCGCCTTTGACACAGTCGACCATGTTATTTTGGCAGACCGTGTCAGGGAGGCCGGCATTCAGGGCTCAGCCTGTAGCTGGATTAGATCTTTTCTTGAGGATCGTTCCCAGTCAGTCCGCATAGCACAGTTCATGGCACCTAAGTTAAGAACTACATGCGGAGTCCCGCAGGGCTCCTCGCTATCCCCTCATTTGTTTAATATCTATCTTCGGCCTTTGATTCAGTCCCTGAAGGAAAGGAATCTAGCCACCTTCAACCATGCCGATGATTTACAATTAATGTTTACCATCGACAATTCACCAAAATCAGTCGCGGAATTTTAGGCTACCATGTTGTTCATCCGCCACTGGATGGACCACAACCATCTAAAGCTTAATCCAGATAAGACTGAATTAATTTTGACAGGGGCCAGCCACAAATTCTGGGGCCCACACTATTGACCTATGGAATTAGGACCCTCCCCCACCCCCTCCTCATCTGTAAAAAGCCTTGGTGTCACAATAAATAACGACCTGTCATTACGATCGCAAGTCGGAGCAGTGATCTCTTCCTGCTTCTTCCAGTTGCGAAAGATTAGGAAGATTAGCCGACTACTTACTCAAGCAGTATTAATACAGGTCGTGATAGCCACGGTCCTGTCACATTTAGACTATGCCAATTCAGTGTACCTAGGCATGCCACTATTTTTAACCAAGCGGTTACAGATGGTTCAAAACCAAGTGGCCAGATTGATCTATCAGCAACCTAGGTGGCAATCTGCCACCCCTCTTCTAAGAAAATTACAGTGGCTTCCCATCCCCCAATGCTGTGTCTTTAAGGCTAGTTGTTTGATCTTTAAATCTTTACACGGCCGGAGCCCCAAATTCATAGACAATCTCATATCAAGGCATACCCCCTCACGCACTCTACTTTCAACTCATCTTCAGTTACTGACAACTCCCGCCTTCAAGTTAAAGCGACAAGGAGGTTGCAGGTTTGCTTCTTTGGCTCTGAGATTGTGGAACTCCCTTCCATTAGAAATCAGGTCATGCACTGACCTGTTACGTTTCAGGAAAATCCTTAAGACATGGCTGTTTGTCCAGGCCTATGAATAATCCTCCTTGGGGCCCGGCATATCTTAGACTCAGCGCCATGAAACCAACCGATGTACGTGCGCTTTATACGTTTTTTATAACATAACATAACATATAACAATGCTTCACTGCAAAATTCTCAAACTCCTTTCCACCTTCTCTTCGGGTTTACTGATTCTTATAGTACTTTGGGATAATGTTGAAAATCTACCTTTTCTCTTTCATTTTTCCTTCCTTGTCTTCTTGCTTCTGGACTGAGGTATTTCTAGTGCGGGACACTCAAGATTGGGCAACAGTGTGCTTTATAAATCCCAATTTACTAATTATATTCATTCATGGGATAATAAGATGATTGTCTTTCAAGAGAACACCCTCGGGTGAGAGGTGATTGCTAGACAGCTCAGCGGATGTGTGATTCAAGTACCATAAGGAATGATTTACTTCAGCTATTTGTCAATATTGATTATGATGGAATTCCATTAAGAAGCCATAATGTGTTGTTTGAAATGTTAACTGTATGCAGTCACCTGCTGTGGTGGCCAATTGTACAAACATCACCCATTCACAGCCAACCTGACATACACTTCTTTTCATTCAGTGGTCTCTGCTTCCTGGACCATCCCAGTACTGACATGCAGTGATAGATAATTATCAGGATTTTGAGCCCATGGTCATTACTGAACAATAAATGAATGCTCTTACACCTGAAGTTTCCTCTTCAGAAATGCATAGTGAGGAGTTTGAGGAGGACCATGCAATTGCAGTATCACTGGTTTGTGATCAGTGGACATCTGAAAAGTCTGTCCATAGAGGTAAAGATGGAAGAAAATGGAAGTGCCAGCATCTCCGGTGAGTGATGATTGCTTCTTTCTCAGAAGTGCTGTGAACCAGTCCCTCCGAGCCACTGACCATAGACTAACTGCTTATTTCGTAAAATGTATGGGCTGCTCAGTGAAGAAACTAAATGTCCCACAGGCAGAACCAGCCTAGTTCACTCCTTGCATGGATCAGTATCCTGGGCTGACAAGGCCGCCCGCAAACCCTGCAACCCTCTCCTGACCTGTCTGCCAACAGGACCTCATTCTGCCAACTTTTTAAGCTAAGGATGTGATTTGTCTTGCAATGCTTTTTTAATATATATAATTATTCAGTTTTCAGCAAGATAACAACACTTTAGCCTTATCAGATTTCTCCATATCCCTTCCATCATCTCATAAAATGTAGGTGACACGATCTGGCTGCTCCTTTTAGGATATGATTGAACTTCCCTTAAAACATTCTCCATGAAATGAAATACATTGTGTCCTCCCTTTTATATTATGATTGAACTTTCAGGGGGCATGGTCAAGATGGCAACCGCATCGAATGTGTTGTAGCTAGCTCCGTTGCGGGTCCGCACAGTATCCCACAAAATCCTGCGCATACCGGCCTGAAAGCATCGAGGAAACTGTGGATGACCCCCCTTGTGATACTGCCGACAAGTGTCCGGCTGTGAAGAGGCAGAGGGGCACATAGCGAGCATTGAGGATGCTGCCACGACTGGCCTTCTGGCCGAGCTGAGCCAATGGGCAGGGCCCACGGTGGGAAGTGATCACGGCTGTGCACCGCTGCGAGACTGATGGAATTAGACCGGGGCCTACCCCAATACAGCCAGCTGTGCCCGAGACACTGATCACCTCCTCCTGGTCAGTTGCTGCTGCAAGCGGTGATCCAACTGCAGGAGGTCTGCCAGGGCCAGGGAGCTAAGACAACTGCGGCGCTGTATGGAGCTGAGCTGCCTCACCGGACCAGGCCCCAAACTGGACTAAGTAGGTACTGAAGTCTGGGTGTGGGAAGCCCAGGACAGAGATTATATGCACCTGTATCCACTTGGTGCTGCCGAGAGATGTCCCCTGCCTCACCTCTAGTGCCTGCTGTGGCCTACATTGGTCAACATGCTGGGAGACACCTGGTGTCAGGGGTCTGCTATGATGGAACTGTGCGGGACGGCAGAGGTGGGCGAGACTTGCCAGAGGCCCTGTGCTCCTAGGATCTGCATGCTATAGCTGATGCTGATTGACACTTGCAAAGGCGGGGCGGCACAATGTCGGGGGGACCCATTGGCTTACCTGGGACATAGTGCCAGTTTTTGATGGACTACGTGTGGAACAGTAAAGTCACTATGCTCCTTGCAACAGCCCCTCCAGGTGGAGCGAGAATTTGACGGCCCACCGGTGGCCTACAATCCACCGTCTCTTTGATCTTTGCCTCCCCCCAAACTGGAATGAGCCATGGAGGGTTACCTTGGCTGATAAGCCCCTTGATACAGAGTTGCTCCCCCCCATGAGTTGTGAAGGGGATGTAGTTTGAGGCTGAGGGAGTCCTGACTAGATAGCGCAGCTACTGTACATTTCCTGCCTCCCCACTGCTACTACAAACTGCTGTGCCTGAGACTGTGGTGGCAGAAAACAAACATTGGTTCTGCCATACAAAACAAAGCTTATTAGCAAAAAAGTTTCTATCCTTTGATCCTCTAAAATGTAGGATCCTCAATTAATGATACAGCCCATACTGACCATAGATATACAAACAAAAAAATAACTCGATTGAAAGAGACTCATGTGAGATATATTAAACTCATATATCAAATGTGATAAAAAACATATCAAAAAACTTGACAGGACAAATACACATTGTATATATTTACATAACAAAATACGAAGAACAACTCAATGACATAAAAACGGTGTAACAAGAAAATATAGGTGTATTAAATCAATACCATCACAAAACAGACTACATCAGGCGTCCTAAATACATCAAAATAACCCTGGATAGACATATAAATTCTATTCTTTCTACTGGTATATCTATTCGGGCAAAGGTTGCCAAAGATCAACATCGACGTTTCGACCCCATGTGGTGGGGCTGGACGAGCACTGGCCAGTGGCATCATGTGGCGAGCACCAGGCAGCTGACCATAGCACCGAGACCTCATGATATTTGCTGAGAATGGATGTTATCAGTGGACCTGAAGGCAAGGAAGAATACCTTTGCTCTCAGCTGACTTTTTTAGTGCTCTCCTATACTATAGCTACAATGGAGAAACCCAAGCCTACCACAAATCTAGCCACGGACTCTGTTGGGGCTGATTCACAGGCCTC
The DNA here is from genome assembly GCA_963921515.1 of Calotriton arnoldi. NCBI lineage: Eukaryota > Metazoa > Chordata > Amphibia > Caudata > Salamandridae > Calotriton > Calotriton arnoldi. Next base: position 4,177,558 of record CAWUFW010000325.1, read on the forward strand.
CTCTGATCACAATATGGGGAACTGAGCCATCTGGAAGCCACTTTACGCAGCCACTCAGCCCAATTTAAAAAGGTGCTCCATGCCATCCTGAACACTAAAATCACATTGGAAGCAAAAATGTACACTGTCCTCCTGGAAGTAAATCTTCTTAAGGTGGACCTACAAAAACTGACGGATCGAGTAGATGAAGTGGAGTCCTCCGTAACCTCCATGCGCCCCACAGTGCAAGACCACCAGGCTCAACTGAAAGGCATGAAAGAGGAGATTTCCTCCCTCCAGCAATGGGTGGAAGACGTCAAGGGCCATATTAGATTTTGGGTAAGGTGCTGGCCAATCAGCTGATCCCCATAATTGCTCCACTGGTGCATGAAGATCAATTCAGGTTTATACCCAGGTGCAGCACCTTCTTGAATATTCGTAGATTATTATGCCTGGTGAATGGAACACCCCCTTTGACCTATGGGCAAGTCGGGTATTGCTTGATATCGAAAAAGCGTTTCATACCTCTACCATACAGAGAGGCACCAGGCAGGGCTGCCCACTGTCTCCACTAATGTTTGCCAGGCCATAGAACCACTGGCCTGTTGCCTGTGTTTAAAAGTGCAACAATGGGGAACACTGGCTCATGGCCAACACCACATTGTTTTGCTAAACTCGGACCATGCCCTTATCTTCCTGCGGGAAGTGACTAACTTACTCCCTGACCGGATGGGGGTGCTGGAGGAATTTGGTGCAGTGTCAGGCCTCCGAGTGAATTGGGCCAAATCATGCCTGTTTCCCCTGTCCCCGGTGCCGATCTCGAAAGAGGGACCCTGCTGGAAACTAGGCTCAAATAGTGTTATGACACATGTAAATATCTGGGTGACCAGATTTACTATGCTGATAAAGACCTCGAGGCGGGCAATGTAGACAGGGCGCTGAACGCAATCCGTGAATCTCTCCCTTTCTGGTGTCGCTGCCACTGTCACCAGTAGGGGATGTGGTGATATCCAAAATGCTCATACTACCCCGAATCCTCTACTTCTTTGCAGCACTATTATTGTCGCTCCCTAGGAGTTTCTTCTAGGAGTTGCATGGTATTTTGCTGGAACTAATATGGGGAGTAAGTAGGAGATGGTTGGCGCTCTCTCAACTTCAGCGGCCCCTACTCAAAGGTGGACTTGGTGCCCCAAATTATGAATTGTGTTATGCCACAGCGCAGCTGCAGTGGCCAATGCAATGGCTGAGCACGACCGTTAGCCCTGAAAGATTGACCATCTGCAGGATCCTTGGGGGACCCCAAAATTCACCCCAATCAGGAGACACACCAGATGGCAGTGGCTCGCCTCTGTTGGAAGAGATATGTACATAACACATCGCCTTATGAATGAATGAATGAATGGGCACTTGTATAGCGCATGGCTACCCAGAAGCATCCCAGCGCTGAAGCCATAACCAGAGAACCGAGTGCACTAAGGGAAAAGCCACGTCTTGAGTTGTTTATCTTATCTTATCTACCATATTCTCCGCTCTTCCCATTATGGCAACTACCAGAACTCTGAGAGCCCTGGCAGGAGGCTGAAATTAATCAACTGGGAAACTTGTCTAACGAGGGGGGGTTTCTGCCCTTCCAGAGCATCGTAGACACTTACAATGTGGAGGCACAACAATTCTTGATGTACCATGCAATGCAACATGCAATTCATAATACTTAGGGTCCTGGGGAAGGAAGAACCACCTCAATTACCTACACTGCACGCACTGCTGTCCTGGGGCGGCAAGCGACACACTATTTCTTTACTGTACGTTGCATTAAGTTCAGGACAGACAGGAGTGACCCCCAAAGCCAGAACCAGATGGACCGATGACTTACTGGAACCGCTGACAGACATGGAATGGGTCCGAGCACTTCAACATGTTAAGGAAGTGTCCTGTAACCCACAATTTCATTTTACTCAATTTAATTACTTACATCAAGCTTATCTCACATTGCAACGCATACCGCGCATGTTTTCTACAGCACGCTCTGAATGCCCCAGATGCAAGATGCCCACAGCTGGATTTACACACGTTCATCGACCTTGCCTTTGTCCGATTCGAAGGACTCATAGCGATCCCCTAGTGCTTAATTTGAGCCAGTGGTTTCCGGTGCTCGGTACCGGAACTAAATTGCCAATGCCGGCACTTATGACAGCTGCTACAATTAAAATTTTTTTAAAAAGCTACATGGTGGCGCTCTTTGTGTGATTTAGAGGCGGCAGAACAACAGTTGTTTTAATAATTCAATATACATTAAAAACAACTAATGCCTGCCGCCCAAGCCATTCTAATAGCTTTGGGGCCTCGAACAGTGTGAATTGCCACACTTGTAACAGTGTGATGATTAATAGTTGTGAAGGTACTGAGATGGCAGCATTGATAGGGGCAATGGGTGGTGCAAGCTGCGGTGTCCTCCTGACAAGGGCCTAGCACTTATTTTTTTTACAAATTAAGTACTGTAGAAGGCCCCAGTGGCTCCAAATGTCCAATGCTAGCTCTCTACTCTGTTGAAATGTGCACAGGCCGCAGCCACAGTAATAGAGGAGACATGCACTGGGGGCGAGACAGCGGGTGGGAGGTGCTGGGAGATATACATCAGAAATGTGGAGGCCAAAAATGACACCCATCCGTCCTGAACGAGTTGGGGGTCTAGATGGGAATCCTTATGGCATAATTGATTTGCCATGGACCTACACACAATTGGACCCACAGTCCGGTCTACACCTTAGGACCTGTGGGCCCAACGTTTCGGCTTGGGTCTCTTGCATGTGTGTTTGAAGGGTGGGACTCCATAGGAGATCATTGGCAGTAATAAGCTTATCATTCAGGTCTGTAACACCAGCCCAGGCTGAACAGTCAGTTTCTCCGACATCATAGAGAGACGGAAAACAGACAGAATATTGAGACTTTTATTTCGACCTGCACTAATATCGAGTGCAGAGTATCGGGATACAAAAATATCGACTGTCAGAATATCGTTGTAAAGAATATCGAGTCTAAGGTAAGTAATATAGTTTTTCAGAATATCAAAGTCATTAATATCGTTTGCAAAAATATAGTTGTTAAAAATATCGTTTTTTAGTTAGTGTCAGGTATTTTAGTATGTATTTTAAATGTATGTGTTCTATTTTTTTGTTTTAGTATTGCATTTGTTTTTTAATATATGTATTATATTTTTAGCAGTTATTAATTTTCTTTTAAGTAAATTTTGCGTTTTAGTTCTGTAGCGGGTTGTGGGTTTATAGGGGAATAGGGTGGGAAGTAATTTAATCATAATAAATGTATTAATAATTTTTAGAAGTTTTAATTTTATTTTCATTAAATTTTGCGTTTTAGTTCCGAAGCGGGTTGTGGGTTTATAGGGGAATAGGGTGGGAAGTAATGTAATGTTAATTAATTAATTAATATTTTTTATTAATTGATATTTATGTATTTATTAATTTTTAATATTAATTGTGGTAATTATTTTTTATTAATTGGTTGTTAAGTATTATTAATTATTTAGTAATTATGTTAATTGTGTCATTTTTTTAGGAGTGGGTTGTGGGTTGATAGGGGAGTAGGGTGGGAAGTAATTTAATTATAATTAATTAATTAATATTTTTTCTTAATTAATATTTATGTATTTAATATTTATTTTTGTTAATTGTGGTAATTAATTGATTATTAATTATTAATTAATTGGTTGTTAATCATTATTAATTAATTGGTAAATATGTTAATTGTGTAATCCCACCACTTAAGAGATGTACCTGTGTAGCACAGCAAGTTTTATCGTTTACACTTACTTATGGGGTGCGGGCATGCAATGGGAGGACCCTCTCAGACCCTAGGTCAGATTACACCTTTAAGAGGGGGAACACTAGAAGTAGAATAGACTACATTTTAGTCGATCTTGATCTTTGGCCACAAGTAATTGATATGGCCATTCTTGATCGAAATGATAGTGACCATAACGCCCTACTTCTAAGTTATTCTGGGCTACCGGTTTTAAATTCTCAGCAAAATCTAATGAAGGCACAGGTAGTAACAACCAATAACAACAAGAGAATTAAGTGGCCAAATGTAGTTGCTGATGGGAAGCTTCTCACTGGAATCTATAAAGAGGTGACGCAATCCCAATTGAAGCTGTCTAATGCCAACATAAATGATGATACCATTTTAGCCAGCTACCTAGACCTTCTGAACAATATTTCGCCATTTTGTAAAAGCCAGGGTGGGTCGCTCCAATGCAAACAGAAAAATTAAGCCTGGTACAACAAGGAATGCAGGCAGGCAAGAGTTGAACTTAAGGAGGCAGTAAAGGAGGGGACGAGGTCTGATATACTCAATAAACGGAAGAACTACAAGAGTACACAAAGGGAGGCCAAACGTAATTGGGAAACTGAGAGTTGGCGCACTCTAGTGGAGGCATCTAGGCAAATTGATTGCCGCTTATTCTGGCATCTCCTTTCCATGGGGGTAACCCATCAGGTTGCCGAAAATGATTTTTATATACAGCCGCACATCTGGGAAGGGTATTTCCAGGCTCTATATTCCATGGAGGTTGATGAGGCTGTGGGCGCCGCAGGGGAGGTACCCAGGGTCCGAAATGTGGAGTTTGACCAAAATGAGGAAGTGAGTTTTTCCCTTATGGAAGTAAAGAATGCAATTACTTCCCTCCAAACTGGTAAAGCCCCTGGACTTGATAGACTCCCGGGAGATCTCTACAAATCGGAACCCAATATTTGGGGCCCTCTGCTTCATGTTGTTTTTAATGCTATTATACGTGGAGGCGCTATCCCGGGCACGTGGCTGGGTGCCGAAATAATCCCAATATATAAAAAAGGGGACATAGGGGACCCTGCCAATTATAGGCCTATTAGCCTCATAGACGTGTCCCAAAATATTTTTAGTAAAATCATTTTAACTCGTATTCAAAATTGGTCAGAGGACAATAATATAATCTCGCACTTGCAGGCGGGGTTTCGAGCTGCCACGAGCCCTCTAGATCAAGTGTTTAGTTTTTTAATGCTTATATGGAAAGAGGTCACACTTAAGAAAGGACACCTCTATGTAGTATTTGTTGACCTTAAAACCGCTTTTGACTCCATTGATCGCACCCGGCTCTGGACTACCCTGAGGGACATGGGATTTCCCCCTGCCCTACTTCATCTTTTAATCAGGCTGCACCAGGATAACTATGCCAGAGTCAGACGGAGTCAAGATGGGAGGCAATCTGAAAATATTTCAATTAGGAAAGGAGTACGCCAGGGGTGCGTGTTAGCACCAACCATGTTTACTTTATTTATGAATGAGCTCCTAAATGAGCTATATGACTGTGGAGGTGACCCACCGAAATTGGGAGGCAAGCAAATACCATCGCTTTTGTTTGCTGACGACACGTTATTTATATCCAAAACCCCAATGAGCATCCAAAATGTTTTAACTAAATTTTCAAAAGCATGTGAATCTCAGGGTTTGAAAATCAACTGTCTGAAAACCAAGGGGCCGATTCCGATCTCGGTCGGAGGCGCACCCAATACCATTCGGTCGGGAAAAAAGCCATGCGAATGCCTGTTTCCCGACCGATCCGTACATCATTCCGAACGAGTAAGTACGATGCGCACAACAGCATAGAATCCGGCCGAGTCGTACTCACCAAATCCAGGTCCTGTTCTCCGACCGAGGCGAATCCGGAAACGCAGAATCGAGTCGCACGAAAGGGAAAATGCAGCCCCGTCTGGCCGAACAAGTACGATGCACTTTCCGTACGCGCCGAACCCGTCGCTACGTCCGGCACGTCAAAGCTTCCGGGAGAGGCGCACATAAGCTCCGATTCGCGCCACAACACGATCCACGGCTACGAGGCAAACACGCCAGCGACGAGGACGACGCAAAGCAAAGAGAAAGACGAACGACACGAACCAACCATGAATCCCTTCGTCCCGATCCTACCAATATTCTACATTTACTACCGGAACAGGCACGGACGCGTACGGCGCAGAAGGTAAGTCAGACACCAACCACAAAAACATACAACACGTACACGACACATCACACACACACAGAGGGATGCAGAATTTACTTACACCAGCAACAGCAGCACCATAGGGGCGGGATGCCCATCACCAATGCCACATATGCACACAGGGGCCTGGATGCGCACCACCACTACCACCCCTACCCAGGGGGGCTGGATGCCAACCACTACTACCACCCTTACCCAGGGGGCTGGATGCCTACCACTACTACCACCCTTAGCCAGGGGGTGCCAGATGCCCACCACTACTACCACCCTTACCCAGGGGGCTGGATGCCTACCACCACTACCACCCTTAGCCAGGGGGGCTGGATGCCTACCACTACTACCACCCTTACCCAGTGGGGCTGGATGCCTACCACAACTACCACCCTTACCCAGGGGGGCTGGATGCCTACCACCACTACCACCCTTAGCCAGGGGGGGCTGGATGCCTACCACTACTACCACCCTTACCCAGGGGGGCTGGATGCCTACCACAACTACCACCCTTACCCAGGGGGGGCTGGATGCCTACCACTACTACCACCCTTAGCCATGGGGGCTGGATGCCTACCACTACTACCACCCTTAGCCAGGGGGGTGCCAGATGCCCACCACTACTACCACCCTTACCCAGGGTGGCTGGACGCCTGCCACTACTACCACCCTTACCCAGGGGGGTGCCAGATGCCTACCACCACTACCACCCTTAGCCAGGGGGGGCTGGATGCCTACCACTACTACCACCCTTACCCAGGGGGCTGGATGCCTACCACAACTACCACCCTTACCCAGGGGGGCTGGATGCCTACCACTACTACCACCCTTAGCCATGGGGGTGCCAGATGCCCACCACCACTACCACCCTTACCCAGGGGGCTGGATGCCCACCACTACTACCACCCTTAGCCAGGGGGTACCAGATGCCTACCACTACTACCACCCTTACCCAGGGGGGCTGGATGCCTACCACTACTACCACCCTTACCCAGGGGGTGCCAGATGCCTACCACCACTACCATCCTTAGCCAGGGGGGCTGGATGCCTACCACTACTACCACCCTTACCCAGGGGGCTGGATGCCTACCACAACTACCACCCTTACCCAGGGGGGCTGGATGCCTACCACTACTACCACCCTTAGCCATGGGGGTGCCAGATGCCCACCACCACTACCACCCTTACCCAGGGGGGCTGGATGCCCACCACTACTACCACCCTTAGCCAGGGGGTGCCAGATGCCTACCACTACTACCACCCTTACCCAGGGGGCTGGATGCCTGTCACTACTACCACCTCTACCCATGGGGGCTGGATGCCTACCACCAACACCACCCCCACTCAGGATGGACAATGCATGACACAACCAGCACACCACAACCTAGGGAATGCAAGAAAAAAACATCCCCCCAACACCATGACAAGCGTGTGTAGACTGTGTCAAATGCCTACAACACTGAACATGACTTTGAACATACAATGTGACCCCCTAACACATGTGCCACACATATATGTGTGTGGCCCCCACAATGCAAGCAGGCCATGACCATTGTGGCTATGGGGTCCAAACCCCCATCATCACAGTGACCAAAAGGTAAGTGTGGGGTCCATAGCTGAAGCACATTTTGAACATTGTGGCAATTGGGTCCAAACCCCCATCATCACAGTGACCAAAATGTAAGTGTGAGGTCCATAGCTGAAGCACATTTGGAACATTGTGGCAATGGGGTCCAAACCCCCATCATCACAGTGACCAAAAGGTAAGTTTGGGGTCCATAGCTGAAGCACATTTTGAACATTGTGGCAATGGGGTCCAAACCCCCATCATCACAGTGACCAAAATGTAAGTGTGGGGTCCATAGCTGAAGCACATTTGGAACATTGTGGCAATGGGGTCCAAACCCCCATCATCACAGTGACCAAAATGTAAGTGTTGACAAAGAAAAATCTGCAACTGCCAAACTGCATGGATGATTCCTGGTCACAGAACATAAAACACATCAGTGGCAAAGTAGTGCATGTGTCCCATTGCAACATAGATTGGGGGAGGCAAATACTGCAGTGCAAATAAGACATACCTTTGGCCATGTGCAGACAAACAACACCCATGGGGGCTGACACTGTCAACATTCATCAATGACACAATGACAGAAGTGACCATCAGAATGCAGACCCACATATTTGCACCAATGGGCACACAAATGCAGATACCCTGTGGAGACTGTAGATGTGAGGTGAACAGATACCATACCATGGCAGCAATGGGACACACAAACCATGATCATTGTGCTGACTGATGACCTAGGAGTCCCAGGGACAGCAGGGGAAACCCACCAAACAACATACAGCCAATGGCACACCTAAGATATGCCAATGCAGTGGTGCAGATGCACAAACACAAACAGGCAGACCCACACTGCACATCAAACACAACAGGTGAGGGGGGTGCCAGTGTCCCCAGGCAACCACACAACACATGAGGAGGCCTGAATACCAATTATACAGATGTGCATACAGTGCCACACAAAGGTAACTCATGGATCAAAATCCCCTATGTGGGCAATCAGGCATTGTCAGATGAGAGGGAGCACAAATCACACATGTCACACAGGCACGTAGGAACAGCAACTGACACAGCAAGACACAGACACACCACAGCACTACCCCCAGGGCCCCCACAATGTGGTGACCCTGGGCTGCATTACAATCCCACTGTGATGACAAAGCTAAATGTCGTTCACACTGTGAACCACAGTCATGTGTCCTGAGCAACAAACTACCATCACACCCACACAAGCACAAATCAATCAGCACGGCCAGTAAGCCAAGGCCAACATGGAGGCAGGGGTCTAGCCGGGGAACAACTCTCATCTGCACACACTCAACACCACACACCTCGACCTCCAACAATGTGCAGCAGTGAAGCACACATGCACTGGTGACATTGCACATGCACCCATGACAATCCCAGGGTGGTGGGTGGGAACCAAGGTGCAGAAACACATCACACATGGCCACTCAACAAGACTCCTGAATGTCTGACACACTGCACACTACGCTGTACATGGACATGACGGCAATACCACATCAACCAATGGGATCCCAGCCACAGTCACACACCAATGAAGAAGCCAAGGTCACCCACAAAGAACACACATAGACAACAACCAACATTGCAGCCTGGACCCTGAGGAGTGCCAGCAGTCACACACACAACGTGTCACAATCACTGAAAGATAACACAAACTGGAAATCACATGACAGGTGTAAACAACAAGTGCCAAGGGGAAACCTGACTGTGACCCATCTGCGTCTGCACACAAACTCAGCCCTGACAGCAAACACACCTATGGGTGACACCCTGCTGACCAGTAATGTGCCATGCACCCACATCACAGAGAACCCAGGGAGAAGACTTTGGGGGAACATAGGTCAACTCAGCAAGCATCACAAACAGGTACAACACTAGGGATCACAGCATGCACAGCAAAACGGAAGTGAACACACAGACATGCTCATACAACACACACCTTGGGCGCAGGCAATGTCACAGGAGTACACACTGCCATGAGGGGACTCCACTCCTGTGTGAGGAAAGCTGTGCCATATGTTGCCTCAGTAGGGCCCCATCATGTCAGCAGAGCACTTGGTCACACAATCAACAATTAGCACCAAATGAAGGCTCCCGTCACATCAGCCTGGTCATGGGAGTGCCAACGAAATCATCAGCACAGATCCAACACACTTGTATAGCAATGTTGCACTGACAACACAGATGAGTCCTTCCCCATTGATGCCCAAACCTGCATGTCCAGTGGAGAAGGCCACACGGTCAGGGAAGTAGACGAATTGAACAATGGCAGGCACAACAGATGTGCAGGGGTGGAAGTCACAGATGTGAATTTCCTAATGTAAGTAGGAAATCCCATTGCCAAATACTGAACACATGACACCCTCAGATGCTGCTAAGGATGACATGGATACACCACAGGATAGGACACATTCCCCCTGGACCACATGTGTTCCTGCACAGTAACACTTCATTATCATGAGACCAAATATCACCATCACTGCAGCAAGGGCATGGTTAGCATCATCAACAACATGTACATCAGAAGCAAAAGCACTAGAGAACAGAAAGTTGCTTTATTCAGCATTTGGGTGAGAGAAGTGAAAGAAAATATATAACAAAGGCCAATGGCCAGTCCATAATATGAGTCCAAACAGGGTGCCAGTGCCAGATGTCACCGTACGCATGCCTGCACTGCTACACACCAGGGACAATCCCCTCGGAGCGGCCTACTGGGGGGCAGGCCAGGCACCGCAGGGACAGGATCAGGGCTCACCAGGAGGAAGCAGGGAAGGGGTGGTGGGTGCTGGAGAGCCACTGACAACTGCAGTGGAGGTGTCTGACATGGTGTGTGCCGGCACAACTGGGGGGCATGACTCAGATGTTGTGGGTGCCGGCACGACTGCAGTGGACCCTGCAGATGGAGTGGACAGGTCCGCCACTGCAGTGCCCAAGTCAGACAGGGTGGTAGTGGACTCCACTGCAGTGCCTACCACCAGGGGAGGAGAATGGGGAACAGGCAAGGTGGGCTGGACAGAGGGGGAGGACACCCTCACCACATCAGTGGCACAGACAAGCGCAGCGGGGGTGTGGTGCCGGGAGAGCAAGTGGCAGGGGGAGAAAGCCGGATCCTCTTGGGGATGGTATATCTGTGGGTGGTGGAACCTGGGGCAGGGTGTGGTGGGGGCACCTGTGGAGTGGGGGCCTGAGGGATGGAGGAAGGAGACCTGGTGCCTGAGCTGCAGGGCAGCGGCGGGGTCTTGCTCTTACGACTCCGGTGGGGACTTGCGGGTGGGGGCCTCAGTCTGTCTGCGCCTGGGGGAGGGTGTCCGGGGACGAGGGGCACTCTGCTCCGTGTGGGTGGGCTTCCTCTTCCCCCTGAATGCTGTATCAGCTGGATCGGAGGGGAAGAGGCCGAGGTCACTGAGGAAGAGCCGCTGGGTCTTTGGGGTTGCAGGTGAGGCAAGGGAGGGTGCTTTGGAGGGAGAGGCAACTGAGGACTGCACAGTGCTCGTGGATGCGTGTGTGTGTTCCAGGGGCCCCATCCCCTGTGAGTTTGGTTTCAGTCCCCTGACTGTGCGTGCGTGTGCATTTTGTTTGTGGCGTGTGTGTCTGTGTGCTGGACGTGTGTGTGCTGGTGTGTGCCTGTGCCGGAGTGTGTGTGCTTGGGACGGGTAAGGTGCTGGGGAGTGTGGATGGAGCAGAGGCAGGAGGGGTGAGGGACTGTCTGAGGAGGGACACTGCTGCCATCAGGGAGGAGTCCATGGACCTATTGCCTCTCTGTAGGTCAGACATGCCCGATGAGATGCCCTCCATGAACGACACCAGCTGAGTCAACAGAGCGGTGTGCGCATGGAGGACACTCAGCATGGCTGTCTGCCCTACATGGAGCTGGCGAAGGAGGTACACAGACTCCTCACTCAGGGCAGCAGGGGACACAGGGGCAGGGGTGCGGTGCCTGGCCCAAAGGAGACACGCTCCCGAACATGGGAGCCTCCACGGACCTGGGGAATGGGAGCCAATGGGAGGGTGGTGGTGGTGCTGGTGGTGGCGGGGACAGCAACACTAGCTGGGGTGTGGTGGCTGCTGACACCCGCCTCCATAAGGGAGTCATCCTCCGAGCCGCTGTGGTCCTCAGCTGAGGTGGATGCTGCTGAGGACTCTTCGGTGTGGTTCCCCTCGCACTCCGTGCCACTGGGTCCCTCCGACCACTCCTCGGCTGCTGACCCAGTCTGGCTCTCCGGCTCCTCCTGGTCCATGGAGCTGTCCCCTTCCGTGGCCGTGGATGTATCTGCAAACAATGGGGAAACAGACAGACATCAGTCACCTGCACCAAACGCACACACCACTGTGAGCACAGCACATTACAGAGCAAGCCCTGGCATCATTAGTTGAACATTGCTAAAAGTGCCCTAACTGAACAGGAGAAGCCAATTGTCAGTCTGATGCCAACCATGGCACTCACATCCCACATGGCCTTGCACCCATCTGTCTGGTGTCTGTTGGATAGCAACACCCCAGTGTGGACACATGCACCAACTACACAGTAGTTGGACAGTGCAGAGGACACGGTGTAGCATGTGGACATGCACACATCACAACTCTTGCCACTGAGTCAGTACAGGTTTCCGGATGAAAGGGATGCCCAGAGTCAAATAGGAAATGCATGTGATGCATACCAGCGACAGACACCATGATGCACCCATGTCCTGATAGCCATCGCCACAATGGTGTGCATGTAGCACATGTCACTCCCCTGCAGGATCACCAATAAGTAGACACATGCCATGGCGGAGGCATGACTGCTAAGTCATACATCACTGTCTCAGTGATGTATGACTTGGCAGCCAGACAACAACACTCTGCACTGTGTCACAATAGTAGGTCATGGGGAATGCAAGTCCTGGAGCTGCACAAGTGCACATGTACATCCCCCACACAACACATCATCTTAACCCTCATCTGTCCAGGTCATACCGATTGGACATATGGGAGACCTGTGACACTACCCTCTGAACCTGAGCCCCTCACAATCTGCTGTGAATGGGAAACAGCTACCTGAACTTCACATTCGCATACCCCAGTCTGCACGGGCAGCTGATCAAACACCTATGTGACACACAAGTATCGTCTCCTATGGTCACATCTCCAGTGGCATGCTGAGCCCCTACCGAGAAACACCCCAGCAGTCCTGGCAACAAATCCACAGCACACTGACACAGAGGCAGACACCTGAGGGGTCAAATCACTGCGTACAACGTGTCAGCTGATACCCGGGAGTGGGAGTACAGGTGTATTGGATGGGCTGGAGTAGGCATGACTGTCCTGCCCCACATGAATGAGGGATGAGCCCTGGACAGTGGATAGCTGGCTATGTATGTGTGACACACGTAATCTGCACACTCCTGGGGCCCAAACATTGTTCCCACCCGCTGCATGGGTGTGTGCCAGATACCCCAGGCACATGTGGTGGCTCAGCTCAGCAAGTGGACCGCATATCAAAGCAACACGCAGATTACATGTCCGAACACAGGCATTGTGTGAACAATGGACCCACCCATGATGCCCACAACAGAGTTAGGGAAACAGATGCTGTCCCCCACCTTGAGTGAAGCAAACTGCAAGGACACAGTCCCAAGTGACACAATTCCCTGAACGTAAGGGCCACACCTGGGTATCAGATGAGGAGTGGGCAGTGCACAATAGAGGGACATGGCTCCTGGACAACATGACTGCTGTACTGTGGCAGTTTAACCAGGCCAGAGGAGGGCACATAGCATGTAATACAGAGTTCACAGTGCAGTCTTTGACTCACCCCTCCTTGCTGCTGTCTGGCCTTCAGCTGCCCATCCAGGTCTGGAAACACCACCGCCAGGATCTGGAGCATGTGGGGGGTCAGGGTCCGTGTTCCACCCCTCCTGCGAGGAGGCGACAGCTTCAGCTGGACCCGTGCAATCCTCCGGGTCCAGCCCCGAAGGTCCTGCCACCTCTTTTGGCAGTTGCGGATCCGGCGCTTGTAGACCCCCACGGACCGGACAGCCCGGACGATGTCCTTCCAGATCTCCTGCTTCCGATGGGCATTAACATGTCAGGATGACAAAGTGAAAAGGCCATTACTACACATGCAACATATCCGTGCATGACACAGTTGTATATACATGTCTCAATCACAGGGGCACATGATGTACACAGGCAGTGCAACGCTGCCCAAGGGACAGTTTGCCAGAAGTCACTACATGGTATCATTGCATGGGAAGTAAAACCTTGTTCAAATGCACTGTCACTGCACCATACCTGTCCAGTGCATGTCACTACACACTATGGGGGGTGACAACTACTCAGTGAGCCTGCTAGCCAGTGGCGTGCAGACTTTCAGCCTTGCTAGTCAGACAAAATGCACATTCAGAAAGGCAGTGCACAGAACACTCACCTGCTCCCCTGGTGTCCCATACAGCTTGCTGTACTGTGGAAGTAGGCTGTCCAGCAGGGCCTGGTTCTCCTAAAGGCTGAAGGCTGGGGCTCTCTCCATAGTACGTGCATTGCAGGGTCCAGAGGGGGCAGAGACAGCAGCAGAGCAGTGGCAGATGTCGTCCTGGAGCATGTAGTGCAGGCAAGTGAGCTCTCAGGGGAACAGCCAGCAATATATATGTGCTGCAGAGGCAGATACTGTCCCATGTGTCCAAAGTGATAGGTCCAAGTCGTTTGCATCTTCTGAATCTGGCCAATCCATGGAATAGCAGCACCAATACACGCCCACAGCATCCTTCAAATCTTCAACTTCATGACATACATGATTTTGCAACATTGTTGTGGGTGACCAACTGAATTTCCAGCAACCGACTTGTTCGAATTTCGAAAACGCGTCCGTTGCCAGGCTAGGCCATTGACAATGGGTGCGCACCGACCGGTCCATTGCTGTTCAACGTGTACAGGGGTACAACGCGTACCCGCACACATTGAATGCAATGGGCCGGCCGGGCACACCGATCGGTCCATTGCGGTACAACGCGTACAGGGGTACAACGCGTACCCGCACACATTGAATGCAATGGGCCGGCCGGGCACACCGATCGGTCCATTGCGGTACAACGCATACAGGGGTACAACGCGTACCCGCACACATTGAATGCAATGGGCCGGCCGGGCACACCGATCGGTCTATTGCGGTACAACGCGTAAACGGGTACAACGCATACCCGCACACATTGAATGCAATGGGCCGGCCGGGTGCACAGATCGGTCCATTGCTGTTCAACGCGTACAGGGGTACAACGCGTACCCGCACACATTGAATGCAATGGGCCGGTCGGGCACACCGATCGGTCCATTGCGGTACAACGCGTACACGGGTACAACGCGTACCACACATATTGAATGCAATGGGCCGGCCGGGTGCACCGATCGGTCCATTGCTGTTCAACGCGTACAGGGGTACAACGCGTACCCGCACACATTGAATGCAATGGGCCGGCCGGGCGCACCGATCGGTCCATTGCTGTTCAACGCATCCCTGTACAAGTGACTGGCATATGTCACCATGCCTGTCTCAGATGAACATATGCCAGCCACAGATAGCTCCCAGGGAGTGAGGGGCACACCTACAACACCACAGCCTGTCCAAACTGTATCATAAGGCATGTAAGGCTGCATTTCCTATTGTGTGTATGTTGGTGTACATGTTGTCCTGTGGGTGTCACATGGGGGCAGCCACCCCCAGGCTGTGCACGTGTTCATGGGGACAGGATCCTGGGTGTTACGTGTACATGACCACTGTGATGTGCAACTGTTCATATCTGTGCATGTGCCATGGTCACATTTCACGGTGGTGTATGTGTATGTCATGTCACATACCCCGTGAGTCCCATGTGGGACGGTATGTTTGAGCCAGGGTGTCCCAGTGGCACAATAGTGATGGTCCTCCACAGTCTGTGTGCATGTAGTGTTTACAATGTCTCTGATTTCATGTGCACAATGGGAGACAGCCTCCACATCCACGTTGTGTGTGCATGGACTTTGATGTTGTGCGTGTGTGTGTCACAGACGTCCATGTCTGCCCTGCAGAGGCAAGTGGAACCACTACCTGTGGGGGTCATGGTTGTTTTGCTGTGGTGTATACCTGATACTCCATGTAATGCCAGTGTCCATGTGGCATTACAGGGTCCCTGGGAATCTACCTGTCGTTGAGCTGTGATGCCTGGGGCACATCTGTCCTCACATGTCACTGTGGGGGGTGATTGTGACATGGCAGCAGGAGATGGGAACTGTGACACGGCCTCATGATATCCAATGGGCCAACCTGGGACTTATTGATGCCACTTGTTGAACCGTGATGATAGATGTTGGCCATGTATGTACCATACATGTCCTTACCGAACTGCACACTTCATGTAGTTGTGCCTCATAATTATGTATGATGTGATATTGAGTGTGTTCAATGCCGCATATGTGGGGTGACTGACAATCTTGCTTTCTTCTCCTCTGCACTGCAGGGCTCCTGCTGTCCATAGACCATTCCCAGACCTGGCAACGATGGTGGAACGGGACAGCATCTGACGGTACCGCTTCACCAGGCAGCTGATTGAGGATTTGGCAGTGCAGTTGGCCCCACATTTGCAGCCTGGCCGGTCGTATCCTACAGCGCTGACCCCCAAGGTGAAGGTGATGGCAGCCCTACACTTCTTTGCCACTGGTACCTTTCAACATACTGTGGCGACTGCTGGTGGGATGTCACAGACCATGTTCAGCCGTATGCTCCGCGATGTTTTGGAGGCAATGTTGCTATACCTGAACCGGTACATCTATTTTCCTAGACTGCAACGACTCACTGACGTGAAGAGTGACTTCTATGCCCTGGGGAGGATGCCGCATGTCATTGGCTCCATTGATGGGACACATGTGGCTTTGGTACCACTTAGGCCCAGGAGCAGGCCTACCGTAACCGCAAGCACTACCACTCGGTCAATGCACTGGTGGTGTGTCTTGCAGATATGACCATTTCACACATGTGTGCCCGTTTCCCTGGTTCAGCAAACGATGCCTTTGTGATGAGGAGTAGTCGCATCCCCAGGATGATGGCACAGATGCAGAACCAGCGTGCCTGGCTTGTCGGTGTGTACTGACTTTGTGCCTTTGTGTGTGATCTGATCTGTAGTATTCCGCCCACTTTTCCAAGTCAGCTAATGTGCACTTGTCTGTCTGTAGGTGACTCGGGATACCCCAACATGCCGTGGTTGCTGACACCCCTCAGGAACCCTGTGACACCAGCCCAGATGCGCTACAATGAGGCACATGGTCGGACCAGGAGAGTGATTGAGAGGACATTTGGTCTCCTGAAGAGCCGCTTCCGCTGCCTGGACAAGACAGGAGGGTCCCTCCCATATGCCCCAGCGAAGGTGTGCAAGATTATCATCGTCTGCTGCATGCTCCACAACCTGGCAGTGCGGAAGGAGTTGCCTCTCATCCAGGATAACAATGACCAACATCCGCCACCTGTGGAGGATCCTGGCCTGGACCACGATGCCAGTGATGATGATGATGATGGTGATGTCCGCACACAGCTCATCACCAACTTCTTTAGCTGAATGTGAGTATCCTGAGGTGTCATGTCAATGATGTGAGTTGGCATGATATGTGTAGGTGGTGCTCTGGTGCTGTTTGAGTGTGTCCATGGGCTACTTGACTGGATGTGTGTAGCGATGTGTGCTTACAGGTGGTCTGTACTCCCCAACAGTGTTGACATGCTAACTTGGTTCTGGGTGGGTATCTTGTAACATGTATTGTGCATGAGTTTTGCTGTTCTGTCCTGTTCTCCATTGCTTTTGACTGTGTGTCATTTCTGTCCTTCACAGGGTACTTTCAGATTCGTTTGGTCAACTGTGTCCACCGACGACGTGATTGTACTTCCAGGGTGGTAGCTGTTGTGTCCCTACAGGTGTTGTGCGCCACACCCATGGACTTCCTTCCTTCTACAGTTGTTGACTGTGTGCCCGCTGCCAGGTGGGATTACCTTGCATCTGTAGTGGTTACGACATGTTGCAACTGTGTAATAAACCTGTGCTTCACTTTGTGATGTGCGTTGTCTGTGGTCACACATTTGACTGCCATTTGCTTACTGCACCTGTGGGCTACTTGACTACAACTGGGAATAGGTGTGGTGTCTGTGCATTGCACCGTCTTTCCTGGCAACATCAGTGTAGGCAATGAGTCAGATGGCCTAGGTGTGTATGTGTTGTGTAGCCCTGGTGGTGTGTCTCCCTCATATGTGTCACGTTGCCATTACTCACATGCCTGTGTTGTACTTGCTGTTGCAGTTCGCATACACAGTGTAATTTTGCAGTTCATCATCCCCATGACAGCACCCACGTTGGAATCACAACAGAGGCAAGTATGGTGTATTAGTGTGTTTATTGTGATACATTTGTGTGAATAGTGCATAGGATGGTTAGTGCTGTACATTTATATTGCAATCAGAAGTTCCTAGATGAATTGAAAGTCCTGGTAGACAAAATCCCCAGTATCGGGGCCACAGTTGTCTGAGACATTGGTCCAACTTGTACTCCCCATGTCATGTGTGGGAGTTGTGTTGCCGTCAACAGGGTGAACAGTTTGTGCACAAAGGTGAACATCCAGAACAGGTTCAGGCTTCCTGGGGGTTGCACTTGGCCATCGGCCTCTCACTTGCCCCTCCTCGGACGACCCCTCTTCTTTGGGGGGGCCCCTCAAGTACAGGCTGCTGCGGTGCAGGGGACTCTCCGCCAGAGTCATCCTCCCTCCCTGTGGCAGTTGCAGTTTGTTCAGCACCAGATGTTGTTGGCACACAGGGAGGTGTAGACTGGTTGCTGTTCATCTGGCGGAGGCATTGTAATATGTCCCTGTGCACCGCCGTCATCTCTTGCAGTGTGTCCCACTTGGACTCCACGCGGGACATGTGTGAGTCCAAGCGGGCATGATGGGCAGCCTGCTGCTGTTTCATGTCTCTGAGGAGCCCCACTACCTGGCTGAGATCTCCGGTGCTGGACTGGTACGCATCCGCTATGCGTGCCAGTTGTGGGTCATCATGCACACCAGACACCTCTGCAAGCAGCGACCTCTGTCTCCCACCCTCCCACCACCCCTGCCGACATGTGCAGTGCGTGCAGTGGCACGCACAGATGACCCTGGTCCCCCTTGGGGGTGGTGGTGGTGGTGTCCATGGCCCCACGTTGGTCCAGGGTCCCTGTGCTGGTGGTGCTCCTTGTTCTGTCCATGTCGGCAGGGATGGTATTTGTGGTGACAGTCGTTGGAGGGGTGGGTGCAGGGGTGCAGCTGGTGGTCCTGCTGGTGCTGCAGCTGGTGGTCCTGCTGGTGCTACATGATGACTTGCATTGGAGGTGCCAGGTTGGTCTTCTTCATCCGAGGAGGGCAGAGGCTGTTCGACACCAGTGAGCTCCGTATCCTCTTGAGCCTGGGACTGGGACTCCTCAGCGTCTGCTGCTGTGTCCCCATCATCACCTGTTTTTGGGAGACACACACAATGTATGTTATGTTTCTGCAGGCATCAATGGTTGACACACCTGACAGTTGTGACTGTGCCTCTGGGTGCGGGCCTGTACATTGCATTGTCCTAAGTTGTCACAGTCAGGGGTTGATATTGGTGTAGCACATTGTCCTGCATTATTTGGGCATGTCTATGTATTTGTTGGGGTGTGAACATGGTCTGCATTGGTTGTATTTGGTTGACAGCCGGCCCTCCTTCCCACCCAGCCAGTCAGTTATCCCACCATGGACTGTGCTTGCATTGCAGGGAGTGAAAGTTGTCTTTCAGGATGTCAGTCAGTGGTGTCCTGCTGTTGGTTGTTGCACAGTTGCCAGCAGGGCCTTGTGCTCCCCACAGCAGTAGCCAGTGTCAGCCATCTTGTGAGTCCTTTTCCACTCCCTGTGATGTGAGCATGGTTGTGGGTGGTGTTGATGGGCCAGTTGTGAGGCTGAGCAATATCTGTGCCTACTACTCCCATCATGCTATTGCCTCCACCCCCTTCCCAGCATGCCCATCCTTCCTTCCTTTTGACTCTGCTTCCCTGTGGGGTGGGCTGCCTGTGCTGACAGGATGGCTGGGAGTGTTGTCCTGGCAGTTGTTTGGCTAAAAGTCCCAAGAGTGTCCCTGTGCTTCACACAACATAACCCAGGGTGGTGGTTCTTTGTGGGATCTTGAGTTAGGATGTGAGGCATTGCATTCTCCCAGGTGGGTTATGTGGAGTTTGTGTTGAGGGGTGTGTGAGGGGAGGTGCTTGTGACTATGGTCAGTGCTGCAAGTCCTCCTTCCCACCCAGCCAGATATCCCACCATGGAACGTGCTTGCATTGCAGGGAGTGGAAGTTGTCTTTCAGGATGTCAGTCAGTGGTGTCCTGCTGTTGGTTGTTGCACAGTTGCCAGCGGGGCCTTGTGCTCCCCACAGCAGTTGCCAGTGTCAGCCATCTTGTCAGTTGTTTTCCACTCCCTGTGATGTGAGCATGGTTCAGGGTGGTGTTGATGGGACAGTTGTGGGGGTGAGCTATGTCTGTGACTATGACTCCCATCATGCTATTGCCTCCACCCCACTTCCCAGCATTCCCATACTTACTTGCTTTTGTGGGGAGTTCAGTGTGTGTGGGTGTGAGAGCAATGGCAAGATGGCTGACAGTGGTGTCCTGCTGTTGGTTGGTGTGCAGTTCCCAGCATGCCCTTGTGCTCCCCACGACACAGCAACAGTGTCAGACATCTTTGATGGGCCTTTCCACTCTCTGTGGGATGTGCATGCGTGAGTGTGAGCTTGCTGGGCCATGTGGTGGGGGATGTTGAGCTGTGACTACGACTCCCATCATGCTATTGCCTCCACCCCCTTCCCAGCATGCCCATCCTTCCTTCCTTTTGACTCTGCTTCCCTGTGGGGTGGGCTGCCTGTGCTGACAGGATGGCTGGGAGTGTTGTCCTGGCAGTTGTTTGGCTAAAAGTCCCAAGAGTGTCCCTGTGCTTCACACAACATAACCCAGGGTGGAGGTTCTTTGTGGGATCTTGAGTTAGGATGTGAGGCATTGCATTCTCCCAGGTGGGTTATGTGGAGTTTGTGTTGAGGGGGTGTGTGAGGGGAGGTGCTTGTGACTATGGTCAGTGCTGTCAGTCCTCCTTCCCACCCAGCCAGATATCCCACCATGGAACGTGCTTGCATTGCAGGGAGTGGAAGTTGTCTTTCAGGATGTCAGTCAGTGGTGTCCTGCTGTTGGTTGTTGCACCTTTGCCAGCAGGGCCTTGTGCTCCCCACAGCAGTAGCCAGTGTCAGCCATCTTGTCAGTCCTTATCCACTCCCTGTGATGTGAGCATGGTTCAGAGTGGTGTTGATGGGCCACTTGTGAGGGTGAGCAGTATCTGTGACTCCAACTCCCATCATGCTATTGCCTACACCCCCTTCCCAGCATGCCCGTACTTCCTTCCTTTGGACTCTGCTTCCCTGTGGGGTAGTGTGCCTGTGCTGACAGGAAGGCTGACAGTGTTGTCCTTGCATTTGTTTGGCTACAAGTCCCAGGTGTGTCCCTGTGCTTCACACAGCATTACCCAGGGTGGTGGTTCTTTGTGGGATCTTGAGTTAGGATGTGAGGCATTGCATTCTCCCAGGTGGGTTCTGTGGAGTTTGTGTTGAGGGGGTGTGTGAGGGGAGGTGCTTGTGACTATGGTCAGTGCTGCGAGTCCTCCTTCCCACCCAGCCAGATATCCCACCATGGAACGTGCTTGCATTGCAGGGAGTGGAAGTTGTCTTTCAGGATGTCAGTCAGTGGTGTCCTGCTGTTGGTTGTTGCACAGTTGCCAGCAGGGCCTTGTGCTCCCCACAGCAGTAGCCAGTGTCAGCCATCTTGTGAGTCCTTTTCCACTCCCTGTGATGTGAGCATGGTTGTGAGTGGTGTTGATGGGCCAGTTGTGAGGCTGAGCAATATCTGTGCCTACTACTCCCATCATGCTATTGCCTCCACCCCACTTCCCAGCATGCCCATACTTCCTTCCTTTTGACTCTGCTTCCCTGTGGGGTGGGCTGCCTGTGCTGACAGGATGGCTGGGAGTGTTGTCCTGGCAGTTGTTTGGCTAAAAGTCCCAAGAGTGTCCCTGTGCTTCACACAACATAACCCAGGGTGGTGGTTCTTTGTGGGATCTTGAGTTAGGATGTGAGGCATTGCATTCTCCCAGGTGGGTTCTGTGGAGTTTGTGTTGAGGGGGTGTGTGAGGGGAGGTGCTTGTGACTATGGTCAGTGCTGCGAGTCCTCCTTCCCACCCAGCCAGATATCCCACCATGGAACGTGCTTCCATTGCAGGGAGTGGAAGTTGTCTCTCAGGATGTCAGTCAGTGGTGTCCTGCTGTTGGTTGTTGCACAGTTGCCAGCAGGGCCTTGTGCTCCCCACAGCAGTAGCCAGTGTCAGCCATCTTGTGAGTCCTTTTCCACTCCCTGTGATGTGCGCATGGTTCATGGTGGTGTTGATGGGACAGTTGTGGGGGTGAGCAATATCTGTGACTACGACTCCCATGATGCTATTGGCTACACTGACTTGCCCAGCATACACAGAATTCCTTTCTTTCAGTGGTCTTCACTGTGTGTTGGTGTTGTAGTGGTGGCTACATGTCTGGATGTGTTTGTTAGTTATATTTGTGCCACTGCCTAGCTGTAGTTGTAGTTGTGTTTGTACATGTGATGACACGGTTAAATGTAACTTTGAGATGGCATGTGTTGTGTTTATCTGACTGACATACACATTTTGGGATGATTCTGTTCTGGTTGCTGTGTAATTGCTAAGAGTGCATGGTTTGACTCTCCCCTTGACAGTGATGTGTGTGTGTATTGTGGCAGAATA